>CANTUQ010000092.1:34575000-35775000 GCA_947683425.1 Excoecaria cochinchinensis
AAGAAGCTATTTTGTTCTAGTTTTTTTGGTGAAGAATTTGCTGTTAAATTTTGAATATTTCTTGCAATGATATAGATCTAAGATTACTTTTTGCTAAACATTAAATGCTTCTTTTCTATTTTTTATTTTCAATTTTTATGTATGTTGTTCTTTATTCTTCATTTATTTGAATAATATAGGTATTTTTGGCTAAGGGATGGCTACATAATGGTGATGTACTGATTTGACTTTCTTTTTATTTTCTTTTCTCGTTGAATTTTTGGAGGGTTTCACATTCGAGAAATTGCCTAATGTGAGTAAAGTTTCTAAGAGGAAGATGGTGTTATTTATGAGATGATGAAATATTTGCATTAGTTACTAAATTCTGGATAACATTTTGCTAATGAGTTTGACATTAGTTTAATATTCAGATATTGGATGTTTATTTTATTTTTTTTCTTTCCCTTTTGCAGGTTCGTGGTGGATTGGCAGGAGTTATTGAATCTTTATATGGCGTTATAAAGCCTATTAAAATTGTGTAAGTTCTTATTATTGGGATTTATCTTTTTATTTGTTTTTCTATTTAACTAACCTTGAAATTTTAGCCATCGGGCAATATTTCCAGTGAGTCTAGCAATTCAATGATAAAACAAAGTAACATCTCCGAAATGGTTATACTAGTAATAGCTGTTTCACTTCAATTGCCTTTTAAATACCTCAAAAGGATCACACAAGTAACTTTTTTTTATTATTATTATTTTTTGGGTCTTCCAAATGGTGACAGGAATAAGGGCATTGAGATTAGTGTAGGGAAAAATGACCCTTCTAAAGAATGCGGAATAAATCAGGAGAAACTCACAACACAAGAAATTATAGTGGAAACTCTAAAACCAACTATTCCTTTTGTATGCTACCAACAATTCTTCAATTCACATTTGGTAACCCAACTATTCCTTTTGTATGCTACCAACAATTCTTCAATTCACATTTGGTAGCCCAACTATTCTTTTTGTGTGCTACCAACAATTCTTCAATTCACATTTTAGCCCAACTATTCATTTTGTTTGCTACCTCCATTTTTTACTTCCTCCATTTTTTACCATTATTTTTAATCTAATACAACAATTAGACCTTCAGGAAAGATTGCTTCAGGTACAACAGAGGTAGTTATAATTGACAATAAATTCAACTTGGTTTTATAGTTAAGTCCAAAAAAATTTGATAGCTGATTATCTTAGGATGCTAAAATAATCTTGACTGAATGATTGTCTATATAAGCTTTCTGGTTCCCTCATGCAATTTTGTAAGATGTTTGATTTCTCCTGCAGATACCATTTTCTGTAATTTTGAAACAACCAAGTGAAGAAAATTTAGAAAGGTTCTATTTGACTTTCCATGGAATGAACATTAGAGTTCAGGTGGATATTGACTTGTAACAGTCGCCAATATTTTTATTGTTTTGTTGACACTAGATAATTAATGAAGCTTTTGCTAGTATTTGTTAACTGCAGATATTGCGAGAGGATATCTGCATAAATTATTTACAACTATGGAATTTATAGTTGAAAGTGACAAAAGTGAGATTCCGATTTTATTTATTTTTTTATATATTTTATAATTTATTTTTTGAAAATGTAATGTTCTGATGTTGTTTGTGGTTCTTTTGATTGTTAATTGTCACTAATTAATACTATGTGCACTGAATGAGCTTTCTTTAATGTCTAGCTGATCTTCTTGAGCATCTTATTTCCCCTGAGATGGCTATGTTTTACATTACTCAGGACACACAAAAGCATCCATTACTTTCAAGTTGAAGTCAGGCCTGCTTTTCTATCGTAGCCTTAGTGTTTGTTTTTCTTTGGGGAAAAGAGAAAGTTGGACTCTGATTATGCGCTTGGTGGAAAATTTTCAAGTTGATAAACTCACCAAAATCAGTAGAATAGCTGTGGTCCTATTACTATTTATTAGAAAAATCTCTGGGTTTCTTAGGTTTTTCCACTAGTAGTATGATCCTTCTTTTTCTGTGTACATACAAATACGATCATTTTCTCATGTCAAAAGTAGCATCTAGTTGGAACTACCCTGCCGCTTATGTTGTTGACCTAACAAGGGAAAAAAAAGTTTCTCAGTGCTACTAGTCTTCCATAAGTTGGACTGTATAGCTAAAACAAGTTGTATATTTATCTGTTCATATCTCAATTGAAACTGGTTGTATACATGTGAGTGTACTTGATGTATACTTAACGTATACTTGTTGTATAGTGTAAGTCTACTTGTTATATATTGTGCGTGTACTAGTTGTATATTGCGCGTTTACTTGATGTATATTATGTGTTTATACTATGCGTGTACCTCTAATATACCGTGTGTACTTGACGTGTACCTATTATTGTATACTGTATGTATACTTGTTGTATATTATATGTATACTTGTTATATACTGTGTGTATACTTGATATGTACTTGTTGTATATTGTATGTATACTTGACATGTACTTTTAGTATACTGTGTATATACTTGCTGTATACTATGTGTATACCTGGTGTATACTTCCAGTATACTTGGCTTAGGTATTTATCAATTATAATAATCAAACTCATATAAAAATATTTAGATTCTATGGTAAATCTAAAATATGAATACATACCGTTAATATTGGATTTCTTGCAACAAGTTGCCAACTATGCTAATAGGCAACTCTTTTGGAAGTCTTCTGGTAATCTGTTCAGAAAACAAGCACCATGGCCTTCTCGGATTTCATTCCAGGGCAGCCAAGGCTTTAATAAAGAAGATGAATGCAGCACATATATGAACGTGCAAGTGCTAGATCTTTAGCTACATTTATTTCCCTTTTGGTTGAGTTTGTTGCTAGGCTTCAAAGCCTTGTTGATGCTTTTGAAGAACTGGTTGAAAAAGCAGTTAAGGATAAAATAGGAAGTCTGGATTTTGTGTTGCTCTGTTTAAATGCTTTAGGTTCTTAAAATTTTAGACTTGTGATTCGCTGTTGATTCTGATTTTGCTTGTTTATGTTCATTAGCAGAATATCATGTAAGTATGTTGTTTAGCCAGCAATTTAAATAAATTAGTTTATTGCCTTCTCTTGACTGCTGCTTATTTCAAATAAAGTTTTCTCCGAATTGCAGAGAACAAAGAGAAAAGTTGTTGAATGATTAATAACAATCTCGCGATTCAGTTTAATCTTTTGCCATTCAACTCTTCAGACTTCAATAATCATTCACGGCAAAGTTAATTTTTCCTTTTCGCCAGACTTTTCTTGTAATACCCACAAGGGCTATGCTCAGGATTTATGACAAAACACCTTCTCTTCGTGACAAAGAGTAACTGCCTTCGCTTTTTTTTTTTTTTTCTCTTCTTATTTGATGATACATGAAAATCTTTTAAAGGGAGTATGATCTTGGATAACCAACTTCGAAAAGTTTACCATTCGATTCAATTGAATTATTATCTATGAATATAATCCCTTTAATCAACTCCATGAATATTGACTATTCTCGGCGAAATTGATGAGGTCTCAACCTTTGTTATAATCACATCGGTTGGTCACTTCGCTATTAGCATACCTTATTAGTTATAAATACTTCAGTGCTCTTAGACATTCATTTTTTCGCAAGTGATGAGCCTGAGTTTTTATACATTTGCAAACTAATGAAACTCATTATGCTCAAATGTGAAATCCGAACACCTAAATCTTGAAATGAAAATCTGTTGTGTACAACTCCTAAAACATGTTTGATACTAATATTATTGCACCTGCACATGCATGTTATGCAATCTATTTGCATCCTGTTGTAATCTTTAATTCACATTCCCATGCTGCTTCTCTTTTCTTCCTAAAGGGTACACATGCTTTGCACACACCCTCGAAGATAATTTTTTGAGTTGAACACCATAATCTAGTGCCTCATCTACATGGGTTCAAGTGCAGCTGAAAATAGAATCACCAAAGTGGCTGCTGGCAATAGAATCACCAAAATTATCTTATCTGGTTTAACACATTCAACCATTAAACTCTTTAATAAACCCATAATATCACCAATTGAATACGAATTGGAATCAATATTATAAACGCCCATGAGAGAATTCCAACTAGCTACGTCTCTGTGAGACATTAAATCAAACATCCGGCTTGCGTAAACCAACTGTGAAAAAGAACCATAGAAATGAACAAGAGCATTTTGAACATAAAGGTCAAAATCTAAACCTCTTTGAACATGCACGCCAATATTAAGAAAAGAAAAAGCTAGTCCGCCATCGCAGCTGGCGGGCGAGTCCTGAGGGGCTCAAGCTGGCCTTGCCAAATAGCTGACGAGGCATCAAAATTGGCCAGCCCCAGAGAGATATTAAAAGTGAGGAGGAGCCGCCTATAATTCACAAGAAACAGATGGAAAAGGAAACTATTGTTTTTTTTTTAGCTTCAACGATGGTTGAGGAAGCTTGAAGACCAAAGGAGGAATTTCTTCATCAAAGGAAGAAGATGAAACAGAAGATCGCCATGAGGAGCAGACTGGCCAAATACTTAAAAAAAAAAAAAAAAAAAAAAAAGAAAAGAAAAAGAAAAAGAAAACGAAAACGAGAGAGTGCAAGAGAGAAAAAAAAAAAAAAAAAAAAAAAAAGAAAAGAGGCAAACAAAGTGATATTTATGAAATATATTTAAAAAGAGATGTATAATTATGATAAGAAATTTAAAGAGGTTATATTTTTGAAATAAAATCTAATTATGTAATATTTAGAGTAATTTCTTCAAAATAATCCAAGGCTCAATATTATCTCATTTCCTATTGCTAAACGATATTGCATCGCGCGTAAGTTAATTCTTTTAATATGAAATTTATAATTTTAGTTAAGAAAAAGATTGAATCCTCTTGCATAATGTCATCATAGCTTATAGGAATGTTTAAAAATAGTATAATCCGTCCAAACCGTTTAATCCAATTCATTTAAATCATTTTTTTCATAATTTTAATGAATTACTATAATTCATACAATCCATTCTAAAATTTAAAAATATTTATATACGTTATTATATAACCCAATTTTTACATATTTATACAAAAAAAAAATAACAAAAAAAAATAACCTTCTTCCCATTCTTTCAAAAATACAACATTTTAAACTTATATTTACAAATATACCGGTTTTGTATATTATCAAACAAAAATAGCACTTTTTTCACTTTTCTAATTTTACTTTTCATTCTCGCCTTTCTTTCCTTCATGACTTTACTGTCCAACCTGGACTCACCACTGCCGGAGTCACCACCGAAGGCAACTCTGTGAGTATTTCGTTCTCTAATTCGACCTGGACTCACCACCCCAGTCAGCTCTTTCTTTAATTGTGAGTATTTCGTTCTCTAATCTTTCCTCTGTTAATGCTCAGCTTCTATTACTTTTTCTTTTGATAGATCTTTTGATTCGATCTCTCTAATCTTTCCTCTGTCACTGTTCAGCTACTGCTCTTTTTTTTTTTCCTCAATAGATATTTTGATCCGATCTCTGTAATTTTTCCTCCGTTCGCTACTACTCTTTTTTTTCCCTCAATCGATCTTTTTAATTACATTACAGTTCAAAATTAGTGTGTTTAGTTATAATTTCTCTAGTATAATGAATCCAATTATGATTACTGTTTGAGCAGAATGGTGGTGGATCTTCCGAGCAGTTCATTTTCTCTAAGCTATGCGAGGTGAGTTCACTTTGGCATTCCTCACTTTAAGCTGAATTTCCGTATGTTCTTTATTTATCATATATCATGGATGTGGTTAGTCTGTGTGCTTTTTAATGAAGAAAGTCCCTTTTCTGGTTCATCTCTTCTGCTCCATGTTGAATAATTTTAGATGTAGGTCACCGGAATCATTAGATTTGACCTCTTTGAAGCTTATACTTTCTATATTTGCTTTTGTAATATTGTTTCTACATATACTTAGCATTACAGTGGCATTGTGATTCTGTTCATTTTTCATTTTGCTGCTAGCACCATTCTTGGTACATTTGAGAGAAGATGAGGTTTTCTTTTTTTTTTTCTTTTTTGTTTTTTTTTTTGTTAAAAGTGAAAAGAAGATTATTGCACCTGAATATGTGTATTTTGTTGTGTTATGGGTAAGCTGATATTCTCTACATCTGCTCTTGTAATATTCTATGTAAAGAAAGGGAAGTAAAGGGCATTGTACTTTATTGTTTTTGTTATTATTCTTCCTTGTAATTCAAATGTTCATGTTAAACCCTGCATCTTAGAAAACCTTTATACCTTTTCATTTGGTAGACAAACTTTGCCAAAGCTAATACTTTAGCATTTAAGCTTCACATTTGTTATTAGAGGCTTTTTTTTTTCTTCTCTCTTTCTTCTTGCTTAGGCTTTAATTTCATAAAGCTGCAGTATGATAATGTAAGTTTTGGTCTTAATTGTTGTTGATGTTAAGGGCCTTGGTGGTACTACCACCCTAAAATTTTAATTTGATCAACTATATAGAATTACATTTTTTTAGAACTTCATTTTCAATGAGAGTTGTAGTTACTTTTGTTCAGTTTCATAAAATTAATAATTTGACACTCTTTGAATTCTTTCTGCAAACCTTTATATGGGAGCATATATATTTTAAGAGTTCATTTGTAATTGACAGTATCTATTTTCACATAGGCTGCTATGATTTACTAACAATATAATTGTTTTTCCTACTGACTTATTGTGTTATGGAATTTTTCATTCAGTTGTTTCTCTATTTGTATAGTCATCTGCATTTACTGATTTTGTTTATGTGATGTATAATTTCTTTTTTGGTTGTGGCTGAAATTTTGTTATGACCTCTCAGGAACTTGTAGATTCTCTGGGTAAAGGGCAGAATATTCCAACCATATTATAGTCATTGGGTTGTATTGCCCATCATTCTGTTTCTACATATGGAGCTCAAGTTAGAGAGATCAGTTCATATATATTCAATGGGATTTTTCAGGTAATTGGAGCAACCTGCAGTACATTTGAAGGTGTAAATTTTTGTCCTGCAAGTGCAAAAGTACAATAGTATATAATCTTAGTAAAGAAATCCTCATGTATTTCATTTGGGTATTGGGAAAAGTGGCCATGTAATGTGCATTTTCCTATGTGCAGGAACAATATGATAATCTAGCTTCTTCTGATATGGCTTCTGAGTGTACTTGTTCTTGTAAACTGAAAGTACGTTTCTTAGGAATTTTTACTTTGAATTGTACTTTGTGGTGCATATGTGTTCATGCATCTGTGAGTATTTTATAATAGCTTGGTAAAAAGCTTATTTAGTTTTACTGCTTTTTAGCTGTCCTCATCCACTATAGTTGCTACTCGCTAGTGTATTTTCCTTAATGTAATTCTACGACTATAGGTTGTATTTATCTCTTGTACGTGGATGCTTCTCCATAACATATATGCTGGTGAGTTGAGAGAACTATTTGCTGACTTTCACTTTTTTTTTTTCTTTTTTTTTATGGCATTAGAGCTTAAGGCTCGAATGGATTTTCCTCTTTCAATTTCTTGCAGCTACTCCTCAACTTCTCCATTGACCTTGGGTTAATTAGTGCAAAACCAACCTGTGGCTGTTTCTTTTTTATTTTTCTTTGCCATCCCCCATAATTCTTTTCTTGGTTGGCAATACAAAATGTCAAATCCCAGCTTATCTTGCGATGCTTAATTACTTGCTTGTATAGTTAGTTGATTAACTAAAATATATAACATTCAGTTTCATTTTTCTACTTTTTTTTCATTGTTTTTCGATTTGTTGTTTAATTGCTTTTGTTTTCACTTATTTGTAGCAATCAATTTATTTTTAATATTTGTATATGCACAATATACATATCGTTTACTAACAATATAAATCAAGTACACATTTAATATACGCACAATATACATCTAGTTTGCTAATAATATATATCAAGTACACGTCTAATATACGCATAATATACATTTAGTACACATCTAGTATACGCGCTATATACATCTAGTATACACATAATATATATCTAGTACACACATAATATACGCACTATATACATCTAGTATACTCATAATATACATCTAGTACACATCTATTATACGTACAATATGCATCTAACACACGCACTATATACATCTAGTACGCATATAGTACATGCAGTATATACATCTAATATACATATAATATACATCTAGTACACATATAATATACGTGCTATATACATCTAGTATACGCACAATATACATCTAGTACACATCTAGTATACCAACAATATATATCTAGTACACATCTAATATACGTATAATATACATATAATTCACATCTATTATATGCACTATACACATCTAGTATGCGCACTATATACATCTAATATGCATCTAGTATACGTACTATATACATCTAGTACACGAACAATATACATCTAGTGCCCTTCTAGTGTACCAATAATATACATCTAGTACACTTTTAGGGCACGTTTGGTTCGCTGTATTGTATTAGCCTGTATAGTATTAGTCTGTATAGTATTAGCCTGTATAGTATTAGTCTGTATAATATTAATTTGTATTATATTATACAGTGTTTGGCATAATATTATATTAGTTTGTATTATTTTATATTGTATTTGATATATAATAGTATATTGTATTGTTTTTAAATAAAATTAAAAAATATGAAAAATTAAATTATTTTTAATATTATCAATTTAGACAAAAAAATTAATTGTAAAATACAATTTTTTAAAAATGTGCAAAAATTTCTTGAAATATAAATATATAATAGTAGATAAATTAACAATCAAACGAGCAATTTAATTAATAACATTCAATTATATAATTGAAATATATTAATAAATGTGTTAAAATTAATAATTTTATACATAGTCCCATAACAAATCAAAATAAATAAACTTAATTATTATTATTTTATTATTTTAGACATAATCCAATATGTAACAGGCTCATAAGTAGAAAATCATGCAAAAAAAGAATTTAATAATAATAATAATAATATTCAAACTAAATAAATTTAATAAACTATTATGACACACAAAATATATATTCACAAAATAAAAATGATAATAAAATAATAAAATAGAATTTATATAAAATGAGAAAAAGTAAAAATAAGGATAAACACCGTATTAAATAAACCCAGTGGGAAGGGGTGTACTATTTTATACTGTGTATATAGGATAAAAACTAAATGTTGTATTATATAATACATGTATTATTTTTTAGAAAAATTAACCAAACACCCTCTAATGTATTAGCCTGTATTATTTTATGCTATCCTGAATACTATACGGGAAAACAAACATGGCCTTAGTATACGCACAATATATATCTAGTTACAGAAATTGTATTTTTAGTTGAGGGAAAAAGAATAAATACTTGAACAAGTGTTCATTTCACTTCTTACTTGAGTAGATCGTAGGAGAACATCCCATTAACTAATTTTGTTCTGACTGAAATTGGCATCCTCGAATTCAATGTAAATAGTCAAATTGAGAAATATTATGTTTTTATTTACATTTCCACTTTTCTTTTTTCCGTTAATTATTTGTTTACCTGCAATATTGAGATTCTTATAGTATCCCATAACTTGCATCACCACATATGTTGGGACCTGTATGATGCAATAATTGTTGTCTCTCAAATCTAAATTAAAGAAGAATAATTCCATGCAATTGCCACATTAGCTTATGTTTCAAATGTCGTTTATCTAAGGTGTTTATTACATTATGTGTTAAATAAGGAACATTTAAGTTTAGAAACTGACCTGGCAAAACAGTTTAACCACTAGTCTGACAAAACAGTGCAAGTTAAACATACAGCATAATCACATACATGAAAAAATATAAAATTTGTATATATATTTACATTATTTAAGTAAAAGAAAAAGTAACCATAAATCCTATGAGCAAACACCTGTACACCACAATGTTGTTTGAATTGGCTTAAAAGAGAAAACGAAACTGGTACAAAATTGTAATAACCTATATATGCCTACCTTGTCAACATGAAACTTGCCCTCATGAATGGGAATTCTAAAGATATAACAGAATCAACACATCCCATAGCCTACAAAGGCAGATTTTACCTTGTATCGTTGCAAATAATCTGAGGTGACCGACAACAAGAGGCACATTGATGCTGTTTATGCTCCCACCATATATAATAACTATTTTTATATGAACTGTAATAGTCAGGGGGCTTCAGTAGAAAAGCAATTCCCAGTCATGCTGGATGTTTTTCACTTCTTTCGCAATTTTTAGCTCACTCTTGCGAACTTCCTGCTGGACTTATCACCACCACTAGTACCCAATGAGAAGCACCCTCCGACATTAACACGCTTGGGCATCTTGAATAACAGCTCCCAGTTTTGAAAATCACTATTAACATGCTTCAAGAACTGAACCCATTTAGAGTATCAAAAACAAGCATACCAGAACTAGGAAGATTATTGATGATCCAATTCAAGGCAATACGAATTGCCATAGCTTCCGCCATTTGAGGGTCCAAAATACCATGAAGCCAATCTGAAATTGCGTATAGAAAACCTCCATTTTCATGTTGCAAAACCACAACTATCAGACCTGAAAATCGAAACATCTCTTGAGCAAACCCAACCCGAACCATCGCCTATCACTTCCTGTTGATCTGCCACATAAACATGAGCAAAACCATACAAAATTTTGGAATTGGCTTCTCTCCATTCATTAAGAAAGACCATAGCATCATTACAAGGATTATCATTCAAAGTTTAATTTTATGCTTAAAATAAAAGTTAATATAGATAACTTTTCGGTAAACCCCTTTAATCATGAAATTTCCTTTTTAATCACATTTTACTTTTGGTTACTTCAATTCAGAATTTCCATACAGTTTCGCCAATCAGAAGCTTCTAATTACAGCTAAAATTGAAAAATTGAACAACCAAAACCCAAAATTGATTACAATTTCAGATTCTGATTTATGGCTCTGAAAACGAAAAAGATATAGAAAAAGAGTACCTGTTGTGGGCGGTGGTGTCTCGCCGTAGATGAACTTAAGTCTGGCAAGTTAGACCAAGGCGGAGCCAGAGTTAATAGAGACTCATCCTCAGCCTCAAGAGCTTCTATGTCCTTTTTCATGGCTTTATTGATTACAATAGTGGTTTATCTGAGGTTTATAAGATGGGTTTTTGTGGATTTATCCAATATAAGATTGTTACTAGAGATAGAAGAAGAAAACAGAGGAGGAGAACAAGAACGGCAGGAAGAACAAGAGGAAGGCACAAAGTGGTATTTTTGAAAATAAAAATTTAAAAAGTTATATTTATGAAAGATTTTAAAAAAGGGATATATTTTTGAAAAAAAAGTTAAAAATGTTGTATTTAGTGTAATTTTCTCTTTTATATTCGATAATTAATTTAATCAGAATACAGTAATCAATAATGAATTTAATCAGAATACAGTATTATAACGAGAACCTTTTTTGGGCCTGCCGTTGATTCCATCATATTGAATGCTGGAATAATTCGTAATGCCTTCTGGGACATTTCTGATATTTGGGAATTGCTTAACCCTTCTCGAAGTAGAGTTCTCAGGCAAGAGTGCCCGTTCGGCAGTTAGCCGTAACGGGGATTGCCAGATGTTTTGGCGGTGGCCCTCGCGAACGACCGATTGGAAGCTTTGGAATGTTATCTTTGAGGAAGCCCATTGGGGGGTGCCAATATAGTTTTGGAAAAGAGCATGATAACTGGTGCGGAGGATGATTGGAAAATGACATGATAACTGGTGTGGCGGATGAAATTTTATGTAAACTATTAGGACCAAGAATGTCAAATAAAAGCTAACGGCGTCATGTTATTGCTTTTCAATCTGTAAAGGCTTGCAAGATAAAATAGAACGTTTGATAGGAAAACATGATATTTATAGTTCAGGAAAAGTAGAATTATTATCACAAGTAGAGATAAACAATTGTTGAGGAATGTAAATGCTTGACATATTTGAAGTCAAAGCAATGAATAGGAGTGAAGCCATTTCCCTCTTCTGCTTGCATGCCTTTAAACGAAGCATTCCAAAGCAAAGATATGAGGTATTGTCAAGAAGGATGGCGAATTATACTCAGGAAAATCCATTGGCTCTTTCAGTTTTGGGTTCAAATTTGTGCAGTAGAAGTGTAAAAGATTGGAAGATGAACTCAATAGATTTGATGGTATGCCGAGGATCAAATTGGGAAAGTCTTGAGAATAAGTTATGATCAACTGTATAAAGATGACAAGGAAATATTTCTTGATTTTGCATGTTCCATTAATGGGTATGATAAAGATCATGTTGTGAGTGTACCTGACAAAGATGATTCAGAAATTGGAATTATTCGTCTGTGTCGTAAGTCTCTCATATCTATTTCGAACGATGAGTTATAGTGCATGAGTTGGTCCGACAAATGGCCAAGGATATTATCCTTGAGGTAGATCAACCTGTAAAGTGCAGGATCCTATGGTGTCCTAAGGATGTATACTACTTGTTAACAGAAGATGAGGGAAAAAGCAAATGCTTTGAATCTTTTTCACTCTAATTTTTTGTCTCTCGCTCATTTTTATTTTTTCTAAATCTCTTTCTTCATTTGCTTCAATTTAAGAAGAAATATAGCTTGTGTGATAAATAAACTTCAACGGCTTAGTGTTTTTGAATCGATTTCATTTGCTCGTTTGTTGTTTTTGGAGGCTGGGGGAAATAAAGGCATATTATCAGACATGTCTGAGATTAGAGAAGTACAACTGAAACCAACAGCCTTAAAAAGAATATATAATGTGGGGCATCTCAAGTTCTACCGTTCTAGTGGTAGAATCGGAGTACATCTTCCTGAAGGCCCACCATTCTTCCTGAAGAGCTAAGGCTTTTGTATTGGGATAGCTAACCTTGAAAATCTTTGCCATACAATTCGTTTCCACAAAATCTGGTTGAACGTCGAATGCCTAACAACCAACTTAAAGAACTGTGGAATGGAACTCAGGTGATGATTGCTTCTTTTTAAAATCTAAATGCGTTTTGTAAAGCTTACTCATAATCATATATCTTCTTCTCCTTCTTTTTCACTGAAGCAACTTGTGGATTTGAAAATACTTGAACTCTCATGCTTTAAAAAATTAAGAAGACTTCAACACTTTTCTACAACCACAAGTCTTTTATTTTTAAGATTAGAGGAGTGTAGAATTCTTGACAGTTGGCCGGAATTAAAATTTCTAAAATATATTAGTTTAGAATAGGGGTGTACACAGTTCGGTTCAGTTCGGTCCTTTACAAATCTCCGTATTGTATTGAAATTTCGGTTCTTATAAATTTTGGTACAGTTCGGTTCTTATTAATTTCGGTACAGTTCAGTACGGTTTTTATAATTTTCAGTACAGTTCAGTTCGGTTATTCGGTTCTTTCGGTACAAAACAAAATAAGACAATACAATACGGTATTTCGGATAATTCAATATTTTTAAAAATTTACAATATAATTATACACAATAATAAATACAAATATAATTAAAATATCTCAACAAGTACATATAATTTTGCATTCAATTTTAAGAAAATATTTCAATTTATCCCTCTCCTTTATGAAAAAAGAAAAACATATTTTAACAATAGTCACTTTAAATGAAATTTTAAATTCGAGATAAATTAATTCAATAAATTTCGTAAAATCATAATATTTAATAAAATTAATTGATAATTTATCCCTAATGATCATCCTAATTAAAGCTTATGTACAAGCCTATTGATCAAATTTTTAACTAACTAATAACATACTATTAACGAATACCACAAAATCAAAAGTTGTGTGTGACTTATCCTTACTTTTTGATGTAGCCGCGGAAATAACAGTGGCAGCGACGAGAAGAAAGGAATGCAAGTATAAGTTAAAACCAACGGAAAAAATAGAAAAAATTATGGGGCTTGACATGATTTCGAGACAGAAAAGAAAGAGGCATGCACGATTTAGATTTTTTAAATTTATTTTCTTATATATATATATATATATATATATATAATACAATATAAAACCGGTCGGATTCTGACGCAGCAAAAATACCTCAAAATGAAAGAATTTTATTCCAAGTTGAAAAGTCCCCTCCAAACTAAGATAACAAACAATTTATATGAAAAAAATAAATAAATTACAATAATACTCCTAAAACTTCAAATTGAAAAATGAAAACTCAAACTTTATTTTTGAGGCACGAAATGGACTGTTACGGGAGACTACAATTTGTAAAAGTCAACCGGCTTGAAATGAGCTTTCCGGAAACATATAATAATAAGCAAACGGACACGTATAGCAAAAGTTATAACAAAAACAATAATTAATAACGATTGGCCCGTTCAACTCGCTCCAAATACTGAAAACCCAACTCATCCGCATTAGATTCCCTCCAAATATTTCAATTCCCTCCAAATATTAACATTTCCCTCCAAAACTTAAAATAAAAAATATTTCTACTAAAATTTTTCAAATTTTATTCTTAATTTGCTCTAAAAAAATTTAATTAATAAGATAATTATATACTTATATAGTTATATTATATATTAATTAATAAAATTTTATTAATATAATAATTGTATATAATTATATTATTAAAATATATTTTCAATTACTCTCATAAATATTGTGTTAAATACAGATGAGTATTAGTTGAGTAACGCTAAAAATAAAAGAAATTAAAATTTTATTATAAATAATTATATATAATTTTATTTTTAATTTACATATTCATATAGGTATTGTGATATAAATATATGAGTATTAGTCGAGTGACACTAGAAGCAAATGAAATTAATTGATAAAATGATTATATAATAAATTATTCATTTATATATAATTAAATTATTAAAATAAATCAATTATTCAAATATATATTGTGTCAAAATAGATAATTACTAATTGAGTGATATTAAATATAAATGAAATTAATTGATAAGGTAAGTATATATACAGCATCGGCTGATTATATGGTTAGAATCCATCCATATATATTATTTTGGCTCAGTTATTATTTTCAATTTCATTAAATTTGGCTTAATAGTTAAAAGATTATTAATTGATATTATAGTTAATAACTATAAGGGTGAATGTAAAAGTAGCATTAAAAGTAAATAAAATTAATTGGTAAAGTGATTGTGCATATAAATATTTATTAAAAAAATTAAGTAGTGGTTGAGTAACATTAAAGCTAAATTAAATTAAATACGAATTAGTAAAATTTAATTATATATAATTAAATTATTAAGTTACAACCCAATTACTCATATATGTATTGTGCCAAAATATATAAGTATTAGTTGAGTGATACTAAAAACAAATGAAATTAATTGATAAGTTGATTATATATTTATATAATTATATGAATTGAATTGGTAAATTTCATTATATATAATTATATTATTAATTTATATACTCAATTATTCATACATGTATTGTGCAAAAAATATATATGAGTACTAGTTGAGTGATACTAAGAATAAATGAAATTAATTAGTAAAGTGATTATATACTTATATAGTTATATTAATTAGTAAAATTCAATTATATATAATTAAATTATTGACTTACAATAGATAAATAATATTTGAGCGATATTAAAAGTAAATGAAATTAATTGGTAAGATAATTATATACTCATATAATTATATTAATTAGTAAAATTTCATTGATATAAAAATTATATTTGTGTGTGTATATAAATATTTATACAAAATAAAAAATTATGTAGTAGTTGAGTAATACTAACTGTAAATTAAATTAAATACAAGTTATTTTAATTGGACATTCATATAGATATGATAATTAAATTTATCTTATTAATAATAAAAATATTATTTTAATTTATTAACTATTTATTATATTAATTTCATACATTAAAATATTTAATACAAATAATTATAAAAGTTTCAAAAAAATACAAATAATTATGAAGTTAAATTTATATAATAACGATATAATAGAAATTATAAATAATATTTATATATAATAATTAATAAATATCGGTTATTTCGGTCCAATTCAGTACAGAACAGTTCGGTACGGTTCAATACGGTTCTCGATTCGGTTCCAGTACAATTCGGTTCGGTTCTAATAAAAAAGTCAACAGTACAATTCGGTTCAGTTCTAGTAAAAAAAAGTCAACGGTACAATTCGGTTCTGGATCTTTTTCTTTGGTATTTCGGTTCGGTACAAGAAGATCCAGAACCGTGTACACTCCTAGTTTAGAATATACTCCTATAGAAAAGCTACCAGAAAGCATTGGCAATCTAAGACATCTCAAATGGGTGCTTATTTCATTTTGTTTAAAACTTAGTTTCTCAGAGTAAAAAGCTATCTGGGGATCCTTTAATAATTGGGCAACGTGAGAAGGGACTTGGTGATCTGTCAACCAATTCATACAGCTTTACCTTCTTCATATCTGATAATAAATATAAAGATTATCATGCCATATTATCGTGTGTGGTTCATCCACTATATTTATCAATGAGTTGAAAAATAAATAGTTAAAGGGTGTACGGTTCTAAATGTTCCTGTACCGAATTAAAATATCAACAAAAAATCAAATTTAAATTATACTGTTGACTTTTTAACTAGCACCGAATCGAATTATATATTGTTAACTTTATTTCGAAGTGATCTAGATATTTTATCAAAAATCGGAATGAGAACTGTATTAAATTATACCGAACAATTCTGGAACCTAATTGAATCAAAAGAACCGATATTTATTAATTATTATATATAATACTAATAAATTATATATAAATATTATTTATAGTTTCTATTCTATATTTATTATAGAAAATTAACTTCATAACAGTTCATAACTATTGTATTAAATATTTTAATACACAAAATTAAGATAATAATTAGTTATTAAATTAAATTTAATATTTTAATTATTGATAAGATAAATTTAATTTTAAAATAATTATTTTATCCATATGAATATGAATATGTAACTAAAACAATTTATATTTAATTGAATTTGCCTTTAGTGTCACTTAACTATTTTTTTTTTTTTGCACAAACATTTATATAGATATGTAAACTAAGCAATTTATCACATAATCATCTTACTAATTAATTTTATTTACTTTTAATTTTATTTAATTAGTACTGATCTATTTTTGGTACATTACTTATATGAGTATGTAAATTAATAATATAATTATATATAATTAGAAATTTTATCAGTTAATTTCATTTACTTATAGTGTCACTCAATTAGTACTTATTTATTTTTGACACAATACTTATATGAGTAATTTAAGTATGTAAATTAATAATATAATTATATATAGTTATTACATATAATGAAATTTACCAATTAATATAATTATATGAGTATATAATTATCTTAACAATTAATTTAATTTATTTTTATTGTCACTTAATTAATACTAATTTATTTTTTAAATAATACCTATATGAATATGCAAATTAATAATGTAATTATGAATAGTTATTATATATAATGAAATTTTAGTTATACATTTAAAAAATGATTTTTAAACTTGAAAGTTATTAGGAGTCAATTTTTTTTTATTTTGAGTTTTTGGAGGAAATTAAAAACTAAATTTAAGAAATTGATAGTTTTTTTAAAATATTAAAAAATAACTTTTTTGAGATAAAAAAAATTAAAAGAAAACTTATTGGTGAGGTGAGGACTTTAGACAAATTTAAAAGATTTTTAATTCCATAGCTGAGGTTTTTATTTGTTACCAATTGGTTGAAATCAGCTAGACTTTGGGCTTAGGAGAATTAACTAAAAAAATTGAAAAGTTTAAATTAGATAATTATTATATTTGCTTAAATAATTAAATTGTGCATTTGATATTTATAATTTTTTTTGGTATAATTATCTAATTTTTTTTTATATATTGCTCAAAATTCTCAAATTAGTACAAATATAATGCATAGAAAGATAATAAATTAATGTTAATTTTTAAATTTTATACTTTGACTTAGACTTAAATTTAAATTATACTTATTGAAATATTTTAATTGTATTTTTTATTGTGTGTATTTATTTGTTTTGCAAATTTTTAAAAAATTTGAATTATTCAAAATACCGAATTGTCTTATACTGTCCCAAATTTTTGAAAGCAATATATCGAGTTGTTCCAAATTTTCAAGACAATAACAATATTTAATTTTTAAAATATTTGAAATTTCAAGACAATATGAAAATTTGTAAATCTCCATATTTTATCGGACTGTGTATACCTCTAAATTAATATGAAATTTATTTTTATTTAATATAATAAAAGGTTAAAATTTTAAAAAAATGATTTTATTAAATATAGAAAATTTAATCTTCTTAAAAGTAGGGGTGAACAAAAAAACCGTTGTACTTGGTTAACCGAGAAATCGAACCAAAATCGATTCGAAAAATAGATTAACCGAACCGATTTTTATGGTTAACGGTTAGTGTTTTACAAAAATCGATATTAATGGACTGGTTTTTATTTTTTAGCTTATAAATTGGTTAACCGAACCGAAACCGATAAATGAACAGCCCTATATTTTATTAATTTTATTTCACTCTTTTTTTATTTTTATTATAATTTTTTATTTCATTATTTTCATATTTAATTATTTATATCCTTTTAATTTTCATTTACTTTAAAATATTTCAATTTCATTTTACTTTTTTTAAAGTCATTTTAGTTAATTTATTAATTGTTCAATATGTAAAATATACATATTTAGTATTTCTTATTATTTCCTGATATATTAATTTTTTATTAATTAAAATCAAAATATATTCGAAAATTTATATACAATTAATATATTAACTAAAAATTTCAAATAAAATAAAATTTTTAATATATGTGAAAATAATATTTTTGAATATTTTTAGTTTATATTTGTTGTTTGAACATCATATTTAATTATTATATTGGATTATATTTGTTTTTTAATTTTAAATTTTAAGTATTTTCGATATTTTAATTTTTTTTATAAATGCATTTTATAATTATAGTGGTTAGGGGTGAGCATGGTCGGTTAACCGGTCCATGAGTTTCAGTCCATTAATATCGGTTTTTTGAAATTTCAGTCCATTAACCAGTCCATTACTATCGGTTAACCAGTCTATCGGTTTCGAATTTTCGGATCGGTTACCCAATATTTTGCGGTTAACCACTATAATTATAAATATATTCATAAATAAAATTAAAATGTTCAAGATACTTAAAAATTAAAATTTTTTCACTAAAATATAACATTATTGTTGTTAAAATAAAAATATTTGGTGGATATAAGCAAATTTGTTTTTAAAAATTAATATTTAATAAGTAAATATATTAACCGGTCCATAATCACTTTTAATTAGATAAATTATTATACTTACAAATAGCCAATTAAAAAAACTTAAAAACTTTAAAATAATTAGTATAATGAAAAAAAGTACACGATTACTTTTAATTAGGATAAATTGTTATAAATTATTAAAAAATTAATAAATTAACTAAAAATTCGGTTTCGGTTCGGTTGACCAGTCACATGAGTCAAAAATCATTAACCAGTCCATTAATATTGGGTTTTTCAAAACACTAACCATTAATCAGCCCATTACAATCGGTTAACCAGTTCATCGGTTCGGTTTTGGATTTTTTTTTCGGTTAATCGAGTCGATCAATTTTTTTGCTCACCCCTAATAGTGGTAACCGAAAAATATTGGTTAACCAGTCCGAAAATCCGAAATCGAATGACTGGTTAACCGATAGTAATGGACTGAAATTTCAAAAAACCGATATTAATGGACTGATTTTTTTGGGGCTCATACACCGGTTAATCGGTCCATGCTCACCCCTACTTAAAAGTATATAATTTTGATTCTTAAAAGTATATAAAAAATTGTCTTATTCCATTTGGAAACAGCGTTTAATTAGACAATGAAGTCCGAAGGTGCCACCAATTTATATATGATGAGGTGGCCCTTATCCCTATATCTTGTGGTTTACAGTCGCAATGGCCTTCCTTTCTCAAAATGCCAATTAAAAGAGTGCACGTGAAATTCCCTTTAATGCAAAACAATGTTGTCTCTAATCTATAACAAGAACGTTCAAATTGCGATATAATAAATTCTAAACAATTATTGAAGATAATTAAAGCGAAATAATTGTTCAGTAACCAAGTAACCTCATTACGGTTGAGGAAACAGCTGCACGACTACTATAACACACGTAATGACCTTCTGCTTTCATTCCTCACCTAACAGTTTTGATGAACCAAAACTAATCAGCCTCTTTTTTCAATGGAAGAAATATTTCATCCGTTTTTTATTATATGTCACTTTTGTTATTTTCAATAGAATTAGGGAGTATTAATTAGTTTTAAATTTAAAATAAAATTTAGTTATTCAATATATAAATTTAAATATAATTGGTCAACTTACATTGAAAAAAAAAATTAAATTGAAAAAAGAAAATTAAATAACATAATAAATCTAAAACTAACATATAAATGGAATTTGAATTTTATTCGTGACATATAAAAAGGAACGGAGTGAGTATTAGTTTTATCGCACACAAACAACAATTTTTTTTCCCTCCTTTTGATTCCTTGCATAGAATTCCTTTTCTGTTGAATGATCCAATTTCTACTTAGAATCCCTAAAGATCTTCAATCTCTCTAGTCATGAAGACATGTGATGTGTTCATTAATTTTAGAGGTTCAGATGTCCGCTATGGTTTTCTCAGCCATCTTCAAGATTATTTGAATCGAAACGGAGTTAGGGCCTTTGTGGATGAAGAACTTAAAAGTGGAGAAGAGATCTCATCATTCCTTTTGGAAAAAATTGAAAATTCATATATTTCAGTTGTCATATTCTCAGAAAATTATGCATCTTCACCATGGTGTTTGGATGAACTGGTAAAAATACTCGACTGCATGAAAAATATAGGACAGGTAGTCATACCGGTTTTTTATCGGGTAGATCCGACCCATGTTCAAGAGCTGAGTGGGAGGTTTGGTGATGCACTTGCTCTACACACACAAAAATATCAAGACAAGGTGAAGAGTTGGTCCCAAGCTCTCCAAGAGATAGCCGGCTTCTCGGGGTTGGATTCACAAAACTTCAGGTGAGAAATAGCCGCTATATATCGCTTTTAAAAATGAACCAAAATTTAAATTTTAGGAATAAAAATATATTTAGGGATCACTAAAAATATAAATACTTTAAGAAATTATTGTAATTTCTTTTCAGAATATATATTATTTTTTGAATCAAAATCCAATTTAAGGGGTATTTCACTAATGGTCACTGGACTTATATTTAAATAACACTAATATAATAAAAAAAAATTGATTATCTTGAAAATTACTGAACTTACAACATGTATATAAAAAAAGTCAATTTAATCGTTTTTCGGCGAATAAACCGCTGAAAAATTCAGCCAGCGCGTACAACGATAACCCTCCAACACACGTGACTTGACACATGGAAAAAATAACATGTAAACATGCCATGTTGCATGTCATGTGTACATTTTGACAAGTCAGCTTACATTGTGTCATACTTACATGTCATTTTTTTCACGTGCCATGCCACGTTTCAAGTCATGTGTGTAAGGAGTGCTGAGTGTACGCATTAGTTGGATTTTTCGACAGTTTGTTCGTTGAAAAATAATTAAAGTGACTTTTCTATATATATATTTTAAGTTCAATGATTTTTAGGATAATAAAAATTCTTTCAATATATTACATAGTGTTATTTGAGTATAAGTTCAGTAAATATAGATAAAATTAACCCTCCAATTTAATATGGATATATAGATGTATTTAAGTAAAACCAAAAATAGCTTTCTTAAGTAAAAATAATCAAATATTGTAGGTAAAAATATATTTTCTAGTTTTTAGGCAAGCTAAAAACAATTGAAGCAATAATAATAAATTGTGGGCAAATTTATAATTTTCATAATTCTTGCCGCCCGCACTATGTATGTATCATTCATTGTATTGACAATATTTCCTTTTACGTGTTACCAGACCTGACTCAAAATTAATTCATGAAATTATGAATCGTACTTTGGAAATACTATCTCATATGAGTCCAAGTATTTCAAGTGATGAAGGATTGGTTGGCATTGATTCTCGTATCAACTGTGTTAAGTCATTGCTAGATCTTGGTACTCCAAATGTGCAAGTTGTAGGTATTTGGGGAATGGGAGGCATAGGGAAGTCAACTCTTGCCAAAATAGTATATAATCAAGTTGCATGCAAATTTTCAAGCCAATGTTTTGTGCAAGATGTTAGGGAAACACTGGAAAAGGGCACGACAACTAGTCTGCATAATGAAATTTTTTTTACCCTATTGGGACCAAGAATGTCAAATGAAAGCAGCGACGTCATGTTATCACCTTTCAATCTGCAAAGGCTTGCAAGAACAAAAGCGGTTATTGTTCTTGATGATGTTACTGATTTACAACAAATAGAACGTTTGATAGGAAAACATGATATTTATGGTCCGGGGAGTAGAATTATTATCACAAGTAGAGATAAACAGTTGTTGAATAATGTAGATGCTAAAATTTATGAAGTTGAAGCACTGAATTGGCGTGAAGCCCTTTGTCTCTTCTGCTTGCATGCCTTTAAACAAAGGATTTCAAAGCAAGGATACGAGGCATTATCAGAAAGGATGGCAATTTATGCTGGGGGAAATCCTTTGGCTCTTAAAGTTTTAGGTTCAAACATGTATGGCAAAAGTGTAAGAGAATGGAAAGATGAACTCAAAACCTTGAAAGATACATGTGATTGTGAAATTGGACAAGTTTTGAGAAGAAGTTATGATCGTCTATGTAAAAATGACAAGGAAATTTTTCTTGATATTGCATGTTTCTTTAATGGGAGTGATAAAGATGAAGTCATAAGTATGCTGGACAGGAATGGTTCAGAAATTGGAATAACTCGTCTGTGTGATAAGTCTCTCGTATCTATTTCAAACAATGTGTTACGAGTACATGATTTGGTACGAGTAATGGCCAAGGATGTTATTTGTGAGGTAGATCAACTTGGAAAGCGCAGGATCCTATGGCGTCCCGATGATGTGTACGACTTGTTAAGACAAGACGAGGCAAGTAGCCACTGCCTTGAATCTTAAATTTTCACTTTTTTTTTTCCCCTTCATTGCTACAAGTTAAGAAGAAATATAGCTTTGTGATATATAAACTTCAATGCTTCAGAGTTTTTGAATCTATTTCATTTGCTCTTTATTTTAGGGGACACGAGAAATTAAAGGCATATTATTAAACATGTCTCAAATCAAAGAACTACAACTAAAACCAACAGCCTTTGAAAAAATATATAATGTTAGGCATCTCAAGTTCAACTGTTCTAATGGTAGAATCGGAGTACATCTTCCTAGAGGCCTCACTGTTCTTCCTGAAGAGCTAAGGCTTTTCTATTGGTATAACTACCCTTTGAAATCTTTGCCACACAATTCATTTCCAGAAAATCTGGTTGAACTTAGAATGCCTGATAGCCAACTTGAAGAACTGTGGAATGGAGATAAGGTATGTTTTAATTGGTATTGCTTCTTTATAAAATCTAAATATGTTTTATAAAGTTTACTCATGATCATATCTTCTTCGTTTTCACTACAGCAACTTGTGAATTTGAAAATCATTGATCTCTCATTCTCTAAAAAATTAAGAAGACTTCAAGACTTTTCTACAACCCCAAATCTTGACCTTTTAAAATTACAGGATTGTAAAAGTCTTGACAGTTTGCCGAATAATTTGGGGAAATCAAAATATCTACGTTATATTGATTTATCATATACTCCTATAAAAAAGCTACCCGAAAGCATTGGCAATCTGAGACATCTTGAGCAGTTGCAAATTAGAAGTTGTTGTAATCTACATACACTGCCAGATAATATTGGTAATTTAGAATCTTTGGCCCGCCTTCATGTTCATTACAGTGGAATAAAGCGACTACCCTCCTCCATCAATCAGTTGCAGAAATTGTCTGCAATGGATTTTTATTGGCTCAAAGGTCTTATTTTTCCTCCTTTGACACGGGATATGCCCTGTGTAACCAGGGTTGATCTAACTAATTGTGAAATGGTAGAATTTCCCCATGGTGTTTGCTATTTGGCCTCGCTGGCAGAACTAAAGCTCCGTGGAAATAAATTTGAGAGCATACCTGAAACTATCAAACAGCTCTCCAAGCTGGTCACACTTGATCTAAGCAAATGCCCGAGACTCCAATATTTACCGGAACTTCCATCTGTTCAGAATGTATATCTAGATGATTGCATTTCTCTGAAAAATTGTGCTTTGGAATCCTTAAAGAAAGAAAAGAAGCTCGAAGTATTAGGATTGAGTAATTGCATCAATTTGGGTAAGGAAGAATATAATGAAATTGTAGAGTACGCAATGGCATTCAACAAAAAAGATGAGGTATCTGTTTTTTCGCTTTATTATATATTATAAAACTACCCACTAATTAATCCAATTAAAGTAGAACTGAAAAAAAAAAACATAGCATATGTCATATCTCTAAATTTATGGAGTAATTAATTGTTTTTTTCTTCAAAAAAATTGTGTAATTGTAATGAAATTTTGGTTTTGTGGTTTTCAATGATACAGGAGTTCAAACAGCGTCGATTTTGCATACCAGGAAGTGAAGTGCCGGCACAGATAAAGTATAAAAATAAGAGGGGATATTATTTGAAGTTGTCTTCCTCATCCAAATCATTGAAGGAACTCCCTTTTTGCTTTTGCGCTGTTCTCGACTTAGATGACGGAAACTTCATGCCATGGATCCGTTGTGACGTTTATTTCAGTGATGAGTTAGGACAAAGCTACATTGCTCTGGCCTCTTCTTTTCCCAATCTCTACTATCTCTCAGCATTAGGACGACACGTGTTTCTATGGAAACAAAAGCTTAGTTTTAAGCAGCAGAGTAATAAGAAGCGAGGTGGGAATGTTTTAACAATTGGGCAAAAGCGTAAAAAGGGAATTGGTGATCTCTCAACGAATTTATACACCTTTGTCTTCTTCGTTACTTATTCTGGTTCTTTTCCTCGTAAAGATTATGATTGCATAATAGAGTGTGGTGTTCATCCACTATTTGAACCAACAATTTTGGAACAAAGAGATGAAAACGAAGATGGAGATGGAGATGTATATTATGACGAAGAGAGGCCTACACCAAATAGATTGGAACATACCCAAAAAGGTAATTGGTTCTTTATCATGCAAACGATTTAATGGGATATTAGTTGGAATTTGAAATTAATATCATAAAAGATATGAAAATTATAAAATTAGCATAATAAAATAAATAATGATATTTAGTTGGAATTTGAAATTATGAAGGTAACTAATATTTTTATGTTACATTATTTAGAATTAATAATATTTAATTCTAATTCAAATTCCCAATATAATTAATATTTTCATACTAAATTGTCGATGTAATTAGTTTCAAATTTATCAAGGTAATTAATAATTTAATGCTTATATACTCGTTACATATTTCATTATATATGACTTTTTTGTTGTTTTCACTAAAATTAAAAAGCTATTAACTATGCTTAAATTTATAATAAAATTTAGTGATTAAAACTAAAATTTACAATAAATTTAAATTTTATTAGTTCTAAATAAGTCAACTTATATTGAAAAATAAAATTAAATTTTATTAAAAATCTAAAAACATTAGATAAATAAAATTTAGATTTTCTTGAAAAACGTCATATATAGTGAAATAGAAGAAGTATATGAATATATTTATATATATATATATATATATATAAAACATTACTCAAGTATAAAATTTTGACATTACGAGGTAAATTTCCTATATATATATATATATATATATATATATATATATATATATATATTTTCTTTTATAATGTTTTTTTAATTATTATAGTATTATTTTACTAGAAGATTTAGAATCACAAAATATTATAGAATAAAGCATAACTGCATCGGGAAAGTAACGAAAGTTGGATCATACAAAAGAGAAGGGTAAGATGGAGGTTAAAGTATATAAAAAATATGGCATCGTATGGATTCAACCTAATGCAAATAATTTACTTCACATTGAAATGGTATTTATTGAAAAACAAATATAACATCATATTTTATAATTTTAGTGCATGCTTTCCAAAATCTATAATTTTATTCCTTTCTTTTTCCAAATTTACTTTCATTTCTATTGCAATCCTTCTTATTCCTATATTCAAATTTAATTTCACTATTTTTGAAAATTTGAATATATTATTCCACAAATAAATGCTAATCTAATAAAAATGTTTCTTTTATTTGACAATTTGTTTTCGGTTATGAATGTAATGAAATAGTGTTTCTAATAATTCTTTCTTATCAATCAATATCAAATAAAAAATGCATTCGTTTAGGGTTAGGATCAATTTAATCAAAATTATTATATTAAGCTATTCAACTAAATATGGTTATTATAATTTTGATTTTACTGAAAACATATTTAACAAAAAGAATAAATTTAATTTGTTTTTCTTTTAGCATCATCACAATTTACTTTACATTATTTAGAATTAGAATTTAGAAATGACTGTATAATTAATAATTTGTTATCCAAAAGATTTAAAAAATATTAAAAAAATAACACAATTACCACAAGAAAATAAAAATGGTATTTAATTCTAATTTCAAATTCTGAAAGCAATTTATTGCAGTTTTAGGGGCACATGGCAGCTACGGCAGAGTTTCAGCTACGGGCAATCCTAAAATTATATGGTCCACTTTAGGAGTAATTCGATCAGCAGGTAAAAAGCTACACTTAAAGTCCTATTTGGTCGAATAGAAAGGTGATATTTGAAGTTGTGAAAAACCTTTACTTTTGCAGAAATAAGAGAGCAGCTTCATCAAGGTTTGATTTGAGAGCAGGTTCGATGATGCAGTATTGAGAGCAGGTTGGATAATGCAGGTATCCAGAGACTCGTAATATCAAGTCATTGTTTGCCATTTCCTTCCTTTGTCATATAAATATGATATTTCCTTATTCCAAGTTCAACCATATATTATTATCATTTTGATCTCAAAACAATAGTTTTACTCATTAGTTCTGACCCATTTACTACAGGAAACACAGCACTTTATATGGTTGAATTTTTCTAAGGCATAAATCAAGCCAGCAACTTACTCAGCTTCTAAAGATGACCAGATGAGAATTGGATCGCCTACAAGAGAAAAAAAAAAGTTCATTAACTTTTTCTTATTTAGAATTATGAATTTTCATATTCTTATAACTGTAACAAGATATAGAATATGATTTTCGTTGAAACTTATTCACATTCATGCACAGAGTAAAACATGCATTCTCATTCTATGGATATCAAATTTAGTTTATACATTATAATTGGTTTGATATAGGAATTTGCAGTTTCTGCGGAATCTGATCCACTCAAGAAACTAGGAATCAGTTACCGATAGAAAATGCTTATTCCACCAATGTTTTGCTTCCTCTGTTTCACATATGAATAGCAAACATATGCTTATTTTAGGAAGAATGGTGGTTAAAGAAGAAACTCAAACTGCTGCAAAAAAATCTTCGAAAGAATACGATTTTGGCCCAAGTCCACATCCTAATTTTGATAATAATCAAACTTTAAATAAACTTTATTGTGAATTCTTTTCTAAATATTTTATGCTGGTATTTTCTACATAATTTCTGATGCAAAATCCTTCATGCATGGATATTAGAAAACATATTTGTAAATTGCCTTAGTTTATTAGAAATTAGGATACTAAATTGTAAGATCAAATTGAGGCAAATTATTTTCACTCACACATACACATTATAGCCTTAAAACTGCATAAAAAAAATTTTCAGTCAGAAATTGAGTTTTTAATTAAAACTGGTTTTCATCAGAAAATGATTTTTTAGAAAATGAATTTCTGATCTGCATCAAATTTTCTAAGTAAATTTCTGTAAGTATTAGAATTCTATACAAAAAAATCTCGCTATAGGATAAGAAAAACGGCTAGTCTAACGGCTAGTTGAAATCTATTTTCTCTGTTTTGCCCTACAACAGCTAGAAACGGCTAATTTGTGTTTCAAACACTTAGAACTGATTTTTTTGAGTATAAATACATGTTGTTTCTCCCATTAGAAGGTTAGAAAAAATTTGAAAAGAATTCTTACCTCTTAAGAGAAAAGCTTAATTTGTTCATCTCACTTTCCACATCTTTTGTACTTCATTTTTTACATATTCTCCTCAATTTGATTATATCTTTTGTTGTAATTACTTGTGAGGAAATTTTATCTGTAAAAAATTATGAGTTGGGTTGGCTAGAACCTAGGAGAAAAATTCTAGTAAGTGTTTTCAATCTTTTACTTTGGAAAAAAGGTTGTGGGTAGATATACAAATCTAGGATTGTATATTGGTTTTGACTCTTACCCTTAAAATAGTTAAGAGTTGAGAGAAAAGGCTCAAGAAGTGAATCTTGAGAAGTGGATGTAGGCAAGTTGACCGAACCACTATAAATTCTGTGTGTTAGCTTTTCTGCTCGCTTTTCTAATACTCTGCATTTTTACTACTCTGTTTTGAAATTCTAAAATTTGTGTCTTCAAAATTATTCCTTAAAACAATTCTTGAAATATTCACATCAGATTTTACTTATACTCTTTTCAGAATTATTTTTGAGATTTTGTTTGAAAAAGATCTTGCAAAAATCTGAACATTATTTGCATTGCATTTCCGTATTCATAATTAGAATTCTGCATTTCCATACATTTCTATTCCATTAGAAAACCAACCAAAAAAGTTTGAGACACTCAATTCACCCCCTCCCGCCCTCTTGTGTGTGTTTGGAACCTACATTTGGTATCAGAGCAGTACTCATTACCCTAAAACTTAACTTCCTTGAGTGATCCTAAAAATGGCTGATTCACCAGTAGTAACTCCTTTCAAAGAAGAACACTCTATTCATCGTCATGCAATGTTTAATGGTAAAAATTATCCCTTCTAAAAAGTCATGATGAGGCACTTCATTCAATCGCAAGTTATCGATTGTTGGGATTTTATTGAAGATGGATATGAGCCTCCACGAAAGCAATCAACTGAAGCAGGAGCTTCTACCACTGCTATTGTGCTGAAAATCAGAAAAGAATTTACTGAAGCAAAAAAGAAGCTAGTGCAGCTAAATTCTAAAGCTATGAGTATTCTATTTTGCTCATTGCAAACTAATGAGTTTAACAGAGTCTCTGGATGTGATACTGCTAAAGAAATATGGGACAAGCTAGAAATAACTTATAAAGATACGAATCAAGTTAAGGATACTAGACTTCATGTTCTCATGGTATACTATAAAGGATTCAAAATAAAACTATAAGAGTCAATTTATGAGGTAATCAATAGGTACGTGAAATTAACTAATGAAATTAAAGCTCTTGGTAAAAAACTTGATGAGTGTGATGCACACCGAACCTAGCAAAGGCCCTCACTGAACCCGCTTTTAGGGCTCGAGGGATTGTTTCGTGTCTTTTTGATCTTGGGTATTATGAGTCATCTTTGATGCCTCATTCCCAATAGAACATTAGAAAGGGTTATCTAGACTCACAATGCCTTTAGGCACCTTTGAGGTATTTGGAGTCGCCACCCAATTTACAAGAAATTGAAAAGCGTCTTTAACCTCTATTGGTCTAAGCCAGAGATGGTATTTGGAACTTCACTCTTATTAATGACTTAAGTCTATAAATGAGTTTTTAAGAAATCAAAATTCCATCTCTCATCTCACGCAATTGTGCATTAAATTTAAAGCGTATTTTCAAGCATATTAAAAGCGGTAAATAAAGTGGTAAATAAATAAATAATAAAGCAATAAGTAAATAAATAAATAAATTACAAATAAGAAATTGAATGAGACAGAACAATCGCCCAAAATAATAAAACTTGCCCCAAAATTAATTACAAGTGCCCAGAAAAAGAATAAAAATAATAAAAAATGTATAAAAGTAAAATGAATTATACATAAATCGGGTCATTTATTATTCTTAGGAATATTGGTTCCTTTTTATTAACTTAAAAATTAGAGAACCATTTTTTGGGCATTAATTGAAAAAACTGGGATGAGTGATCCCATTTTATGAAAATTTAGTTCTCCATCTGAAAGTGAGATTTTATTGGCTAAAATAGAATATTGGTCCAATTTATTAAGAAAAGTCCCAAGTTATTAGTTTAAAAAATGTGATTTTCTATAATACGGATAATAAAAAGAATACATTTTACATACAATACATAAAAAATAACAAAAGGAAATACAACAATTAAAAAATTGCAAACCCTAAATTGAAGGTCTTTGGTCTCCCGATTCTCCGTCTTGTGCACAAATATGACTCGCAAAAATAAATAAATTTAGATGACAAAACAAAAATAAATAAAATGCTAATAAAGTAAATTAAACAATTAATAAACAAATAAATTAATTGAATAAAATAAACAATTAATCGATCATTCGAATAATAATCAGTTAAACTAATTAAATATAAATAATTAAGTGAGTGGAAATAAATAGACATAAAATAGTTGCATTAAGGAAAATAAAATAAAGCAAATCATATTATATTGTATACATTACGCTCAAACGGTCGGACAAAATAGGGGAAAATGAAAGGGGAAAAGATCGGGCACTGCATGGCTCGTGCATGCACTGCACGAGTCGTGCAGTGCATTCATGACTCGTGAATGCATTGCACGAGTCATGCAGTGAATGCACGATTCGTGCTGTCCGATCGGGGAAAAGTGACGCGACTGAGCAGAAAAAAATCGAGACGCCGTTCGATCGGGGAACCAGTAATAAAATTTGACCGAGAGATAAAGATCCGATCGGGAAATAAAGAAAAGGAATTGAAAATGGCTCGATCGGAAAGAAAAGGAAGAGAAACCAAGATCATGACTCAAACACCCAGAAAAACAAAGATGAACAGAGGAAATGATAACGGACCAACAAACGCAATATCAAGCTATCAAAACATGCAAAATATCATGCGAACCAAAGCAACAAACACACTTATTTAATCATGACAATAATAAACATGCAATATACAAGTTAATAAGATCAAATGAGAAATATATACACAATATGTACAATGAACATAACTTACTGGCTCAGCAAAACGAAGAAAGAAAGAAGAAGAAGAAGAAAAAGAAGAAGAAAGAAAGGAATAGAGAGATGGATATTCAGTATTTACCCTCAGATATTGATCGTTGATATGCAAATAAAAGGTTCTGGTTTCCTCTTTTGCTCTTCTTGAAATGGTGGTTAAAGTAGAGACTCAAAAACTCTTCATGAAAGTTTACGTTAAAAAGAACACAAAAGGTGATTGAATCTCCAACTCAAGAATTGATTTCATGGGCTTAAAAGACAATCTCAGAATGCCTTTTGAGAAACGAGAATTATTTTCTTGCTCTCAAAGTTTTCTTTCTATTCAGTTTCGTTCTCCCAAAATCCTCTCCAGTTTCTTCACTTTTTCTTTTTATATCTTAGAGAGGGTTAGGTTGTTTCTCACGAAATCAAACATAAAACCAAATCCCCGAAATAACGGAATGAAGACGTGCTGGAGCATGGGGCGCGTGAGAGCTGCATCTCACGTTAGTGAGATGGGCCTCACCAACGTGTGGCCCCCCCCTCATGTTGGTGAGATGGGCCTCATCAACGTGAGGCGGCACCTCACGTAAGTGAGATGGGCCTCACTAACGTGAGGCTGCATCTCACTTAGTGAGATGGGCCTCACCACGGGCCCCCAAGGCTCCCTCTCCCTCCTTTTTCCATCCTCCTTCTATTCTAAAAAAAAAAACGAAAAACATTTTTTCGAGGGAACCGTCACTTAGATCTGTCTTTTGCCTGCGAACAGGTATCATTTTTATCACTGGGTAACATCAGTCTGAGCTGTCTCAGGACTCGGTGTCTACAGTTGCTCCCAATTTTGGGGAACGTAGTGCCTGGGCGACTAAGTGAGCCAAAACTCAAAAAAAGAAAGAAGAAGCGCATACCTGAGGCAGCTGTCTTCCTGGTTACAAGAATGCACCGAGTCTGGTCCAGACTTACAAAACGCAAAAATTTGCTCTTCTGAGCTGCACCAAGTCTGTTCCAGACTTACAAAGTGCGGATTTCATCTTCTGATGGTGATGCGCCGAGTCTGTTCCAAACTTAGAAAACGCAGGAAATATCCTCCGCAGAGGGCAGCACCGAGCAGCTGACAAGACTACAAAAAGTGTAGGAAAAAAAATCCTCCACAGAGGACTGCACCGGGCCACTGATAAGACTACAAAAAGTGCAAGAAATATCCTCCGCAGAGGACTAGACCGAGCCGCTGACAAGACTACAAAAAGTGCAGGTAATATCCTCCGCAGAGGACTGTACCGAGCCACTGACAAGACTACAAAAAGTGCAGGAAATATCCTTCGCATAGGACTACATCGAGCTGCTGATAAGACTACAAAAAGTGCAAGAAATACCCTCCGCAAAGGACTGCACCAAGCCGCTGATAAGACTACAAAAAGTGCAGGAAATATCCTCCGCAGAGACTGCACCGAGCTGCTGATAAGACTACAAAAAGTGCAGGAAATATCCTCCGCAGAGGACTGCACCGAGCTGCTAACAAGACTACAAAAAGTGCAGGGAATATCCTCCACAGAGGACTACACTGAGCCGCTGACAAGACTACAAAAAGTGTAGGGAATATCCTCCGCATAGGACTGCACTGAACCGCTGACAAGACTATAAAAAATGCAGGAAATAGCTATTTGCCTCTCAAGAGACATTGAAAGAAACAACTAGAGTAGATTTTATTTTGTTCGGGAGAATGTTAATGCTGAGTTGAAACTGTCCTTGACTGGCTTTTGCGTGTGTAGCCTTCTTTTGGACCTTTCCTGCAAAACTGTGCGCATAGGAAAATATGCAAGGGACTATGCATGCAAGTGTAAATGGCCATGTGCAGATGTTTGCTAGAGAATAGCATGAAATACATGCAGCAATGGATAGATTATGTCTTGAGTGATTAAGGATCCGTTGAGGATATGGCTTAGCCGCTCGCATTGTATGATGCCTCCTAAGGATCTAACCAAATGTCATCTTGGCTTAGGGACTCTAACATGTAAACTCTTCAGAGAGAACCGTTAGGTGTGCGTCTTTGCCCCCTGGTCAATGCGCATCCGTTCTGGACTCTGACTCACGTCCTGAATTACACATTACCTGACTGAAGGAAGGTCATCTGAAGTATTGCCGCCTTATCTCTCCAAGTATAGGAAGTCATTATTTTAAAGGTAGTGCGTCCCTTATGGATTTTCACACCAGCTTTTCTTTATGGGAAATGTGTCCCTTTAGGGATTTTCACATAACCCTGTGCCTAACTTTTGTCTGAAATGGACTCAACCCAATCCAGCGACTTCTTTTTTTTTTTTACGTGGCTACAAGAAAAAATGAAGCTACTGTCATAGCCTCCTTCCATAGCAATCGGCAATTATTCGCTGAGACATCTTCTCCTAAACAACGATTATATCCCCTCGACTTCTCTGGTGAAGGTGTTGTTTGATCGGGTGAGGTGGCAGATAAGATCAATTACATGCCCCTGGCTCTAGTTATGTTCGACAATTTGGAGGGTTTTAAGATGCTATGAGGCTCCCTCTTTCTTTTCAGGGTGGCGTCTTATCCTCGGCCTCCACCCCTAAGTACCATAGCCTCCTAGACACAGCTACTTCCCAAAACTGTCATACTGCAGGTCAGAGACTACACCCTCGCTTCCATAAGTGTATGCGAGAGAAAGGTACTTAGCCCCGCGGTAGATAATAGGACCCATCGGCTTAGGCATCTGGTCGGTGAGAGCAGAAGCAAAGTATAGCCACTTAGATTTCACACATTCAGTAATGAATGATGTTTCTCTTTTTATTAATGAACTAGAAAATAATGACACATGTATTTGCAAAGATTGTGTACATTTCGGTATGATTTCTCTATACATGACCATTATCTAACATCAATTCAAAATGCAAAACTACATTTGATCTCAGAGTATATCTTGTAAGCATCAAACTCCTGTCTCCAATTAGCCCTCTTGGGTCTTTATGATTGAATATTTTCTTTCAGACCTTATTTTATTCTTTGAACGCAGATTCTAGATGCAATGTTGGGGACGAAACTCAATTCGAATGCATAAATGCACTCGTGGCTTCTCGCTTGAAGCTCAAGAAACACCATATGCGCCTCTTCCTACGTACCGAACCTTATTAGAAGGTCATCTCCGCTAATTGGATAAGACTAAACTAAGAATCAAGAGGTCTTACTTTGGTTGCAACGTTAGGCTTAGGTGGATGGCTGTCAAAGAAGGATCAGGTCGCTAGAGAAAAATGGCTGCAATATTTGCTCGACTGATGGGTGAACCATTCTCAGCTCAGTTGCATATATAAAGGTATTCTTGAATTTGGGCTCAATAACATTTTAGCTCATCAAGATTAGAATAACAATTGAAAAGATAATCGTCAAAACCCGCCAAATGGTTACTATCTTGAGCTCTCTCTCTCTCTCTCTCTCTCTCTCTCTCTCTATATATATATATATATATATATATATATATATATATATATATATATATATATATATATATATATATATATATATATATATATTTTTATTTATTTATTTATATTTTTTTTAGCTCATGTCTTTTACGCATGACTAAAACCCTCTTTCCAAAGTGTAAACTCATCCTTATCAGGGCAATTTTTGATAACCTAAAGAATTGTCAATGATGTACCTCCGTCCTTATTAAAGTGGCCATTTTTCTAGGGGAAGATAAAAATTATTTTAGGCAAAGGGTAATTTTAACATGTGTAACAACAAAATTGGTATGCATTTAGCATACCAGTATAAAGGCTCAATGGGCTTGCAAGCGATTGCGAAACAAGGGTAGGAAATGGTCATTTAGAGAGCTATACAAAGAAATGGTTGACTAAATCATTTTCTGGGTTTAGCATTATCTAGGGATCGCTTTGACAGGTAATCAAAAAAGTTCTAGTACTCTTCGTGAGTTTTCATCCAATCCCGTAATTGTATCTAGTTTTTCTTCTTCTTCTTCTTCTTCTTCTTCTTCTTCTTCTTCTTCTTCTTTTCAGCTCTCAGAATTTTTCTCTCTTTAGGAATTATATCAGATGCTATCAAAATTTTCTTTGGGTTTTCCAAAGTTTCGAGATTAGATGAAATGGCATCATTTGAATCATTATTAAATATGAATGTGTCATGATCATGTATAATGAAATCACAAGAAAATATCCCACAGATAAGCGAAAACCATTCATTTAATAAAAACTAGAATTAAAAATGTCATTGTTAAATAGTTCAAAAATAAAAAGAGAATATCTAAATAGCTATTTTCTTTTTGCTCCCACCGACAGCTTAATTCATACCAAAAAATTTACTGCTAGTTTAGTTTAGCAAATTTTAATTGCATATTTTAGCTACTTAATTTCTTCAATTTAAATAATAGATAACTCATACACACAAAACAATTGGGAATTCCTTAGCATACAATTAATTATCATAGCTTGCACACACAATCCCTTGGGTATGATACTTGAGGGTCCTAGCTATATCCCACTTTATTACTTGCTGATTTAATATACTTGCTGAGCTCGTGCCAAGTTTTTGGCGCAGTTGTTGGGGATTGACGTTGTTTGTGAGTTTTGATTGTTATCTGTATGTGTTTTCTTTTTCTTATTTTACTTTTCCTTATTCTTTTTAGGTAATCATGGTGCATGAACAGATTGAGACAAAAGCAAGTAGCACCTTACGATCCTGAAATCAAGAGGACTTTACATCAATGAAGGAGAGCTAATAGAGAGAACAACATGGAACCAAATCCTCCTATTGATGAATTTCCTCTTGAGAATGAACAAATGCCGAGGGCACAAGAAGAAATTTCGGGTAGACGTAGAGAAGAAGTACCTAGGCAGAGGATAATTAAGGACTACGCTATACCAAGATGGAATGAAGACCATAGGGAGATTATGCTACCTAGGGGGGTACAATTTGAGCTTAACCAGTAACCATCACAATGGTACAGAGAAATCAGTTCTCCGGTTCAGATTTGAAAGATCTTACTCAGCACATTGACATATTCTTGGAAGTCAGCGACACGGTTCAGATTCAGGGTGTTCCTACTAATGCAATTATGTTGAAGTTGTTTCCTTTCACATTGATTGAAAAAGCGAGGGAATGGCTTCAAATGTTACCAAGCCAATCAGTTTGGTAATGGGATCAGTTGCAAGCAAAATTTTTGATGAGATTTTTCCCTCCCTCTAAGACTGCAAGTATTCGCAATAGCATAATGAGTTTTCACCAGATGAATGAGGAGCCTTTCCATGAGGCTTGGGAGAGGTTCAGGAGGCCATTGAGAAGCTGTCCACACCATGAGATAACTGTTTACCAATTGATGATGATATTCTATGTTGGAGTTACACCACAGATAAGGTCATTATTGCATGTATCATCCGGAGGCTTTTTCTTAAATAAGTTGCCAAAAGAAGCTTTCCATTTATTGGATGAGATGACAATAAATGACTCTTAATGGACTACTCCTAGATCAGTTTTGAGAAGACAAGGGATGCATAATGTAGATGAAGTGGCACTGCTAAAGGCACAGTTAGAGTTCGTGAAGAAAGAATTAAGTGGATTGAAGGTACAGAATATAGCTTCAGTTACTCAAGAGAGTGAATCGTATGAAGGCGGGCCATGTATTCAAGAGTGTGGAGCTATGGGAGATGTGAATGCGGTAGGAGATTATTGAAGAAATGATCCCTACAATAATACATACAATTCGGGTTGGAGGAATCACTCGAATTTCTCTTGAAAGGATGGAAACCAGCATGCCTCATCTTCTCAACCACAAGCTGTCTTGGTACAATAAATTATTGCCGATGGATAATAATATGGTTGACAGTTTTTATGACATGAAGAAGTTGCTTCGGGGTCTTGGTTTGCCAGTAGAAAAAATTGATTATTGTCGGCTAGAATGTATGATTTTCTGGAGAGATGACGTGAAATTAATGAATTGCAAAATTTGTAATCAAACAAGGTTCAAGCCACCAAATTCTAATAGGAAGCAGAAATTAGTGCCATGGAAGCGGATGTATTATTTTCCTATTACTCAAAGACTTCAGAGGTTGTATTCGTTCGATGTGACGGCATCTCACATGAGATGGCATAATGAACATGAACAGACAGATGGAGTAATGAGCCATCCATCGGATGTCGTCGCATGGAAATATTTCGACAACATTCACCCCGATTTTGCTACTAAAAGTAGAAATGTGAGGCTGGGTTTAAGCACTGATAGTTTTCAGCTTTTTGGGCAATTAGGCCAACAATATTCATCATGGCCAATAATACTAATTCCGTATAATTTACCTCCGTGGATGTGCATGAAAGAGGCTTACATGTTTTTAATAGCAATTATTCCGGGTCCTAAGAATCCAAAGCAGGGGATTGATGTTTTTCTACAACCATTGATTTCTGAATTGCTTCAACTATGGGAATTCGGTGTGCTCACATATGACGTGTCCCTAAAAGAAAATTTCATCATGAGAGCAGCTTTGATGTGAACAGTTAGTGATTTTTCTGCATATGCTATGCTGTCGAGTTGGAGCACGGCTGAGAAATTAGCTTGCCCTTACTGTGGCAATGATTCGGATGCTTTTTATCTTACTAATGGGTGTAAAATATCGTGGTTTGATAATCACAAAAAATTTCTTCCTCCAAATCACCCTTTTAGACAAAATAAATAAAGGTTTCTTAAGAACAAGGTTGCCCTCGCCCATCCTCCACGTAATAAATCTGGTGAAGAAATCTTAGAAGAGATTGATGAATTAGGGTTAATGAAAGTAACATAAGTTGAAGCTCGAGAAGTCGATAGTAGCATTTCTAAAAACTTTGGTTAGAGAAAACGTAGTATATTTTGGAATTTGCCGTATTGGAAATCAAATATAATACGACATAATTTAGACGTGATTCATATAGAAAAAAATGTTTTCGATAATGTATTCAACACGATAATGAATATTGAAGGGAGGAGCAAAGATAATGCAAAATCACAGGCATATATAAAATTATACTGAGAAAGAAATGAGTTGGATAGAGATTCTCGAACGAGTAAATATCCAAAAGCTTGTTATACTTTGGATAAAAGACAAAAGGAAGTTTTATGTGATTGGTTAAGAAGTATAAAGTTCCCAGATGGATATGTTTCAAACTTAGCAAGGTGTTGATATGAGGAAGTATAAATTATTCGGAATGAAAAACCATGATTGCCATTTATTCATGCAAAGGCTAATGCCAGTTGCTTTTCGGAATTGTTGCCTCATAAAGTTTGGGAAGCTATAACTGAGTTAAGTTTATTTTTTAAAAACTTGACTTCATCTGAGATAAAAATGGCTGACATGCAAAAACTGGAAGAAGAAATTCCAGTAATCATTTGCAAATTAGAGGGAATTTTTCCTGCCAGCTTCTTTGACATTGTGGAGCCTTTACCAGTACATTTAGCACATGAGGCCAAACTGGCAGGACCCGTTCATATAGATGGATTTATCCCTTTGAAAGCACGAGTAGAAGGTTCAATATGCAATGCGTACTTGGTTGAAGAAGCAAGTACATTTTGTTCTCATTACTTTGAGCCGCATGTTAGCACAAGACGCCGAAAGATTCCTCATAATGACGATGGTGGCCAAGCAAGTGCAAATGATGAAAATTTAAGTATATTCGCATAGCCTGGTCGATTATATAGACGTGCAACCAGAAGAACGCTTTCAGATGATGAATTAGAGGCTGCACATGGTTACATCTTATTGAATTGCCAATAAATTCAACCATTTGTGCAGTAAGTGTAACTGATCGTTTGAAAATGAAAATTTATTTATTGCAACGAAAATGGATATATAACTTATATTGTGGTTGGCTGAAGTTTCCATGAGGAATGGTTACGGGAGCTTATGTCACAAATAACACAAAATGATATCAATAAGAAAGTCGAAAAACACTTCCATTTATGGTTCAAGACATATGTAAGTTTTGACTACAAATATGAATAAATAACATTTATGAATATTACGTAAATGGATTAAATGACAATTTACAATTACATTCTGTAGGCGTCAAGGCATCCAATTGAAAACAATTTCATCTCTGATGTTGCTAAAGGACCATTGCGAACTGTTAAATCTTACCCGGTTTATTTTGTCAACGGATACAAATATCATACACAATCGCATGGTAATAATAGGGCAACTACAAACAGTGGAGTTTGCATTAAGGGTAAATTGATGAATTATTATGGCAAAATTATAGAGATCTTGAAAATTAAATACCCTGCTTTACTAATAAAACGTTGTATGTTGTTTAAGTGTGAATGGTTTGATCCAACACTTAATGTCGGAACACAAGTGTAAAATAGCTACAACTTGGTCGAAATCAATCAAAGAAGAAGACTTGCTAATTTTGAACTTTTTGTGTTGGCCATGCAAGCAATCCAGGTGTATTACCTCCCTTTTCTTAGCATTAGATGAGATAAGATGGATTGGTTGGCAGTTTGCAAGGTAAAACCAAAAGGCATATTTGAAATGAAAGCTACAAGACAAAATAAACGAATTGAAAGCGAAGCCGTTCAGGAAGAGGAAGTCGAGGGTCATGAAATAAATGAAAACCTGTCATACGAGGATAATGAACCTTTGATCAACGTTGACAATGAATTTGTTGATATTGGAACCGACAAGGAATCGAAGTCCACATCTGAATTAGAAAGCGAATTTGGTTCTAATTATTCAGAAAATGAAGATGATTGTGGTAATGACTTACATTTAAGAGATGATAGCGAATAATTGTTTGCCTTCGTAAGTAAAATCCATAATGTTAATATCATTAATTAATTTATGTTTCATTTAATTCACAAAAAGTAGAAATTTGTATTATTGTCTGAGATAATCAAGTATATGTAATAATCAACTAATGTCTAATTATGTTTATTAATTGTTTTAAGAAAAATATGAATAATAAGAGGAAGACTGGTATGACGCAACGACCTCCTAGGGTGAGGGTGTGCTCATCTTTATCCGGAGCTGTCAGTCAAGGGGAGGGATCATCGTCTCCTGCATCTGCACCTCCCCGTATGGGCACGGGATCTTCATCCCCAGTGTATCCATGCCCGCCATCTACGGTTGGAACTACATCTATAGAAGTGCCTACTTCAGCGAATTTGTCTGAACCATTGCAGCGATCGCCTGAAATTGTTGAAGGTCCTTTGCCTGGATCGATTGGTGTTGATAGACGGACGTATATTGTCATTGATGGACAACAGTGAGTTAGCAAATTTTTGTTTTTATATTTACTAGCTATGTAATACCGAATTCTATCAAATAATTGCATTTTCGTTGTCCATTAGATTTATCCCATCTAGTCCATGCTCCCGCTCGATGACTGGTATATTTAAGGAGAGACTTGAATTTAATGGATTTTTGAGGAAGAATATCTCTCTGGAGATAAAAATGTTCTATTTTTAGGAGTTTCAGGTAAATAACTTATTTTAATTATTTCTAATTATTTTACCTTAATTAATATATAATTTAAATTATAAACGTATTTAATATATACATTATGTTTAACCTTTTTTTTCCTTTTTAATCCCTCAGAAAGCTTTTTATTGGAATTCTTCCATCTATCACATCGTCTACAGCGTACGGGAGAAACGAGCCCGTGTACGTTACAAGGATATGCTCAATAAGCTGCACGCCAAAGGTGAATGACCAAGGTATATAAATAAGGACATTTGGGCAAATTAGATGCAGTACTGGTCATCATCCGAGGCCATTTCCATCGCCGATCGGAATTCCATAAATAGGACGGGAGGACCAGATCAAGTTAGTGTTTCCTTACACACTGGAGGAACATTGTCCCATCGTGAGCATGTTGACAGACTTATAAGTACTCAAATATCTGACTTTAAAAATGCTATTCTTTATTCCATTTTGTATTAGCAACTTAATGCATTAAGAATTTGTTCACTGCAATAATTGCAACTCTTGATAATAAGCAAAACGTTTGATTGAATGAAGGAGGATGGGTAAAAAATTGTGTAAGGAGTTTGAAATGGATAGGAGTCTACTATGGGCCGGACACCTTATCCTCATGAGTTGTTTTTTCACACCCATATGTGAAATCATGACGGTGTGACATTCATCAGCGATCGAGCTAGACAAGTTCATGTATGTTAATTTTAAAATTTATTATTTATTTTGTTATAACTTCTTAGTTTCATTTTACTACTATATAATATTCGAATAATTTTTATTACAAGAGCGAGTAGTAGAGAATCTTCAGAGTCAGCAAGCGGATGACGATAATGTGGATCATGCTCGAATATATTATGACGCAGCTGGCGGTAGGGATCGCCGTGGACGGGTTTTCGATTTGGGCTCCTATGCGAATGTTTGCTATTCGCATGCATCCTCATCCTCTACAGCTTCGACTAATAGGCTTGCGGCAGCTACTAATGAGATCATTGAGATTCGTAGCACAGTCGACGTATTAATGAACCGTATTAATAGGTTAGAGGACGTCATTAGCCGAAAATTACCTGATGATACACAAGCACCGTCTGCTGATCGTCCGCATTCACCTCCACCTTAGTTAGTATTTTTAAATTTCTCAGCTTCATTTATTTGTAATGTTACTAAATTTTATACATATTAAGACATTATTAAATACATTTTTTTAAATCTATTTATTGTTTATTTAATATTTGTTTCATTATATAAATTATGGCAATTTTAAATTTAATATTATTCATTATTTTATATATTTAAAAAAAAAACCCTTCAAAAATTAGAGATGAAAATTCGTTTTCCGTCTCTAATAATGGAGATGGAAAGGTAATTTTCGTCTCTAATTTTAGAGACAAAAATTCTCTTTTCGTCTCTAAAAATAGAGATGGAAAATAGTTTTCATCTCTATTTTTAGAGATGGAACGGTGATTTCCGTCTCTAAAAAAAAGAGACGGAAAACAAATTTTCGTCTCTATTTTTAGAGACGAAAAATTTTCATCGCTAATTTTATCAACCGACCAAATAGAGACCAAAACTTTTCGTCTCTAATTTTGTCTCTATTTTTCGTGTCTATTTCCCTGGATTCTTGTAGTGGCATATGAACTCCTCATGCTCATATTATGTGTATATGTGAGTGAATGCTATTATGTGTATATGTTTCTGTTTCTCCCCACTAAGCCTTTGCTTAGCACGGGTGTTTCCCGTGTAAGTTGCAAGTTCGGTTTGGATCGAGTCGGGCATCTGCAGGTTTGGTCACTAGGAGTTGGAGCTCTATGGAGTTCTTATTTTGCATTTTTGGCTTTATTATTTTGTATAGTTTTGTTATTGTAATTAAAGTGTATAGTTATTGAATATTCAATATGTTTTGTAAGATATTTTATATCATAATATTTAGTTTTGTATTAATGTAAATGTCTTCCGAATGTCTATTATTTATCTATTATTATTATATTATTTTCGTTTCGGTATGTATGCGTTTTGGTTTGACGTTTTTGCTTTTGTATATGTCCGCTTCAGCTTTATTGTGTGTTCGTGTGTGGCATCCTGATCTCCTCCCGAGGGGTATTGGGGTGATACATGTTCCGATTGGAATACCATGTTGGATTAGAAATTTTTATTAAGACTTTGGAAATTCTCAAACCTTTAAATTTTCGTAATATTTTCGCTTTCAGGAGTCTATTTGACCTCTCTAAAGTGGTTGATTTCCTAATTGAACATAATTTGCAGTTTGTATATTCATGATCATTTCGATCAGAATACAATGCTACGTACGAAGATTTGCAAAAGACCTTGGGAATTCTTTAAGGTTTTCTATAAAACTTCCATCTTTCAGGAGTCTATGGACTTATCTGAAGTGGACAGAGGAAGTTTTATTCTTTTCAGAATAGGTCCATCTTTTAGGAGTCTCTGGATTTCTGGGTTGATTTCACCCATGGTCACTCAACTTATCACTTATCGCGCAAAAGTAACCGACTTTTTTTTTCTTACTTAAATGTCACTGAACTTTTAACATTATTGCACAAAAGTCATGTTGACCGGAATCCGGCGACGACTCTTGCCGGATTGATAAGTTCAACAAATACTATATTTAAATTAATTTCACTCACGGTCACTAGACTTATCATTTATCTCGCAAAAGTAATTAAATTTTTTTTTTCCAACTTAAATGTTACTGAACTTTTAACATTTTTGCAAAAAAGTCATTAATCCGGCAAGGGTCGTCGCCGGATTCCGGTCAACATGACTTTTGTGCAATAATGTTAAAAGTTCAGTGACATTTAAGTAAGAAAAAAAAAAGTCGGTTACTTTTGCGCGATAAGTGATAAGTTGAGTGACCATGAGTGAAATTGACCCCTGGATTTCTCTAAAGTGGATAGAGGAAGTTTTATTCCTTTTAGAATAGGTCCATCTTTCAGGAGTCTATGGACTTCTCCGAAGTGAATTTTCTCCCCGTAGGAGGACCCTGGTGGGCGCTTCATTTCAGGGGTCTATTGACCTATCTGATATGTAATCTTCAAATAAGTCTAAGTCTGATCTTTCTAGCGTTTGTGGACCAGTTTGAAGTGGGCTTATTTGAAGGCAAGCATCAAGCAAAGCAACTAATAGCATTTAACTTGGGAAAGTATATTAATTTAATTAAAATATAGTATTACAACAAGTACCTTTAGGCCTATTGGTAGTTCTATGATTTTGAATGTCGGGATAATCCGTGACATATTTTAGGGTATTCCTCATCTTCAGGAGTTGTTCAGATAATTCTGAAGTAGAAGTCCCGAATGAGGGTGCTGGTCTAGTGGCCAGTCGTAACGCGACTTACTGGTGGTTTTGGTAGTGGTCCCTGGCGAACAATCAATTCAAGACATTAAAATGTTATTCTTGAGAAAGCCCATTGAAATGTATCGGAATAGCTTTTGGCTGACAGCTTCTCCGATCAGACTTCTATTTCGTGTCCAGGACCCGTCATCAAGGCACGCATATAAGGGCCTCGAGGTTGATATCTAGGAGATTTCTTGATTTCTCCCTCTATTGTTGAAACCCCAAGGTTGGATTCTGGGAAATTTCCTGATTTCTTGATTTTTATTTTGAGACAAAAGAGGCCTGATTAGCCTGTCGGGTTCTTTTATATCATGTTTGTACCGAACATAGTTGCTCCTTTATTCGGGCATTTTTCTTCGTCTTGCAGGCCGTCTTTTCGGCTATGAGTGTTTATCCATCCCATCACTGCCCGGTTAGTGTGGTGGTTTTGAGCTTTGCTGAATAGGGCTTTCTCCTTGGCGTGTCTTTGCCTTTTTTCTTCCTTTTACACACTTTTCCTATTGGACGGGGATAATTGCCTTTTCGGTGTGCTTGGGATTTCTGCTATTTTACTTGTGAGTATGCGTATGGTAAGGCATATGCTATGGCTTCACCTATCGTGTCTTGGACGATCGTCAGCTGTGGTATTGTAAAAAAATACCATTTGTAGAAATACTTTTAAAAACACCCTATTCTCAGAAATATTTTTCTCAAAAACCTCAATTATATCTTTGTCCCGGGTGTACACAGTACAGTACAATTCGAAAATTTGTAAATCTCTGTATTGTTTTGAAATTTATAATATTTTAAAAATTAAGTATTGTTATTGTCTTGAAAATTCAGAATAATTCGGTACAGGTTTTATAAAATTCAGTACAGTTTGGTTCAGTTCTTTAGGTACAAAATAATATAATACAATCCGATATTTCGGATAATTCAATATTCTTAAAAATTAAATATACACAATAATAAATACAAATACAATTAAAATATCTCAATACATACAATTAAAATTTAAGTCAAAATACAAAATTTGAAAATTAACGTTCAACAATTTTTCTCTTAATTATATTTGCACTAATTTGAGGATCTTGAGCAATATCTTAAAAAAAAAAACAAAGATATTAAATAATTAGACCACAAAAAAAAATATAAACATTAAATATACAATTTAAGAATTTACGAGAATATAATAATTACCTGATTCAAACCTTTTAATTTATTCAATTGATGCCTCTGAAGCCAAAAGTATAACCGATATCAACAAATTTTGGTAACAAATAAAAATCTTGACTGTAATCGAAGAATTTCTAAATTTGTCTAAAGTCCTCCTCTAGTGCTAAAAGCTGATTCAGAAGCTATAGTCGAATACTGAACAGCCAAGATATCTCAAACAACCTTAACCAAAATTGAATAATTTCGCTCATTAATCTTCCACAAACTCAAAAAATATAAAATTAAATTCCATTTTTAATTCTCTCCAAAAAGTCAAAATAAAAAATATTTTCGGCAAAAAATTTTCAAATTTAATTCTTAATTCACTCTAAAGGATTTTAATTTTTTTTCTTTTATCATCTTTAAATATACGAATAAAATTTTATTATTATAATAATTATATATAATTACATTATTAATTTACATATTCATATACGTATTGAGCCAAAAATAAATTAATACTATTTGAGTGACACTAAATGTAAATAAAATTAATTGATAAGGTGATTATATACTCATATAATTATATTAATTAGTAAAATTTCATTATATATAATTATATTATTAATTTACAACTCAATTACTTATATAAATATTGTGCCAAAAAAGATAAGTACTAGTTGAGTAATACTAAAAATAAGCGAAATTAATAGGTAAGATGATTTTACACTCATATAATACATTAATTGGTAAAATTTTATTATTTATAATAACTATGTATAATTACATTATCAATTTGCATACACATATAGGTATTGTGCCAAAAAAAAAAGATGAGTACTAGTTGAGTGATACTAAAAGTAAATGAAATTAATTGGTAAGGTGATTATATACTCATATAATTACATTAATTGGTAAAATTTCATTAATATAATAATTGTATATAATTATATTATTAAAATACATCATCAATTACTCAAATAGATATTGTACCAAAAATAGACAAGTACTAGTTGATAAGGTAATTATATACCCATATATTTACATTAATTGGTAAAATTTCATTATAAATAATTACATTTTTAATTTAATACTTATATAGATATTGTGACAAAAATAAATGAATACTAGTTTAGTGGCACTAAAAGTAAATAAAATTAATTGGTAAAATGATTAAGTAATAAATTACTCAGTTTATATATCTATATAAATATTTGTGCTAAAAAGAAAAAATAATTAAGTAGTAATTGAATGACATTAAAGGTAAATTAAATTAAATGCAAATTCTTTTAATTGCATATTCATATTCATATAGATATAATAATTACTACAATAATTAAATTTATCTTACTAATAATTAAAATATTAATTTTAATTTATTAACTAATTATTATCTTATATTCTTGCATTAAAATATTTAAATACAAATAATTATGAAGTTGAATTTATATAATAAATATAGAATAGAAATTATGAATAATATTTATATATAAATTATTAGTATTATATATAATAATTAATAAATGTTGGTTCTTTCAGTCTAATTCGGTTCTAAAACAGTTCGATACAGTTCAATACGATTCTCGGTCTGGTTCTAGACAAAATATGCCGATTCATTTCAAATAAAATCAACGGTACAATTCGGTTCGGTTTTAGTTAAAAAGTCAATTATACAATTCAATTATTGATTTTTTTATTCGATATTTCGGTTCGAAACAGTAAAATCCACCTATGTATAGCTCTAGGCATATGTGCGACTATATAACATCTTTACTTCTTTTGTTTTAATTCTTCTTTTTTTGTGTGGTTTTTAATTTTTTATATTTATTCAAATAATTTATTTTATTTTATTTTTCTCTTCTCCATCCCTCACAAGTGATAAGCTTTTGTAAACTCTCTAATATTTTTTTGGTAAAATATATCTTTATATTTTAGGGCTCCCCACTAATTAGGATTTGAATGTTAGGGATAAAATTTTGAGTGTGGACCCTTTACTGAAGAAGAATGCGCCATGTTGTCTCTTTTGCTCTGCAAGCTTTGCAATTAACGCTTGCTTCGTTGCTACATGTTTTAGAGCCACTCCGCTTCATATTCTCATTAATTCACGCCTTCCATCAATACTTTACCAATAAAATGGCAACGGAGGTTCCAAATTCGATTTTTCTTCCAATAATTATAGTTGAGATAAATGTCCATTCGTTAGAAAATTTTTTAAAAATAATGATTTTTTTTTTAAAAAAATTCGATTTATAGTGCTACAGTAAATTTAATTAAAAAAATTGAGTTATTGAAAATCATAAATTAAATATTATCTTGAATTTACAAAATTAATGATTTGATGGAACAATTTTTCTTTGCAATTTGGGATGAAGAAAGTAATGGAAAATCGATAATGTTTGATTATGGTGATGGCTAACAATGAAAGTTCAATTATTTGTAACGGTTAAATGTACGTATATTTTTGCCCTTTTCGTTTTTATAAAAAGATAATTTGCCTCTAACATTTATTTTGAAGTAAATCTGCTTTTAACGTTTGTAAAATGAAAAATTTTTGTCCATACCGTTACTTTCCATTATATTTAACCATTTAGTAATTACTTAACCGTTGACGTGGATGAAATAGAACACGTGTCATGTATGCATTGGACAACAAAAAGTAACGGTTGAGGCAAAAATCTCTCATTTTACAAACTTTAGAGGCAAAATTGCCTATTTGGACAAACCTTAAGGGCAAAAATGTACATTTGGCCATTTATCCATACCTGACGTGTCTAATACATGCGCGACATGTATCCAATTCGATCAACGTCAACGGTCAACTCATGTCTAAGCAGTGAACCTTAGCAACAATTAACAATAGGGATAAATTTCACCCATTTTTGAAACGTTAAAAGTAAATTTGTCTATTTGAGAAAGCCATATGGGAAAAAAATGCAAATTTGGCCATTTGTAACTAATGTTTGTAACAGTGCAGAACCAATTTTGCCACAATATTAAATTAAAAAAAAAGTATAAAAATAAAAATATGTTCGAGGATCAAATTTGATCATTTTCCCTTATAAGAAAGTTTATGAGCTAAGCAAATCAATATGGCAGCTAGTGCTCTAAACCGAATTCAGCTTTTGGTGTGAACAAGGGCGAAGGCGGAATTGAAGGTTGGAGACCAAAATACAAATAATATTGCAATTGCTATACTTAATGAAAATGTAAAATTATATATAAAAAAAAATATCTCTTTTGATATAATCGATATTTAACAATAAAATAATCACAAAATACATTCCAATAAATATTTTTACATATCAAAAAAGAACAGACTTTTTTTTATTCACAAAAATTAGGAGTGAGCATATGGACCGATTAGTTCCAAAAAAATCAGTACATTAATATCGGTTTTTTCAAAACACTAACTATTAAGCAGTCCGTTACTATCAGTTAATCAGTCTAACGGTTTCGAATTTTCAGACCGGTTGACCAATATTTTTTCAGTTAACCATTACAATTATAAAATGTATTCATAAATAAAATTAAAATGTTCATGTACTTAAAAATTAAAATTTCTCCACTATAATATGTTATCATTGTTGTTAAAATAAAAATTTTTGGTAGCTCTAAGTAATTTTATTATTAAAAATTAATACTTAATATTTAAATGAATTAACCGGTCCATAATCACCTCCAATTGGATGAATGGTTACACTTACTAATCACCAATTAAAAACTTAAAAACTTCAAAATAATTAGAATAATAAAAAAATTGCAGCAAAAATATTTAAAAATAGAAAATTATTGAAATAAATTTATCCAATACTAACAACTCTTTTTCCTTTATTTTTTTAAATTGACATACTTTATTTTCACATATATTAGAAATTTTAATTTTTTAAAAAAAATTATTAAAAATTTTAGTTAATATATTAATGTTATATAACTTTTCGAATATATTCTGATTTTTATTATTGAAAGTTTGATAAATCAAGAAATAATAATAAATACTAAATATGAACATATTGAACAATTAATAAATTAACTAAAAATTCGGTTATCGGTTCGATTAATCTGTCACATGAGCAAAAACCATTAACCAATCCATTAATATCGGTTTTTTCAAAACACTAACCATTAATTAGTCCATTACAATCGGTTAATCAGTTATCGGTTCGGTTTTGGACCGGTTAACCGCATCAACCGGTTTTTTTCTCACCCCTAACAAAAATCATCTAATGAATTTTCCAGTAAATTCTTTTTCAATAAGAGCAAACAATATGAGACTAAATCGTCTTAAATCTTACTCCAAATCTTTTTTTTTTTTAATTACGTTAATTGTTGAAAATGATCTACCTCCGAGCGATCCTGAAGGAAACAATGCGATTATACCCTGCAGGGCCACTTTCCATGCCACACGAATCCACAGAGGATTGCATTGTAGGTGAATACCATTTTCCAGCAGGCACTTTCAACCTGAAAGGTTCCTTACCACTCACAAAGATTTTGATGTTAGGGGAAATAACTTTGGAGTACATGCCATTTGGCAGCGGGAGAAGAATGTGCCCTGGTGTTTCTTTTGCTACGCAAAGCTTGCACCTAACACTTGCTTCATTGCGGCATAGTTTTGATTTTGCAAACCCCAACAAGTGAGCCGTTGGATACGACAGAGAGTATTGGATTAAAAAATCTTAGGGCCACTCCACGCCTTCAATCCATCCTTTATCAATAAATTGGTTGTCAAATCAGCCTTTTACTAGCATATGGAGAAAACAATAAACAAGTGTGAAAGTAAGATGTGAATTGCTGCTTTTTAAGGAAAAAGCTTGTCCAGCTTAAAATATTATAAAATTTTGGCAATATTTATTTAATTTTAACCCTTCTTTTTGGTATTAATCTTCATTAACGTCCTTTCCCATACAAGAAAATGTATTAACTAATCAATATGGAGCTCTAAGGAATCCAAGTACATTAGCGGCAGCAGATATGAGTTCAAATCAGGTGCTAAAGGTGTACAATCCCATATTCATATCCCCAAATCCCTCTTCAACCCATTACCCTTCTGCTCTCTTTCTAATCTAATCAACAGTTTAATTATTGTCAAAAAGGGGACTAAATTTTTTTGCTTTATTGGAACATATGATTTTTAAGACATCGACCTTACTTCACTACAAGAAAAAGAGAAAATAGAGACGGAATTTTAGAGACGGAAAGATTTCCGTCTCTAAATAGAGACGGAAAATAGTTTGCATCTCTAAATAGAGACCGAAATTAAATTCCGTCTCTATTTAGAGACAGAAATCATTCCGTCTCTAAAATCGGTCGCAATTATTACCATATAGCGATGGGAAATAAATTCCGTATCTAAAAATGGCGGGATTGGTTTTCCTCCATATTTAGAGATGGTAAATAGCGACGGTAATGCGTTACCGTCGCTAAAAATAGAGACGGATCATGTATTCGATCTCTAAATAGAAACGGTACGTTTGTCCGTCTCTATTTAGAGACGGAAATTGAATTTCATCTCTAAATTAGAACGGAAATTGAATTCCGTCTCTAAATTAGAGACGCAAATTGTTTTTCGTCTCTATTTATTCTTTTTCCGTCTCTATTTAGAGACGGAATAAAAGGAAATATATTTCCATCTCTAAATTTAGAGACGAAATGATCTTTAGAGACGGAAAAAAAATTTCCGTCTCTATTTATTTTATTTTCGTCTCTATTTAGAGAAGAAAAGTGAATTCCGTCTCTAATTTTCGGGGTATAAAAACCCCTTTTCCTTTTCTCTCTCCTTCTCTCCCTTTCTTCTTTTCCCCCTTCTACCCTCATCGACTGATCCACTCCCCCTTCACCCCCTTTGCCGTCGACCGACGCCATGCTCCACCCGCTCCCCCGCGCAGCCTCCGCACCACCCTCTCTCTCTTCTCCGGTGTGCATTCGTCCGTGCGGTGCCAGAATCGGTCCTTTCCCTCCGCCGCGTTTTTTGGTTCTTCCCCGCCGCCGCTGGTCCTTCTGGTGGCTTCCGCCACCGGCGCCACAGCTTCTTCGGCGAGATCTGCAAGTAGGTATTTTTTTTTATTTTTTTTCTGCATTATTATATATTTGTATTATTTTAATCTAATATTTTAATTTAGTTTTATATTTATGTATTTTGTTTATTTTAATTTGTTGGTTATTGTTTTATATTTATGTTGTATTATTTTAATTTATTTATATTGGTTATTTTAATTTATTTTAATTTGTTAGTTTTATATTTTTGTATTATTTTAATCTTGTATTATTTTGTTTATTATTTTAATATAGTATTATATTTGGGTGTATAATTATTTTATTTTTATTTCATTTATAGTGTATAATTTTTTTATTTGTGTAATATTATTTGAATGTGGTATTTAATTATTTGAGTATATAGTTATTTTTAATTTGTGTATGTATATTGAATTGTAACGGTTAGTATATTGAGTTGTAATTGAGTATGCAGTTATTTTTTGTGTATGTAGTTATAATTTTATTGGTTATTGTATGTATATTTGTTGTTAATTTGGTTTTTATTTGCATATATGTATAGTGTTCTGTGTATATATATATTATATTATATAAAAATGTTTATTATGTTTACATATTATTTTTTTTAAATTGTGGCGTATAATCAATTTTTTTTTTAATTTGGTTAAATATATTATTTTCGTGTATATATATATTCTATTATGATTGTTATTATGTTGATATAAATATATTTTATTTTACGGAATGTTTGTTAAAATTATGTGTACTATTGTTTTAATTTTGTTGTATATTTGTGCATGTATAAATTTTTTATGGTTTATATTGTGTATAATGTTATTATAGCTAATATATTATTAACTTTGTAGTGTAATTGTTATTATTTGTAGTGTTGTTTAAATTTATTTGTATTATGTTTAATTTTTTTTTAAGTGTGTATTACGTATGTTGTTATATATACCTAAAAGTTAATATTTATAAATTATATTTTATTTGTTATTGCATGTACCCATCACCACCGCATCCGGTTCCGCATTTAGCTGTCCTGTGTGCTGAACCAGTGCCGGTTACCGGTTGCTTTACCTGAGGTAAGTTTGTTATGTATTAAAATTAATTTGTTAATAACATGTATATATTTGAGATAAGTTGTTTTAATTAGATAATTTATTTGTGTTAATATGTAGTGTTATGGGTATATTTTTTTCGTGACCGTATAGTAATTTAACTGTAATGACTATGCAATAATAATACTATAATAACGCCATAAGGTGCCTTAGTGTGATGCTTAAATAAAATTACAAATCTAGTAGTTGTATAAGTACTTCTGCTTAGTATTTTATTTTGGACATTGTATGACTTGAAAGGATAAATTCACAACTATTGGTGAATTTATCCCTTTTATTTGCATTTTTGAGGTGGATGGAGAAATTTGATATTACATTGGTTTTATTATGGAGTTGAGATATGTTGATACTTTATAAAAGTGTAAAATTTGCTACTGTTTGACAAGGGGATAGGGACCCGTATAAGGGAAACTCTGCCCGTTTTTCCATATAATTTTTATGATTTTAATTTACAAAAGTAAAGGAATTTAAGTATTAATTCAATTTTATATACAAAAAATAATCGAGTGGGTTTACATTTGATACATGCCCCTTACTGGTGTGTTTCAGTAACTTATATTGTTATTATAGTTAAAATATTTCTAAATTTCAGGTATATTTGTTATTATATGTAGTGTTGTTTTAATTTTGCACTATTTATAAATTTATGGGATGTGTGTGCATGATTTATGAATGTCAGTAGAATTTTAAATGTAGGTTGCTAAGGGACCACCTCGTCTTGTCTGCTGACCTTGATTGCACTCTCTCGCTGACTGCCCTAACTCTCCCTCTGCATCGCATTGAGGTATTTTATTCGTTTTCGTATATATTGTTGTGTGTATATATTTTATTATAATTTTTATTGCATTGATATTTTTTTATTATATTAATAATTAGGTAAAACTAATTGTGAAATAAAGTGAAAATCTAGTATAGAGAATTGAATTGAAATAAAATATGATAATTGACACGTGCTGGTACTAACTATAAACTTATGATTTTTGCGTAACAGTTTAACAATAATGAGTAATATAGACAGAAGTTGGATGTATAGAAGAATAACGTCATATGGTTACATTAATTTAGAGTTTGCTGAAAGAGTTCAAAACTTTATTGAGTACGTAAGCTCGCAACCTGCATACATGGACGGATCAAAAATTAGATGTTCATGCAAAAAGTGCAAACACAGGTGTTATCTTCCTACGAAGGATGTGCATCTCCATTTGCTAAAAAAGGGAATTGTGCCCAATTATTTTGAATGGATAAGGCATGGAGAGGCAATAATTTGTAGCACTTCTAAAAGTTCGAAATTTGGACCAGGTGTTGTTGAAGCTGAATTTCAAGGGGGGGGGGGCAGATTGTATGACAAGCAATATTTGTGATACAGAGAATCGCTATGTCCGAATGGTTTTTAAAGCAATCAAAAATTCACTTCAGCCCAATTTAGGTAATGTCGAAAAAGAACCCAACCTCTAGATACCATAAATTTTTTTGACTTACTTAATGCAGCTGACCAAGAATTATGGCCAGGATGTGATAATATGACACAGTTGGGATCCGTTGCTCGAATATTAAACATCAAATCTGAAGGTCATATTTTTTATCGCAGTTTAAATGAAATCTTGTCTTGGTACAATGAATCATTGCCGATGGATAATAATATGATTGACAGTTTTTACGACATGAAGAAGTTACTTCGGGGTCTTGGTTTGCCAGTAGAAAAAATTGATTGTTGTCAGCCATGCAAGCAATCTAGGTGTATTACCTCCCTTTTCCTAGCTTTAGACGAGATAAAATGGATTGGTTGGTAGTTTGCAAGATAAAACCAAGAGGCATATTTGAAATGAAAGTTACAAGACAAAATAAACGAATTGAAAGTGAAACCTTTCAGGAAGAGGGAGTGGAGGGTCATAAAATAAATGAAAACCTGCCATACGAGGATAATGAACCTTTGATCAATGTTGATAATGAATTTGTTGATATTAAAATCGACAAGGAATCGAAGTCTACATCTGAATTAGAAAGCGAATTTGATTCTAATTATTCAAAAAATGAAGATGATTGTGGTAATGACTTACATCTAAGTGATGATAGCGAATAATTGCTTGCCCACATAAGTAAAATCCATAATTTTAATATCATTAATTAATTTATGTTTCATTTAATTCACAAAAAGTAGAAATTTGTATTATTGTCTGAGATAATCAAGAATATGTAATAATCAACTAATGTCTAATTATGTTTATTAATTTTTTCAGGAAAAACATGAATAATATGAGGAAGACTAGTACGACGCAACCTCCTAGGGTGAGGGTGCGCTCATCTTTATCCGGAGCTATCAGTCAAGGGGAGGGATCATCGTCTCCTGCATCTGCACCGCTCCGTATGGGCACGGGATCTTCACCCCCAGTGTATCCATACCCGCCATCTACGGCTGAAACTACATCTACAGAGCACCTACTTCAGAGAATTCGTTTGAATTATCATAGCGATCGCCTGAAACTGTTGAAGTTCCTTTGCCTGGATCGGTTGGTGTTGATGGATGGACGTATATTGTCATTGATGGACAACAGTGAGTTAGCAAATTTTCATTTTTATATTTACTATGTAATACTGAATTCTATCAAATAATTACATTTTCGTTGTCCATTAGATTTATCCCATCTGGTCCATACTCCTGCTCAATGACTAGTATATTAAGGAGAGACTTGAATTTAATGGGTTTTTATGGAAAAATATCTCTCAGGAGACAAAAATGTTCTATTTCCAGGAGTTTCAGGTAAATAACTTATTTTAATTATTTCTAGTTATTGTACCTTAATTAATATATAATTTAAATTATAAACATATTTTGCAAATATATACATTATGTTTAACCTTCTTTTTTTTTCCTTTTAAATCCCTCAGAAAGCTTTTTATTGGAATTCTTTCATTGATCAAATCGTCTATGGCATATGGGAGAAATGAACCCTTGTACGTTACAAGAATATGCTTAATAAGCTGCACGCCAAAGGTGAACGACCAAGGTATATAAATGAAGACATTTGGGCAAATTGGATGCAGTACTCGTCATCATCCGTGGCCATTTCCATCGCCAATCGGAATTTCACAAATAGGAAGGGAGGACTGTGACGCGCGCCCGAACCAGCAAGGCCCTCTTCGGGAATCCGCTTTTAGGATTCGAGGGATAGGTTCGCGTCTTTTCCGATTTTAGGTATTATGAGATATTTTCGGCACCTCCTTTTACAATAGAACATTGAAAAGGACCATCCATCGCCATAACACCTTTAGGCACTTTTGAGGTATTTTGGAGTCGCCACCCAATTTACAAGAAACTGGGAAAAACCTCTGTTGGTCTAAACCAGAGATGGTGTCCGGAACTTCACACTTATTGGTGACTTGGTTAATTATAAATGAGTTTTAAAATTATAAAATTTTATTTTTCATCTCACACAACTAATGCAGTTTATTAAAGCGCATATCAATCACATATAAAACGATAAATAAATATAAAAATAAAGATAAAAATAAATTACAATAAAACTAGGGGCGGAATACAATCCCATTGTAAATGAAATATAAATCATACATAAAACGGGGTATTTATTGATGTTGAGGACATTGGTCCTCTCATGCATAATTAAAAATTCATTTTGAAGTGATAATTTATTTTGGATGGACAACTAGGACATTGGTCCCATTTTATTAGAAAACCCAATTTTATTTGTAGAAATATTTTTGTGTGATTTTTGATTAAACGTGCATAAAATAAATGGTTTAATTAATTATTACATGCCAAATAACTCAATAAAACCAATAAAGGAAAACTAACAAATACAATGCAAAATAACAACTCCTTGGATCTCCTCTTTCATTCGCACGGGTGCTCAACAGGGGAACACGAGTATTTGACACCGACAACAAACACAAATAAACTTAATATTAGTAATCGATAAAATTAAATAACCATAGAACTCAATAATAATAATAGTAATAATATTAAATAATAATAATAATTATAATAATATTAATAAACAGAAATCAAATAAATAAATACATAATAATAATGATAATAGTAATAATAATAAAAATAAATATGAAAATGACAATAATAAATAATAAAAATAATATTAAAACAGAATAATAAATAAATATAAATAAATATATTAATAATAAAAATTCAGAAATTAAATAAATATACATATAATAATAATAATAATAATAAATATAAAAACAGAAAACAAATATATATAATAATAATAATAATAATAATAATAATAATAATAATAATATAAAAAATAGAAAATAAATAAAATATATATATATATATTAATAATAATAATAATAATAATAATAATAATAATATAAAATAAGGAAAAAGGGATTTACCTCGCCGGAGCTTCGCCGGAGGAGAGGTGATCGACACCACCTATGCCGGAAGATAGATCGGCGCCCGAGGATCTCGCCGGAGCTGGCCACGCGCCGGAAGGAAGTCGGTCGTCGCCGGAAATCGCGTCGGAGCGTTGCGGGCTTCTCCTCGCCGATCTCCTCCACGCGCCGTCTTCCGAGTTCCGATGGAGGAACGGCTGGTGCGAGGGGCTTCGTCCAGAGGTGCTGGTTCTTCCGGTGGGGCGCGTGCCGCCGTGTGCGGCGGTGGTTGGCCGGCGGAGCTCCCGCCCTTCCTTTCCTTTTTTCCTTTCTTTTTCTTCTCCGGTGGTCTGCGTCGGTTTCGTTTGGCTGGGTCTCTCTTCTCTTTTCCTATTTTCTTATTTCTTCTTCCTTACTCACTCTTTCACTCTCTCTTTTCTTTCTATTTTTTCTTTTCTCACTTGCTTGCTCTCAGTTCTCTCTTGCTCTCTCTTCTCTCTTTCTGTTTCTTTTTCTATTTCTTTGTTCTCTTTGGCCGGCTCCTCTTGCTCTCTGTCTCTTTCTATTTTCTTTTCTTTTTTTTTTGTTCCAACCGAATCAGAGAGCCCCCCTCATTTTTACTCATCTTGTTCTTTTTATACACTCAAATTAGGGTTAAGGGTTATAATGGTCATTTCCTCCACTCAATTATTTCCCTCATTTTCCTTTAATTAATACATACACACAATTTAATTAAATTAACACACCTACATACATGTTAATTAAACAATTACACAATATAATTAAACATTACATATTAATTAAAGTCTCTATTAATTAAACATTACACTAATTAATCCATTTAAATTATCATACATACATTTATTTCATCTAATTAATTACACACTTCAACTTTAATTTTACATGCATTTTAATTAACATGATAATATTAACCACTTAATTAACTAACAACATCAACTAATTAATTACCTAGTTTCACACACACATATTTATATATATTTTTTATTTTTTATTTTTTATTTTATTTTTTTTATTTATATATTTTTTTTTATTTTTTTTTTCGGAGGGAATAATCAAGGATCAAAAATCACCATTTTCATTTTATGCCGGGATTCGGGACCCGGTATCTACAGTTGCCCCCAATTTTGGAGAAGCTAGTGCATAGACACCTAGGTGAGCCAAAATTCAAAGAGGAAGAAAGAAGGGATTACATACCTGCGGCGGAGACCTTACATTCTTACCGGGAGTCGGATAAAGAGATGCCTCCTCAGAGGGCTTTGGGATTTGCCTCCTCAGAGGGCTTGAGATTTTGAAGTGGTGGTGCCGAGGTCGTGTGCCGACATCGTGCTAACTCTTCTGTTGATTTGAAGCGGTAGTGCCGAGGTCATGTGCCGACGTCGTGCTAACCCTTCTGTTTTTTGACTTTGATATTTTGCCTTCTTAGAGGGCTTTGATATTTTGAGATTTTGCCTCCTCAGAGGGCTTCAAGATTTTTGAGATTTTGCCTCCTCAGAGGACTTTGAGATTTTCTGAAGTGGTAGTGCCGAGGTCGTGTGCCGACGTCGTGCTAATCCTTCTGAGATGATGAAGTGGTAGTGCCGAGGCCGTGTGCCGATGTCGTGCTAACCCTTCTGCTGATTTGAAGTGGTAGTGCCGAGGTCATGCTAACCTTCCGTAGAATGGTAGTACCAGCAGCGTGCAAACCCTTTGAAGCAGTAGTACCGAGATCGTGCAAACCCTCCTTGGAGTAGTAGTACCGTCCTCGTGCAAACTGTCTTTTGGAGTGGTAGTACCATTGTCGTGCAAACCTTCCGTAGAATGGTAGTACCGGCAGCATTGAAGCAGTAGTACCGAGATCGTGCAAACCCTCCTTGGAGTAGTAGTACCGTCCTCGTGCAAACTGTTTTTTGAAGTGGTAGTACCGTTGTCGTGCAAACCTTTTGAAGCAGTAGTACCGAGATCGTGCAAACCCTCCGTGGAGCAGTAGTACCGCCCTCGTGCAAACTGTTTTTGAAGTGGTAGTACCGTTGTCGTGCAAACCTTCCGTAGAATGGTAGTACCGGCAGCGTGCAAACCTTTTGAAGCAGTAGTACCGAGATCGTGCAAACCCTCCGTGGAGCAGTAGTACCGTCCTCGTGCAAACTGTTTTTGAAGTGGTAGTACCGTTGTCGTGCAAACCTTCCGTAGAATGGTAGTACCGGCAGCGTGCAAACCCTTTGAAGCAGTAGTACCGAGATCGTGCAAACCCTCCGTGGAGCAGTAGTACCGTCCTCGTGCAAACTGTTTTTTGGAGTGGTAGTACCGTTGTCATGCAAACCTTCCGTAGAATGGTAGTACCGGCAGCGTGCAAACCTTTTGAAGCAGTAGTACCGAGATCGTGCAAACCCTCCTTGGAGTAGTAGTACCGTCCTCGTGCAAACTGTTTTTTGGAGTGGTAGTACCGTTGTCGTGCAAACCTTCCGTAGAATGGTAGTACCGGCAGCGTGCAAACCTTTTGAAGCAGTAGTACCGAGATCGTGCAAACCCTCCGTGGAGCAGTAGTACCGTCCTCGTGCAAACTGTTTTTCGGAGTGGTAGTGGTGCTGTCTATGAGCTCTTCGGTTGATTGTTTGCCCCTTGAGAGGTCTTTGGTTGATATTTGTTTTGATTGATGATTGAGCTGATGTTGATTTGATGATTGGACTGATGTTGGATTAGTGTCGTCGCTTGCCCTTTGTCGGTGCTAGCATCGAGTTTCTTTTTCTGCAAAATTTAGAAGGTAGATATGCAGGTATAGATGGTGAGCATGCATGTGAAATGTATGTGTCATGCAGCAATGCAGGATAAGAGTTCATCCGAGTGGATTCGGAGGCGTCAGCTGGTTTGGTTGCAATTTGCGGTTGGATCTGTGCCCCCTTGGATTGCCTTTGAATTTCATGCCACTAAGGGATTATGAGGTTCTCCTCTGGTACCTGTAGTCATTATTTGAAGGTAGTACGTCCCTCGTGGATTTTCACACTAGCTTTTCTTAGTGGGAGATGCATCCTTGTCGGATTTTCACATAACCCTGTGCCTTATTTTTTGCCTGGAATGGACCCAACCCAATCCAGCGGCTTTTATTTATTTCATTTTTGTAGGGCAAACTGCCTGTCGCCAGGTTTTCACCCTGCCCTTTAGCCTAACTTTTGCTTAGAGCGCCAGTCACGGTTTTCATCTCTAACGGCCTTTTTTTTTTTTTTTTGGTGTGAGAGAAGTTGGAGTTGTTGCGAAAGGTCTTTTGGGTATGATTGGCATGTGCTTATGTCTCAGATATCGGTTGTATGAGCTTGGTTCTTTATTGGGAAGGTGCTGTAGGATTGGCTTCACGGTAGGTAGCAAGATGAGTTGGCTGAAGTGCCTGAGTAGCGAGAATGGTAGAGGGTAGATGATAATAATGTGCTGGTTTTATATCGGACTCAGACAACTTTGAGTGTGCAAGATGAACTGCCCTAGTTATGCCAATACATCTTTGCATAAATGCATATATTTCAATCTGATTTCATAACACATGATCACCATTTGGCATTAACTCGAAAAAATATGAGACACTATCTAATCTTGGGATAGATCTTGAGAGCATCGAACTCCTGTTATCAATCAGCCCTCGCGGGTTTTCTTGATTGAATATTTTCTCTCTTCTTTTTTTTTATTTATTTAGCCTCTGCCATGAACCCTCCTTCAGTTTGTCAGTATTGGTTGAATTCGTTTTCATCTTCGTCGGTCGGGGGGACTGCTGCTTCTGAGAGTGGTTCTTTTAGCATCAAAGTTTCGTTCTTAGGCCTTGTGCAGACTGGCTGAGATATTGAGTTTCTTGGCTTCAATCTGCATCTTCCATTTGTTGGTTTTTAATTCCTGAGGTAACCGTTGATGGCTGGGATGGAGTTGTAGGATAAAACTATGGTTAAGGACAGGACTATAGTTCTTTCCCCTCTTTTTTTATTTTGTTCTTTGCTTTTTTTCTTTTTTTTCTTTTTTTTTTTAGAGGTAATGAACTGTCCTCCTGAGTTCGGTTACATGGGTGTTTTTGGCCTCATATGATTAGAGGTTGGTCTTGATTGGTTATGAGGTCGCGTCTCAAACGGTTGGGGTGAAAGGGATTTTAAGGCTTGGTTATATTTCTTGTGAAAGGTTCAGGGTTTCATTCGTCTAGTTCCCGATGTAGCACTTGGAGCTTGATTTGCTCTGCTGCACTATATGCACCTTGAATGTTGAGGGGGAAAAGGAATGGCCTTTGAAACTTCTCTTGTCATCACATCGATATATTGAAGCAGCGTTGATCCAATAATGTCCTTGTCAATTATCAGCACGTCATTGCATGTCCAAGCAAAGGCTCTTTCAAAATTTTTTTTTATATCTCTCAAAAATTATCCTCTCCTCAAGAGTTATATCAGATGCTATCAAGATTTTGTTTGGATTCCCCAAAGTTCTGAGACTAGATGGAGTCGTATTAATTGGGTTAATGTCAAAATGAATGGATGCATCGTGATCATAAGGAATGAAATCATAGAAATATCATACAAATAAGCAGAAATTGTGCAATTTATTGAAAATAACCAAATTGTCATAAGTAGTTCTTGGAATGAAAAGAAATAAGGCATAAAAAAAAAACATAATCTTCTTCCCCATTCTCCCGACAAGTGTCAGCGACTTATTCATATCCACGTAGCTCCTGCAAGATATGCCATTCTAGTGGACCGGATCCAATCACATATTTGGTGGAGGGACCGCATTATAGCCTGGCTTGTTCTTCTTCTCGCTCTTCTCAGGATCCGAGATCTGTTTAGTGTCAATAAGATCTTGGATCTTATTTCTCAAAGTTCGGCAGTAATCCGTTAGGTGTCCGGTGTGCTGATGGAAGGCACAGTACTGGTCATCCCTATGTCCTGGCTGTCCTTGAGTCGCAGCTGGCCTAGGTGTTAGTGGCCTCAGCTTGCCCAATTTCATCAATCTCTCCAATACCCATGACAAAGAGCGGCCTAAATCGGAGTAGTACCTCTGACCTTGCCCCACTCCGGTGGCCGAGACCTCGGCTGTCTTAGCATTTTTGCCATTACTACTTCCAGCCCCTCCTGACTTGTAGCCTGACTGGTTCCCAAAGTTCCTCCCAGCAAAGTTGCTTTGGTTCGCCTTCTTTGCCAGGTAGGCTGCCTCGGCTTCTACAGCAATGTCCTTAAGTGACTCCCAATCCCTAAGGCCTTTGAAGCTAAGCAAGTCTCTCAAGTAGGGACAGGAGTTCCTGATGAACAGTCTAATTTGATCGGCAGTGTCGGGTTTTCTCTTCATTTCCATGACCCGGTTCCTCCACCTAGTGAGGTATTCATGGAATGACTCGTCATTCTTTTGTTGTAGAAGCTCAAGGTCCTTCAGGGTGACCTCCATTCTAGTGCTGCAATCATACTGTTTCATGAATTCATCAGTCAGGAGGTCCCAATCCTCTTTGGATCTCCTATCCAGCCCGTGATACCAGTCTACTGCCGGACCCACCAGACTAAGGCAAAAATATTCCACCTTTTGCTTTTTGCTCAACCCGGTGCCCTTCATTACCAAGGTGTACTGCTTGATGTGTGCAGATGGGTCAGAAGTACCATCAAATTTCGGTAGCTCAGGCATCTTGAACCTTTGGGGTAGCAGCTCTTCATCCCCTAAATCTCTGTCCTCAGGGTTGATCCTTTTTCCAGCTGATAACATGCGGGTGATAGTTTCAATCTGCTATCTCATCCCCCTCAAAGTCTCATCCTCTAACCTGGGTGCTCTGCCCCTCACAGCTTGTTGGACCATTAGCTCTTCATCTTCCTCCTTTATCACAAAGTCATCATTAGGATTGGGGATCCTTTCCCCTCTTGGTTCGATGGGTGCGGCAGCTCTATGCTCATTGACAAGTTGATGGGCAGCAGCTCCAACGAGAGGAGCCTCTCCACCAGCAGGTGGTTCGGCTTGCTCCCGAGGAGGGACCACCGGCGCTTGTGGAGCAACAGGCGGCTGTGGAGCAATAGGTGCTTGTGGAACAGGAGGGTGAGCAATTCTTTCGGCCATAGCTCCCATCATTTCTAACATTCTTCGCTCAAAGTCTTCTAACCTCTTAGCAAGGTCTTGAGTGGTCAAAGTTCTAGTCTCATCTGCCATGGAGGATGATTCACTTGTTGTTGAGAGTGACTCAGAATCCCAATTAAGCACTAATTCTAGCGATCCAAAGGGCGAGTCCGTACTCACTAGCCGACCGTCAAGACCTCTAATCCACTTAAATGAATCTATGATGGCTGAAAAATTTAAATTGTTAAAATGATGCATGAATGATATATATACAATGCATGATTATGAATTATGTAGGTGGTCCTGGATGAGTGAAAGATCAATGAATTACAGTGATATAATGCGATGCATGAAAAGAATATACGTAAAATGATATGCAGACAAAAGGATATACACACACAAAATGAAATGCATTTTTTTTTGTTTTTTTTTATTATTATTTTTATCTTAATTTTATCATAAAAACATGCATGAATGACGTACACAATGAATGGTCGTGTGTTATGCAACATAGACAAACACATGCAAGCAAGTAGATTCTTCCAACCTTTTTACTCCCGCACACGAGGTCAAATAGTCTCTTTCTAGGTGAGCTTGGCCCATGGGTCAACAGGGAACCCAATGGGCGCGTATGGTGCGCGGTGAAAAACCGGCAGCATAACACTCTTAATTTAAAGCACATGCGCATGAATTTTGACCATTATATATTTAAATAATTCAACTAAATTAAAATGGGCCCATCGGAGCATGAAAGCCTTTGATAAAAACCATTTAATTTGATTGATCTTATATAATATACGATGGCCCACATAGCAAGCATAGTATTATGGTACAAGTAACCTAGGGGAAGTATCTATTGCCATTACATGAGCTTTGGTCAAGGTGGTGTTGCTTTAGGGCTACCCAAGCATGGTCCCTGCACGACGGGTCTATCTCATCACGAGCATAACGACCGATCGGGTCACCATTTGATATACCATTTGATGGCACGAGGCTTGGGCTGGTGATTATCCTTAACACTTCCCCAAATTGAGTGAAAATGAGGTCGTGCTTCAGGAACGCACCGGGGCTAATAGAGGGACCAAACTAGCATAATTCTAAGGCTTTAGCATGGATGCAATGCAATTTAGATGAGAGATGAAATTTTAGTTTTTAAAAACCCAATTATACATTTTAACCAAGACATTTTCAGAGCAAAGTCACAAACAGTCCCCAGTGGAGTCGCCACTGTGACGCGCGCCCGAACCAGCAAGGCCCTCTTCGGAAATCCGCTTTTAGGATTCGAGGGATAGGTTCGCGTCTTTTCCGATTTTAGGTGTTATGAGATATTTTCGGCACCTCCTTTTACAATAGAACATTGAAAAGGACCATCCATCGCCATAACACCTTTAGGCACTTTTGAGGTATTTTGGAGTCGCCACCAAATTTACAAGAAACTGGGAAAAACCTCTGTTGGTCTAAACCAAAGATGGTGTCCGGAACTTCACACTTATTGGTGTCTTGGTTAATTATAAATGAGTTTTTAAATTATAAAATTTTATTTTTCATCTCACACAATTAATGCAGTTTATTAAAGCGCATATCAATCACATATAAAATGATAAATAAATATAAAAATAAAGATAAAAATAAATTACAATAAAACTAGGGGCGGAATACAATCCCATTGTAAATGAAATATAAATCATACATAAAACGGGGTATTTATTGATGTTGAGGACATTGGTCCTCTCATGCATAATTAAAAATTCATTTTGAAGTGATAATTTATTTTGGATGGACAACTAGGACATTGGTCCCATTTTATTAGAAAACCCAATTTTATTTGTAGAAATATTTTTGTGTGATTTTTGATTAAACGTGCATAAAATAAATGGTTTAATTAATTATTACATGCCAAATAACTCAATAAAACCAATAAAGGAAAACTAACAAATACAATGCAAAATAACAACTCCTTGGATCTCCTCCTTCATTCGCACGGGTGCTCAACAGGGGAACACGAGTATTTGACACCGACAACAAACACAAATAAACTTAATATTAGTAATCGATAAAATTAAATAACCATAGAACTCAATAATAATAATAGTAATAATATTAAATAATAATTATAATAATATTAATAAACAGAAATCAAATAAATAAATACATAATAATAATGATAATAGTAATAATAATAAAAATAAATATGAAAATGACAATAATAAATAATAAAAATAATATTAAAACAGAATAATAAATAAATATAAATAAATATATTAATAATAAAAATTCAGAAATTAAATAAATATACATATAATAATAATAATAATAATAATAATAATAATAATAATAATAATAATAATAATAATAAATATAAAAACAGAAAACAAATAATAATAATAATAATAATAATAATAATAATAATAATAATAATATAAAAAACAGAAAATAAATAAAATATATATATATATATATATATATATTAATAATAATAATAATAATAATAATATAAAATAAGGAAAAAGGGATTTACCTCGCCGGAGCTTCGCCGGAGGAGAGGTGATCGACACCACCTATGCCGGAAGATAGATCGGCGCCCGAGGATCTCGCCGGAGCTGGCCACGCGCCGGAAGGAAGTCGGTCGTCGCCGGAAATCGCGTCGGAGCGTTGCGGGCTTCTCCTCGCCGATCTCCTCCATGCGCCGTCTTTCGGGTTCCGATGGAGGAACGGCTGGTGCGAGGGGCTTCGTTCGGAGGTGCTGGTTCTTCCGGTGGGGCGCGTGCCGCCGTGTGCGGCGGTGGTTGGCCGGCGGAGCTCCCGCCCTTCCTTTCCTTTTTTCCTTTCTTTTTCTTCTCCGGTGGTCTGCGTCCACTACAAAAAAACTGTCAATTAGCGACGGAAATTTCCGTCGCTAATCAGGCTTTTTCCGTCGCTAATGACTTTTAGCGACGCGGCGACTAACAGTCGCTATTTGTTCCGTCGCAAAAAATTTGCGACTATTCCGGAACACCGTCGCTAAAAATCAAATTCCAGTCGCTAAATAACACTAAAATCAGTCGCATAAATATTTATTAGCGACGAAAAATTCGTCGCTATTCCGTCGCTAAAAATATTATATTTTTTAATATTATTTTTAATTTAATTTTTTATTATAATTTTTGATTTAATTTATTATTATTATTATTACATCCAAAATTTAATTTTATTTATATAAATAATAATTATACAATATTTTCAATATTACTAGTAATTTAAAAAATATAATATCAAAAAAGTAAATTAAACTGAATAATACTTAAAAAATACTAATTCAAATTAAATAATGCTATTTAGCAATATATAGAAGTTCACAATAACTTTGTACAATAAGTTCACAATAATTCAAATATAATAAAAGTATATTAAATTATACAATATTTAAATTAAAAGTACAGGTTCTTGGTATATTTAACAACTTCATCAAATTGAAACACGTATGGAGGCGGTGCTCTTGCAGTCCCAAATCTATAACAAAAATAGTACAGTAATTTTCTTAATATCAAGAAAATCAATGTATGAATGCATAACAAAAGCTGATAAACAACAAAGTATGTAATTCTTGTGTCACGTCAAAGACTATGAATTCGGCAAAGAAATATTATTTGTTTAAGGCACTAAAATCTGTATGCAGATTGGCAAAACATCTTGAAAGTTCGGATCATGTTTCACCACAAGAAGTAGGACAAAAGAACCTAGATTGTGAGATGGGTTGATCCTATTTAACACATAAATACAACAATCTCTTATTAATTTTATAGGGACTAGAAATACATGGTTGTACACTTCTTATGCATTTGTCAAGTGCAGACCCTGAAAGTTGTTATTTCTAATGAATCTGAATAGTAAGCATGTCTACTTGTAAAACCCCTACATAAACTATTTATCATAGGAGACTAGTTCTTACGTACACAGAAAAATCATTTTTCATAAGGTGCTCAGAATAATTTTGAATTTTCAAAATCATTGGACAAGCAAATACTTACATAAGGGGTCTTTGAGTAGCTTCTCATTGTTGGTTCCTACATCAATCATGACAGGAAGCACCTAGTATGGAGAAAAACCACAGCAAGATTCTATCAAGAAATATAATTCTAGTGGAATAAGAAGATACACGGGACATGAAAATAAGTGCCATGATAAGGAAATGGATAAAGTTAGAAACTTTCTAAGTAATGATTCAACATCTACTTGTTATTGACACCAAATAAGAAATCTATATTTAAAGTAAACCCAGCAATTTTGAATCAATGAGAAAGCGTGAGCTCAAATCATATAAAAGCACAACATGTTTTAAGGTACAGACATGCTATAGGAACAGAGAGATTGGCAGTGGAAGAGGACGGAAAAATTATTGACAGAAAACCATGACAAAAGAATGAAAATACAAAGGGAAAAAAGAAAAGTAATATTTAAAAATTCAATTTCAATTCAAATTTAATATTCAATCAGCCAACACAACCTAATTTTTTTAAAGAAAGCAACAGTAACGATACAGGCATTATAAAGTAAAGCCTGCCCAAATTCCAAAAGTCCAAGGAAAGAAACAATAAATAATCAAAAATGTAAAGTGAATCTGGGAATTATTTTCAAATTCATTGCAATGACATGATTTTTTAAAATGAAAACACCAGAGTACACCAATGGGCATATTACATAAGTGCCCTAGAGCTCAATGGTTCCCCAACCTTTCCATAAAATGGAGTTTATGGTCCGAAATACAGTATGAGCAGTGTGGTATGGGCAATAAATCCCATGTCTGAACAAAATGACAGCAATGTGTAACAAAGAAGAAGTAATTGTTTTAAAAGTAAACAGAGAAAACATCACCCATTTACTTATAAAAAAAAAAAAAAAGAAGAGACATGCCAAGGCACACAAAAATGCAAACAAGGAAACAACCAGAGAACGAATAGTAAATAAACATATCTAAACTTTTAAGATCAAACCCAACAATATATAATGGGAATGTCTTTTTTTGCCATTTTGAGCACCAACATACCAATTAGGCTAATTTGTCAGCTTCATTTGTTTGCTCTATTTCTTTGTTCTCTTTGGCCGGCTCCTCTTGCTCTCTGTCTCTTTCTATTTTCTTTTCTTTTTTTTTGTTCCAGCCGAATCAGAGAGCCCCCCTCATTTTTACTCATCTTGTTCTTTTTATACACTCAAATTAGGGTTAAGGGTTATAATGGTCATTTCCTCCACTCAATTATTTCCCTCATTTTCCTTTAATTAATACATACACACACAATTTAATTAAATTAACACACCTACATACATGTTAATTAAACAATTACACAATATAATTAAACATTACATATTAATTAAAGTCTCTATTAATTAAACATTACACTAATTAATCCACTTAAATTATCATACATACATTTATTTCATCTAATTAATTACACACTTCAACTTTAATTTTACATGCATTTTAATTAACACGATAATATTAACCACTTAATTAACTAACAACATCAACTAATTAATTACCTAGTTTCACACACACATATTTATATATATTTTTTATTTTTTATTTTTTATTTATATATTTTTATTTATTTTTTTTTCGGAGGGAATAATCAAGGATCAAAAATCACCATTTTCATTTTATGCCGGGGTTCGGGACCCGGTGTCTACAAGGACCAGATGGAGTTAGTGTTTCCTTACACACTGGAGGAACATTGTTCCATCGTGAGCATGTTGAAAGACCTGTAAGTACTCAAATATCTTACTTTAAAAATGCTACTCTTTATTCCATTTTGTATTAGCTAATTAGTGCATTAAGAATTTATTTACTGCAATAATTGCAACTCTTGATAATAAGCAAAATGTTTGATTGAATGAAGGAGGATGGGTAAAAAAAATTGTGTAAGGAGTTTGAAATGGATTTTGATGATTGATAATATAAATGTAAATATAATTTATTGATGTTTGAACAGGAGGTTTGTTACATATTTAGGGAAAATTCTGCCGAAATTTTATTAAATTATAGACAAGTGTTATTGTGTTAGAAGTTATAATTGTATTTGGTTGACATTAAAATAGTACTACATATATATAAGTACTTTTGTGATTATTATACATTAGATTTGTTACAAATTTACGGAAAAATCTATCCATTTGTTATTAACCTATAAGTTGTTTACAGGAGTCTACTACGGGCCAGACACCTTATCCTCATGATTTATTTTTGCACACCCATACGCGAAATCATGATGTTGTGACATTCATCAGCGATCGAGTTAGACAAGTTCATGTATGTTAATTTTAAAATTTATTATTTATTTTGTTATAACTTTTTAGTTTCATTTTACTACTACATAACATTAGAATAATTTTTATTACAAGAGCGGGTAGTAGAGTCTTCAGAGTCAGCAAGCGGATGGCGATAATGAAGATCATGCTCAAGTATATTATGACGCAGCTAGAGGTAGAGACCGCCGTGGATGGGTTTTCGGTTTGGGCTCCTATGCGAACGTTTGCTATTCGCATGCGTCCTCATCGATCCTCTACGGCTACGGCTAGTAGGCTTGCGGCAACTACTAATGAGGTCATTGAGTTTCGCAGCACGGTCGACGTATTAATGAACCGTATTAATAAGTTAGAGGACTTCATTAGCCGAAAATTATCTAATGATACGCAAGCACCGTATGCTAATCGTCCACATTCACCTCTACCTTAGTTAGTGTTTCTAAATTTGTCAGCTTCATTTGTTTGTAATGTTACTAAATTTTATATATATTAATACATTATTAAATACATTTTTTTAAAATCTGTTTATTGTTTATTTAATATTTGTTTTATTATATAAATTAAGGCAATCTTAAATTTAATATTATTTATTATTTTATATATTTTAAAAAAACCCTTCAAAAATTAGAGACGGAAATTCGTTTTTTTAGAGACATAAATTAACTTTCCCTCTCTAAAAATAGAGACGGAACCTATAATAGAGACGAAAAGGTAATTTCCGTCTCTAAAAATAGAAATAGAAAATAGTTTCCGTCTCTATTTTTAGAAACGGAACGGTGATTTCCGTCTCTAAAAAATAGAGGCGGATATTGTTTTTCCGTCTCTATTTTTAGAGACGAAAAGTGAATTTCCGTCTCTAATTTAATTTTCGTCACTAATTTTAGCAACCGACCAAATAGAGACGGAAAATTTCCGTCTCTATTTTTTATTTGAGACGGAATTCCGTTTTTATTTTCCGTCTCTATTTCCCTGGATTCTTGTAATGCTTATACAATGTCCCTTTCGAAGATTTGCAGATTCAGAATAAGGCCTAATTTACAATTGCATACTTTAAGCAGGCTATGCATCAGAACATAGGTTTGTAATTATTATTATTTTTTTTAATGTCTTTTAGTCTAAAAGGCTCCAACTGAAAACCCAGTTAATGGTGCAGAGCTCATTGATATGTATGAGCTATGATGATATAGGAACATGTCCAGCTTTGCCTTATCCAACAATGTCGCTTGGAAAATGACCACATTTTATACATCGCAGCAAGACTATTTAATTCTTAAAAGGTTGAAAAACAACATTCAAGAATAATTAGCCACCACTGATGGGATCGAGGTATTATTGCCAACTCGTCTTTTTCTTTAACCACAGCTGACACAGTTGTGTATTCCTCATTTAGAGCAAGAACTATGCAGCTACGAATCTCTTCCAGGCCTGGGAACTTAGCGACAACCTCATTGAAACAGCCACTGGTAGTAGTACCAGATGACACCTCCAATGGCATCTCAGTCAATCCAGTTAAATCCCGAGCTCGAGCAAAGAATAAGACCTTTATTTTGATGGAAGAATCATCACTTCCTACAGGTTTACCATTGGCACTTTCTGACATGATTTCCATAGAGAATGAATCAATGCAAGTTGAACATGTGTCTGCACCAATGAATAATACAGTTTGAAAAAGTTAAAAGCATTAAAATTGATTTCCCCACAGCAGAAAAAGCAAAATCACAAATAGGCAATGGGAGATAGAAGAGAACATGTACAATGTAACAGCATCAAATCACATGGAATTAGAGACAGACAACATAATGATGAGACAATTCAAAATAAATTTATAAAAGAACAGACAACTGAAAAAATTTACCCAGAATTAAAATGGTTATAAAGCTTCAATCGCTTTGCCACGAAAAACAAATTCGACCTCATCAAGATATACAAGCTTATCAAATTATCATGGCTTAAACAAATCAATGCTGCCACTCTTCATTTTTACAGTACACTTATTAACATTATTTCCGCATACAACTGCAGAAGAAATAATATTGAAATGTTAACAAACAGGACAGCCAGTATAAAGAACTGCAAAATTAAGAATTTTTATAAGCTCCATATGCACTTCCCCTCTGAAACACTTCAGTTACCTTAATCTGGTATGCCTAAATAAATGTTGGGATTGACTTGTCACTTTCCTAATTAATTACCATATCAGTCCAATTTCTGTGCTTTGTTTTTATTTTCTTGCTTATGCGTAAGCATTTCAAATACAGTTTTTTTTTTATAAGCATATGCTATTATTAGAGAGGAATATCGTTACATAGAGACAAATTATATAAGACTCCCATCTCCTGGCTACAAACCTATGATTAAACAGCCACCAACCAAGAGTAGAATAGATAGAACCACAAAACCACAAAACAGGGCACCTATCGTGGCCCCCAACCAATCCACCACCATATAATCAGGACCCATCAAAAGGAAAAATAGCCACTGCTAACCAGTCATACAAGAAGAAACAAAAAGACAATAGCAGAAATAAGGGCAGCAGCAACCATCCGACCAGGTACACTTCCAGGACCACAAAGTCTGCATCAACTTGTTGCAACAGAGAAGAGAATCGAGAACGAGCCAGGCCAGTTAATTTACCCAAGCTATGAAATCTTCCTCTCGATTAGCCCCCTGTTTCGCAAGTGCGTCTGCAAAAAAAATTGCCTTCTCTATTCTTATGCAAAAAACAAACCTTAGATAATCTACTCAAAAGGTTTGTAATTTCATTAAACACGCTGGCCAGCTTCCAGGGTCGATCAATTGTAGGATTATTTAGCCATGAGACTGCTGTCTGCGAATCCAACTCAAAAATCACCTGTTTGCTTTGCTCTACTAAGAAATCAATGGAAACTTGGAGAGCTTTGAGTACAGCCAGAATTTCAGCAGAAATAGCATTGTTGTGTCCAATGTTACTAGAGAACATACATTGGACTGTTCCTGATGAATCCCTGAGCACCCCGCCGATTCCTGAAGGACCCGGATTCCCAAGAGAGGATCCGTCGGTATTCCACTTCAGACAGTCCGGATTTGGGGGCTGCCAGAAGACCTTAGGTCTATACTTGGGATAAGCCTTCAAATTTTTGATCCCTTCTGCAGCAAGACTAAGATCCTGTCCAGAAAGAGAGCATAAATCCTTGTGTGCCTTGGTCCAAAAGAAGGATCTGGCTAGACAAAGATTGAATAAAGATGTAACATCTAGAACTTTGGAACCGGAAAATACTACAGCATTTCTCTCTAGCCAAATTGACCAAATACAGGCCAACAAAATGATGTTCCATACTTTTTTCACCATTGAGCCTTTTGCAAAGAATTGCCATTGCTTAACAAGATCAGAGAAGCTTCCTGGGATACAGCACTCAAAGCCCCACCACCGAAAAATTTTATACCAGAGGGAGGAAGAGAGGGGGCAAGTAACAAATAGATGATCAGAATTTTCAATAGCTGAGTTGCATAGAGCACAGAAAGAATTATGGGGCGGTATGATACCTCGGCTGGCTAGAAATGACTTGGTGCTGATCTTATTTAATAAACACATCCAGAGAAAAATCTCAACCTTAGGGGGCGCTATCTTTTTCCAAAGGATAAAAGAAAAATCACACAAGCCAAATGGGGATACTGTGTTGCCCAAGAGATTGCAAGCAGATTTAACTGAGAATTTACCACCCTGTTCGTGTATCCACACTTTCCTGTCCAAACGTCTGGGAGTGAGGGAGAAGCAATTGTGGTTATGCATAAGATTATCAGCAAGGACAGATTCCCAAACCATGAGGCATCTTCTCCATTTCAGATTCCACACCCACTTTCCACTATCCCAAAAACCAAATGTTGAAACCACGGAATTTGGATATGTAGAGATGCTATATAAACGAGGATATTTCAGCTTGATGGGAATCTCAAAAAGCCATAGATCATGCCAGAAAAGACAAGATTGACCATTCCCCACATCTATTGCTAGGCTCTTTGAGAACGTAGGATGGGACCTGGCTCTGTCTATATCTATCCACAGTGAAGAGGAGCGGTTATCAGAGGTACAGTTATAAATTGATTTCCAGCATATGCAGAAAGCATTTTACCTAACAGCTCAACTCTCATATCTAAACGACTTGGGACATTAAAGGATGAGAAGAAATTGGATTGAAAACGAATTCAATAGTACAGAACAACAGTGAAGAGCTTCAAAATTAACATGGAAAAGAACAAAATTACGGAGCTAAACATTCACAATAAGAATTTGGCAGAGACAAACAAAAATCAAAAGGAAAAAAACAGAATCAAACAAATCTCAGCTAAAAATCCATTGGAGTAGAAAAAATTAAGGAAAAAGAATTCAAGAGAATAAATTCTATATTTCTAGTTTAGTGATTTACACAAATACACAAAGTTGGGATCCCATTAGAAAAGAATAACCAATGAACATTACTTCCAAATTGTTGAAGGAGAAAAACAATCTCAGAGGCAAAGTTGAAGTATGGTACGATTCTACCTCTCGATGACGACTGGGATAATCACCGGAATGCCGCCGGAAAGTATAAGCCTTTGATTACGAATTAGGCAGAGATAGGAAAAGAGCTAAGGGAGGAGAAGAAAAAAAAAAACAAGGGTTGACCGGCGACTTGGATTCATTGAAGGTCATGCAAAATAAAAATAAATAAATAAATAAACAAAAGTTAGTACTCTTAACTATATTTGTTCGGTCGAATAAATCGAACTTTTATTATATCAAACAAATAAATTAATTAAAAATCGAATTTTTATTATATCAAGAACCGAACCATATAAGAAGAGTGAACCAAACTAACCAAAATATATTTAATCAGTTCAATTTCATCGAATATGGATCTAATAGGCATGTTTTAATGGGTTTTATGCATTAACTACAAATCCAATAATTAAAAGGGCTCTTTATATAATTATACAAAAAAATAAATAAATAAATAAATAACGCTTTTCAAAATATTTCAAAAATATAACATTTTAAACTTTTGATTTCATTTATACAATTTTTCTTTTCAAAAATAACACTTTTACGTAGTATCAAAACAAAAAAATCACTTTCCTTCTTTCGTTTCTCACTTTTCTATTTCGTTTCATCTTTCTCACTTTCCTATTTCGTTTCCTCTTTCTCACTTTCCTATTCCGCTTCCCTTCACCTACTCTCGCTTTCTATCCATTTTCAGATCACCGGTGATCTCCTTCTCGACCACCGGTACTCTCGATCCAAGCCATTAACTCTCCCTCACTTTTGATTTGGAGACCACCAACACTCTCTTGATCGACTACCACCTACTCTCCTCTACAGATCTGCTCCACATGTTGTTTTCTTTCCTTTTTTTCTTGATATGTCATGATAACCGACAACTACTGCATCTATTTGGATGTCGTTTTGTTGCTTCATTTGGCTGCAAAACAGAGCTATCAAGTTGAAAACTATAAATGATTTTCAATGAATTAGAATTACCTGTTTTCTTCTGGTTGCAAAACTGCAAATACCATTTTGCAATACTTTTTTTTTTCATTTTTCATAACTTTGTTGGCCAATATGTATGTAACTTTGAATCTTGCCCATACTCTGAGAATATGAAAGTCTCCACAAGAAGAATGCATCAACTTGAAGTGTTTGCTTCAACACTCTTATTTTGACAATATTCCTTCTTAAATTTCTATTTTCATCCATCCCTTTCTTTTGATTTTGAAAAGATCCATTGGAAAAATATAGCGAAATTAAGGCCCAGATGGAAACTCTAGACATACTTGATGAAATCGAAGCTCTTGTTTCTGATAAGTTTGAAGTGGTAATTAACTTCTGATTTTTGTTCCCTCTTTATTCTTATAATTTCACTATCAAGTTCTTTCAGTTTAATAATGCGATAAGGCTGATATTGGGAAAGACTTGAATTGTGGGTAATTATTTGTTATGTGCAATATTTTGAATGTTAGATTGGTATGCATATTAAAGAGATAAATATGCATGATGTTCTTTTTAAGCTGCTGCTATTTATGCTGTTATATTGTTTTCTAATCCTAATCAAGGAGATAAATAGATATAACGTGGCTACTCTTCTCATGTGTGAATACTTGTTGTATACTGGGTGTATACTTGATGTGTACTTCCAGTATACTGTATAATCTGTGTGTATTTGACAATGTTTATGTTGTTTATTGTTTCTAAAACATACATAACTTCTCATGCAGTGTTATAATGCTCATAGCACATATTTTGGGGTCTTTTATTTTATTCATGTTTGAAGATATTGTTGTGCACTTAGATTACAGAATACACAATTAAAATGTATTAAAAATTGCCTTTAAGAAATAGTGAAGACAGAACAATTTTTTTGGTGAGCTAAGTTATTGTTAATTTTTGCATGTTTTAAATGTGTTTTCTTTGAATTTTAAGTGCTCTTTATTTACTGATCATATCTCAGTTAAAATAGTTTAAACTCGAACAAGTTCTTCTCCTGCACCTAGGAGCACATCACAAATTATTAACAAAATGAAAAAACCATATACTGATACTGATGCAGATTTGATGATCATAAAAGAGACAAAGAGGAGAAAAACTAAAATTCAAACTTCAGATTATGATTCTCATAATCCAAAAAAAACAAAGGTATGATATTAAATAATGTGAATATAAATGAATAATGGTATGATTTCAGGATGCATTGATATTTATTTGTTTATGTGTATTTATTATGTATGTGAATATGTTGTATACTGTGTAAACTAACTGTGCATATACTAGATGTGTACTTGTGTATATAGAACCATTGCTTTATTAAGATTTTAAATGGGTTGACATTCCTATTGTATAATTCTGATCTGTATTTCACAAGATTTTACTTGAAGGTTCTTTTAGTTGATAATCTATAACATTTATCTGATGCTGCAACTTATATTTCATTTAGATATATATTTTCGAACATAAAAAATATTTTCTGATTGAATGACTATGAATCTTAGCAGTGAATGAGCAAAATTTTCAGTGCTATAACGTGGGCAATTAATTGGAACCTCACAACGTTATGCTAGGCTTATTGATATGAACACTGTAAGCATGCAACCAGTGTGCTAAATTACTTAACATATTTGAATAATAATAATAATAATAATAATAATAATAATAACAATAATAATAATAATAAATTGTATTATATTTGAGTGTAAATACACTGCCCTCAAACTAAACCGCTATCATTCAAGCATTGCCAATATGCATTCTATCATTGGAACTAAATTTAAGATATAAAGTAAAAGCATATCGGTTCTCATTATTGGCACTTACTATATAACAACAAAAAGTCGCATAAGGAACGGTAGTTGAGCAATGTCACCCTTCATCAACGAAATAATTCACAAAGAAAATGTCACAAATCAACTAAATTAATTACACTGAAAGGAAGACTTACATGTTAGCAAGGTATGCATATTGGTGGGAGAATCATATCTTTAGACTAAGACCTTTACGATAACAATTGCAAATGCCAAAAACCATGAAAAAAACTTGAAGAAATGAATCTGCTTCTTCACATCAACAACATCCTCATCAACATTAAAAATTTATGTGTATTTATTATGTTGTATACTGTTAGTAAACTAAATGTGTATTGTGCGTATACTAGATGTGTACTTGTTGTATACTATTAGTAAACTAGATGTATACTGTTAGTAAACTAGCTGTAAACTGTGCGTATACTATATGTGTATTTGATGTATACTGTTAGTAAACTAAATGCATATTATGCGTATACTCGATGTGTACTTGATGTATACTGTTAGTAAACTAGATATATATTGTGCGTATATTAAATGTGTACTTGTTGTATACTACTTGTATACTTGTGTTTATACTTGACTACTACTTGATATATATTGTGTGTATTTGATGTATATTGTGTGTGACTTCAGGTTGAAGACTTTGTTTTGAAAAAAGATAATTTTCATAGTGTTCGGGTCCATTTTTGCATGAACACTTCCGCTGTATCTATTATAAAGAACAAGCTGACTACCGAACAACTAGAAAAGTTTAGAAACACCTGTTTTGGATTCTTCTTGGAAATTCCTGAAATAGTTCTTCATAATCAACTATTTCATTCATTATTTCTAAGAGAAGTGCATACTGAAAATGACAAGGAGTTTAGATTAAGATATGATAGTGTTGATTTAACATTTGGTTTGAAAAAATTTGCACTAGTTACTGGTTTAAAGTGCAAAGGAAAAAAAATAAGAAGATCAACACATCACATGAAAAAACTAGACTGGTTGAGAAGTATTTTGGCGAATGTGACAAGATAACGAAGCTGTTTATTTTTAATTGTTTTATGAAAGAAAGTTTTGAAAATGATGAGGACACTGTTAAGTTAGCAGTGTTGTTTTTTATACACTGCTCTTTTTTCGCCCATGACAACCATAAAAATGTTAATGAGAAGGAAATTGCATTCATCGATAATGGCTGTTTTGATGATTATCCATGGGGAAAAGATGTCTTCAAGCTGATTATTAGTAACCTGAAAGGGAAGCTGCTTCAGAAAAGTGCAAAACCTGATAAGAAAGAAAGAGGTGTCCATGTGTGGGTTTTTGGTTTTGCATATTCCAAATTTGGTTTTATGAATGTTGCCAAGATATTTCAGAATATTTAGAAGTTGAGGCAATTATAAAAATTCCCATGATCCTACGTTTGACAAAAAGAAAGTTCGTTTCAGCCAAAAAGATTTCTCAAGCATTCTATTTAGTGTTCCTGCCAAAACTGTAAATAATCTTATCAAATAGTATTTGTTTTTTTTTAAAAAAAAAGGTAAAAGAAATTTAGTAGAAAATTAAATAATATGTGCACATATTACTTAGTAATGTGAATATATGTCTTTAATTTATTGTTGAATAAATAAAAACGTCACAACAGAACTAGAATAATATATGTGTACTTGCTGTATAAAATAGAATTTATTAACAGAATTAATATAATCAATAGAATACTATTAACAAAATTTATTAACTTATGTATATTTGTGTTACTAAATTTTATCTGAAATATTCTTTTTTTTTCCTTTTTACCTTAGTTGAAAATAAGAACATATCGTCTGATGAAAATGAGATTAAGGAACTGTCTTTGGATGGAATGTTTGAGAGAAGAGTAGAAAAGAGAAATGCTGATGCAAAATTAAATTCTGATGATGATACACCTACTTTGCCTCCTTGTGTACCTACTCCTGCCGAAGAAGGAAGCAAAAAAAATCATGGAAAATCTAATGAATAAAATTATGGGAGAGAGATAAAATTGATGAGACAAGAAGTTAGAAACTTGCGTAATTATGTCGAGTCCAGTATTCAAGATATGAAAGATTATTTTGAACATAATTTTGAAAAAATTACTAAAATGATTGCTGGACTTTCATAAAAAAATAGATGCAGTCAATAGCTCTCAGGTAAATTTCAATTGCTTTTTATCAATTTCATTTATTATAATAATTAATGTCTTATTATTTTTTACAATTTTCATTATATTTTTGACAATTCAGCAGTCTCGCAATAATGTAGATAAAGAAAATGATATTGAACAAAATCAAACTGATGATGAAGGATTTGTTGCATATCAGTGTGGACATCTGGTCAATTTTATTATCTTTATTTGGATTTCTAACGTCTTATTATCATAAATAATGCATACAATATATTTACTATGAATATAATTCTATCTTTTATGATTTATTTTATTATGATCAGTTTTTTGATAATGATGAAGAAAATGCTAAGACGTGTCAATGTTGATGCAAATAAAAGGGATGATGAAAAGGATGGTGATAAAGTGGTATGTTTATTTTGTTATTAACATATTTTATTTATATTTTTTTATAGATTTTCAATTCTTATTTGTGATTTGTTTTTATAATACATGACACTAAATTTTTAGGCTGTTGATAATAGCAAAATAGAGATAAAAACATAATATTGTAGTTCTGATTCCACTTTGTTAAAGTCTGATGAAATGGATAGCACCCTATTTGATTAATTATATGAAGCTGCTATTAACAGTGAACAGCAAAAAATAAACATGTGTGTGTTAAAATATGAGATATGGGGACTTGTTTATTTTACACGTTAAAGCGTTAACATGCACATGTTTACTTTTTTGCTATTCACTGTTGACAGCAGCTTCATATAATTGATCAAATAGGGTGCTATCCCTTTCATCATACTTTAACAAAGTGGAATCAAAAATACAATATTCTGTCAAATCACAAATAAGAATTGAAAATCTTTAAGAAATATAAATAAAATATGTTAATAACAAAATAAACATACCATTTTATCACTATCATTTTCATTATCTCTTTTATTTGTATCAATATTGACACATGTCTCAGCATTTTCTTCATCATTATCAAAAAACAGATCATAATAAAATAAATCTTAAAAGATTGAATAATATTCATAGTAAATATATTGCATGCATTATTTATGATAATAAGATGTTAGAAATCCAAATAAAGATAATAAAATTTACAAGATGTCTACACTGATCTGCAACAAATCCTTTATTATCAGTTTAATTTTGTTCAATATCATTTTCTTTATCCACATTATTGCGAGACTGCTGAATTGTCAAAAATATAATGAAAATTGTAAAAAATAATAAGACATTAATTATTATAATAAATGAAATTGATAAAAAGCAACTGAAATTTACCTGAGAGCTATTGATTGCATCTATTTTTTATGAAAGTCTAGCAATCATTTCAGTAATTTTTTCAAAATTATGTTCAAATTAATCTTTCATATCTTGAATACTGGACTCGACATAATTACGCAAACTTCTAACTTCTTGTCTCATCAGTTTTATCTCTCTCCCATAATTTTATTCATTAGATTTTCCATGATTTTTTTTGCTTCCTTCTTCTTCGGCAGGAGTAGGTACACAAGGAGGCAAAGTAGGTGTATCATCATCATAATTTAATTCTGCATCAACATTTCTCTTTTCCACTCTTCTCTCAAACATTCCATCCAAGGACAGCTCCTTAATCTCATTTTCATCAGACGATATGTTCTTATTTTCAACTAAGGTAAAAAGGAAAAAAAAGAATATTTCAGATAAAATTCAGTAACACAAATATACATAAGTTAATAAATTTTGTTAATAGCATTCTATTGATTCTATTAATTCTGTTAATAAATTCTATTTTATACAGCAAGTACACATATTATTGTAGTTCTGTTGCGACGTTTTTATTTATTCAACAATAAATTAAAGACATATATTCACAGTACTAAGTAATATTTGCATATATTATTTAATTTTATACTAAATTTCTTTTACTTTTTAAAAAAAAAAAAAAACAAATACCATTTGATAATATTACTTACAGTTTTGGCAGAAACGCTAAACAGAATGCTTGAGAAATCTTTTTGGCTGAAATGAACTTTCTTTTTGTCAAACGAAGGATCATGGGAATTTTTATAATTGCCTCAACTTCTAAATATTCTGAGATATCTTGGCAATATTCATAGAACCAAATTTGAAATATGCAGAACCAAAAACCCTACACATGGACACATCTCTTTCTTTCTTATCAGGTCTTGCTCTTTTCCGAAGCAGCTTCCCTTTCAGGTTACTAATAGTTAGCTTGAAGACATCTTTTCCCCATGGATAATCATCAAAGTAGCCATTATCGATGAATGCAATTTCCTTCTCATTAACATTTTTATGGTTGTTATGGGCGAAAAAAGAGCAGTGTATAAAAAAACAACACTGCTAACTTAACAGCGTCCTCATCATTTTCAAAACTTCCTTTCGTAAAACAATTAAAAATAAACAATTTCGTTATCTTGTCACATTTGCCAAAATACTTCTCAACCAGTCTAGTTTTTTCATGTGATGTGTTGATCTTCTTATTTTTTCCTTTGCACTTTAAACCAGTTACTAGTGCAAATTTACCCAAACCAAATGTTAAATCAACACTATCATATCTTAATCTAAACTCCTTGTCATTTTCAGTATGCACTTCTCTTAGAAATAATGAATGAAATAGTTTATTATGAAGAACTATTTCAGGAATTTCTAAGAAGTATCCAAAATATGTGTTTTTAAACTTTTCTAGTTGTTCGGTAGTCAGCTTGTTCTTTCTAATAGATACAGCGGAAGTGTTCATGCAAAAATCGACCCGAACACTATGAAAATTATGCTTTTTCAAAATAAAGTCTCCAACCTGAAGTCACACACAATATACATCAAATACACACAATATCTATCAAGCAGTAGTCAAGTATAAACACAATATACAACAAATGTACAAATAGTATACAACAAGTACACATTTAGTATACGCACAATATACATCTAGTTTACTAACAGTATACATCAAGTACACATCGAGTATACGCATAATATGCATCTAGTTTATTAACAACATACATCAAATACACATCCAGTATACGCACAGTTTACAGCTCGTTTACTAACAGTATACAACAATATACATCTAGTTTACTAATAGTATACAGCAAGTACACATCTAGTGTACGCACAATACACATCTAGTTTACTAACAGTATATAGCATATTCACATACATAATAAATACACATAAATTTTTAATGTTGATGAGGATGTTGATGTGAAGAATTAGATTCATTTCTTCAAGTTTTTTTCATGGTTTTTGGCATTTGCAATTGTTATTGTAAAGGTCTTAGTCTAAAAATATGATTCTCCCACCAATATGCATACCTTGCTAACATGTAAGTCTTCCTTTCAGTGTAATTAATTTAGTTGAATTTGTGATATTTTCTTTGTGATGTATTTCGTTGATGAAGGGTGACATTGCTCAACTACCGTTCTTTATGCGACTTTTTGTTGTTATATAGTAAGTGCCGATAATGAGAACCGATATGCTTTTACTTTATATCTTAAATTTAGTTCCAATGATAGAATGCATATTGGCAATGCTTGAATGATAGTGATTTAGTTTGAGGGCAGTGTATTTACACTCAAATCTAATACAATTTTTATTATTATTATTATTATTATTATTATTATTATTATTATTATATGTCAAGTAATTTAGCACACTGGTTGCATGCTTACAGTGTTCATATCAATAAGCCTAGCATAACGTTGTGAGGTTCCAATTAATTGCCCACGTTATAGCACTGAAAATTTTTCTCATTCACGTCTAAGATTCATAGTCATTCAATCAGAAAATATTTTTTATGTTCGAAAATATATATCTAAATGAAATATAAGTTGCAGCATCAGATAAATGTTATAGATTATCAACTAAAAGAACCTTCAAGTAAAATTTTGTCAAATACATATCAGAATTATACAATAGGAATGTCAACCCATTTAAAATCTTAATAAAGCAATGGTTCTATATACACAAGTACAGATCTAGTATATGCACAGTTAGTTTACACAGTGTACAACATATTCACATACATAATAAATATACATAAACAAATAAATATCAATGCATCCTCAAATCATACCATTATTCATTTATATTCACATTATTTAATATCACACCTTTATTTTTTTTTGGATTATGAGAATCATAATCTGAAGTTTGAATTTTAGTTCTTCTCCTCTTTGTTTGTTTTATGATCATTAAATCTGCATCAGTATATGGTTTCTTCATTTTGTTAATAATTCGTGATGTGCTCCTAGGTGCAGGAGAATAACTTGTTCGAGTTTGAACCATTTTAACTGAGATATGATCAGTAAATAAAGAGCACTTAAAATTCAAAGAAAACGCATTTAAAACGTGCAAAAATTAACAATAACTTAGCTCACCAAAAAAATTTGTTCTGTCTTCATTATTTCTTAAAGGCAATTTTTAATACATTTTAATTGTGTATTCTGTAATCTAAGTGCACAACAATCTCTTCAAACATAAATAAAATAAAAGACCACAAAATATGTACTATGAGCATTATAACACTACAAGAGAAGTTGTGTATGTTTCAGAAACAATAAACAACATAAATATTGTCCAATACACACAGATTATGCAGTATACTGGAAGTACACATCAAGTATACACCCAGTATACAACAAGTATTCACACATGAGAAGAGTGGCCACGTTATATCTATTTATCTCTTTGATTAAGATTAGAAAACACTATAACAACATAAACAGCAGCAACTTAAAAAGAACAACATGCATATTTATCTCTTTAATATGCATACCAATCTAACATTCAAAGTATTGCACATAACAAATAATTACCCACAATTCAAGTATTTCCTAATATCAGCCTTATCGCATTATTGAACCGAAAGAACTTGATAGTGAAATTATAAGAATAAAGAGGGAACAAAAATCAGAAATTACCACTTCAAAGTTATCAGAAACAAGAGCTTCGATTTCATCAAGTATACCTAGAGTTTCCATCTAGGGCTTAATTTCGCTATATTTTTCCAATGGATCTTTTCGAAATCAAAAGAAAGGAATGGATGAAGATAGAAATTTAAGAAGGAATATTGTCAAAATAAGAGTGCTGAAGCAAATACTTCAAGTTGATGCATTCTTCTTGTGGAGACTTCCATATTCTCATAGTATGGGCAAGATTCAAAGTTACATACATATTGGCCAACAAAGTTATGAAAAATGAAAAAAAAAAAGTACCGCAAAATGGTATTTGCAGTTTTGCAACCAGAAGAAAACAGGTAATTCTAATTCAATGAAAATCATTTATAGTTTTCAACTTGATAGCTCTGTTTTGCAGCCAAATGAAGCAACAAAACGACATCCAAATAGATGCAGTAGTTGTCCATTATCATGACATATCAAGAAAAAAAAAGGAAAGAAAACAACCTGTGAAAGCAGATCTGTAGAGGAGAGTAGGTGGTGGTCGAGCAAGAGAGTGTCGGTAGTCTCCAAATCAAAAGTGAGGGAGAGTTAATGGCTTGGATCGAGAGTGCCGGTGGTCAAGAAGGAGATCACCGGTGATCTAAAAATTGATAGAAAGCGAGAGTAAGTGAAGAGAAATGGAATAAGAAAGTGAAAAAGGGGAAACGAAATAGGAAAGTGGTTTTTCTTATTTTGATAATACGTAAAAGTGTTATTTTTAAAAAGAAAAATTGTATAAATGAAATCAATAGTTTAAAATATTGTATTTTTGAAATATTTTGAAAAGCGTTATTTTTTTTTTCTTTTGTGTATAATTATGTAAAGTAGTGGATATCCATCTCCAATAACATATTTGATGTTTTCAGTGCCTCTATTCAATTGTTTACTTATTAAATCTACAAAATTATCAAAACTGTAATCTGATGGAATTAGTATTCCATCAACTTGAAAATCCTGGTACTCATTTTGTTCACTCCATTTTCTATCATATTGCATCAAAACTAGAATTCCTCCATTTTCCATCATTGTAATATCCTATAAAAATACACATATAAATCATAGTTAATTTCTAAAAATATTAAAGCATAATCTCGCAGGAGAAGGAAATAAATTAAACTGAAAATTTTGAAAGTTAAAAAGTTGCAAATGCATTCAATTAACATAAAAGATAAATCATCATCCTTAATGCAAACATCCAATGCTGGGTATCCGCAATTAAGCATATATCCATCAAAAACTTCAATAAATACCAAATGAAAACAAAACAAAAATTCTACATATAAAATACAATTAAGAAACGCAAAATCAAAATTACATTAATAAATAACTTATTGGCTATCATAGTGCACCAATATTCATACGGTGAATGTCGATTTCGGACGATCAAAGCATCAGTTTGAGGAAAAAAAACACAATCGATGAAAGACAAAAACTGAATAGAAATAGAGAGTGTGAGATGAGCCAAATAAACTACAAACAGAGAGATTTTTCAAGACCTAGAATCTAAGATGATATAGTTAATCTATCGGATAAAGATTGTAAAAAAATAAAAATGTAAACTGAAAATGAGAGAGAAAAAGGAAATGTCGATTTCGGACGATCAAAGCATCAGTTTGAGGAAAAAAAAAACACAATCGATGAAAGACAAAAATTGAATAGAAACAGAGAGTGTGAGATGAGCCAAATAAACTACAAACAGAGAGATTTTTCAAAACCTAGAATCTAAGATGATATAGTTAATCTATCGGACTAGAGATTGTAAAAAAATAAAAATGTAAACTGAAAATGAGAGAGAAAAAGGAAAAGAGATGAAAGAAAATTGATGAGCGAAAACGAGACGGAAAGACTGAAAGAGAAAGCAAAAGATGCAAAAAGGAAATAAAAGGGTACTTGTGTAATATATTTAACAATGAAAGTGTAAATATGAAAGGCAATTAAAAAAAGTTATATTTATGAAAGAAAAACTAAAAATGTGATATTTAGTGTAATTTTCTCTAATTAAAAAGAGGAAAAATTTACAACAATTGCCATCCTTTTTATTTTTTATTTTTTTCAAAAATTACCGGTGATTTATTTTATATTTAATTTATGTTTTCTACATTTTGCAAAGCACCCTCTTATTTTTAGCAGTTTTGATATATCAAAAATAGTTCTCTCATAAATCCCTCATTTTAACCTTTCTTTTTATAGTTATCAGCTCTTTCACTGAACTTTACTTCTTTTTCTGTTTCATTTTTATCTCTGATTTTTAAGTTTTGATATACTAGAAGTCCTCTCTATCAGTCAAAGTTTAGATCGAGCTCTCATTGGCTTCTTGATTTCTTGTTTTAGTTCGTCAACTGCACAAAGGCTTTTATTAGTGTAAGTTTTCATATTTTTATGCATTTGATTTTCATCTATTTTGAAAAGGGTTAGTTGTTTTCCCATTGGTATTTTTTGACTTAGTTTTCTCTTCTTGCATGTAACATTTACTTGTGATTTTGGTGGAGAATTTGTTTATTTCTATTTCATTCTTGTTCCTTTCTTCCAAATTATGGTATAAAATCTTAGTAACTGTTACTTTAGCGCCGCCTAACAGAGAATTTTTATGGTTCCTTATTTGCTCCAAAATCAAATTGAAAATAACTCCTTTAGGAAGAAAATAAAATTGATGAATGAATATAATAAGAAAACATGGATCGAACATGATGTGGTGACCAAAAAAAAAAAAAAGGATAAAAGGAGATTGTCATGAACTTTAAACATTACATGAATCCAACAAAACAAGCATCATTTGCACAAATTCTCAGCTAAATTACAAATCTTGTGTCCATAATACACAGATTTTCAATCCTAACAAAACACTAAACAAAGAAATTGTAAAGTGACTTAACAAATATTTTTAATATCTCCTGGAATTTACATCAACCCCAAACCTGTTTTTGCTAATGCATCATAAGTTTTAATTTTATCAATCACAGGCTGTTACACTCTCATTTTTAGTTTACAAATTTTTAATTTGCATCTAAATTAAAGATTAACAATAATCCACAGAGTATATGTATACCCTAATGTATAAACTCAAATAATTGTCAAAATACATAGAAATTTAGGCATAACGTATACATAGGATATATAAATTGTAAATTAAACACCCAGAAAAATGCAAAATCTATAACAATAAATTTACTGGAATTACCTTAGCTTTTTTGCGTGGGTTTTTTTTAAATTTGGCTTCGGAGCAGATAAGAAACCAGAAAAATTCTCTCTGAGGCACCGAAGTTTAACCACTGAAAAAATAAATATTATGATTTCAGACCATAATATGGAAGAAAAAAACAAGAATGAAACGGAAATAAACATATTCTCCACCAAAATCACAAGCAAACGTTACATGCAACAAGAAAAAACTAAGTCAAATACCAATGGGAAAAACCAACAGAAAAAACAACCTCTAATCTGTTTCAAAATAGATGAAAATTAAAATGCATAAAATTAATCTGAAAACTTACGCTAATAAAAACCTTAGCGCAAATTGACGAACCGAAATAAGAAATCAAAAACCAACGAGAGGTCGATTTAAACTTCAATTGAAAGAGAGGACTTCTGATACTGCAAAACTTAAAAATCAAAGAGCATTTGTGAAATGTAGAAAACATAAATGAATTATAAAATAAATTACATGGCATTTTCGAAAAAAAAATATATTGAAAAGGATAGCAATTGGGGTAACACAAAAGAATAAACCTATATCAAATGTTATGTAATCACTAGAGAGGTCATATCTAAAGTTTGAAAACAAAAATGCATTATATTGTACAGCATATCAAATTTTATAGAATATTTAAAATCAATAGGCAATACACAACTTTAAAGTGTACTAGTAAATCTAAGTTCTAACTGACATATTATCAAACATCTTACATGCATTTTAAACTTTACCCATTAAGTATGTCAACATAACCTGTCCCACAATACAAGCATTCAGACAATAATTGAAGTTTAAAAAAAATACCCTCAAGAATGTATATTTAGACGGTAAAGGAGCAAGAAATATACAAACCCTAACCTAAATGAGTTTTTCTTCAATTCAACAGTGAGAGGGAATTGATAATGTGAGAGCTTTTTTTCAATTAGAGATGATGCGAGACCAACACCGAGGACGGTCGACGGTGGAAGAGGTGCAAGGGAGGAGAGCGCGACTTATCGAGAAAGAAAGGAAAAGTAAAGGGGATCGGAGTTGGGGATTAGGATAATCTGCCCGTGTGTCGTCTTTTGTGTGTTTTTACAGCACCCTAATAAAACGACCTAGTTTCCATGTGCATTTTTGTCGATTCGGAAAAACTGAATCCAACCAATTAATTATATCTTTTACGTTTAAAACCAAATTGATTGGCCCCAGAATCAAATAAATCGAATTAAAATCAGAATTAAAATGTTCGATAAATCCATTTTCGTTTCGATTTTTTAAAAAAATTTAAAAAGTAATTTTTACTCTTAAAATATAAAATAAAAATTTTCAAATTAATTCGTTTATAATTTAATTTCTTTTATCTTTATTATCACCACCGCTAATATTACCACCTCACAGCTATCATTGCTGCTGCCACCGCACCGCCACACTGCCGCCACCATGTGTCCACCACCATACCGCCATAGCTACCACAATACTGCCGCCACCACCACAACCACACTGCTGCCATCGCCACCATCACCACCACATCGATACTGCATCCGTTGCCTCCACCGATGATGGTTTTGACCAAAATATAAAATGCATTTCCAAAATATAATTATTAATATTATTTAATTCGAATTTAGTTGATTACTAAGAAAATAGAAACTTTTTCAGTATTAATTTATGAATTCTGCAAACTGGAGCGAATTTAGAGAAAGCAGTGGGGCACTTCAATACTTTTTTTTTTCTCCTGCTGCTCCATTAAAAATATATGGCAAATTTTAAGTTTGCCCCCATAATTTGGTATTTTTATTTTTTTTTCCATATTTAATTCTTTAATACTTCTCTTTCCCATTCAAAATACATAATATGCTAAAATGCTCCCATTTCAAATAAATGAATTTTTTTTACTTTGCATCCTAACTTTTCAATAATCTTTTTGCCTCCATTTATTTTTATTTTTTGTCCTCTGTAACCACACACATAGAGGTGACAAATGGGCGGGATGGGCGGTTTGGATTGGGTCATAAATAGGTGAGTCATAAATAGATCAAAAATATGTAGGTCGTAACTCAATTACCCAAATGGGTTGGATGGATTTGGCTCGACTCATTTTGACCCCAAATGGGTCAAATGTTCCAAATGGTCGGTGAAAGCCTAAATAGACCGAAACGTGAATCGACTCATTTAATCCATTTTTTTTATCAAAAAATAATTCTTAATAACGAAATACTAAAAAAATAATAATTTTTAATAACGAAATACTAAAAAAATTAAGTTAACAATACTAAAAAAATATTAGATAAACAAATAGTAAATAATATACTAATCTATTTTTTTTTTTTACTCTAAATAATATACAAATGGGCGACATAGAAGCTGCAACAGTGCAGTAGCCTTCATAATTCAATACATCTCTCGCCAGCTCTAATCATAAAAGTGAAGCTGATTAAATCCAACCTTTGAATTCATTATATACAATGAACTGAATAAATCTTTCCACCAAATTGATTCACATATAACAGGCAAAATATGCATAATCAAACAATATTTATCAAAAAGAAGTTAGATTGCAGATATGACACTCGACGTAAAGATCAACAAGCTCTAGAGTAATTTGTTGTAAAATGAATTTAAGTTTCGCCAAATCAGAAGGTTTAAGAGGTTAAGAAAAACGTATAATTAACTCATCAAACATTCGCAAGTGCATAAAAGTCGGAGGATTGAAACTACCACAAGTTACAAGAACTACATTTATCTGAGCTTTTTTTAATTTTGGTGTACTTTTAAAAAATATTTAGATAAATGGTGTTACAGTAAACAATTTTACAATTTTGGGATGTTAAAAACCGGCACAAGTACGTGCCGATTTTTGTCAAAGTGGGACCAGCCGGTTTGACCGGCTGGTGTGTCAGAAACCGGCACCTTTGTGTGCCGGTTTCTAACAAATTTTATTTTTTTTATAAAATATTTTGCCAGAAACCGGCACTGCTCACTGCCGGTTTCTGGCAATTATAATTTTTTTTTAATCTGATGGAAAATTATACGCATATAATTAAATGGAGGTAACATTAAATAAATGTACCTACCTCTTGTAGCGCAGAAACTCGTTGCGGAAGCGTCTACCAAGATCCCGTTTGTTTTTTGTCACTGGTCCGGCTTTTATCCACTCGGGATAAAAGCAACTTGTTCACAATCTAAATGCCCCTGAAAGATAAGACAGAAAACTGTGAGTGGGAACGAGCAGCCTTGCGGCATGTACGTTTTCTCGTTACCAAATTATGAGGACCTCACCTCTATTTATAGAGGTCCTAATAGCTAGAAACCTAACTCTAGTTTAACTCAGACTCTTTCTGAGATAATATTTGGTAATTTAATTTAGATTAAATAACTCAATTTAATCTTGATAGGAACTCAATCCTTTATAGAGTCATGGGCGTATCCCAACTCTATCATCTCCCACTCGCACATGACGGAACGCATTCCAGTTTTAATCTTCAGTTATACTGGCAAATAGATTGTGTGACCAGCATACCTCGAGAGCACTAGTGCTATACACCTGTTAGGGATATATAGCATCTCGGAAAACAAGATCCTCTTCTTCATGTATGCCTAACCCTAGATTGCCTTCTCACATTCACTGTTTTAACTCATGATCTCATAAAACAATTTTCGTGTTCACTATTATGTTTCTACTCATAGAAACTATAATAGGCTAGCCAGTGAACCACGAAACTTTATGAAAGTGATCAAAAGGCTATCTTCCCCTCTTACTATATGCCATCCATCATGATTCAACTCGTTTTTCTAGTTAGATCCGCCAGGCCTAAATTTTTCCCGGACCTCTTGGAAACTAACTAAGCTAGCCACATTGAACCATACTTCAGGGATAAGTTAAGGGTTCTAAGGGTCGAAATATAAATAGGGTCTCACAATAGGGAAAGTTGAGATCAGTAATATTATTAAATTCCCATCCCTGTGGTCACATAAGCACACACGGTATAAAACATGTGTTATGGTGTTCTTTCCTTCCCTTAAAGGAGCGCATGTCTCACATTTCGATAATGTGTATATTCAACACCATACAGAAGCGTAAGGTTGCGATGCACCGAAGCACCCAACTTTAGTCCGCTTATTTAAGGACTACTTCTGGCTTTTTAGACAGAATATGGTAGTTACATATAACTTACCATCGGATTCCATACAATCCTTATTTTGGATCTCAATCCAAAGCATACAGCTTTATGTATGTCTTTATCTCGCACCTTAACAAGACTCATCTTGTAATTTCTGCAAGACGGCACTTTTATTTTGAACAGGCTCTCGAGCATTCTCATATGTTCAAAAATCGCCTCATCTTAGTCTTTGCCAACTCATTGACAAAACTAAGGTAAACACCCTTGTGAGTGGGCTACTTCTCTGTCCGACATGCTCAATCTCATATCAATAACAGTAATTACACATAAACATTCACACTCATGTATTGCCAACAATGAACTTTAGTTATTATTCGCAAATAATAACGTTAAGGGATTATATAAAGTATAACAGTACCAATTAAATTCTACTCAAACCTCGAGATCTAATGTGTCTCTCAAAACACATCTCTCGTCATAGGTTTACTCAACGGATCTGCGTGCGTAGAAAAGTACTGTAAGTTCACATCTCTCATTGTGCAACAATATCTCTCGCGTATTGATACTTAATGTCGATATGCTTAGCTCCACTATAAGCTATCAACGACTGACTGTCACTATAGACTGTCACTAATACCTTTAAGACAGTGACTCTTAAATGGCTCACAAACCATTTCAGCCAAACTATCTCTTGTACTGCAATTAAGGAAGTGACAAATTCAACTTCCACTATTGATAGGGCAACACGGGTTTAATTCTTGTTACTCCTCGAGATGGCACTCTTGCCAAACAAGAATTAATATAAACTTAAGGCGGATTTCCTCTCATCCTTACCTCCTACCCAATCAACATCTCTGTATTCTCTCAATGCAGATCATTTTCTTAATAATAGAGAGAATAGGCTGCAGTACCTCTAAGGTATATAAGCATCCTTTCAATTGCTTCCAATGTGCTTTGCCTGGGTTAGATTGATATCTATTTACCATGCCCACTGCATAGCATATATCATGTCTTGTATACAACACTGCATACATAAGACTACCCATGGCACTGTCATATCGAACGTTCCTCATACGTTCAATTTTCCTGACCTCATAGGACACACATCTTTGCTAAGAAACTGATTCTTGGCAATGGGGTAATCTATGAGTTTGTAGTTTTGCATATTAAATCGCTTAAGGTCTTTGTTGATATATTTCTCTCAAGAAATAGACAATAATCTTCTTGAATGATCTCTTGAAATCTTAACTTCAAGAATGTAATATGCACGACTCATATCCTTTGTCTCAAAGTTTGACGATAACTAATCTTTGATTTTATTTACGTACCATTTATCATTTTCAGCTTTAAGTTTGTCGTCTACATACAATGCCAAAATGACAAATTCACTTTCAGAGCTTTTACTATAAACACAATGATCTTCATCAATCACGTTGAACACATTCGACATGATTATATGATGAAGTCTCAAGTACTATTGTGTTGAAGACTGTTTAAGGCAATAGATTGAACACATCAATCAGCAAACCTTATGTTTACTGCCTTTTTCGATAAAACGTGTAGATTGTTTCATCCATTTCTCCATTGAGAAAAGCAGTCTATTCATCCACTTGATGAAGCTCTACATTCAAACTCGCCACTGTGGCTAGAATGAACCTTATGGACGTAAATTTTACAACAGATGAGAAAGTTTACTCATAGTCAATCTCTTTCTATTGTATGAACCCCTTAGCGACTAGCCGAGCCTTATATCTTTCGATACCTCTTTCAGCCTTTCACTTTACTTTGAGAATATATTTATTCTCAATTTGTGTCCTTCCAGTAGATCAACTAGTTCTCAAACATGGTTTGATCTCATGGATGCCAATTTCCTTTTCCATTGCTTTAGTCCATTTTTCTCTTAAATGGGCATGAAAGAGCCTTTTGAATAGGTTTTATGCTCTTTCTGGTCTTATGGGATAACCAAAAAGGGCTTCGTTCCAGCTTTCGATTTTAAATCGTCGGCATGAAACACTTATCCTTTTAGATTTTTACAGTTCTAAATCTTGATAAATATGTCTCATATATTTATCGTAATTCACAATGCTCCCACTGGGATCATGTTCCATACTCCCACTGGAGTTAGGAATACTATATTCTTTCCTCCCACTGGAGTCAAGAATGCTCCCACTCAAATCAGGTCTCGAACATCCGAATCGTTTGGAGGATGAAGGTCTTAACCTTTTTCCTCTAACTCCCTCCCACTCGGATGGAGTGATCCTGATGGTCTCTTCCTGAAATATAAAGTGAAATCTTAATTCACTTCGCCCAACTTTAGAAATTCATTCTCTTAAGAATATGATGTCTAGTGATCCAAAATCTGTCATTATGCCATTTTCTTACTGACCCACGAAAATGTATCCTTTTGATACTTAAGAATATCTCACATAGACACTCTTTTAACCTCTTGGTCTCAAATTTACCAAATTGAGGCATCATGGACGCAAGCATTACAACCCAAAAGTTGTAATTGGCTTAGGTCAACTTGTCGACCGGTCCACAACTCATAAGTTGTGGTAATGACAGATTTTGAGGGCATACAGTTCAGAACATATGTGGCAGTCAACAAAGCATCTCCCCAATAGGAGATAGGCAAATTTGTTTCTGTCATCATATATCTAACCATATATATAGGAGAGTCTTATTTCTCCTTTCCTCAACACCGTTTTGTTGTAGATTTCTGGGAATGAACAACTGATATTCAATCATTTTTCATCACATGAAACTTTAAGTTTATCTCTAAGATATTACTGACCTCTGTCAGTTCTTAAAGTTTTGATCTTTTTATCTAATTGATTCTCAGCTATACTCATATAAGTCATGAAGTAACACAATGCTTCTGACTTGTGAGAAATCAAATAGACATGACCATACCTAGTATAGTTATATATATGTGACGAAATAATAGGCCCCATGCCTTACCCTCACATTCATTTGATCACACTCGTCAGAATGGACTAACTGCAATGGAAACTTAGCTTTAGTATCTTTACCGAATGATTTTCTAACTAGTTTTTCCTTTTAGGCAATGCTTACATGTAGGTAATTCAACCTTATTTAAATCACCTACTAAACCTTCTTTGACTAACCGACTCATTCGGTTTTGTCCAATATGGTTTAATTTAGCATGCCATAATTTCACATTGACCTCATAACTATGTGAAGAATAAGAATCAATTAAAGGAAAAATTAGTTTTACTCAAATAGTTATGGTCCACATCCATAACAATAAAATCATTCAAGCATAAGTATACACTGTTATCCTCAAAAATAAATTGAAAACAAATTTCAATAAATCAAGAACAGAACCTAAATTTCATAACAAAGGTATCTCGATCCCTTGTTATATAGTCCATTGGTTCTAAATCTATCACCCACAAAGGATGAAATTTAGAATTAGATACATAAATTCCACTCACTCTTGAGTCAGAATAGTGTATCTTTAAAGACACAATGCAGTCTCTTTGCATAGTATCCTTTTAGGCAATTGAAACATTTCACTCTTGAATTGTTTACCACCTTTTTTGCCTTTGGACCTTACGAGATTCATTCCTTTTACTTTTCAGGCTCTCAAGCCTTTTCTTTACCCTATTGATGAAGCTTATTATCTTATTCTAATAAGAACTCATTCTATTAGAACAGGACTTTGCCATATGACATTGACCTTAATCACTGTCAGACGGCCTCTTTTAAGCTTCAAATAACAAGTGACATCCTCAAATGTCTTTTTGCTTATTTATGTGAGTTAGTTGCATCCTCACATGCTACCAACTCATGGGTAAAGAATGGATAACAGTTTGGACCTTTTTCTTATCAGTCACTTATGATTACTAAGCTCACTTTGCTCACTTTTCTTTTTCATCTCTCTTAGATGTTTTCGCATCGAATGATCAGACTTTTCTGATATGTATCAAATTTGATCTACAATGATCGGAGTTTATTCAGAGTCACATCTCTGAATTTCTCCTGCAAACCGATCCACAGATCTATTGTATTTTGATACTTACGAAATTGCTTAGTGATGTGATGCGACATAGGCATCTTGGTCCTGCTTATGCTGGGATATAGCGTCATCCTCAGGTTCAGCCATAACCGAACTTGAGGGTTCAAGAGCCTCTTGCTCTTTAAGCACATACTGGATCTTTGTATTCCAGATTTCATAATTATAACTTGGAAGCAGCATCCATTAAAATCCTCTGATCTCAAATGGAACAATGTCGCACATATTTAAAAGAGATAAAGCAATACATGCAATTTACTATACACCTGAAATAATAACCTAATAAAGTTTTCTATTAGACTCAAATTCGAAAAGTATACTTAGAGTACCAATTACCTTCTAAGTTCTAATGTCCAACTTTATAGGTTAAGATTTCATGTATAATAAATCTGAATTATTGGATTATCAAGTTCTCAAACTTATGAGGGGATCTTTATTAAGCCTTTACTTAATAAGCATGCAATTATTTTACTCATAAAATATCGCAAGGCAATTAACAATTAAAATAAACTCATTTATTATAAAGTTAAATGCCATCATGATAAGTAAATAAACACATTTATTTAACCAAAAAATCCAATAATTCCAAAATAAGACACTCATGTCAAATATTAATAAGAAACATAAATCCTGTTTAATAAAAATAAACGCTAACTCAAATTGACACTTATGTCAACTATTTTAGAAGTCCAGATTTCATAAAATCTTTCTTGATAATGGAATTATTTCTTTGACCAATTTCATCAATTCATCAGACAACTCATATGTCCATTGATGAAGCCATGGACGATGCGCACTCCGTCCATTTCTCAATACCATCACAGAATTTTAGTGTTACTTTTCAACACTTCTCTTTTGGTAACTCAAACCAAAATTTTATTATCATACTCGGACCACCAGTTCAAATGCACTCTTGCATTTGTTCTCACACATGTATTTTATGATGCACTATTGCATCAATGTCATCAGCTCAAATCTTCCTTTGCATTCTCATTTTGCTTATTGATTGCACTCTTACAATTCTCAAAGCAACCTATGCGTTTTTTTTAAGGAAGAACCGGTGCCCTTATTTAACATTTCTGTAACATATTACAGTAAAAAATTATACATTCATGTATAAATACACATAATTGAAATGCATTTCAATCAATAAATAAGGACAGCATCTCAAAAAAATTTTCAAAATATTTTCAAAAATTAATCGAATGAAGAAAATAATTTTTCTACAATTTTTAATATTTTATTTTGAAATTATACACATTTAAATTTCAAAAATTATAAAGTATATTTTCTGGTCATTAAAAAATTTTGAAAACATAACCAAAAAATCAGAAATAATTTTTAAAAATTATTTGACAAAAATCGGAGCTGAAATGGTGGTCGGAGGACACCGCACGCGCTAACACGCGCCGACAAGGGAGAGGAAGACGCGCTCACGCGCCTTCACGCGCCACACGCGCGGCCTCCCACTGGACCTGACACGTGTCACCACCACAGCGTGTCACGTGTCTGCATTCAGTCACGCCACGTGTCGGAATGCTATTGGTCCACCTAGTGCCCACGTGGCACAGTCAACGCCACGTGTCGTCATCTCATTGGTCCACGTGTCACACGTGACACGTCAGCACTGACACGTGGCAGACCTCGGTCTGACACGTGTCAACACCTGATTGGACCACGTGTCTACCACGTGGCAACTGGGTACATGTCAACGCCACGTGGCGGTGTCCCATTGGACCACGTGTCACGCATGACATGTCAGCATCGCCACGTGGCAGACCTCAGTCTGACACATGGCGTTCCTTGATTGGGACACGTGGCACATGTGCCACATCATCACCTACGTTGTCATGACACGTGGCGCCACCTTAGTGGTCCACGTGTCACGTGGTTGACACGTCGGTTGGACACGTGGCTTGACCTCAGTCAGCCACGTGTCAGCCCCTCGATGAGCCACCCCCCACGCGCACGCGCCATGCGTATTGCGGCGCGTGTAGTCCACGCGCCGCCTTCCCGACCGTTTCTGGCGCTCCGGTTCCGGCCGGTGGGGGGTTTTCAATGTCTGTGAATCCAATGGTGAGGTCAAAAATAAAAAATTCCGACTTTTAGTTAGCCGTTTTGAATATCTAAATTTATCCCCTCGGGTTTCGGTGTACACATACACAAAATCGAGCCGAAATATACACGCATATATATTTTACACACAAAAAACAAATTTTTGTTGTGTTATATGCATCCCAGATATAATAATTTTACACATAAAATTTTAGATCTGTTTAGCCACATGCTAGGACGCAAAAAAACCAGGCTCTGATACTAATGAAAGAAAAATTATACGTATATAATTAAATGGAGGTAACATTAAATAAATGTACCTATCTCTTGTAGCGCAGAAACTCGTTGCGGAAGCGTCTACCAATATCCCGTTTGTTTTTTATCACTGGTCCGGCTTTTATCCACTCGGGATAAAAGCAACTTGTTCACAATCTAAATGCCCCTGAAAGATAAGAGAGAAAACTGTGAGTGGGAACGAGCAGCCTTGCGGCATGTACGTTTTCTCGTTACCAAATTATGAGGACCTCACCTCTATTTATAGAGGTCCTAATGGCTAGAAACCTAACTCTAGTTTAACTCACACTCTTTCTGAGATAATATTTGGTAATTTAATTTAGATTAAATAACTCAATTTAATTTTGATAGGAACTCAATCCTTTATAGAGTCATGGGCGTATCCCAACTCTATCATAATCAAAAGGCTGCAGCTCTTACGGAGCTGCAGCCTTTTGCAATTGCAATTGTGAATTGCAAAATTTCTTTTTTTTTAATTAATTTTTTTATAATTATTCTTTTTATTTTCTTATCTTTGATATATTATTTTTTCACCTTTATTTTTTTCTTTATTATAATATTTTTTAATTTTATTTGAAAATTTTTTAAATAAAATATTAAAATAAAAATACAAGTTAAACAATAATAATATTTGTTATTTTCTATTTCCGTATTAATATTTAGTTATTTACTTCTCGGATTCCCTTTTAAATAAATCCCATTTGTATCAAATGCAAGTTTCATTGATTTTTTTTTTCAAATAATCAAATTAAAATTGCAAATAAAATTAATTGTAATGCTATTAAATTAATATAGCTTAGCTCAATAAGTAAAATAATTAAAAAAAAAATCATATCTAACATTAGATAATGGCGTCGATTTGATTTTACCTATAGTCACCGACAAAAATTATAAACATGACAATAAAATTAACCAACAAATTAATTGTCTTGAATACTGACATTAACAAATTATATCAGTTTAAAAAATATTGTTTAATTTGTTATTATTCAAGACAATTAATTTGTTGGTTAATTTTATTGTCATGTTTATAACCATTATCTAATGTTAGATATGAATTTTGTTTTTAATTATTTTACTTATTGAGCTAAGCTATATTAATTTAATAGCATTGCAATTAATTCTATTTGCAATTTTAATTTGATTATTTGAACAAAAAAAAATCAATGAAACTTGCATTTTATACAAAAGGGATTTATTTAAAAGGGAATCCGAGAAGTAAATAACTAAATATTAATGCGAAAATAGAAAATAACAAATATTATTATTGTTTAACTTGTATTTTTATTTTAATATTTTATTTAAAAAAATTTCAAATAAAATTAAAAAATATTATAATAAAGAAAAAAATAAAGGTGAAAAAATAATATATCAAAGGTAAGAAAATAAAAAGAATAATTATAAAAAAATTAATTAAAAAAAATAATAAATTTTGCAATTCACAATTGCAAAAGGGTGCAGCTCCGTAAGAGCTGCAGCCTTTTGATTAAAAAAAAATTATAATTGCCAGAAACCGGCAGTGAGCAGTGCCGGTTTCTGGCAAAATATTTAATAAAAAAAAATAAAATTTGTTAGAAACCGGCACACAAAGCTGCCGATTTCTGACACACCAGCCGGTCAGACCGGCTGGTCCCACTCTGACAAAAACCGGCACGTACTTGTGCCGGTTTTTAACACTCCAAAATTGTAAAATTGTTTACTGTAACACCATTTATCTAAATATTTTTTAAAAGTACACCAAAATTAAAAAAAGCCCCATTTATCTTGACACCATCCTTGTTTTAAAGAGCACCGATTTATTATTTATAATTCAATATATTTGCTAAAACTGATTAACAGTTCCAAAGAACTGAAACTAGAAGAAAGAGAGGTAAGCTTAAATTACCGGATGGAATTCGCTCCAACAGGTACTTTATCCATTGGCAATTCAAGAGCCATGATACCTAAAAAAAAGGACAATATATATTATACTAAAGCTAGATTGGTCAGTGCCACAACGAAGGTTTGCAGAGTGAACCACCTAAAGCAAACAGATAATTAACTTTGGTGCTGTGCAATGGGTTGATTTCACCAACGGTCACTCAACTTATCACTTATCGCGCAAAAATAACCGACTTTTTTTTCTTACTTAAATGTCACTGAACTTTTAATATTTTTGCAAAAAAGTCATGTTGACCGGAATCCGGCGAGGACCCTCGCTGGATTGATGACATGGCATGTCATGTCAGAAATTACATGTCATTTAACAATATTTCTAATAAATGCTATATTTAAATCAATTTCACTCACGGTTACTAAACTTATCATTTATCGCGCAAAAGTAACCAACTTTTTTTTCCAACTTAAATGTTACTGAACTTTTAACATTTTTGCAAAAAAGTCATGTATTTACTATTCGTCGCCACGTGTCATATGCCATGTCATCAATCCGGCAAGCGTTCTCGCCGGATTCCGGTGTATATGACTTTTTTGAAAAAATGTTAGAAGTTCAGTGACATTTAAGTAAGAAAAAAAAAGTCGGTTATTTTTGTGCAATAAGTGATAAGTTGAGTGACTATGAGTGAAATTGACTACTGTGTGCAATCACCTGACATGAAGCCCTCCATTGAATTAGTAATTGATAATTAAATCATACATTCTCGAACATATACCTGGTTGATGGCACAAAACCGAGTGAGATCGAATAAGGGATTGTAAGAAATGAAGAGAGAGATCGAGTAAGGTTGAGCGATAGTTTGAGCAAGGGTGAACGAGAGAGAGGCAATTGGTGGCGCCGGGTGGGTAGGTGTGAGAGTTAATTTTTTTTTTTTATCTTCTCTTATTTTATTAAAATAAAATTAAAAAATTAGATGTAAAATATTTTTAATTAATAAATCTGAATAGTTTTATCTTTTTCTATCGGTAAGTCCATTGCTAAAGAAAAGTGCCACGAGTTCCAGCCATTTTTACCAGCAGAATGAAAATTGTCGCTAAAAACATAGACATTATCATATATTTCTATTTTTACAGACCGATTTTTTTTTCGTCGGTAAAACCAATTTAATTTTTAAGTATTTTAAACAATTTAATTTTTTTATGAATGTATTTTATAATTATAGTGGTTAACTGAAAAAAATTGGTTAATCGGTCCGAAATCGATGGACTCGTTAACCAAAAAGTAATGGAATGGAATTTCAAAAAACGATAAGAATTGACTGATTTTTTTGGACTCATGGACCGGTTAACGGCTCATACTCACCCCTAGCTATATACACTCTAAATTTGTAATTAAAGCACAAATATATTTAGTCACAAAAAATAAATGAAATTTTTAGCTACAATTTTAACCTATTCCAAAAAAAAAAGGCTCCAAATTTATCATGTATTATAACTAATTAACTACAATTAAAAATTGCTACATTACTAATATAACATGGCTAAAACTATTCATTATTTGATACCAATAAATTATTTTATGACAAAATATTTTTGCAATAAAATTATGCAGCAATATATATTAACTCTTAGCTATGGAAATTATAATTTGTATATCGAAATTTCCTTACCAAAAAAATTGGTTTTACCGATGGAAAAGAAATTAAATCAGTCGGTAAAAATAAAAATATATGATAATGCCTATGTTTTTAGCGACAGAACTTGCATTCTGCTGGTAAAAATGTCGGCAACTCATAGCACTTTTCTTTAGCGATGGACTTACTGATGGAAAAAGGTAAAACCAATTTAATTTTTAAGTATTTTAAACAATTTAATTTTTTTATAAATGTATTTTATAATTATAGTGGTTAACTGAAAAAAATTGGTTAATCGGTCCGAAATCGATGGACTCGTTAACTAAAAAGTAATGGAATGGAATTTCAAAAAACGATAAGAATTGACTGATTTTTTTGGACTCATGGACCGGTTAACGGCTCATACTCACCCCTAGCTATATACACTCTAAATTTGTAATTAAAGCACAAATATATTTAGTCACAAAAAATAAATGAAATTTTTAGCTACAATTTTAACCTATTCCAAAAAAAAAAGGCTCCAAATTTATCATGTATTATAACTAATTAACTACAATTAAAAATTGCTACATTACTAATATAACATGGCTAAAACTATTCATTATTTGATACCAATAAATTATTTTATGACAAAATATTTTTGCAATAAAATTATGCAGCAATATATATTAACTCTTAGCTATGGAAATTATAATTTGTATATCGAAATTTCCTTACCAAAAAAATTGGTTTTACCGATGGAAAAGAAATTAAATCAGTCGGTAAAAATAAAAATATATGATAATGCCTATGTTTTTAGCGACAGAACTTGCATTCTGCTGGTAAAAATGTCGGCAACTCATAGCACTTTTCTTTAGCGATGGACTTACTGATGGAAAAAGGTAAAACCATCCATATTTATTGATAAAAAATATTTATTTTACATCTAATATTTTAATTTTATTTTAATAAAATAAGAGAAGATTCAAAAAAAAATTAAATCTCACACCTATCCACCCATTGCCATCTCACCCACCAAGCGCCGCCATCTCACCCATGAAACCCACCGTCGGCGCCACCACTTGTGCCTCTCTCATTCACCCTTCTCGATCTCTCACTTTGTTTCTCGCTATCCCTTATTTGATCTCACTCTCTTATCTATCTCAATCTCGTTCTTTTCGTCTCAATCTCACTCTCTCTATCTCGATCTCACTCTCTCCACTCAGTTTTTTGTTATCAACCAGGTACGTATTTTGTTGGGAAATTTTTAGGATGAAGAACATAAATTTCATTTCCGCCAAATACTAGTTACATATGCCTATTTATAGGCTTACATTAAAACAATAAAATTAGGCCACTAACCCATTAACTCCACTAATACCATTAACACCATTAATACCACTAACACCATAACTTCACTAATCCACTAACTAAATAATAATTAATAAAAACATGTTAAAATAAAATTTACAAATTTAGCCCCTACATAAAAATAATAATTTTGAATCAATTCTCCAACATACTCCCTTGATTCAAAATCTTTCATATTTAATTGTTTTGTTGAAGCACATCTCTCCAATGGACATTACTTGTAAATTTATCTTTGAAGCACTTCTCTTCAATTTTTGATGCACGTCTCATCAAACTTCAATTCTTGATGCACTTTCTCATCCCTTGATTCAAAATCTTTCATATTTAATTGTTTTGTTGGAGCACATCTCTCCAATGGACATTACTTGTCAATTTATCTTTGAAGCACTTCTCTTCAATTTTTGATGCACATCTCATCAAACTTCAATTCTTGATGCACTTTCTCATCAATTTTTTTGCCATCAAATTTTTCCTTTTGGAGCACTTGTCTCCAACTATCAAAAGGGAGATTCTTCTTCTCGTGCCAAATTCACTTGATCATATGCAAACCTGCAATATTTTTTAATATGACCAAATTTTTTACAACCGAAACATTGTGGTTTACCTTTATGCCAACAATCCTTTTCATCATAATTGTTTTTCTTGCACACACCGCATGGTGGAAATTTTCCTTTTTGGAATACCGATAATGATTTATGTGTTGTTTTGGCAATGAATGCTCCCTCCATTGGCTTTTCATCTCTAATTGCTATTTTTTGCTCCACAGCTTGCAATGCATTAATTAATTCTGCAACTGTTATTTTTGAAAAATCTTTTGAATCTTCAAGTGAAGAAATTTTTTACTCAAACTTTTCAGGCAAACTCACAAAAATTTTCTCAACAACTCTATCGTCTGGAAACTCTTCACCAAACAATCTGATTTTGTTAACAATTGACATAAGTTTGTTAACATACTCTTTAATTCCTTCAGTTTGCTTCATCGTTTGAATCATAAATTCTCTTTTAAGATTCAAAATCTGCATAAATTTTGTTTTGTCATTGCCTAAATACTCATTTCTTAATAAATTTCATACCTCTTTTGGACTCTCACATGCCATAATGTTGGTGAAAATTACTTCAGAGACTGAAGAGTATAAACAAGTTTTTGCTTTGAACCTCTTGACTTTTTCTTCACTGTGACTCTTAATTTGGGCTGAAGTTGGATGCGCTGGTAATGGTGGAACTTCGATTTCATTTTCAACCACATCTCATAAATCAAATGACTGTAAATATGCTTGCATTTTCATAGCCCATAATTGATAATTTTCTCCTACGAAGATGGGAGGTGAAGTTAAACGAAAAGTGTTTGAGGCCATTTTAATATGGATACTCGTTTGTTTTCTCTCAATTTTTTTTTCACAGACCCGTGATAAAAAATGGCTCTGATACCACTGTTGGGAAATTTTTAGGATTAAGAACATAAATTTCATTTCCATCAAATACTAGTTACATATGCCTATTTATAGGCTTACATTAAAACAATTAAATTAGGCCACTAACTCCACTAATACCATTAACACCATTAATACCACTAACCCTACTAACACCATAACTTCACTAATCCACTAACTAAATAATAATTAATAAAAACATGTTAAAATAAAATTTACAAATTTAGCCCCTACATAAAAATAATGATTTTGAATCAATTCTCCAACATATTTGAGAATGTATGATTTAATTATCAATTACTGATTCATGATTCAATGGAGGGCTTCATTTCAGGTGATTGCACAGCACCAAAGTTAATTATCTGCTTGTTAACGATCTCTACAAAACCCTTACAAGTGCTTGCTTCAGCTGATTCACTCTTCAGGCCTTCGTTGTGGCACTGACCAATCTAGCTTTAGTATAGTATATATTCTCTTTTTTTTTTTAGGTATCATGGATCTTGAATTGCCAATGGACAAAGTACCTGTTAGAGCGAATTCCATCCAGTAATTTAAGCTTTACCTCTTTTTCTATTTCTTCTAGTTTCAGTTTTTTTGGAACTGTTAATCAGTTTTAGCAAATATATTAAATTATAAATAATAAATCAATGCTCTTTAAAACAGGGATGGTGTCAAGAGAAATGTAGTTCTTGTAGCTTGTGGTAGTTTCAATCCTCCGACTGTTATGCACTTGCGAATGTTTGGTGAGTTATTCTTATGTTTTTCTTAACCTCTTAAACCTTTTGATTTGGCGAAACTTAAATTCCTTTCACAACAAATTACTCTAGAGCTTGTTAATATTACCTTGAGTGTCATTTCTGCAATCTGACCTCCTTTTGATAAATATTGTTTGATAATGCATATTCTGTCTGGTTGTATGTGAATCAGTTTGGTGGAAGGATATATTTAGCTCATTGTATATAATGAATTCAAAGGCTGGATTTAATTAGCATTACTTTTATGATTAGAGCTGGCGAGAGATGCATTGAATTCTGAAGGCTACTGCACTGTTGCAGCTTATATGTCGCCTGTTTGTGATGCATACAAGAAGCAGGTATGTATGCTTTTTTCTGATATCCATCACAGTAATTGGCATATTAATTTGAATTTGATTCTACCCTGCTGCGGGATGTTTCATTTCATAGTATCACGGGTTGTGTCAAAACATATTATTTTTTTCTTTTTTCTTTTTTTTTTTTTTTCTTTGTTTAATCTGCATATATCTGGAATCAAAATAGGTCTTGACTACTTGGTTATTATTCAGGGCCTCATATCTGGTAAACATCGATTGCAGATGTGTAATTTAGCATGTGAAAGTTCGGATTTTGTTATGGTAGATCAATGGGAGGTATTTGTCTTTAAAAATTCCTTAAATTTCTATGTTTTTATTATTATTATTATTATTTTTTTTTTTTTTTTTGATGACTATTGACGCTGGCAATGAGTGTACCAGTACCGATCATGTTTTTCTTTTTTATCCTAACTTTGGTTACAGCTAAAGTTTCTTAAATCTTTTTTACAGGTAAATCAAAATACCTACCAGCGTACTTTAACTGTGTTGAAGAGAATTGAGAGTTACTTTATTGATCGTGCGAAGATGTCCAAGGGTGAGATTAATCATATGTCCTGGCATAATTGTATGAGACACGTATCCCCTGAAGATTTTATAATACTTTTTAATATTGCTTAACTCGGAACATGTTCTTTTGGCTGAGATAGTAAATATCAAAGGCAAGGCTGACTTATCTCTCTTGTCTATGTAGGAAGCTTTAAGTTCATGCTTGTTTGTGGTTCTGATTTACTCGAATCCTTTAGCATGCCCGGGTTTTGGATTCCTGAGCAGGTATACTTGGGGTGATGTATAACTGTGTGCCACTTTCTTTTCTTCAAATGGATGATGTACATTGAAGTATGCGTTCATATTCTATTTATATCAGAAAATTGTAATGGCCATTGCTTTATTAGCATTGGAGGTTTTTAAATTGCATTAAAAACTCCGTTCGCATCCTATGTTGGTCTATAGTGTCAAATTGTACTTTGATCTGTATTAAAGCATGTTGTTTGTGAGGGAGGTGTTGAATGCTGCGTCTGGCATCTGCTAGCGTACTGTTAAGTTAAAATTTTCATTGTTCACAGGTGAGTAATATTTGCAGAGACTATGGTATAGTCTGCATTCGCAGAGAAGGGCAAGATATTGAGAAAGACATATCTGACAATGAAATTCTGAATGAATACAACAATGTTATTGAAACCGGACCGAATAAAAAACCGGCAAGACTGAGCGTTCGTGGTTCGACCGGGCTTTTTCTATTTTTTAAAATATTATTAATTAGTTTAATTTTTATAAATACTACTAATTAAAAAAAAATCAATCAAAACATTTATTATATGCCTCAAATATACTAGTAATAATATATTTTTACCTTTTATTTTTTAAAAATTATTACTTGATTAGGTATTTTCTGTTAAAATATTTTATTTTATGAGTTTTAATTTAAAAATTAAATAATTCAATAACTGTAGGTGAAATTAAAAAAAAAATGATTGAAAATTATCTTTAAGTTCACAAATTTTAATAATTTATTCAATTTTTATTCTATTGCATTTTATTGAATTATTAAAGCATTATATTGTTTTCATTAAGTTCAAATGTGATTAAATAGTAAAAAAATTAATTTTTTGTTAAATAAAATTTATTAGATTATTTATTTTTATGAAAAAATACTTATTTTATTAATTATTTTAAACTAGATCCGGTTTTGGCCGGTTCAATCCGGTTCTGGACGGTTTTTTTTTTTCAATATGGTTTTATGCAGTCGAACCAACCGGTTAGGCAACCAGTTCGCGGTTCAACAGGTTGGTCCGGTCCGGTTTTAATAACCATGGAATACAGGGTGAGTGGGGTCAATTTCACTCATGGTCACTCAACTTATCACTTATCGCATAAAAGTAACCGACTTTTTTTTTCTATCTTAAATGTCACTGAACTTCTAACATTTTTTCAAAAAAATCATGTTTACCGGAATCCGGCGAGAATCCTTATCGGATTGATGTCATGGCATATGACATGTGGCAACGAATAGTAAATATATGACTTTTTTGCAAAAATATTAGAAGTTCAGTAATATTTAAGTTGGAAAAAAAGAAAATTGGTTACTTTTGCGCGATAAATGATAAGTTTAGTGACAGTGAGTGAAATTAATTTAGATGTAGCATTTGTTAGAAATATTGTTAAACGACATGTAGTTTCTGATATGGCATGCCATGTTATCAATCCGGCGATAGTTCTCACCGGATTCCGGTCAACATGACTTTTTTGCAAAAATGTTAAAAGTTCAGTGACATTTAAGTAAGAAAAAAAAAAGTCTATTACTTTTACACGATAAGTGATAAGTTGAATGACCGTTAGTGAAATCAACCCGGGTGAGTGCTAATGTTGAATATGGAATCATCTTATAGATAATTATGCTTGAGAATTAGTAACACTGCCTAGTTTAATGCTCATGAGTTAAACTTTCCTATATTTGCATTTCCAAACAACTGTTCAGAAAAAAGTTTTTATTCCTTCTTTTTTCTTTGCTTTTGGGGGTGAGGTACTTCTTGGTTCTCTCGTAATATTTTTATTAGTTTCGTTGATTCTTGGTCAAGTTTGAAGAGTAATCTTAGAATTTCCTGAATACTGGCGTTTTTGTTTCAAAGGGTCGAAATTAGTATATTTTTGAATGCTTGACAAATGAATCCAAAAGGAAGATCATCTTCTTTCTGTTGGCAAAGGACTATTGCTTATTTCTCAATCTTATGCTTCTAAATTTAATGTTGAGGCAGCATAACATTAAAGTTGTGGATGAAATGGTACCAAATTCAATTAGTTCAACAAGATTGAGGTAAATAGTACCAAATTACCAATATTGACCAATAAACCAATTTATGCTGAGAGTTGTTTTTGTTTTGATTGTACAGGGAATGCATTTCAAGAGGGTTATCTATAAAATATTTTACCATTGATGGAGTGATCGACTACATTAAAGAACACAAACTATACTTGAATTCAAATAAGAATTGATGATCTGATAATCATCATAATCATAAAACACAATACATATTTGAACTTTTAATATGGTTATGAAATTCAATTGAAACAATGCTTTGTTTGAAGTGTTGCTTTCTAATGCATGGCTCCAAGTGCCAACATAGTCTTGTAAAATGTTATTCTTTCTTCACATGTGGTCTATCTTTTCTGAGCCCAAGCCCGTGAGCCCGATATAGAATAGGTTTATCGTATTCAAAGCGATCTTCGTTAAAAATTTGGAATACACATCCATCCAAAAATTGGCACTAAGATGAAGGTAAATCAATTAAAGAAAATTTTGTTTCATAAGAAGGGTAAAACAGAAGTAAATTTCATTAACATTTCTTTGGCCCAGTATAAAGGGCATGGTAAACAAGCATAAAAGCAGCGGATATAGTTGAGGAAAGTTAAAAGCGAAAGACAAGCACTCCTTGTCTCTTCAACCAGCAAGACAGAAGACAAACAAAAGCGGTCTCACTTACGCAATCCATTGTTCAGCTATTTATGTATTTTGTCAAATAACTATATAATATAGTATAATAATATCTCTTTATTCCTTTATGTCAATACTCCATTCTTGCTCGTCAATCACTTAAACTGAGCAAAAGGATCATAGTGAGCAAGAAGATCTGTAGTGCAAGAGGAGGAGCCACCAAGATCCTCAGCAGCCGTAGCAGGAGTAGTAGAAGCATGATGTGAAACATCCCTTATGTACCCACCAATCACAGGAGCATCAAAAACACCCCGGCGGAGGAAACATCGGGGACGGTGGCACAAAATGAGACAAACTACCAACATTCCCATCATCCACAGCACCAACATGGTTACTAGAGCGCTTGAGAATAGGATCACGCACAGAGCTACGCTCACTCTCCGAATCACGGTAGCGGCTGAGGAAGAGAGTGAGAGGCTCAACATAGTCATCAAACCCAAGCTTTCCCATTGCCCAAATAACGTCCTCCGCGGTGATGGTCTTCCGCTGCTCCCTCTGGCACCGGTCATTGGCCTCCCCGGTGATGAAGCTGATATATTCAGACACATTCTTGAATAGTCTCCTTAGCATCATCGGAGATTTTGGCGTGAGGAGGCAGAATGCAGTGCCTGATGCGTATCATGTTGGCTATTGGCATGTACTGGTCTTGTTCACGCACCCCTCTGCTGTTTGGTGGCATGTCGTGCCGGTGGTGTCATTGGTCTTGTTTTGGTTATTGGTGTTTGCTTGCACAGGGCTCTTACCTGTTAATTTGTCAATAAAATACGAAACCAATATTATTAGTTTAGTAAAATTGTCTTTGATTTTAATAAAAGAAAATCCCATGTCCTTTTATTTTGCTCTACATTGAAAAAAAAAATCTCTACATGTCTCGTGATTTTATAATATTATCCAATTTTATAGATAAGATTTAATTAATACATATTCAGTATTTGATTTTGAAAACATTAAGTTATTTTGCCTCCTTTTAACTTTTTGAAAAGGTAATGAGTAGTCTAAACTTTTAATTTTTATACATAATAAATATTTAAATGTCGTTCCAATTAAAAAAATTCATGTCTCTAAATATACATAAAAAAAAATTATATGCTTTGCTTTCTTTGTAAGAATAAAATTACATAGCATTTAAAAAAAAAAAAGAAATTGATAGTTTAATCAAAAAATTTAAGCGACAAAATGATGGATTGTTTACAAATTAAAATTGCTGCTAATGTATTAAACCAATTTTATACAATGATAAGACTGAAAAATTAATTATGAAGCACTAAAAAATTAAATCTTGATTTAGACAAAAATAAAAAATTAGATATTAATAAAAGTGGGTTTCATCACCAATGACATGCGCCTATCAGGTCAAAGACCACTCTTTAAAGTTTAAAAAGAAGCATCTTTACAGTTTTTCTGTTTTGTCCATTTCCTTGCCAGCTCAGCACTAAACTACAATACCTCTGTATCTGACCAAAAACGACAAGCATTTTCCTCAAGAAAACAAAATTAAAGGAGTAAACAAATGCCACCTCACAAGCCTACATGGCCCACGTGGCACCATGTGGGGGCCTTTGGGTCCAGCATCCATTTCCTACATGGGACCAATGTTATTGAAACCGGACCGGATAAAGAACCGGCAAGGCTGAGGGTTCTTGGTTCGACCGGTTTTTTTTCTATTTTTTAAAATATTATTAATTAATATAATTTTTATAAATAATAGTATATAAACACTCAAATAAAAACAAAATATATCCAAACATTTAACATATGGTACAAATATACTAATAATAAATTACAAAACATATTAAATATTTATCAAACATAAATTTTAAACATTCAAACAAATTCATTCTACATTATATATATTTAAAAAAAATCATTTTCATCACTCATTATTATTGTTTCATCGGACTTTTTTTTTTATAGAGGGTGTATTTTAAAAAAATATTTTGTTTTAATTTTTAAATTTTGGAGGTTTTCTTTTTTTAAATTTTCTTTTTTATTTTTTTATTTCGATTATTTCATTAGCAGAAATATATGTTTTTTATTTTTTATAGATTTTTTATGTACAATACATTTTTATTAGAATTATAAATTTCTATTTCAATTATATAGTCTATTACTTAAAAAGAAAAAAAATATTATTTAGATGGAAAGAGATGAATTGAGTGATTTTTTTTATAAATAATGTGTTTTAAAAAATAATTTGAGTTTTTGGGTGTTTTAAAAATAATTGGGCTTTAAAAAAATAATTTTTTATTTTAATCCGGTTTTTTCCGATTTTTCCCGGTTCTGGCCAGTTTTTCCCGGTTCTGTCCGGGTTTTTTCAAATCCGGTTTTGTAGAGTTAAACCAACCGATTTTCAGGCCGGTTCGCGGTTCAACCGGTTGAACCAGCCGGTCCGGTCCGGTTTTAATAACTATGCATGGGACACTAAGATTGGTTCAGTTGTCTTTGTTTGGGGAAAAGTCAAAGCCCTTTCCCCTTCTTCATATACTAATAACTAAGACTGTGTTCGGTAAAATTTTAGATTTTTAATTTTTAAAATTTAAAAACTATTTTTAGTTTTTGTTTTTTATTTTTTAGAAAACTGTTTTATATATTTAAAAATGCTATTATATTTTTTTAATTATTCATGTATATTATAATAATAACTTTGGTGATAGCAGTGACAGCAGCGGCGGTGTCGTTGTGGTTAGGGGTGTTCAAAAATGGGTTGGGTGAGTTATGATAAAATTTGAATCAAATTTTTATAATATATTTTGTGAGATTATATATAATTCAACTCCATTTTACTTCTAAAAAAAAATTTAATTGTAAACCATCTAACCCAATTTTGAACACCCCTAGTTGTGGTGGTAGTAGTGGCAGCATGGTGGTGGGGGCAACAGCAGCGGTGTGGGGGTGGTGGAGGCGGCAGCGGCGACAGTGTGGTGGTGGTAGAAGTAGTGGCGATGGTGGTGGAGGCAACGGCAGCGTGATGGTGGCGGCATGGTGGTGGTGGAGACGGCAGTAGTGTAGTGGTAGTGGCGGCGGTGGCTGCGTGATGGTGGTGGACACAGCAACGGTGTGGTGGTGTGGTTGGCGGCGGCGGTAGCAGTGTAGTTGTGATGGTGGAGGCGGTGTGGTTGTGATGGCAGCGGCGGCGGTGGTGGAGGCATGGTGGTGGCAACAGCAGCGATGGTGGCGGAGGCCAAGGCGTGGTAGTGGCAGTAGCGGCAACAATGATAGTAGAGATGTGGTGGTGGTAGCGGCGGCGACGATAATAAGAATAAATTAGCAAAATCCTAAAAGCTATGTTTTGAAGATTTTTAGTTTCTATTTTAAATGTGAAAATCACTTATTTAAATTTTTTTACAAAAACCGAAACGAAAAAAATTTGCCGAACGAGTTTTTATTTTATTTTTGAAAAAAAAAACAAAAAACCGAAAATAAAAATCTCCTGAACGCACCCTAAGCTGTTATGTTATTATCAAGTTTCACACCTTTTTACAAAACTAATTTACCACAGTTACCAGATATTTTTGTATTTTCATATTTACAGAAAATTCTAATATGGGGTCCACACAAAATAATCCTACCAAAGAAAGTTTAAATGATGGAACTTACTGTGTGTATGTATGTATGTATGTATGTATATATATATATATATATATATATATATATTGATAGAGTTTGGATACGCTCATAACTCTATATTGGATTGAGTTCCAATTAAGATTAAATTGAGTTATTTAATCTAAATTAAATTACCAAATCTTATTTCAGAAAGGATTCTGAGTTAGACTAAGGTTAAGACTCTAGCCTTTAGGACCTCTATAAATAGAGGTGAGGTCCTCATAATTTGGTAACGAGAAAACTTATACGCCGCAAGGCTGCTCGTTCCCACTCACTTTATTTTGTGTTAATCTTTCAGGGACTTCTACATTGTGATCTAGCTGCTATTATTCCGAGTGGGTAAAAGCCAGACCGGTAACCAATAAAAGGAGATCCTTGTAACGCTTTCGCAACGAGATTTACAGCGCTATAACAAGTATGTATCCGCTTATCTCTTCTTTTATTTTTCCCATCATTGGTATCAGAGCCACGTTTTATTGCGTCCTGGCATGCGGCTTAAAGATTGATCTAAAATTTTATGAGTAAAATTTGTACATCTAGGAAGCATGAAACGCAACAAAAATTTATTTTTGTGTGAAAAATATATATGCGTGTATATTTTGGCTCAATTTCGTGTATGTGTACACCGAAACCCGAGGGATAAAATTGAATATTCGAAATGCTAGTCTAGAAATTGGAATTTTTTGTTTTGACCATTCCACTATGTTTATAGACCCTGAAAACCCCCGGCCGGCCGAAATCCGGAGAGCTGAATCAGCCGGGAAGGTGGCGCGTGGCTTGCACGAGCCACCACACGTTGGGCGCGTGCACGTGGGCTGTGGCCCACATGCGCGCAAACACGTGTCAAGAAGTGACGCGTCCTTAACACGTGGCCCAATAGACGTGAGCCAAGTAGTAGACTGAGGTCATGCCACGTGGATCCGACGTGTCCCCTGGTGCCACGTGGGCGCCAGGTGGACCAATAAGGGGTCGACACGTGGCAAAGCTGAGGCCTGCCACTTGTCAAGATGACGTGTTATCACCATCCACGTGTACCAATCAGCGTCTGCCACGTGTCAAGCCATGTCGCTGCCACGTGGCAACCACGTGTCCACATGGTGCCGCGTGGGCGCCACGTGGACCTGTAACAGTCGGACATGTGTCACACTGTGGTGTTGACACGTGTTCGGCCAGGATAAGTCGCACGTGTGGCAGGTGGGGGCGCGTGAGCGCGTCCCCCTCCCTCTCGTCGGCGTGTGGGAGCTTCTCCGGCCTCCAAATCAGCTTTATTTTTTTGCGAAAATATTTTTCATAATATTTCTGATTTTTTGGTCTATTTTTTCAAAATTTTTTGATGACCATAAAATATTTTTGTTTATTTTTGAAATAAATATTATAAAATAATTATGGAAAATGAGTTTTCTATTTTTAAAATATTTTGAAAATTTTTTATATGATTTTTTGTCCTTGTTTATTGATTGAAATGTGTTTCAATCATATGTGTTTACACATGAGTATATTAACCATTTGAATTTCTGTAATGTGTTTCAGAAATGATGATAAGGACACCTATGATTCCTAAAACCCCACATGGGATTGCTTTAAGAAATGCAAGAGTGCGTTCACTAAGCAAAATGAAAATGCGGAGGAACATTCGAGCTGATGATATTGATGCTATAGTGCGTCATATATTGACAATGCATGAACAAATGCAGGAGTGCATTGGGATTGGAGGTTTAAGCTTAGGAAGGGATGACAGAGATAAAATCAAAGCGTTGGTTAAATTTTTTGAATATCATCCAATCCTGAGGGAGCTTTTGGAAACAACTTGGTACATAGGAGATAGAGTTTATAAGAAATCTATCATCCATTTTTTGGCTAGAGTTGCCAAAAGAGGAGTGTTGAGGAGCAACATTCCATCTGTGATGAAATTAAGAAGTGGACGTAAAGTGCATCGTCCATGGCTTCATCAGCGAACTTATGAGTTCCCTTATGAATTGATGAAGTTGGTCAAAGAATCAGTCCCTGTGTCTGTGAAGGTCTTGAGGAGATCTAGTTTTCTAGATTTGTTGACATGAGTGTTAATTATAGTTAGCGTTTGATTTTATAGGATTTCTGTTTCCTATTATTATTATTTGACATGTGTGTCTTATTTGAGAATTATTGGATTTATTTATTGGTTGAATGAATGAGTTTATTCTTTATGGCTTTTAATTATTTTTTTAATAAATGTGTTTATTTTAAAAATGTTAATTGCCTTTACAATATTTTATGAGTAAAATGTTTGCATGTTTATTAAGTGGAGGCTTAATAAAATAAAAACCAATAAAATATCCCTCAAAAGTTTAAGAACTTAAATAATTCAATAATTCTGATTTACTATGCATGAAATCTTAACCTATAAAGTTGGACATTAGAACTTAGAAGGTAATTGGTACTCTAAGTATCCTTTTCGAATTTGAGTCTAATAGAAAACTTTATTAGGTTATTATTTCAGGTGTATAGTAAATTGCATGTATTGCCTTACCTCCCACTAATAACGTGCAACTTTGTTCCATTTGAATCAGAGGATACAAATGGCATCTGCTTCCAAATCAATTATCACTGAATTAAACAAAGACTTGAAATTAAATGGCGACAATTATGAAATCTGGAGTATGAAGATCCAGTATGTGCTAGAGGAGCAAGAGGCTCTTGAAACCTTGATTTCGGTTATAGCTAAGCCCGAGGATGGCAACACGGCCCAGCATAGGCGGGACCGAGATGTATATCTGGCATGGAAGAAAAAGAATTTCACTGCTCGTATCATTCTCCTGAGTGCTATGGAGGATGATATAACTAAGCAATTTCGCAAGTATCAGAACGCAATGGATCTGTGGATCGCTTTGCAGGAGAAGTTTGGAGGAGTGACTCTAACTAAGATCCGATCTTTGACAATCAAGTTTGATACTTATCACAAGAAGGCTGATCATTCGATACGAAAATATCTCAGGGAGATGGAAAATATGATGAGCGAGCTTAGTGAATATGGTCATAAGTTGACCGACGAGCAGCAGGTGCAAGCTGTCATTCGTTCCTTACCCAAGAGTTGGGAACATATGAAAATGCAACTAACTCATATGGACAGTGTGAAGACATTTAAGGATGTCGCACGTCACTTGGAGCTTGAAGAAGACAGATTGGCATCGATTAACGTCAATGCTAAAGTGCATGTGGCACAGTCCCGTTCTGGTGGAATGAGTTCCAACCAGAACAAAAGAAAGAGCTTCAAAAATCGGGATAAGGAACCTGCCAAAAAGAACAAAAGGCAGAAAAAGGAGCAGAATTCTAAAAGGTCCAAAGGCAAGAAAAAGATAAATATTTCAAAAGTGAAATATTTTAACTGCCAATAGAAAGGACACTATGCAAGAGACTGCACTGTGCCCAATCAGGTACACTATTCTAACTCAAGAGTGAGTGAAATTTGTGTATCTAGTTCTGTATTATTAACTGAATTTCATCCTTTGTGGGTGGTTGATTCAGGAGCAACGGACCATGTAACAAAGGATCGAGATGCCTTTGTAGAGTTCCGACGAATACCATATGGAGCAAAATATGTATATGTGGGAAACGACGCAAGAGTGCCGGTTCGAGGGATTGGCGCGTGTAGATTAGTCTTATGCAAAGGCCGAACCTTACTCCTATATGATGTGCTTTATGCTCCAGATATTCGTAGAAATTTAGTTTCTGTTCTTGTGTTATTAAAACTTGGTTTTGATTTACACTTTAAAGATGACAGTATGCGCTTATGTATGGATGATGTCTATTATGGTTCTGGTTTTATTTTGAACAATTTTATTGTTTTGGATATCGATCCTAACTTTATGAATAATAATAGTTTTTCTTTAATCTCTTCTACTTCACATAATAATGAGAATCATGTGAAATTATGGCATGCTAGATTAAACCATATTAGGCAAAATCGAATGAGTCGGTTAGCCAAAACTGGTTTACTAGGTGATTTGAATGATGTCGAATTACCTACTTGTGAGCATTGTCTTAAAGGAAAACTAGTGAGAAAACCGTTCGGAAAAGGAACTAGAGCTGAATTTCCATTGCAATTAATTCATTCTGACGTTTGTGGTCCAATGAATGTGAGGGCAAGGCATGGGGCCTACTACTTCATCAGATTTATAGATGACTATACAAGGTATGGTCATGTCTACTTGACTTCTCACAAGTCAGAAGCATTGAGTTGCTTCAAAACTTTTATGAACTTAGTTGAGAATCAATTAGATAAAAAGATCAAAGCTTTAAGAACTGACCGAGGTAGGGAATATCTTTCAGATGAATTTAAAGCTTTATGTGATGAAAAAGGGATTGAACATCAGTTGTCCATTCCCAGAACTCCACAATAAAACAGTGTTGTGGAAAGGAGAAATAGGACTCTCCTTGATATGGTTAGATCTATAATGGCAGAAGCAAATTTGCCCATCTCCTATTGGGGAGATGCTTTACTTACTGCCACATATGTTCTAAACCGAGTGCCCTCAAAATCAGTTGCATCCACACCTTACGAGTTGTGGACTGGTCGACAGCCTAACCTAAGCCATCTACGACCTTGGGGTTATGCTGCTTATGTCCATGATACCTCAAGTAAATTTGGCAAATTAGGACCAAGAGGTAAAAAGAGTATCTTTGTGAGATATTCTGAAGTATCAAAAGGATACGTATTCATGGGTGAGCAAGAGAATGGTTTTGTGACTGAATTTGAATCACGAGATGTCATATTCTTGGAAAATGAGTTTCCGAAGTTGGGCGAAGTGAATCAAGATTTTACTTTCTATGAAACTCAGGAAGATGAACCATCAGGATCACTCCATCCGAGTGGGAGGGAATTAGAGGAAGAAAGTCAAGATCTTTCTCCTCTATATGATCCGAATGTTCGAGATCCTGATTTGAGTGGGAGTATTCCTGACTCCAGTGGGAGTATGGAGTATGGCCCCAGTGGGAGTATTCCGAATTACAATGAATATATGAGACATGTTTATCAAGATTCGGAACTGCGTAAATCTAAAAGGATAAGTGTTCCTCGCCGATGATTTAAGATCGAAGGCTTGAACGAAGCCCTTTTGGTTAACCCACATGACGATAAAGAGCCTAAAAATATAAAAGAGGCCTTCTCAAGCCCAGCTAAAGAAAAATGGATCAATGCAATGGAAGAAGAAATGGCTTTTATGAGATTTAACTGTGTTTGGGAACTGGTTGATCTACCCGAAGGACGCAAACCGATTGGGAATAAATGCATTCTCAAGGTAAAGCGAAAAGCTGATGGCAGTATCGAAAGATATAAAGCTCGGCTAGTCGCTAAGGGGTTTACACAGCAGGAAGGGATTGACTATGAGGAGACTTTATCCCCTGTTATGAGATTTACGTCTATAAGGTTAATTCTTGCCCTAGTGGCAAGTTTAAACCTAGAGCTACATCAAATGGATGTAAAGACTGCTTTTCTCAATGGAGAACTGAATGAAGAAATCTATATGGAACAACCTGTAGGTTTCATCGAAAAAGGCAGCGAACATAAGGTTATCTATGGCCTTAAACAGTGTTCACGACAATGGTATTTGAGATTTCATGATACAATCATGTCGAATGGGTTTAACATGATTGATGAAGACCATTGCGTGTATAATAAAAGCTCTAAAAATAACTTTGTCATTTTAACATTGTATGTAGACGACATACTAATAGCTGAAAATGACAAAGCATACGTAAATCAAATCAAAGATTGGTTATTGTCCAACTTTGAAATGAAAGATATGGGTAATGCAGATTACATTCTTAGAGTTAAGATTTCAAGAGATCGTTCGAGAAGGTTGTTGTCCCTTTCTCAAGAGACATATATCAACAAAGTCCTTGAACGATTCAATATGCAGAACTGTAAACCCATAAACTACCCCATTGCCAAGAATCAGTTTCTTAGCAAAGAGATGTGTCCTAAGACGCTAGATGAAGTGGAGCGTATGAGAGACGTTCCTTATGCCAGTCCCGTGGGTAGTCTTATGTATGCTATGTCGTGTACGAGACCTGCTATTTGCTATGCAGTGGGCATGGCAAGTAGATATCAATCTAACCCGGGTGAAGCACATTGGAAAGCTGTTAAGAGGATACTTAGATACCTCAAAGGTACAACAGATTATTCTCTCTGTTATGAAGGCAAGGATCTATAATTGAGAGGATACACTGATGCTGATTGGGCTGGAGATGTGGACGAGAGGAAATCCACTTCAGATTTCATATTCTTGCTTGGAAAGGGTGCCATCTCATGGAGTAGCAAGAAACAAACCTGTGTAGCCTTATCAACAATGGAAGCTGAATTCGTAGCTTCCGCAGCTACAGTACAAGAGGTAGTTTGGCTAAAACGGTTGATGGACCATTTAAGAGTAACTACCTCGGAGGGACAAGTGACAGTCTGTAATGTCCCAAAATTTTCAGTGTTTCTATTAATAACTTGACACGCTAAAAATTCATTGGAGGATAATTTTTGACGCATAAGAGGTGGAATTTTTCTTAAAGCCACATAATTTATGTATTCAAATAAATTTTAGACAAGTATATATATATATAAATATATACTCCCTCCGTTCCTTAATATCTGTCACTTTTGATAAAAATCCAAATTCCATTTATCTGTCACTTTTAGATTTTCAATACAATTTAATTTTATTTTTTTAATTTTATTTTCTTTTCCAATGCAAATTAACCATTCAGATTTAAGTTTGTATATTGAAATACTCAATATTATCTTAAATTTATGTCTAATTAATATTTCTTAATCTTTGTGAAAATAGCAAAAATGACTACTATTTAGGAATGGAGGGAGTATATGTTTACATGTAAATGGACAAATAAAAGTAATTATAACATGTGATAATTTCTATGGGTCTAGAATTATCCAGATATTTGAGATTAAGCTTGAATTAGTGGGAATTATGAGAAGAAAAAGAAAATAGAAAGGGAGAGGCACAAAACGGGGAGCAGAACGAGGGGAAGGAGATCGAGAAACCGAAAGAGAGAGAGTAGCGGGAGGCAGCGCCGGCGACCACCGAAGGCGATCGGAGGTGACGATCGGACCGTCGCAACCCGCAGCGCCATTCCTGTGGCGTTTTCCTCCGACCCGAGGCGTCGCTGTTCCAGGAGAGCGAGAGGAACCCCGCGAGCTTCTCCTGCATTTTTCGGCCAACTCCGACAGCGAGAGGCGACACGAACGGCACGACTGGACTCACAGCGGCAAGACGAAGCTTCCGGTGGCCGTGGATCCTCCTAAATCGCCGGTGATGAGCAGATTGGAGAGAGATAAGACCGAAGCTTTCGGCGTCGATTCCGGCGAAATGAATGATCTTCACGGCGTGTGACCACCGGAAAAGCAACCCCAGCGCTCCAAGCTTCCTTCCGGTAGTTTCGGTGCCTCCGGTGGAGCTCCGACGATACTCCTGTGAGGCTACGGTGACGGTGAAGGGACCAAAAATAGCAGAAAATTGGTATGTGGCCACCAAATTTACTTTTTTATGTGATTTTTCCATAAGTTAAAATTTATTAAGAGTGATTTTAATTAAATACAGTATGTGAACAATATGTTTGTTGGTTCATTGATTCGTTGGCAGTGTTGTCATGAGTATTGGCTTAGTTGAATAGAACTTAAATTAAGATTTATCAATTTTTAATTGAATGAAAAGAATTAAAAACTGTCAGTAATTGGGAAGTAGACCAGTAATTGTAATTGAAGAATTATATGTTAAATTGTAAGATAGGACTTAAATTATATATAATGCTGGTAATGGATAAATTATGACACGTAAATCAGATTAGTAATTAAATATTGATATATATAAATGGGTATTATAATGTGCATATCTAGGTGATGGTAGTGTAATTGGTAATGCCTGAAGAATTGATGGAAAATTGAAATGTTAATTGGGGAATCCGAATATACTTATTGGAAGTTTGAATTAAAGATAACTCAATGAACTGGATTGAAGGTATGTGATGTGAGTATATTAAAATCTGGTTGTGTATGATTTAAAATAGTAGGTGAATAATTGAAGCCATTATTCATGAAATTAAATTACTGTTAGGATTAAATTAGAAGCACATGTGTTCTTACACATATATAAGTGTGAAATAATATAAACACAATAGTAAGTGTTGTAATAAGCTTTAGACTGCTTAGTGAATTTGATTTAGTTTAGTTATTTATTTTGAGTGGTCAATTAAGGCTTTAATAAATTGAGTAAATTAAATTGAACTGGGGAATTGAGCTAAATTATTGAAATACAAGCAAGTAGGGAACGGTAAATTGTGGAACTCTATTTTTGGGGATACCATAGAATTTTTCTTAAATTGTGCTTTTGAATTTATGCGTTAAAAATGAATTTTATACATATTGCGATAAATTGTTATTGTAACTAATTTTAATCTATATGTGTGTCTTGAGTTGTGCAAGTTGTTAAGTAATATTTTTTGGTTAAATGTTACGAGTAATATGTTAGAGTTGAGGACTTATAATAGATATTTTAATAAAATGAAATTTAGTGTAAATCTATAAAGATAGGATGGAATCCAACATGAAGAAAACGAATAAAAATAAGTAAGAGTGGATAAGAAAATATAAAGTGAAAAAGGGGCTCAAATCCTAGGAGTCTATGGTACTTGTAAAAGTATGTGGAATAACAAGTAAAAAGGGAATAATAGAATGAAATAAATAATTTAATGATTAAAAGTGTAATTTAGTATAAAAAGTTATGAGTAAAGGACAAAGTATTTTAAGCGGAATCATGGTAAGTGACTTAATTATAGAAAGTGAGTGTACTTAACAAATAATGAGTATGGTTAAGTATGCCTAAAGATAATTATAACAATAAAGTAAATTAGTCTGTTAAGGAAGTCAGAATGTCAGGCTATAAATAAATGTAAAAATGGGTTATACATGTTTAAATGGGGTAATTTGTAAGAAGAATTGGATTAATGAAAAATAGTGAATTCCTATATAAACAATAATGTATTAATGGTATGGTATGAAATAAACTTAATTTGACGAAATAAAATGAAAATGAATTGAAATGGAAAGAAAGAGTAGTGGCAGAATGTATATTGGTATAAATGAGGTATATTATTATTGTTAACACATTTTAAATATATGATAATATTAATGGCTTGCTGTGTAGCTAAATCAGTGGAATATGATAAGCAAATTAAATTTTGCGAGAAAATGAAATGGGTGATATTGAGATTTATTTCCCATATTTTCTTTTTGGATTGAAATGTATATTGATCTTATTTTATATAAAGATCAAAGTTTTGATTTATTTAAATAACATTCAATGATGTTGCTCTATGTGATGAAATGGTATGAAAAAGAATAATATATTATGATGATATACCACGAAAAATATGTATATCATATTAATAATGTAAATAATAATAATAATAATAATAATAATAATAATAATAATAATAATAATAATAATAATAATAATAATATTGCCCTGTATAGTGATCTGGTAGTCAAGTCTAGTTCAGGATATGTTGGCATGCCATAGGGACATAAGACCGCGGGTGTGAGCATGACGACTCACTTTTTAGTAGGCCAATGATGGTCCTATTTCTATATCTGAATATCTGAATATCTGTATCTGAATATCACTTTTTAGTAGGCCAATGATGGTCCTACTTCTGTATCTGAATATCCGAAGTGTATTGTTCTGTATTAAAAGACAGTGGTGGTCCCACAAGACTCCGCTGGTATTTCTGTGTGAACTTTTGGAGTTCACGTCTCGTTTATCCTGTGCCTAGAGTCTGCCAGCATTGTACTATGGGCAAAATAATACATTGCAAAGTGAATTGGTGAATGTGAAATGATTGTGTGAATCAAGAAATTTAATGATGAATAAATGAAGCAAAATAAATTGGTGGGTTTAAACAATAAATTGTGTAATCCATATTAAATGTATAACTTCAGAAGTCAGATTGCAAGTATAAAAGTAAATATGGATTAAGAAGCTATAAAGTAATTTAATGACAGAAGTAAAGTTGAAGGATAAAATAGTACAAAAAAATGATGTTAACTAATAGATAAGAGTGAAATTTAAAGTTTAATATACATGTGTGTATGTCTATATAGATTTGGCTGAAAGTTAATTAATATATATTATGATTTTTAATTACGATAAAGCTGATGGTTCTGTGATAAAAACTTTAATTGAATAAATGATATCAATAAATGATCCTATGAAATCAGCAATATGATGAAGTAGTTTTATGTATATATATTAGCTGAGATTAGTGACTAGATGAAAGCTATAATAATTGGCATATAGAAATGAAATATTAATTACTATGATATAAGCATGCTGACTGTTTAATAATTCATGGAATTTGTTTAATGATGTATGATAAGTGTGTTTTGCACATTGTCGAAATGCTAGTAGATCTCAGCTATGAATTTAGAAATTTAAATATAAATGTTTTAGGAAATTTCAGCTATTTAAAAGAATATTGAATGTATTGCATGAAGATTGTTTTACCTCACACGGTATTCATGTTTAAATTGGAGCTAAATAAATGATTTATGATTAAATAATTGGTATGTTAATAATGAATTGTTCTGTTATATGTGAAAGAAGAAAGTAAGTCGCAATCTCAATGCAAAAACATTCCAATTTATGTTAATCTGTATATTTGTATACTCACTATATTATGCCTTGGATAAGTAAATTTGGTAGTCACCACTAAGCATAAAGTTTAGCGCGTGGTTTATCCTCGCGCAGTTATAAGACAGGAATCAAGTGAATATCAACACTGTTTTAAAGAGGAATGTTAAATGGTAAGCATGACAAGCAGGTGATAATGAAATTTCTGGGAATCGATAATTTAGGTCTTGTTCTGATTTGGCATGTACACTACATATATAATTAGGATACTATTGTATTGAAGAATTTGTATTAGATAATTATTTATAGTTGATAGGTGATGTATTATCATAATATCTTTGTATTTTGTATAATTGATGAAAATAATATGTGGATGATATTATGAATTATTATATGAGTGTGTGAATGGATCCAAATTGGAGGATGGGTAAATTTGTATTAGAGTTTAAATAGGAGTAGGATGGATGAAAATATATTTGATTATTAGAAGTGTAAAGACTTTCTGTTTACAGGGGGATAGGCAATATTATAGAGGAGACTCTACCGAAATTTCGGTAGAATTTAAGTAGCCTATTTGAGAATGATTGTGTGAATAGTAAAGTTTAATAGTGATAAAAAAAATTTACCCGGATTTTCGTAATGATTTTAAGAATAGTTTAAGACAATTAAGTTGTTATGTACAGTTTAAGGGTGTTACAGTTAATGGTATCAGAGCAAAGGTTTAGGCGGTTCTGGCCAATAAGATATTTGAAGAGTATGTGGCATTTTTTTAAGGAATGAATGTATATTGTTTAATATGGACATCCCTATTTAGTTCCAAGTATAGATAATTCGGAAGGAGTTGAATAGAAAATCAGAGGTAAGAAATTGAGATGTTCAAAAGTTATGAGATTGAAAGTATGTGAATGTGGAAGAAGGTTGTGGTATTTTAGGTACCTGTCAGTTATCCTTGATAGAGGGGCAATCATTGAATATTTTATGCATAGGCTGGGTTACTATACACTGTTCTTACATGATACGCACATTTGCATCATACTGCATACATGAAACATCATACATTCATTGTATCGGCATCACATGATCATTCATGAAAAATATCAAGTTTTATGCATGTGCCCCAATTGAAAGAAAATTGGCATGGAATATAGTAAGTGTATGGTGATGAGGTAAATGTACCTATAGAAAGATAGTAGTAGATTGGAGGTAATAAGGAGTGTAACAAAGTTGAGTAAGAAAAATAAGGAATTAGGGATTCAATCTAGGAATTGAAAAAGAAAGGGGTGCAGGATCACTAAATGTGTATGAGTATGAATAAGAGATTTGTATCTATGTAATTTGTGGGTTTGATCCTCCCTTGTTAGTGAATTAAGGTATAGAATGTGATAAGATTTCAACATATTTTGGAATGGAATGGAATTGTATCTGATTAGATTGACTAATTGGTTATAGCTTGAATTGGCTTATAAGAGTGAATAAAACTGTAAACTTTTGTACAAGATGGTTAAGTAATAAGTAGTGTAAGATATATGTGATGTTTCAGAAATGATAGACAAATTGTGACTAGTGATAATGGTAAACTAGGAAGGAAATGTTATAGTTATTTTGATCAAGGAAAGAGTTTATTGAATGTGAACGATTCTGTATTGAGAAGACAAGGTGTTTTAGGAGAAAGTAGTAATAGGACGTGTATGCAAATGATTTTTGAATAGAGTGTACATGCCAAAGATGGAAACTAAAGAAATGATATGATTTTTAGAATGGATATGTTATTGGTTTAAGTATGATACAACTTGGGCCTAATTAGCACGTAAAGTTAAGAAGAAGAAAGTGCATTTTTGGACACTTAAAACACTTCTTAAATGTTCGACAAAATCATCTACTAGCTCTTCTGGCTCTAAGTTAATTGATTATTTTGTTGGAATGGGATTTGACATGGAAACGGTGTCCAAAGTAATTCAGGAAAACCGGGGAAGAAGTTACAGATTAAATTTTAGAGACTCTCCTAGCGTACTCAGTGATTGAAAAATCACATAAAGAAGAGCTGCATGTGATTCTGATTACTAGTCTTCAGATTATGATGGGAGCTTTCTCAAAAAAATTTCTAGCATGGAGAGTTCTGAAAATGAGAAAAAAAAAAGAAAATTGTTAAATCTGAGTCTAATGATGAGGGGATCATTTTATTATTTCTGGTGAAGATGGGATACTCTAAGGACGAGGCATTGATAGCTCTAAAGAGAAGTGGACCACATGCCACAATTGTAGAGCTTATAGAATTCATATGTGCTGCTCAAATGGCGAAGCCAAAGATTGAGCAGTCTAATGTTGATTTCCCTAAACCCAAAAGAGGAGTTTTTATGAATATGATAGGTGAGAAAAGAAAAAGCAAATGAAGTTGGAAAGGAATCTGTTACCTGGAGATGATTAGATATTATGCCTCCCAAATATAATGTTGGATTTAGAGCCTCTACTGATCCAGAGGTTATAACTCATAGAACACTTCTAGAAGCTATTAATGGGTCACCCTACTTATATTATGAGAATATAGCCCCTGCTCCTAAAGAAGTTTGGAACACTATATCTCGGTTCTTATTGAAGTGGAGTTAGAAGTTATTGATTTTAAAATGTGTTCTTGTGGTGCAAAAAAAAAAAAAAAAAAAAAAAAAAAGGGAGAATTGTGCATATAGTCACTTTATTTAACGGATTTTTCTTCTATTGTCTTCATAAATGGCACCCAAGCATTATCAATGACAAAAAGATAATGGTTCCTACGAGATGGATAAATACAATTAAATTATTTGCAAACTTGCGTTGGGAATGCAAGTTGATTGAAAGGATGAATCGTAATTATTGTATAAGTCCAGAGAAATTTCGAGGACGAAATTTCTTTTAAGGGAGGGAGAATTGTAATGTCCCAAAATTTTCAGTGTTTCTATTAATAACTTGACACGCTAAAAATTCATTGGAGGATAATTTTTGACGCATAAGAGGTGGAATTTTTCTTAAAGCCACATAATTTATGTATTCAAATAAATTTTAGACAAGTATATATATATATAAATATATATATGTTTACATGTAAATGGGCAAATAAAAGTAATTATAATATGTGATAATTTCTATGGGTCTAGAATTATCCAGATATTTGAGATTAAGCTTGAATTAGTGGGAATTATGAGAAGAAAAAGAAAATAGAAAGGGAGAGGCACAAAACGAGGGGAAGGAGACCGAGAAACCGAGAGAGAGAGAGAGTAGCGGGAGGCAGCGCCGGCGACCACCGAAGGCGATCGAACCGTCGCGACCCGCAGCGCCGTTCTCGTGGCGTTTTCCTTCGACCCGAGGCGTCGCTATTCTAGGAGAGCGAGAGGAACCCCGTGAGCTTCTCCTGCGTTTTCCGGCCAACTCCGACAGCGAGAGGCGACACGAACGGCACGACTGGACTCACAGCGGCAAGATGAAGCTTCCGGTGGCCATGGATCCTCCTAAATAGCCGGTGATGAGCAGATCGGAGAGGGAGAAGGCCGAAGCTTTCGGCGACGATTCCGGCGAAATGAACGATCTTCACGGCACGTGACCACCGGAAAAGCAACCCCGGCGCTCCAAGCTTCCTTCCGGTGGTTTCGGTGCCTCCGGTGGAGCTCCGGCGAGACTCCGGCGACGGTGAAGGGACCAAAAATAGCAGAAAATTGGTATGTGGCCACCAAATTTACTTTTCTATGTGATTTTTCCATAAGTTAAAATTTATTAAGAGTGATTTTAAATTAAATACAGTATGTGAACAATATGTTTGTTGGTTCATTGATTCGTTGGCAGTGTTGTCATGAGTATTGGCTTAGTTGAATAGAACTTAAATTAAGATTTATCGATTTTTAATTGCATGAAAAGAATTAGAAACTGTCAGTAATTGGGAAGTAGACCAGTAATTGTAATTGAAGAATTATAGGTTAAATTGTAAGATAGGACTTAAATTATATATAATGCTGGTAATGGATAAATTATGACACGTAAATCAGATTAGTAATTAAATATTGATATATATAAATGGGTATTATAATGTGCATATCTAGGTGATGGTAGTGTAATTGGTAATGCCTGAAGAATTGATGGAAAATTGAAATGTTAATTGGGGAATCCGAATATATTGGAAGTTTGAATTAAAGATAACTCAATGAACTGGATTGAAGGTATGTGATGTGAGTATATTAAAATCTGGTGGTGTATGATTTAAAATAGTAGGTGAATAATTGAAGCCATTATTCATGAAATTAAATTACTGTTAGGATTAAATTAGAAGCACATGTGTTCTTACACATATATAAGTGTGAAATAATATAAACACAATAGTAAGTGTTGTAATAAGCTTTAGACTGCTTAGTGAATTTGATTTAGTTTAGTTATTTATTTTGAGTGGTCAATTAAGGCTTTAATAAATTGAGTAAATTAAATTGAACTGGGGAATTGAGCTAAATTATTGAAATACAAGCAAGTAGAGAACGGTAAATTGTGGAACTCTATTTTTGGGGATACCATAGAATTTTTCTTAAATTGTGCTTTTGAATTTATGTGTTAAAAATGAATTTTATACATATTGCGATAAATTGTTATTGTAACTAATTTTAATCTATATGTGTGTCTTGAGTTGTGCAAGTTATTAAGTAATATTTTTTGGTTAAATGTTACGAGTAATATGTTAGAGTTGAGGACTTATAATAGATATTTTAATAAAATGAAATTTAGTGTAAATCTATAATGATAGGATGGAATCCAACATGAAGAAAACGGATCAAAATAAGTAAGAGTGGATAAGAAAATATAAAGTGAAAAAGGGGCTCAAATCCTAGGAGTCTATGGTACTTGTAAAAGTATGTGGAATAACAAGTAAAAAGGGAATAATAGAAGGAAATAAATAACTTAATGATTAAAAGTGTAATTTAGTATAAAAAGTTATGAGTAAAGGACAAAGTATTTTAAGCGGAATCATGGTAAGTGAATTAATTATAGAAAGTGAGTGTACTTAACAAATAAAGAGTATGGTTAAGTATGCCTAAAGACAATTATAACAATAAAGTAAATTAGTCTGTTAAGGAAGTCAGAATGTCAGGCTATAAATAAATGTAAAAATGGGTTATACGTGTTTAAATGGGGTAATTTGTAAGAAGAATTGGATTAATGAAAAATAGTGAATTCCTATATAAACAATAATGTATTAATGGTATGGTATGAAATAAACTTAATTTGACGAAATAAAATGAAAATGAATTGAAATGGAAAGAAAGAGTAGTGGCAGAATGTATATTGGTATAAATGAGGTATATTATTATTGTTAACACATTTTAAATATATAATAGGATTAATGGCTTGCTGTGTAGCTAAATCAGTGGAATATGATAAGCAAATGAAATTTTGCGAGAAAATGAAATGGGTGATATTGAGATTTATTTCCCATATTTTCTTTTTGGATTGAAATGTATATTGATCTTATTTTATATAAAGATCAAAGTTTTGATTTATTTAAATAACATTCAATTATGTTGCTCTATGTGATGAAATGGTATGAAAAAGAATAATATATTATGATGATATACCATGAAGAATATGTATATCATATTAATAATGTAAATAATAATAATAATAATAATAATAATATTGCCCTGTATAGTGATCTGGTAGTCAAATCTAGTTCAGGATATGTTGGCATGCCATAGGGACATAAGACCACGGGTGTGAGCATGGCGACTCACTTTTTAGTAGGCCAATGATGGTCCTATTTCTGTATCTGAATATCTGAATATCTGTATCTGAATATCACTTTTTAGTAGGCCAATGGTGGTCCTACTTCTGTATCTGAATATTCGAAGTGTACTGTTCTGTATCAAAAGACAGTGGTGGTCCCACAAGACTCCACTGGTATTTCTGTGTGAACTTTTGGAGTTCACGTCTCGTTTATCCTGTGCATAGAGTCTGCCAGCATTGTACTATGGGCAAAATAATACATTGCAAAGTGAATTGGTGAATGTGAAATGATTGTGTGAATCAAGAAATTTAATGATGAATAAATGAAGCAAAATAAATTGGTGGGTTTAAACAATAAATTGTGTAATCCATATTAAATGTATAACTTCAGAAGTCAGATTGCAAGTATAAAAGTAAATGTGGATTAAGAAGCTATAAAGTAATTTAATGACAGAAGTAAAGTTGAAGGATAAAATAGTACAAAAAAAAAGGATGTTAACTAATAGATAAGAGTGAAATTTAAAGTTTAATATACATGTGTGTATGTATATATAGATTTGGTTGAAAGTTAATTAATATATATTATGATTTTTAATTACGATAAAGCTGATGGTTCTGTGATAAAAACTTTAATTGAATAAATGATATCAATAAATGATCCTATGAAATCAGTAATATGATGAAATAGTTTTATGTATATATATTAGCTGAGATTAGTGACTAGATGAAAGCTATAATAATTGTCATATAGAAATGAAATATTAATTGCTATGATATAAGCATGCTGACTGTTTAATAAGTCATGGAATTTGTTTAATGATGTATGATAAGTGTGTTTTGCACATTGTCGAAATGCTAGTAGATCTCAGCTATGAATTTAGAAATTTAAATATAAATGTTTTAGGAAATTTCAGCTATTTAAAAGAATATTGAATGTATTGCATGAAGATTGTTTTACCTCACACGGTATTCATGTTTAAATTGGAGCTAAATAAATGATTTATGATTAAATAATTGGTATATTAATAATGAATTGTTCTGTTATATGTGAAAGAAGAAAGTAAGTCGCAATCTCAATGCAAAAACATTCCAATTTATGTTAATTTGTATATTTGTATACTCACTATATTATGCCTTGGATAAGTAAATTTGGTAGTCAGCACTAAGCATAAAGCTTAGCGCGTGGTTTATTCTCGCGCAGGTATAAGACAGGAATCAAGTGAATATCAACACTGTTTCAAAGGAGGAATGTTAAATGGTAAGCATGACAAGCAAGTGATAATGAAATTTCTGGGAATCGATAATTTAGGTCTTGTTCTGATTTGGCATGTACACTACATAGATAATTAGGATACTATTGTATTGAAGAATTTGTATTAGATAATTATTTATAGTTGATAGGTGATGTATTATCATAATATCTTTGTATTTTGTATAATTGATGAAAATAATATGTGGATGATATTATGAATTATTATATGAGTGTGTGAATGGATCCAAATTGGAGGATGGGCAAATTTGTATTGGAGTTTGAATAGGAGTAGGATGGATGAAAATATATTTGATTATTAGAAGTGTAAAGACTTTCTGTTTAGGGATAGGCAATATTATAGAGGAGACTCTTCCGAAATTTCGGTAGAATTTAAGTAGCCTATTTGAGAATGGTTGTGTGAATAGTAAAGTTTAATAGTGATAAAAAAAATTTACTCGAATTTTCGTAACGATTTTAAGAATAGTTTAAGACAATTAAGTTGTTATGTACAGTTTAAGGGTGTTACACAGTCTATAGTGACAATTAATCATCGATAGCTTACACAAAAGATCCGAAATTTCATAATAGGACTAAGCATATCGACATTAAGTATTATTATATAAGAGATGTAGTTGCACGGGGAGATGTGAACTTACAGTACATATCTACGCATGATATGATTGTAGATCCGTTAACTAAACCTGTAACGAAAGATGTGTTTGAGAGACACATTACAATTCAAGGTTTGCGTAAAATTTGATGTGTACTGACTTTATTTTTGTAATCCCTTAACATTATTATTTATGAATAATAATAAAGTTCATTGTTGGCAATACATGAGTGTAAATGTTTAATATGTGAGCATTTACTGTTAATTATTTGAGTTTGAGCATGTCAGACAGAGAAGTAGCCCACTCACAAGGGTGTTTACCTTAGTTTTGTCGATGAGTTGGCAAAAACTAAGATGAGGCGATTTTTGAACAAATGAGTATACTCGAGAGCCTGTTCAAAATGAAAGTGCCGTCTTGCAGAAATTATAAGATATGTCTTGTTAAGGCGCAAGATAAAGTCATACATGAGGTTGTATGCTTTGGGTTGAGATCCAAAATAAGGATCGTATGGAATCCGATGGTTAGTTATGTGTAACTACCATATTCTGTCTTAAAAGCCAGAAGTAGTTCTTAAGTAAGCAAACTAAAGTTGGGTGCTTCGGTGCATCGCAGCCTTATGCTTCTGTATGGTGTTTTATATACACATTATTTAAATGTGAGACATGCGCTCCTTTAAGGGACAGAAAGAACACCAAACAAATGATTTATACCGTGTGTGCTTTAGTGACCAAAGGGATGAGAATTTAATACAATTGATCTCAACTTTCCCTATTGTGAGACCCTGTTAATATATCAACCCTTAGAACCTTTAACTTATCCCTGAAGTATGGTTCAATGTGGCTAGCTTGGTTATTCTCCAAAAGGTTTGGGAAAAATTTAGGCCTGGCGGATCTAACTAGAAAAGCGAGTTGAATCATGATGGATGGCATATAATAAGAGGGGAACATAACCTTTTGATCACATTCATAAGAATTCGTGGTTCACCGACATGTCTATTATTGTTTCTATGAGTAGAAACATAATAGTGAACACGAATGACATTTTATGAGATCATGAGTCAAAACGGTGATTGTGAGAAGGTAGTTTAGGGTTAGGCATACGTGAAATAAAATGATCGTCTTTTTTCGAGAAGCTATATATCCCTAACAGGTGTATAGCAATAGTGCTCTCGAGGTATGCTGGTCACACAATCTATTAGTCTGTATAACTGAAGATTATATATATGGAATGTGTTCCGTCATGTGCGAGTGGGAGATGATAGAGTTGGGATACGCCCATGACTCTATATTGGATTGAGTTCCAATTAAGATTAAATTGAGTTATTTAATCTAAATTAAATTACCAAATCCTATCTCAGAAAGGATTCTGAGTTAGACTAGGGTTAAGACTCTAGCCTTTAGGACCTCTATAAATAGAGGTGAGGTCCTCATAATTTGGTAACGAGAAAACTTATACGCCGCAAGGCTGATCGTTCCCACTCACTTTATTTTGTGTTAATCTTTCAGGGACTTTTAGATTGTGATCTAGCTGCTATTATCCCGAGTGGGTAAAAGCGAGACCGGTAACCAATAAAAAGAGATTCTTGTAACGCTTCCGCAACGAGATTTACCGCGCTACAACAAGTATGTATCCGCTCATCTCTTCTTTTATTTTTCCCATCATATCTATATCTATATATATATATATATATCTATATATATATATATATATATAATAAAGTTTATAATTTTATTTTTATGAATTTTAGAATAGATAGTTCGAATGCCAATTCAAACAGACCATTTAGAAGCTTTTTGCCTGGAAACATTTTACTATATGCATGCCATGAAATACTATTAAATCGATTTAGACAAAATTCAATTACAATTTCTTTTACGAATTCATAAAGAAACTACGAAAATATTTATGGACTAAATTGAGTTAAAAGGTAAAACAAGAGAGACTCCTTGATAGAGTGACTGAGTGAGTCACCAACCATTGCATGCATGCATAGGTCTAACTCGATTTAATAATATTTCATGGCATGCATATAGTAAAATGTTAAATAGGATAGAAACAACAAAACTTGTTTTAAGTAGTAAAAAATATAAAAAGAATAAGCAAAGAACAACCGTTACTGTAAAAAGAGTTGCACATCCATTATTTTCATACGAAAATCCGGTTTAAAATTATCAAAACATTATCATCAGCCTATAAACCAACACCTTTTTCCTGCATTTCTCAAAAGATAATCGAATCTTTAATTTGTTTTCTGGGGGTTCTTTTTACTTTTTGACCTCAGCCGATAGAGTTGAGATCAAAGAAAAGAAAGTTGCATGCAAAAACTGGAGAAAAAAGCTCTGTAGCTAAAAGATACAAGATTTTTATAAGTCTTGAATCTTGAAATGAATGTTTCAAGATGAAAAAGAAAAAAAAAAAGAAAAAAAAAAAACTCTTGCATATATGCGATTTATCATTATTCAAGAAACAAGAAACCAAGATAAGCTTTAGAATTCATTGATTTCTCTTGCCTGGGGGATTTAAACCAAACAAAAATCTGAATTCTTGAAAAGCCAAGAATCAAACAGATATATATATACATCATGATAAAACCCAAGAACAATGAGTTGTTCTTAAGCAAAACGATTAGACAAGTAGAAAAACAAAAAAAGAAAAGAAAACTCAAAAAATCTTAAAATCTTATGTTTCTTGAGCAGTATACCTGAGATGGTAGCAGAGGTTGCTTTGCTGTTTTTCATGCTTTCGATAGCGATGGATCCCACCTCCACGTTCCATACTTCTTTTATTTAATTTATTTATTTTTTTCTCTATTAAATAATACTCTCTCCATTTTATTTTATCTATCACTTTTAAATAAAATTTAAATTTCATTTATATAATATTTTGAGACTTTCAATGGTATTTAATATTTTTTTCAAATTTAATTTTTTTTTCAATGAAAGTTGACTAATTAGATTTAAATTTGTACATTAAATTATTTAATTTTATTCTAAATTTAAGCCTAATTAATGCTCCTTAATTCTAATGAAAACAAAAATAACATATAAAATTTTCCTAAATTTAAGCATAATTAATATTTCTTAATCTTAATGAAAACAACAAAAATGACATATAAAATGAAATGGAGAGAGTAATAATATTATATAATAAAAATATAATATATTGAGACTGGGCACTGCGCCACTCTTGTACTGGGATTTATTTATAGGCAAAACCTACACATGGCAAACCGGCATTTCTAACGAAGAACCTAGTGTAGCCGGTGAAACCCCTCTCTCATTGGCTATTACCCTTGTCCTTAGCGGAAGATACAGGTGATGGGTCAACCTTTCTCCGGGACAAAGATATAAGTGGGGTTTTTAGAAAAGTTATTTCCGAATTTGATGTGTTTTGAAAAATAATTTTGGGATGGGATATTTTGGTCAATATCATAGGAGAGACCTGCGGTATTGTTGCAGAGTGGTGCAGTCCACACAAGGGACAGGGTGATGTCTTGTCATCCTGATACCGCATCCGTCAGCTACAATATCAGGGTGGCAAGACAAATGCATGCCCCTGCCCTGCCCCCTGCATGCATGCAACCGAGACTGCATGCTTGTAACCAAGTCAATCACGTGTGACATTGTTCATGCGTGACTGACTTATTTACAAAATCCAAAAAAAAAAATTAATTGAAGGTTGTTTGGATTCCGAGGTATATAAAATAGTTAGCTGCTTGTGCTTCTTCTTGCTCTTCTTCTTCAGCATCTTGTCCCTAAACCAATGTGAAATACTTCTTGAAATCTCAGTTCTAAGTCTATTATATATATATATATAATTTATTTATTATACATTAAATTTCGAGTGATTTATCAGTTAGTTGCACAAATTATCGGTAAGTAAAATTTATTGGTTTGTTTTACAATTAATGCCTTTGATAAAAAAAAAAATTAACTGTGGTATTATAATTGGGTAAGTTGTAAACGTATTTTGTTGGTAAAGTTGGTGACGCAAACAAAAAAAAGGCAAGGTATTGTGTACATTTTTATTTTATAATGCAAAATATAAAAATGTAAAATACGAAAAAAAAAATGTGATGCATTAAGAAAAATTTTGATTAGCATAAATTTGTAATTTACGTTAATTTACATACTATTATAATGTGATATGTTTGGACTAGTGTTGGAAAATTTAGTGTATTATGGATATGTAATGTTATTTATTTGTGTAATATGTTTTTGATAATTTTTTTCATGTAACCATGAAAATTGTAATTTTAAAATTTTATTTATTTGATTAATTTTATAAAACTTAAAAAATAAACATTTTTTTATAAATATTTTTATAGGAAAGTCATAAAAAAATATTATTTTGATAGTATTTTTAATTTTGTTATTGTGTTTGTAGGTGTAACTGTATTTAATAATTTGGCGATGATGAAAAAAAAGGTAATTTACTATATTTTTAATTAAAGATGCAATACGAAATAATGTAAAGTACAAGAATAACAAAATTATGTATTAAAAATTCTGATATTAATATAAATTAAAACTTTGCAGTAGAAATTTTTTTCTAGAATTGTAGACTTATTTTGTATATTTGTAATATGTGTTTAAATTTTATTTACATGAGTTTGTTACTAAAAAGAGTAACATAAATATTTAAATTGCAAATTAGTGGTTATTCGAATAAATATAGTACAATTATATTTAAATTGATGGAAATTGTACCAATGTTGTGTAGAAAAATATTGGATATTTTTAATTATTCTTATTGTGAATTATATACTATTGGGTATGCGAAATATCATCAAATTACACTTTTGGTTAATGGTTCGAAAAATATTATAACACGCGATTAACAAATGTTATTGTATTTATACTTACACTACAAGAAAAATAGAATTTCCCGACGGAAATTCCCGACGGAAAATAAGGAATTTCCGTCGGGAAACTAAATTGCCGACGGAAATGCATTCCGTCGGCAATATAGTCGTAGGCAAATTTCCCGACGGAAAAAATTCCGTCGGGAAATTTGCCGACGGAAAATCAATTTCCATCGGTAATTTTACCGACGGAAATTAAATTCCGTCGGTAAAATTACCGACGGAAAATTTTTTCCGTCGGGAATTACCGACGGAAAATCATTTTCCGTCGGCAAATTTCCCGACGGAATTTAAATTTTCGTCGGGAAATTTTAAAAATTAAAAAAAAAATTAAATAATAATAATAACAATACAATTTATAAATAAATAATAATAATAACAATACAATTAACATAAATAAATAATAATAATAACAATACAAATAACATAAATAAATAATAATAATAACAATACAAATTATAAATAAATAATAATAATAACAATACAAATTAACATAATAATAATAATAATAATTTAATAATAATAATATGTTGAATAATAATAATAACTAAAATTAACACTAATTAACAATAATAATCATAATATGAAAAATTCTATTAATAAATTTAATAACAATAAAGTTTTAAGAAATATAAATTTAAACAATAATTAAAATTTACCAATATTCATATAACATAAATAAAATAATAATAATATTAATAATAATAATAATTCTTATTATACCCAACAATAATAATAATAATAATAATAATAATAATAATAATAATAATAATAATAATAATAATAATAATAATAATAAATAAAAGAGAGAGGCAGATCCGTACCTGGCGCCGGAGGAGGAGGAGAGGTGGTCGGCGGTGGTCGGCGGCGACTGGGCAGAGGGCAGAAACGGGGAGAGGAGAGGGAGGAGAGAGAAAGAGAGAGAGAGAGAGAGAGAGAGAGAGAGAGAGAGAAGGGAAGGGAAGGAGGAGCGGGAAAAGAGGGAGGGAGGGGAGGCCAATCGGCGCCGGAGGGAGGGGGAGGGGCGGTGGTCGGCGGCGACTGGGCAGAGGGCAGAAACGGGGAGAGGAGAGGGAGGAGAGGGAGGAGAGAGAAAGAGAGAGAGAGAGAGAGAGAGAGAGAGAGAGAAAGAGAGAAGGGAAGGAGGAGCGGGAAAAAAGGGAGGGAGGGGAGGGACGGTGCGCCGATCGGCGCCGGAGGGAGGGGGAGGGGCGGTGGTCGGCGGCAGCTGGGCAGAGGGAGGAGAGACGGCGCGAGGAGAGGGAGAAGAGAGAAAGAGAGAGAAGAGAGAGAGAGAGAAAAAAAAAAGAGGGAAATTTAATTTAATTTAATTTTAGCGACGGAAAGCATCTTCCGTCGCTAAAAAAAGAGAGGGAAATGAAAATTTTGTATTTTTAGCGACGGAAAGCATATTCCGTCGCTAAAAAGAGAGGGAAATTAAATTTTTTTATTTTTAACGATGGAAAGCATCTTCCGTCGCTAAAAAAAGAGAGGGAAATGGAAATTTTGTATTTTTAGCGACGAAAATTATATTCCGTTGCTAAAAATAGCGACGGAATATTCAAACCGTCGCTAAATTTAGCGACGGTTTTTTTATACCGTCGCTATTTTAGCGACGGATTTTTATTCCGTCGCTAAAAATACAATTAAGTTTTTTTTTTTTCAGCGACGGAAAAGAATTTCCGTCGCTATTTTTAGCGACGGTTTATAAAAACCGTCGCAAATATCGGTCGGCAATTTTGGTGGGAAATGTTGGCGCCATTTTTAGCGATGGATTTTATTTTCCGTCGCTATTTACCGACGGAATTTAAATTCCGTCGGTAAATAGCGACGGAAATTAAATTCCGTCGCTAATTAGCGACGGAGGTTAATCTCCGTCGCTATTTAGCGACGGAAATGACTCCGTCGCTAAATTTCCGTCACTAATTAGCTATTTTCTTGTAGTGTTAGGTTATCATAAAATGATCTGGTTTGGAAATGAACAATATATTAATTCGGGTCCAATAGAGGATGACCTGTTGAACTTGAAAGGCAAAAACTGAGCAGATGCATTTTGGAATAATAATGTATGTATATTTCAATGCTTTAATTAAATTATATATGTGGATCTATAAAAGGACACACGACGACAAGCATATATAACTGATAATTTTTAATTTGTAGGTCGAAGTCGATATTTGTATAATGTTTGGAAGGAAAGTTGAAGATCGTTTCATTTGTCCTGCACATGAATGCAGTGAGGCTAATGGACTCACATCTTGCATATTAGAAGACGCATCATCAAACTCAGATTCATCACTTTCTGAACTCATGTTTGCAGTCTCATCATCAACATCATCATTAGGTGAGAGATAATCATTGTCCAGCACCACAACTTCATAATCATCCATGCCTCCCAAATCAAATGAAGGTTTATTTGCATAATCCAGACCTGTTGGTATAGAAAATGGTAAATCATTTGCATTTTGACTTAGAGTGTTTCTGGCTATGGAATCACCCAATAAATCACCACCTCATCGACAAACTGACTAAGTTAGCTGATCAGGAGCTGCTACTAGCATCTGACATACAGATCGGCGTCTACTTGTTAGGTTTCATCACTGTAATTCAAAATTAAGCGCAACAGAATATAAAATGAAACCAAACAGGATTCATGTATTTCAATTGATTCAAAAGGAGGGATAAAGATTTACTAACCTTTATTACGCAGAAAATATATCGAAATTAACTCTTTAATTCAGACTATAGTCTCCAATCATGAACGCTCTCTACCGGTATCCACACGCACGAACCGGTGAACAGAATATCGCAAGGGTGCTACCTCCCTTTCTTGCGACTGAATTTTCCCTGTGTTTTTCTTTCTCAAAGAAATGTGGCGGCTAGGGTTTCTTAAGTGGCGGCTAGGGTTTGCCAAATGCAGCCTCTCTTATGAAAACGTAATTAGATTTTTCCGTAAACATATATCTATATATATATGTAAACCCTAGAGAGATAAATTAGGGATTTATCCCTTATTCAAAATAAGAGATACCAATATATATATATATATATATATATATATATATATATATATATTTATTTATTTATTTATTTCTTATTCAAAATAATAAGAAATATTATATCAATATATATTATTATCTCATATTCAAAATAAGATATATATATATATATATATATATATATATATATATATATATATATATATATATATTTATATAATTTTGAAATACCCTAATTAAAATCCAATCTGTTCATTATGGTCTTGGTGTGTGACCCAATAGGTTTATATTAAATTGGTAGTGGGCCCAATTCCACAATAGGCCCACAAGTCATAATTGGTCTCTAACAAGACATTATGACTACCCAAATAATATAAATATCGTTAGTCCGATTTTGACCTAACAACAGAACATGTTATTATCCTTTTGTCATACGATATCTTGTTTGAATATAAGTCATGGTCCATGTCAAAATTATATTGTTCAAACATATAATTTCCCAACCACTAAGCAGACCGATAAATTCAAATGACATTGATCACACTATCAATTCATTCGAGCATGGCCATACATTTTACAGTCCTACTTATCGAGGGGCCCAATAAATATCTCTCTCATTAGAGAGGGACAAATTCTATCTTAATTATTCACTATCCTCTGCATAATTCTCATCATGTTCAAGCATAACCTTTATGATTATCCGATTAAAGACAATGTTTGATTATGTCAAAACACGATGTTCCTTATGTAGGAAACTGTGATAATCTCAGATCTAAGGATTAATAACATAACTATTATGAGATCACTTATGACACTATCCCATGTAGTGATCTCATAGTGGGTCTATCAAGTGTCTTGTTATCTAACAAGTACCTACAGATTTGATTTATATCATCATATATAATCATCCCATGATTATCAATACAAATCTATACTAGTCTTAATTTATCGTTATGCCCTTTATGTGATAAATTACTAGGGACGACATGAATAATATGGTTATTTATAAACATTACAATAATGTAACATGCCATTATATAAATGAAAATGTAATGATTACATCAAGGTCCAAATAGTTGGCCTAGGGCATAACCACTGACACTACTCGCATGTGGCAATATAGAAATAGATTGTCGTTGACTGAGATCTAGAGTATGAGAAATAGAATGACGATTACGACTGCATGAGTTGGTAGTGCACTCGATCCTACTTCAAAAGCATTGTCATTTGAACGCCTACCTGATCTGTTGCCAAATAGGAATTTACTGATAAAATTACCAAATCTTCGACTAAATGATTGCCTAAGTTAGCTCACATTAGCGGCAGGCATCTGGTTAACTGAAGGACGTACAAGTAACTCACCATCTCGTTCGTTGGACAAACTGCTGAGGCTAACTAGGACCAGTGTCTTGTCCACTACTAACTGATTGTCGTTGTCTACTTCTATCCATATTTTGTATGACATCTGTATATTATTCTCCACAAAAATTAAATTGAGATAACATTTCAATATCATGTGGACTTACAAATTGCATGGGCTGACTAGTACCAATATCATTTACATAGTTTTGTTGACTTTTCACGATATTTTTCATGTCAAATTCATCATTTCTACCTTCATTGCCTAGTGCATACGTCGGTATATTATGTCCTGCATCCGCCTCAGTAATTATAATAATTAATTCAATTAAACTTAAATTATCATATTTTCTCAAATTTTCATATATCATCTCTATGTTATCGTCATTTACCAAATCAATCGACGTCCAGCATAATATCCTCGGTTGTACATTGGACTCTTGTATATAATTCTTGAAACCACATCGTTGATACCTAATCCTAATTTAACGTGAATTTTATGGACCAATTCACGAAAATTTGGCTTATTTTTTATTCTCAGTTTCCTTGTTCTGGCATTTGGACTAAATATATCATATTGAAAACCTCCCACTCCATAACTTATTTCTCCTCCGGTGTACCAATAATAGTCGGTATATGTTGCCATCTTAGATTTGCCTGTAAGTTAATATATGTGATTAGTATTTTTTTTATCATTTTTACACAATTATATGTTTTATCCATTAAATAAAGTTAGCAAAATATTAATGTTTAAATAATATTTTAACTAATTACGTACTATATACCATTAACAACAACGACAACAATAACAATATAATAACAATAATAATAATACTATTAATAATAATAATAATAATTATATAAATAAATATTAATGTCTAAATAATATTTCAACTCATTACGTATTACACCACAAAAAAAAGGCATTTAGCGACTAATTTTAGTGACTGTAATTTTTAGTCGCTATTTTGCGACTAAATTGCGACTAATCCAAGCTTTAGTCGTGTTTTTAAAATGAAAGCAAAATTAGCGACTAAATTGCGACTAAAGATAAAATTTGTCGCTAAATTAGGGCGCGAATAAGTCGCGCCATTTTTTGCGACTAAAATAGCGACAAATAATTTAGTCGCTAATTTATAGCGACTAAATTTTAGTCGCTAATATTTAACGTATTATTTGCGACTAAATATTCTGTCGCAATATGAAGAAGTGTTATTTGCGACTAAATTAGCGACCATATTGTATTGTCGCTATATGAGTAGATGTAAATTATAAGTATTTAGCGACTAAAAATTTTTAGTCGCAAATCAGTCGCTATATTTTGATTATCAGACCTAAACCCCCAAATTTAGACAAAAATAGAACTAAACCCCCAAATTCCACTTATCAACCAAGACACAGCATTGCCGGCGAGAGGAAACCCAGCACCCCTGATTTTCCCGATTCCCTTGCCACCGGTCTCGCCGCAAGTTGTCTCCGGCGGTCTAATCAGCGATGGGCTCTCCATTTGCTTCAACTGTTTGAGAGGTGAGTTAGAATCTCATAGACCTAGACCTTTGATTACATTTTCCAGTTTGTTGAAAATTGATCTGTGTGATTGTAATTAGTGTGAAATTGATATTCTTTGCTGAGGGTTCTGGCGAGGTTGAAAACAAAGAAGGAGGAGGAAGGAGATACGATTTGGTTTTCTGCCATCAGAAACAGAACCTGCGTAGCTAAGGGAAAAAACGAGTATGTTGCATTTCATTTACTGAGGATTGTATGCCTTGAATCTTCTGTCCTCTAAATTAGAATTAATTCTTGAATCTTCTGTCCTCACATGAATGGTACATACATTTGTGATGGATTAAGTGAGTTTGATCCTGGGTGTGTTATGAATGTAGGTGGTTTTAGATTTGTGTATGAGGAACCTAATTGGACAAAATAGCTGTATGATTAATGACCCAAACGGTTCAGAATTCTTTGGTGGGAAAAAATAAAATAACTCAATGTAATTTCTTGTTTAAGAACTAAAAAATGCCTAGCTAACAAACTTATTATTGATTATCAAAAAAATTTAGGTGATTACACATATTGGTTTGGTTTTTAAGCCTATGATTTAATAGTGAATTGCTATCTTTGTTTCTTCATTGTTTGGAATATACATTTTGTATTGATTATTGTTTGTTTCTCCTGTCAAGTAAGTTAAATTACAGCAATTTCGACAAGCTATATGTAGTTAGTGGCATTTAAGAGATTGCTCTATTTTGCTCTTCACACTTTCCTACTTGCATATTTTTATTAAATATGTGATTAAATGTATACCAATAAGAATAGTTCCATGTATTATTATAATAATAACAATGTCTTTTATTAATAATAATAATAATAATAATAATAATAATAATAATAATAATAATAATAATAATAATAATAATAAACAACAGTGAAATCCATGATAAGTTAAGATGTAGAGTCACAATACTTACAATAATTTTTTAGCAAAAACGAAAAATAATTTAAAAAAAGAAAATGAAAGTTTGTTTGAAGAGCTAAATGGATTGAAGTAGGAATGTATAAGAATAAATTGAATTCAATTAAGGAATAAAACAAAAAGGGCCACTTTATACACACTATAAAAGAAATTATTATTCGTATTCCTTACTTGAACTCCTAGAATTTGGATGCTTTTGCTTTCTCATACCATCGCCATCATCGTATTTACTATTTAAGAATCAAGATATTCGTCACTCAATTTTCGAGAATGTCCTTTGATATGTGCCAAAATATAGGGTCCTGTTGAGCATTTTCTATAGATGCTAATTATACCGCAAGTATACGGTGTACCAAAATAGTACTTAAGATTGTCGATCCCACGAAAAACGTTTTTACACACTATTACTAATTGATTTTAATTTTGTTTACAATGATTAATTAATGGTAGAGTGGATTTTAATCTAATCTAACATGTAAACTAAATATACCTAGTTAATGATAGTCAAAAGAAGATAAAATAAATCATGAAGAATTAAAGACAATGAATTTGATTCCATCAATTTGATTAACATCTTTCATCTTTTTATGCAAGCCAAGTTAGAATAAATTTTTAACTCACTCTCTCGACATGAATTAAAATGCCTAAAACATACAATTAAAATTCTAACTCACAATTTTCATTAATGAATTAGAGGTTTCTAATTACATATTTTAAGAATAAACACTAACCTATAGCAATTATCTCAATATACCGATTTCTCAAAATATATCTTAATAATGAATCTCTATTAGATGTCAGATAAAGCAAACTCTCGAATTACTTTAACTTGTAAAGATTATGCAAAAGATACTAATAGAAAATCTGCATTCAAAGACCGTAAAAGTAGATGGAAATAGAAAGAATAATAACATGTAAATTCATTGAAATGATATTCTTAGAATTAGTGGAGAAGAATTAAAAATAAGAGAATAAGATAGAAGCCTTTCAACCCTTTTCTCAATCTCTTGAAATAGATTTTCCTTCTCCTTGATCTTCTTCTTCAAAACATAAAGACTAAAGAGAAATTTTACTAAGAAAAAGCTGTCTTACAAAATACAGAAAAATTAATTAACTAAAATTCATCCTCTAAAATTACAGTTAAACTACATATTTATAGATGTTGATTTGAGAGTTGTGTCCCTTGAGAATAGTTGCAAAGTTTGGTGAAAGAAGACAACTTTTCAAATGACTTTTGGCTCAAAACTGCCCCAACGGTTGTATCTGTCGCGCTCGCAACGTTGTCGCGATCGCGACAGAACGCGCTGATCCATTTTCCTCTTTCTTTCTTTCTCTCGGTTTCCTCTTCCTTCTCTAGTCAGTCACGACTCGTTACTCCCCATCATGGTGTGTCTTCGCGTGTGTGTGGCGTGACTGGCGCTCACGTCTCGCTTCCTCCTCTCCTTTCTCTTCTCTTCTCTTCTCTTTCCCTTTCTTGGCCTCTCTCACGCGTCACGAGTCGCCACCTACGCTCACGTCGCGTGACGCTTCTCTCTCAGCTTCTTTTCTTCTTTTCTTTCTCTTTCTCTTCTTTCTCTTCTTTCTTCTTCTCCAGTCATGTCTCGTTACCTATGGTCACGTCGCGTGACTCCTTGTATGAGACGTGACCTGCTCCTTTGCTCTCGTGATCCTCTCATTCTATTTCTTAATCTGGTTCTTCTCTTCATTTTTCACCTAAAAACAACAGTAAACACACAAACATGCAATCTAATACAAATAATCATAAACTAACACATCACATCAAATTTACACACAATTTCATAATTAATTACATAAACTCATACAAAATAAATACTAAATTATACATCAATTAACCTCCTATCAAATTTCCCCACACTTAACCCTTGCTTGTCCTCAAGCAAGAGAAAAGACATGAGCAAATGTAATAGCTAGTAAACATAATTACAAAGCAATGTCCATTCAGCATATACACTAGAGTTGCAAAGATCAACTATCCCAAATACTCACACATATCAGTATATCAAAATTCAAAATATGCATTGAAAATTCAACAAGTTTTCTAACTTTACTACTTCCAACATAAAGAATATAAAGTCTCAAAAACTAAACATGAATTAAAGAGAGAAAATTGATCATAAAAGTTAAAAATCTAAGATTGCTAGTCACCTTTTAGGACAATTGAAGCTCACTTACCCTTAATCAAATCTCATGACATTTTTAGACTCTTTTTCTTTGTTTTTTTTCTTTCACATGGGTATAACTTTTTATTGATTCCCATGTATAGCAAGAGAAAGTAATATGAGTGCGTTTTACGCTCCATCCCATATTTTTGCAATTTTAAATGTACATCTTGCTATTTATTGTTAAAATTAGTGGGTGCATTTTATGCTCCATCCCACTTTTAACTTTTCTTTTTATTTTCTAAGTCCTCATCCATTATTGAAAAGAAATAAGGGCAAGTATTATGGGGCAACTAGAAACTTAAAATTTTAAACAAAATGAGCAAATTCTAACTTTAAAAATATGGTAGGTAAAGAGACTAAATAATCTATAATGTTGAAATAAGTAAAATCAAATAACTTGAAAAACTTAAAACACATCCCAAAAATTTTGAAAAACTGAGAAAAATGAGTATAAAAGATAATGGACTTAACAACCTATATAATATACCAAATAAACAATACTTTATAATAAAGCTTACTTAAAAACCTAATTGAAATATAAAAACACACAACAAACATATAAACAACACATACATAAACATATAAAACAATAATCAAACAAACTAACTCACTCCCCCACACTTAGAACCAACATTGTCCTCAATGTGTAGGAATGACACACAAAAACAAGTAAAAGAAACAAATAAAATGAAAAGAAAGAAAACTCCCCTATCATGGTGAAGGTGGAGGCGATGGAACCACAAAACCAGCTTGTATCATGAAATTATCAAATTTATACTCCAACCTCCTTTGATGTCGCTCAATGGAAGAAAGTTGCTCTTGCATATCAGATAACATCGATGGAATATTATGGCTAGATGGGCCAACCGCAGGAGCAGCAGCCACAGCAGCTGGAATATCGGGCATCACTTCATCTTCACTTGCCTCCTCATCACCACCTTCTTCTTCTTGTGCCTCAACTTGTGGCTCAGAAGTTCCAGCAATATCCCTCCAACATGATCGAGCACGAGATGGGATTTCCTGAAAATTATTACCAACAACTTCCCCACGAACTAACACATTCTTATTAAAATAAAGGTAAGGAAAAATGCGATAATAAGCATCAAGATCCACATTTAAATTGCTTGCAATACTAGAAATAACATGTCCATGAGTTAAAGGTGAATCATGCTTATTAACACATTGTAACAATTGACTAACTATCCAAAAAGGCCAACAGACATCCTTACGTCTATGTACACACCACATCAAAAATAACTCATTATATGAAACTCTATTGAATTTAGACCTATTAAAAATTAAAGTAGCTAAAACCCTATGCAAAATCCAATATCTCAAATCTTTAATAAACATGGATTTAGCATCCCTAGCCCTATAAGGTGATTGCAAATCAGTTAAAAATGTCCAAAATTCATGTGGCTTAAAAGATTTAGGGTGATCAGTTAAACCAGTTTGAGAAAATCTAAATATCCTATTCATCATAAAATAGGTCAAAGTATAAGGTTTACCGGCCATCCTAAAATCTAACAAATTTTCATTATTATCATTCTTTTTCAATGTGGTGTAAAATTCTAAAACTAAATCAGGACGCACATCTTCATGCATAGATGCAAATTTCAACAACCACAGACTCTTAACATGTCATTAACTACATCTAACATGCCAATTTGAATAAGCAAGGAATTAGGAAAATACTTACATTGCATCAAATGCCTACAATGAAGGGTTAAATACCTACTGCCTTCATCTACAGAGAATATGGGAAATAGACCACCATAATGAGCAGCAATGTTAACATCTTCAGCTTCCTGCTCAACCCTTGAAGATGATGGGTTTTCTGTTCTAACCATTTTTGTGTTCACAGTGAAGGTGTTATTTAACAGAGATTGAAGAATAAAAGGAAATAAAGCCGAATAAAATGAAAGAAGAAAATTTACAAACCAAACGCACAAAAAGAAAAGACAAATAGACAGAAGAAAAAGAAATAGAAACAGATAATAAACTACAAACGAAATGTAGCTTTGTTATGCAGGAAAAATACCGAAATCAATTGTGTTAGGGGAAAGAAGAAATGAAAAATAAAATGAAACAAATAAAAATGAAAAGAAAGTTACAAACCTGAAAAGAGAATGAAAATCCCGTAATCCCTAAGATTATTGAAGAAAAGAGAAATGAAACAGAATGCTAAAATGTAAAACTAAAATAACGAAAGGAAAACAGAGGATGGAAGTTCGAAAGTTCTCTGTGGAAGAAAGAAAAGAAGAAATGAAGAATAAAAATGGCTAATGAGGGTCTTGTACTCGTGACCTGTGCTAGGGAAAATAAAACTAACAGAGAAAACTGAAGTAGAAAAGGAATAAAATGAAAAGTCACGACTTTAGGGTTTTAAATTTAAGTTCCCGCTTTTAATTCTTCTTTTTCTGTGTTTTAATGCTTAAATGGTAAAATTAAGTTAATGTAATTGAAATTAAATCATCTAAATCAAAAAAGAAAACAAAACAAAACCAAATAATAGAAAAATAATAAGTAAAATAAGAAAAGAAAAGAAAAGAAAATAAAATAAAGCTTACCTGATGTAGCGTCACGAGTCGTGAGACAACGTCACGACTCGTGACGCTCTTCACTTACCTGGGCGAAGTCCATCAAGCGAAATTCTCAGACCGTCACGTCGCGTGAAGATGCATCACGAGACGCACGCCCTGCAAAAATCGCGTTCTGTCGCTATCGCAATACTTGCCGCGATCGTGACAGAATACAACGTCTGCAAAACATTTTTTTTTATTTTTTTATTTTTTTTTCTATTTAATTTTTTATATATTTATTAAACAAATCTAATCTTACTAAATTAGCTATTATTTAAAAACAAATGTGTTATTAGCATTAAAATCTAAATTTCAAAAATTAAAATTATATAAACAAATTTAGAACAAAGTACAAAACATAAATAAAAATAATATAACTAAGTAACCTAAATAAAAGAACTAGACATATCATGGCTTAATGTGCTCCCTAGGATTCTCCTCAGTATTACTTGGAAGGCACCCTAGATTTCTAGAAGGTAAAGAATTAGCAAGGTGGCTTATTTGAACCTCAAGATTATGAATAGTAGCAGCATAATTTTTAGCAATTTGATCAAATTTTTATTCAAGTTTCTTTTGACTTTCATCTTGAGAATGCATCTTACAATTAATTTTTTCAATGAACTTATCAATTTTAACCTCAAAGGCCCCAAACCTATCTTGTGGTTGTTGGTATCCTACACCTATATTTTGGTTGTTAACATTATTATTCCCCCATGAAAGGTTAGGATGGTTTCTCCAACCAGCATGATAGGTGTTAGAATAAGGATTTACACGACCTTGGCCTTGAAGAAAATTAACTTGTTCTTCCTTATTAACCATGCCTAAATTGTAATTATCACTCTTATGTCCTTGTTGACCACAAACATTGCATGCATTTAATGAATTACCACCCATACTTAGACTATTAATTCTATGATTCAATGCTTCAATTTGGGCTTGTAATGCAACCATAGAATCTACTGAATGTACCCCCCTAGCATTAGAATTATTATACTCCCTTACTCTTTCAGGAGGCCACATACAGTTATTCATTGCCATCTCTTCCAATAGCTCATACGCTGCATCAATTGTTTTTCTCATCAAGGATCCACCAGCTGCAGCATCTATAGTCCCTCTTGTAGTTGGATTTACACCATTATAAAAAGTCTGCATCAAAAGCTCCCTTGGAAGGTTGTGGTGTGGACACATCCTTTGCAATTCTTTGAATCTTTCCCAAGCCTCATATAATGATTCATTATCATTTTGAACAAATGTAGTGATGTCCTTTATGATTTTTGCAGTTTTGGCTAATGGAAAATATTTTGATAAGAATGCTTGGGCCAATTGGTCCCAAGTAGTTATAGATCCCCTTGTTAGGGAATTCAACCAAGCTTTTGCTTTATCCTTCAAAGTGAATGGAAAAAGCCTGAGCTTAATTGCATCAGCCGAAACCCCATTTATCTTAAAGGTATCACATATTTCAAGGAAGTTGGCCAAATGAGCATTTGGATCCTCATTTGCCAAACCATAGAATTGTATACTATTTTGAATCATTTGTAACAATGAAGTCTTAATTTCAAATTGATTTGCATTTACCGTTGGTCTTACCACTCCTTGTTGAGCACCACTCAAAGCAGGTGTGGCAAAGTCCATGAGTCTTGGCGGATTTTCTTCAGCCATGATAATTGATCTCCTATTTTTGTTCTTCTTTCTATTTGACTTCCGGTTACTTGACAAGAATCTTTCAATTTTAGGATTTAAAGGCTCAAGCTCTTCTAAAGAACTCCTTGTACTAGGCATGAACTTCTAAATCCTGTAAAACAAAAACACAACACAAAATTAATTTAAACACACAAACACATTAAAATAAACAAAATATTGTAATCAAAAATCATAAATCAATTTTCATAATGGCAAACAACCGTTCCCCGACAACGGCGCCAAAAACTTGTTGAGCATTTTCTATAGATGCTAATTATACCGCAAGTATACGGTGTACCGAAATAGTACTTAAGATTGTCAATCCCACGAGGAACGTTTTTACACACTATTACTAATTGATTTTAATTTTGTTTACAATGATTAATTAATGGTAGAGTGGATTTTAATCTAATCTAACATGTAAACTAAATATACCTAGTTAATGATAGTCAAAAGAAGATAAAATAAATCATGAAGAATTAAAGACAATGAATTTGATTCCATCAATTTGATTAACATCTTTCATCTTTTTATGCAAGCCAAGTTAGAATAAATTTTTAACTCACTCTCTCGACATAAATTAAAATGCCTAAAACATACAATTAAAATTCTAACTCATAATTTTCATTAATGAATTAGAGGTTTCTAATTACATATTTTAAGAATAAACACTAACCTATAGCAATTATCTCAATATACCGATTTCTCAAAATATATCTTAATAATGAATCTCTATTAGATGTCAGATAAAGTAAACTCTCGAATTACTTTAACTTGTAAAGATTATGCAAAAGATACTAATAGAAAATCTGCATTCAAAGACCATAAAAGTAGATGGAAATAGAAAGAATAATAGCATGTAAATTCATTGAAATGATATTCTTAGAATTAGTGGAGAAGAATTAAAAATAAGAGAATAAGATAGAAACCTTTCAACCCTTTTCTCAATCTCTTGAAATAGATTTTCCTTCTCCTTGATCTTCTTCTTCAAAACATAAAGACTAAAGAGAAATTTTACTAAGAAAAATCTGTCTTACAAAATACAAAAAAATTACTTAACTAAAATTCATCCTCTAAAATTACAATTAAACTACATATTTATAGATGTTGATTTGAGAGTTGTGTCCCTTGAGAATAGTTGCAAAGTTTGGTGAAAGAAGACAACTTTTCAAATGACTTTTGGCTCAAAACTGCCCCAACGGTCGTCTCTGTCGCGCTCGCAACGTTGTCGCGATCGCGACAGAACGCGCTGATCCATTTTCCTCTTTCTTTCTTTCTCTCGGTTTCCTCTTCCTTCTCTAGCCAGTCACGACTCGTTACTCCCCATCACGGCGTGTCTTCGCGTGTGTGTGGCGTGACTGGCGCTCACGTCTCGCTTCCTCCTCTCCTTTCTCTTCTCTTCTCTTCTCTTTCCCTTTCTTGGCCTCTCTCACGCGTCACGAGTCGCCACCTATGCTCACGTCACGTGACGCTTCTCTCTCAGCTTCTTTTCTTCTTTTCTTTCTCTTTCTCTTCTTTCTCTTCTTCTTCTCCAGTCACGTCTTGTTACCTATGTGTGACGCGCGCCGGATCCCCGCGCCGCCCTTTCAAACCGCCCGCACGAGGGCGATCGGGGCAATTGTGCGGGTCCGTTTACAGCTTGCAATAAATCGCAAGTGCGTCTATGTTGGGCAACAAGGAGGTTTCATGGAGTCGCCACCCAATAGAACATTGGGAAAGTTTCTCTCGCCTCGGAGAGCCTAAGACTGCGCTTAGTATCCATTTTGGGCCAGCCAAAGGGGTCTTAGAAGGTAAACCTCTCGCCCTAAGGAGCCTAGGATTAACGCTAAAGTCTCGTGACTCAAGAAGTATCTTGGAGGATGACCTCTAACCTCTTGAACCCAAAGACCAGAGCTGGGTTCGGGATTTCTCATCTATTTCTACCTCGATTAATTTATGATCAAATTTTAATTATCATTGATTCGCTCTCTCTCCACACGATGTAATTTAAATTAAAGCGCATTCATCAATTTAAGAGCATAAAATAAAATAACATTAAAGCATGAAACAAATTTACAATAATACTAAGGGCAGAATACAACCCTCGTTTGTAAATGTGCAATACATGCATAAAACGGGTTATTCATTAACAATGAGGACATTGGTCCTCGCATGCATTCATTATGGAAAACAATTTTTATGTGATGATTTTATTGGGTAAAATAGGACATTGGTCCAAGTTTTATTTAGCAAACATTCTATTTAGTAGACAACATTTGTGTGGTGGTTCTTTTAAATACGGTCGAAAAATCATTTATTATTACAAACCACAAATAAATAAAATAAAACAATAGAATAGTAATTACATATTTCTAAAAAAATAAATAAATGAATACATAAATAATTGCATAAATAAATAACAATAATAATAACAATAATCAATAATGATAATAATAATAATAATAATAATAATATTAAAATATAAAATTAAATAATCACAAATCAATTAAATAATAAAATCAACATAAAATTAACACAAATTAGACAATAATAATAATAATATCAATAATAATAATAATAATAATAATAATAATATTAAATAAATATAAATAATAACAATAATAAATAATAATAATAAATCAGAATAATGAATAAATATAATAATAATATTATAATAATAATAATAAATCAGAAATTAAATAAATAAATATTATAATAATAATAATAATAACTGAAAAATAAATATTAAATAAAATAATAAAAACAGAATTATAAATAAATATTAATAATAATAATAATAAATAAATGAATAATAATATTAATTAATATTAATTAGTAATATATTAAAATAAATAAATATAAAATAGGCTCACCGGATTTCCCTCGCCGGAGACTCGTCCGAGCGGCCGTTGGGGACACCGCCAACACCGGATGGTAGATCGGAGCACCGGGGGTCGAACGCCGGCGGTCACGCGCTGGAATGTCGCCGGAATAGGTCGGAAACCGCCTTGGAGCGTCACGGGTCTTCTTTTCCGATCTCCCTAACGGCGGCGAGTGGTGGAGGCCGGTGTACGCCGCCTGGATCGCCCTGCTTCCGGGAGCACGCCGGTGGGGCGCGTGTGCCGTTCCGGCACGGTGGGTGGCCGGCGGAGGCCTCGCCTCCTCCCTCTCTCCTTTCCCCTTTTTCTTCTTTTCCGGCGTCGCTTGGTCCCTGGTCTGCTCCTCTCCTCTCTCTTTCTTTCCTTTTCCTTTCTTTTTCCTTTCCTTTTCTTTTCTTTTTCTTTCTCTCTTCCTTGGCTCTTTCTTTCTCTTCTCTCTTGATCTGCCGAGCCCCCTTTATTTTTGCTCATCTTCTTCTCTTTATTCCCTAAAATTAGGGCTAATGGGCACAATGGTCATTTCCACCATAATTCCCTCCATTTTCATATCTTAATTAATCTAACTTAATTAAAACTAATACACACACATACTAATTTAATTAAACATTACATATTAATTAAACATTACATATTAATTACATCTTAATATAATTAAACATTACATACATTAATTAATCTACTTAATATATAATTTATCTAATTAATTAAACATTCTACATTTTAACTAATTAGTCTTTAATTTTACATGCATCTTAATTAATACAATAATATTAACTAATTAACTAACCAATTAACTAATTAATTAACAAACAACATTAACTAATTAAATTTTACACACACATATTTATATATTATCACATATATTATTTTTTTCGGAGGAAATTATCAAGGATCCAAAATTATCATTGACATTTTATGCCGGACTCGGGACCCGGTGTCTACAGTTGCCCCCAATTTTGGAGAAGCTAGTGCATAGACACCTAGGTGAGCCAAAATTCAAAGAGGAAGAGAGAGGGGATTCCATACCTGCGGCGGAGACCTTGCCTTCTTACCGAGATCGGATAAAGAGATGCCTCCTCAGAGGGCTTTGGAATTTGCCTCCTCAAAGGACTTTGGGATTTTGCCTCCTCAGAGGACTTTAGGAAATTTGCCTCCTCAGAGGACTTTGAGATTTTGCCTCCTCAGAGGACTTTGAGAATTTGCCTCCTCAGAGGACTTGGAGAATTTGCCTCCTCAGAGGACTTTGAGATTTTGCCTCCTCAGAGGACTTAGAGAATTTGCCTCCTCAGAGGACTTGGAGAATTTGCCTCCTCAGAGGACTTGGAGAATTTGCCTCCTCAGAGGACTTTGAGATTTTACCTCCTCAGAGGACTTAGAGAATTTGCCTCCTCAGAGGACTTAGAGATTTTGCCTCCTCAGAGGGCTTTGAGAATTTGCCTCCTCAGAGGGCTTTGAGGTTTTGCCTCCTCAGAGGACTTGGGGAATTTGCCTCCTCAGAGGACTTTGAGAATTTGCCTCCTCAGAGGACTTGGGGAATTTGCCTCCTCAGAGGACTTTGAGAATTTGCCTCCTCAGAGGACTTCGGGATTTTTGCCTCCTCAGAGGACTTTGAGAATTTGCCTCCTCAGAGGACTTTGAGATTTTGCCTCCTCAGAGGACTTGGAGAATTCGCCTCCTCAGAGGACTTTGAGGTTTTGCCTCCTCATAGGGCTTTGAGATTTTGCCTCCTCAGAGGACTTTGAGAATTTGCCTCCTCAGAGGACTTTGAGAATTTGCCTCCTCAGAGGACTTCGGGATTTTTGCCTCCTCAGATGACTTTGAGAATTTGCCTCCTCAGAGGGCTTTGAGGTTTTGCCTCCTCATAGGACTTGGAGAATTTGCCTCCTCAGAGGACTTGGAGAATTTGCCTCCTTAGAGGACGTTGAGATTTTGCCTCCTGAGAGGACTTAGAGAATTTGCCTCCTCAGAGGACTTAGAGATTTTGCCTCCTCAGAGGGCTTTGAGAATTTGCCTCCTCAGAGGGCTTTGAGGTTTTGCCTCCTCAGAGGACTTGGGGAATTTGCCTCCTCAGAGGACTTTGAGAATTTGCCTCCTCAGAGGACTTCAGGATTTTTGCCTCCTCAGAGGACTTTGAGAATTTGCCTCCTCAGAGGACTTTGAGATTTCGCCTCCTCAGAGGACTTGGAGAATTTGCCTCCTCAGAGGACTTTGAGATTTTGCCTCCTCAGAGGACTTAGAGAATTTGCCTCCTCAGAGGACTTAGAGATTTTGCCTCCTCAGAGGGCTTTGAGAATTTGCCTCCTCAAAGGGCTTTGAGGTTTTGCCTCCTCAGAGGACTTGGGGAATTTGCCTCCTCAGAGGACTTTGAGAATTTGCCTCCTCAGAGGACTTGGGGAATTTGCCTCCTCAGAGGACTTTGAGAATTTGCCTCCTCAGAGGACTTCGGGATTTTTGCCTCCTCAGAGGACTTTGAGAATTTGCCTCCTCAGAGGACTTAGGGATTTGGTGGATGCGTCGAGCCTGCTCCAGACTTACAAAACGCGAATTACACTGAATCGCTACCAAGATTCGAAGTGTTTGCACTGAATCGCTACCAAGATTCAAAGTGCAAGGGTTGCTCTCTTGAGCTGCACCGGGCCTGCTCCAGACTTACAAAGCGCGAATGTTGTTCTTCTGAAATGGATGTCCTTCCGGACTGGGTGTCCTCCTGGACTGCCCTTCTGAGCGGTCATTCAGATATTTTCTGCAAAATCATATGCACAAAATATACACAAGAAGTTATATGCATGATGTTGTGTGGGACTTGTCGCCTTAGGGAGCTTAGGGAATAGGCCTCTTCAGAGGGCTTCGAGATTTGTCTCCTCAAAGGGCTTCACGTTTCTGATAAATGCCCCCTGAGAGGTCTTGGGTTAATTGTCTTGATTGATGCTTGGAATGATGTCGCCACTCGGATTCTGCCGGTATCCGTATTCGAGTCTCTTTTTCTGTAAGACCTAGAAAGGCAAATATGCAGAAAAAATTCGTGAGCATGCATGTGTATGCAGCAATGCAGTATAAAAATTCACCTAAGTGGATTTGGAGGCCACAGCCGATTTGATTTCAATTTGCAGTAAGATCAGTGCCTTCTGGAATTGCCTTTGAATTTCATGCTCTTTGGGGATCATGAGGTTCTCGTCTGAAACCTGTAGTCATTATTTTAAGGTAGTACGTCCCTTGTGGATTTTCACACTAGCTTTTCTTGGCGGGAATTGCGTCCTTTCGGATTTTCACATGACCCTGTGCCTTATTTTTGCCTGGAAGGGACCCAACCCAATCCAGCGGTTTTGTTTTTTTTTTTTTTTTTTTAGGACAGACTGCCTGTCTCCAGGTTTTCACCCTATCCTTTGGCCTAACTTTTGCTTAGAGCGCCAATTATGGTTTTCATCTCTAACGGCCATTTTTTCTTTTTTCTTTTTTTTTTCTTATTTGTTTTTCTTTCTCTTTTTTTTCTTTTTTTTGTACATCAGATGAACTATTCTGGTTACATCAATACTATTGCATAAATGCACATATTTCAATTTGGTTTCATAATATATGATCATTATTTGGCATTAATCTCAAGATACAAAACCTCATCCAATCTCGGGATGGATCTTGAAAGCATCAAACTCCTGTTATCAATCTGCTCTCTTTTTGATTCTCATGATTGAATATTTTCTCTCAGCTTTCATTTAATCTTTTGAATGCAAATTCTAGAAGCAACGTCGGAGACGAGACTTAACTCGAATGCATGAGTGCACTCGTGGCTTCTCGCTTGAAGCTCAAGAAACACCATAGGCCTCTTCTTACGTACCAAACCTTATTAAAAGGTCATCTCCGCTAATTGGATAAGACTGAACCCAGAATCAAAAGGTCTTACTTTGGTTGTAATGTTAGGCTTGGGTAGATGGCTGTCAAAAAAAGATCAGGTCGCTAGAGAAAAATGGCTGCGATATTTACTTGACTGATGGATGAACCGTTCTCAGCTCAAAAGTATTCTTGAATTTGGGCTCAATAACATTCTAGCTCCTTGAGATCAGAAGGGCAATCATTGAAACTAGTCAATTGGTCACCATTTAGAGCTCTCTTTTTTATTCTTCTTTTTTTTTTTCTTTGCTTCTTTTTCTTTCTCTTTTTTTTTCATTTATTTTTTTCTTTTTGGATTTTTCGCTTTTCGCTTTTCGTTTTCGTTTTCTTTTTCTTGCTTTCGCTTCTCTTCTTTTTTTTTGAGCTCATGCCTATCATGCATGACTAAACCCTCTTTCCAAAGTCTGAACTTGCTCTTATCAAGGCAATTTTTTAATAGTACAAAGAATTGTTCAAATGTACATCCATCAGTTTTAGAGCAGCCACTCTTCTAAGGGGAAGCCAAAATTATTTTAGGCGAGGGGTAGTTTTAATGTGTGTAACAACAAAATTGGTATGCATTCAGCATACCTGCATAAAGGCTCAATGGGCTAGCAAGCGATTGCAGAATAAGGGTAGGAAATAGTCATTTAGAGAGCTATACAAAGAATGATGCCTAAATCATTTTCCAGGTTCTGTCTTATCCAGAGATCGCTTCGACGGGTAATCAGAAAGGTTCTAGTGCTCTTAGTGAGTTTTCATCCAATCTCCTAATTGCAACTAGTTTTTCTTTCTTATTTTTATTTTCTCTCTGACTCTCTCTCTCTTCAGGAGTTATATCAGATGCCCTCAAGATTTTCTTTGGATTTTCCAAAGTTCCAAGATTAAATGTAGTAGTATTAATTGAATTAATGTCAAAATGAATGAATATATCATGATCATAAAAAATGAAATCATTAGAAATAATATACAAATACACAAAAACATAATTGAAATAACCAGTATGGCATATGCCATTATTTGAAAAGCTCAAATATAAAAACATCTTGTAGCAAAGCAGGCACTGCAACCAATGTCTTTCATCTGCCATCGGTTTTTATTTCCCCCTCTTCTCTAGGTCAACAATTTCTTTGTTGTCGATGAGATCTTGAATTTGATCCCTCAGAATTTAGCATTGATCCGTTAACAGGCCAGCGTTGGTGGGCTGCTATGTCCTCAATCTCATCTCCTTCCACAAAATCCTCCTCGGGATTATGAACTCTTGCCCTTCTTGGCTCAATAAGTGTCGCAACTCCATGCTCATTGACAGTTTGACAGTAGCATTGCTAATAAAAAGAGCCTCTCCACCAACAGGTGGTTCGGCTTGCCCCCAGCATGGGCTATTGGTCTTTGTGGATCAATGGGTGGTTGCAGAACAGGAGGTGCTTGTGCAGCAGGGGGATGGGCAATTCTTTCGGCCATAACACCCATCATGTCTAGCATTCGCCGTTCAAATTCATCCAACCTCCGGGCGAGGTCTTGAGTGGTCAGGTTTCCAGTTTCGTCCGCCATGGAGGATGAGGTACTAGATGTCGATAATGGCTTAGGATCCCAATCGAGTACTAATTCGAGCAATCCAAAAGGCGAGTCTGTCCTTACTAATCGACCGTCGGGACCTCTAACCCACTTGGAAGAATCTATGATGGCTAAAAATTTAAATTGTTAGTATGATGCATGTATGACAATATACAATGCATGATTGTGAATTGTGCCGTTAGAGTTAAAAAATCAATAAATTGCAATTATGAGATGCAATGCATGAAAATAAATATACACGTGATTGTATATGTATGTGAAAAATAATATGCAGGCAAAAGGATATATACACAATATGAAATGTATTTTTTTATTTTATTTACTTTTTCATTTTATATATTTATTTTTTTTTTATTGATTTTTTTTGACATGAATGACATGTGATGTATGTGCATGTCGTGCAGCATTCACAGCCACATGCAAGCAGATAGATCCTTCCAACCTTATTTCTCCCACACACGGGGTCGTGCAGTCTCTTTCCTAGGTGTGCTTTATCCAAGGGTTAACAGGGAACCCAATGGACGCGTATAGTGCACGGTGAGAAGCCGGCAGCATAATAACTCTTATTTTAAAGCACATGCGCATGGATGTTTGGCCATTATATATTTAAACAATTCGATTAAATCAAGATGAGCCCACCGGGGCATGAAAGCCTTTGATGAAAAGCATCTGATTCAATTGATTTTGTTCAGTATATGACGACCCAAATAGCAAGCACGATATTATGGTACATGTCACCTAGTGGAGGTTTCTATTGCCATTACATGAGCTTTGGCCAAAAGGTAGTGTTACTTTGGGGCTACTGTAACACCCCCTTCCCATACGTAAGCGATCCCATCCGATAAGGAGTAAGATGCCGTATGAGACAAGGTGTCAACAAACAAAAGCAAAGCAAAATATGCATCCATTCATAACATACATTCCGAAATACAGAATAATTAAAAACTTTACATGCAGAAAGCATAAGCTGATCATGCATTACTATAATTAAACTATTACAAATGCGGAAGCTGATACAGAGAGTTCTATACAAAAAGAATCATCACAAATACAAAACGGAGCCCTACACTAAAACCCTTCTGTGTTGACTTGATGACGGCGACTCTCTCAAAGCAAAACGCCTTCCGCACCTGCACGGGTAAAAACACCGTGCTAAGCGATAAACGCTTAGTGGGGAACCACACATAAATTATGGACGGCCACTCACAGTGGTCGTCAAGGCATAACACATTCACTATGGCAGAATGCAAGGACTATTGCATAATTCATATAAGCATGCTCGTATTTAAAAGCCATACATTCAGTATCTCATAATCATTTACATTATAGAGTAAACCAGTATGTATTTCATCATTAAACTCATTCAGATATTTCACTCAAAGCCAGATCAGATCAGAACATTTCCATTAACATTTAAATAACACCTGCTGACTCTAGACAGTGGATAACGAGTGTACTGAGGGTACCTTACGGGTACGAATCGAATACTGAGGGTACCTCACAGGTACAAGTCAAATATTACATCATTTATCAAAACATGTTATTTATATACTGAGGGAATCTTAAACAAGATTCTATACTGAAGGGTTCGCGAGGAACCAAACAGGGACCTGATCGGGGTCCAAACTGAACTGAGGGCTGCAGCTAAAAGACTCTATTAGGCATGCCTAACTATCCACTAGACTGACTCTCGCAGGTCATGCATAACACAATTCACATTTAGTTACACATTTGTTCAATATGAATAACCATTGAATTTAACGTCCATAAATCAATTATTTTTAAGCATGACACATTAAGTTAATAAGTTAAAGAATAATATGGCATACAAATATTTAGTATAGCAAAAATACAATTATAAGATGTAAAGCATATAAGAGGACATTAAATAACGTTTAGATAGCTTATATAATATTCAAATCACAAGTTCTTGCTTCCTAATTAAATTAGATTTAATCAAATAATATATTAGGTTTAATGCCTTAATCATAAATTATACACATGTTATATAATTCTCGTCATGAGTATTTATTCATCTAGCAAATTATACTTATAGTTTAATTCATGGTTAATCATCTTATTAATTAATTTTTCGTTATAAGAATTTATTCAATTCATAGGTAATTTAATTATATATCCTCATTACCTAATTATTTAATAAGTAATATTAAATTTTTCAGGCGTTTCTAGACACTTTGGGGCTAATTCGGAGGTGTAGGATCGATTCTAGGATGAATTGGTGAAGAGGAACAAATTTTATTAAAACACAGCTGTATATGGTCGATCTAAAAGCCAAAACACAGCTGTGTCCTACCCAAAAGCACAGCTGTGCTTTCCAACCAGTTCCCAAATATTATTAAGCACAGGGCAGAATTAATTTACTGAATCTATATGCATTTTTGAACTACTAAATGACATTTTTAGACAAACCTATCTTCATAACAATTAATCCTCAAGATGTTATCTTTCTAGTGACAAAATTTCAGATCATTTGGAACGAAAATCGGGGAGATATACTCAAATTTCTCTACCCTGTTCCACAGACACACCTGATGCTTTTTGCTACTGTAATGGGCGATTTTAAAATAGTTAGAGTCCGAATTAAATTATAGTTATTTCTACAAAGTTTTAGATACGGAAGTTGTGGTTCTAACCCAACTGGAATCATGTATTTTGGAGTTCTAAAACTCAACTTATACTAAAAAGAATGACCAAAGGTCAATCTGACCCTCAAAAAACAGATTTGCACTATGAAGTTCAACAAGCTTCAAACCAACTCATTTGACACCATCAATTCACCAAATTTAATTCAAACCATCACAACACATAAATTAATATCTCAGAATACTCAATTCAGTTATTAAAAACCATTAACACATAAATCAACAAACCAATTCCCAAACCTGAAAATTAGGAGCTCAATTACTTGACTCCACTGGATCCAGCAACCTCTTTGCCTTTAGGATCGCGAGGAGGCTCAACTAAGCATCAAACCACAAAAATACACAAACTCAAAACCCTAACTTACAAATCCAAAACCAGAAAATATGAAGAAGAAAGAAGAAGAAGAAGACTACACAAAAGAGATGCATGAACTCACTAATTAATGCAAAGTGTGATCAATTCCCACCACCAAGGGCTTGAATCCAAGCTTAGAGAAAACAAAAGAAGAGCAAAGAAGAAGAAGGAGATGAGGAGGGGAGGAGGCTACGGGAAAATGAAGAGCAAATTCTGCTCTTTCCCTTTTCTATTTCTTTTTCTTTTTCTTTTCCTAACCCTTACACTTGTCACTTTCCTATTGGTGGAAACTAATCATTCACACCTAATTACCATACGCTACTCACATATAACACATTCCCAACTTAACACACCCTACTAATGTGTGAGTAAAGCACCCAATAAAACACCCTAATAATTCACTCTACATAGGTATGAGTATCCCCACACAATAATATCTCACTTAGATTCCCTCTACTATGGTATGCTCACTACACACAATCAAAACCCAACTTAAAACACCCTACTAATGTGTGAGTAAAACACACAATCACTACACCATTACTCACATCCCACAATGGTATATGCATGCACACACAAATATCTCCCAACTAATTCACACCCTACTAACATATGTGCACCCACATATTAAAATAACTCTTATAACATGCAATATACCCCACAATACCCTTGTCACATGCCAAAATACTTATAAATTTACACACATACATGGCTCATACTACTAGGGGGTAAATGGGGTGTGACAATTCTCCCCTACTAATAAGAATTTCGTCCTCGAAATTCTCACCTGAACTGAACAATTGCGGATACTGAGCTCTCATTGACTCTTCGGTTTCCCAAGTTGCTTCTTCGATTCCATGGTGATCCCATAATACTTTAACTAAAGGAATCTGTTTACTCCTTAATTGTCTTACCTCTCGGGCTAAAATAGCTTTTGGTTCCTCATCATAAGAAAAATCAGGCTGCACTTGCACATCTTGAACCGATAAAACATGTGAAGGATCTGATCTATATCGACGAAGCATCGAAACATGGAACACATCGTGCAACTTTGATAACTCCATCGGTAGCGCTAATCTATAGGCTACAGGTCCCACTTTAGCCAAAATCTCATAAGGTCCAATGAAACGAGGACTCAGCTTACCTTTCTTTCCAAATCGAAGTACTCTCCTCCAAGGAGAAACTTTAAGGAAAACTTTGTCCCCGATCTCAAAATGCACATCTTTCCTTTTTAAATTGGCATAAGACTTCTGTCGATCCTTGGCTGCCTTCAAATTCCGCTGCACTACTCTGATTTTCTCTTCAGTATCCCTAACCAAGTCAGGTCCAATCATAGATCTCTCAGATAGCTCGGTCCAACAAACCGGAGTCCTACACTGACGACCATACAAAGCCTCATATGGTGCCATACCAATACTCGACTGAAAACTGTTGTTGTAGGCAAACTCCATCAACGATACATATCTGTCCCAACTACCCGGAAAATCTAAAGCACAAGCTCTCATCATATCCTCCAAAATCTGAATAACTCGCTCTGACTGACCATCGGTCTGAGGATGAAACGCTGTACTGAAATTCAACCTAGTGCCCAAAGCTCTCTGTAACTCCTTCCAAAACTTGGAAGTAAACCTCGGATCCCGATCTGACACTATGGACAAAGGCACACCATGCAGCCGAACTATCTCATCCACATAGATACTGGCTAATCTGTCCATGGAGTAATCTACTCTAACTGGCAAGAAGTGAGCTGATTTCGTAAGCCGATCCACTATAACCCAGACCGAATCATGTTTCCTCTGAGTCAAAGGCAAACCAGAAACAAAATCCATAGTGATATCATTCCATTTCCACTCAGGAATGGATAAAGGCATAAGCAAACCCGAAGGAACCTGATGCTCAGCCTTTACCTGCTGACAAGTCAAGCACTTGGAAACAAAATCCACTATGTCACGCTTCATACCGGACCACCAATATAATTGCTTCATATCTCTATACATTTTCTCACTGCCTGGATGCATAGTAAAGACTGAACTATGCGCCTCACTCATGAGCTGTCTCCTCAAGTCCTCAGACTCTGGCACACATAAACGATCTCTGAACATAAGTACCTCATCCTGAACTGAGAACTCTGACTGCTTACCCGATCTAACCTCATGCACAATCCGCTGAAGTCTCACATCATCTCTCTGAGCATCCACTATCCTTTGTCTCAAAATAGGCTTCACACGCAACTGGGTAAGCAAAGCCCCATCAGAACCAAATCGCCATCTGAATCGCCTCAAGAACAAGGCTGAAACCGATTTCCGACTCAAAGCATCTGCAACTACATTGGCCTTACCAGGATGGTAATCCACAATGCAGTCGTAGTCCTTAAATAACTCCAACCATCGGCGCTGTCTCATGTTCAACTCCTTCTGTGAAAGGAAGTACTTCAAACTCTTGTGGTCCGAGAAAATCCTACACTTTTCTCCATACAAATAATGACGCCAAATTTTCAAAGCAAATATCACAGCTGCCAGCTCAAGATCATGCGTCGGATAATTCTTCTCATGTGGCTTCAACTGACGAGAAGCATAAGCCACTACTTTACCCTCCTGCATCAGCACACATCCAAGACCAACTCCAGAAGCATCACTGTAAATAACAAACTCCTTACCCGAGATGGGTTGAGTAAGGATAGGAGCCTCAACAAGCAACTGTTTTAACCGATCAAAACAAGACTGACATCTGTCTGACCACTCAAATTTGACTCCTTTCCTCAATAATCTAGTCATAGGAGCAGCAATCACAGAAAATCCCTTAACGAACCGACGGTAGTAACCTGCTAAACCAAGGAAACTCCTCACTTCCTGAACATTTCTAGGCGCTTTCCAATCCACTATCGCCTCAATCTTGGCTGGATCAACCTGAATACCTCTAGCTGAAACAATGTGACCCAAGAATGATACTTCTCGAAGCCAAAAGTCACACTTGCTAAGCTTAGCAAACAAATGATGCTCTCTCAACATCTGCAAAACCAATCTGAGATGCTCCTCATGCTCACTCTCATTCTTGGAATACACCAAAATGTCATCAATGAACACTACTACAAATCGATCTAAGTATGGCCTAAACACACGATTCATCAGATCCATAAAAGCCGCTGGAGCATTTGTCAAACCAAACGGCATCACAAGAAACTCATAGTGGCCATACCTAGTCCGAAATGCAGTCTTAACCACATCAGCATCCTGAACCCGTAACTGATAGTACCCTGATCGAAGATCTATCTTGGAAAAGACACCCGCACCTCGAAGCTGATCAAATAAATCCTCAATCCTAGGCAAAGGATACTTGTTCCTCACTGTAACTTTATTAATCTGGCGGTAGTCAATACACATCCGCAGAGATCCATCTTTCTTCTTGACAAACAGCACTGGAGCTCCCCAAGGAGATATGCTAGGTCGAATAAACCCCTTATCCAATAACTCTTGTAGCTGGGATTTAAGTTCCCTCAACTCTACAGGAGCCATCCGATAAGGTGCTCTCGAAATAGGTGTAGTACCTGGCATAATCTCAATGGACAACTCAACCTCTCTCTCAGGAGGCAAACCAGGCAACTCACTCGGGAACACATCACTGAACTCCCGCACTACAGGAATGTCCTCAATCTGAACCTGATCCCTCCTGGAATCTAACACAACGGCTAGAAAAGCCTCACAACCTTTCCTGATGAATTTCTTAACTTGCATCGCCGAGATCACATTATTCAACGAACTAGCACCCAAACCTTTCAGAAACACAAGAGACTGACTTCTATCCCGAAGTACAACTGTCTTCCTATGGCAATCAACTACAGCCCGATGCTTATCTAACCAGTCCATACCCAGAATCAAATCAAACTCTCTGAAAGGTAACTCAATCAGATCCGCTGGAAGCACAGCTCCCTCAACAATCAGAGGACAACTCCTAAAAACTCTACTCACACTGACACTATGCCCTAATGGACTGGTCACACAAATCTCATAATCTAACTGATCAACTGAATACAATTTATCAACAATTTTATCTGTGCACAAATATGAGTGTGTGGAACCAGGATCAATTAGAGCATACAACTCAGTGTCATGGAGTAAGAACTTACCAACAATAACATCAGGCGCATCCTGCTTATCTCTGGCTCTCATAGCATATGTTCTAATGGCACCCTGAGGAGGATGCTCAACAGACTCAAAAGCAGCACTATCTCTATGCCGACCACCTCTACCTCGACCTCGGCCTCTGCCACGGGTAGCCTGGAAAGCATTCGAACCAACCCTACTGCCCTCTCTCTGGGAACCCGAATCCTCCTGCCCTCTCGGACAACCAGCCAACTGATGTTCAGAACTCCCACACCTGAAGCATGCACCAGTGAGCCACCTACACTCACCCCGATGTGACTTACTACAATGAGGACAAACTGGTGTAGTTTCAGCTCTACCACCCCTACCAGAACCTGACGCAGCTGTAGGACCCTGTCGTCTACCTCTAGAAGCCGGACCAGATGCTGACTCATCCTGTGGGTTCCTAGATCTCTTACTCGAAGAATATCCTCCACGAGAAGAACTCCTCCTCTGAGCTCTCTCTCTCATCACAGTCTCATTCAACTCAGCTCTCACAGCAGCCTCAACAATCTGATAATAGCTAACCCCAGGTATACACATCAAGGAAATCAAAGCAATCTTTAATGACTCATTTAATCCAGCCTCGAAATGCTTGCATCTAAAGTCATCAGTCATAACTCCTCGAGGGGCATAGCGAGATAACCTGTTGAACTCTTTCTCATACTCAGCTACAGACATGGCCCTCTGTCTCAAACCCAAAAACTGTGCCCATCTAGAATCTCTATAGGTCTGGGTAATGTACTTCTTTGTGAACTCACCCTCAAAGAACTCCCATGTAATCGGATCCGGTAACTGAGGATGCCTACAAACCAATTCCCACCATTCAAAAGCAGACCCCTGAAGAAGAGCTAATGCACACTCTGCCTGCTGGTCGGGAGGACACCGAATCTCCCTCAAAGCACGCTTGACTTTATCTAACCATCTCTCTGCCAACTCAGATTCATTCAAACCAGTACCATAAAAATCTTCAACTCCTGCCCTTCTCAAATTCTCCATAGGTGCTCTAGGAGCAGTCACTCTCTCCAAAACCCTAGCCATGTCCTGATGCAACCTGAACATAGCCTCTAAGGGCATGGCTGCGGCCTCGGGCTGGACCCTAGCATGCTGAGCCGACACAGTAACAGAAACAGACTGATCTACAGCTGGAGGATTCACACTCTCGGCGGATTCCTCACGCGCACCATGGGCAGAATTAGAAGCCATCTAAACAAACAAGAAACAACCGTATCAGCCAACACAGATCTAAACTCATACACATCTAAGAAACTCAAAACAATCACAATAACACCCAGAAACGCCTAAACTTAGGCTCTGATACCACTAACTGTAACACCCCCTTCCCATACGTAAGCGATCCCATCCGATAAGGAGTAAGATGCCGTATGAGACAAGGTGTCAACAAACAAAAGCAAAGCAAAATATGCATCCATTCATAACATACATTCCGAAATACAGAATAATTAAAAACTTTACATGCAGAAAGCATAAGCTGATCATGCATTACTATAATTAAACTATTACAAATGCGGAAGCTGATACAGAGAGTTCTATACAAAAAGAATCATCACAAATACAAAACGGAGCCCTACACTAAAACCCTTCTGTGTTGACTTGATGACGGCGACTCTCTCAAAGCAAAACGCCTTCCGCACCTGCACGGGTAAAAACACCGTGCTAAGCGATAAACGCTTAGTGGGGAACCACACATAAATTATGGACGGCCACTCACAGTGGTCGTCAAGGCATAACACATTCACTATGGCAGAATGCAAGGACTATTGCATAATTCATATAAGCATGCTCGTATTTAAAAGCCATACATTCAGTATCTCATAATCATTTACATTATAGAGTAAACCAGTATGTATTTCATCATTAAACTCATTCAGATATTTCACTCAAAGCCAGATCAGATCAGAACATTTCCATTAACATTTAAATAACACCTGCTGACTCTAGACAGTGGATAACGAGTGTACTGAGGGTACCTTACGGGTACGAATCGAATACTGAGGGTACCTCACAGGTACAAGTCAAATATTACATCATTTATCAAAACATGTTATTTATATACTGAGGGAATCTTAAACAAGATTCTATACTGAAGGGTTCGCGAGGAACCAAACAGGGACCTGATCGGGGTCCAAACTGAACTGAGGGCTGCAGCTAAAAGACTCTATTAGGCATGCCTAACTATCCACTAGACTGACTCTCGCAGGTCATGCATAACACAATTCACATTTAGTTACACATTTGTTCAATATGAATAACCATTGAATTTAACGTCCATAAATCAATTATTTTTAAGCATGACACATTAAGTTAATAAGTTAAAGAATAATATGGCATACAAATATTTAGTATAGCAAAAATACAATTATAAGATGTAAAGCATATAAGAGGACATTAAATAACGTTTAGATAGCTTATATAATATTCAAATCACAAGTTCTTGCTTCCTAATTAAATTAGATTTAATCAAATAATATATTAGGTTTAATGCCTTAATCATAAATTATACACATGTTATATAATTCTCGTCATGAGTATTTATTCATCTAGCAAATTATACTTATAGTTTAATTCATGGTTAATCATCTTATTAATTAATTTTTCGTTATAAGAATTTATTCAATTCATAGGTAATTTAATTATATATCCTCATTACCTAATTATTTAATAAGTAATATTAAATTTTTCAGGCGTTTCTAGACACTTTGGGGCTAATTCGGAGGTGTAGGATCGATTCTAGGATGAATTGGTGAAGAGGAACAAATTTTATTAAAACACAGCTGTATATGGTCGATCTAAAAGCCAAAACACAGCTGTGTCCTACCCAAAAGCACAGCTGTGCTTTCCAACCAGTTCCCAAATATTATTAAGCACAGGGCAGAATTAATTTACTGAATCTATATGCATTTTTGAACTACTAAATGACATTTTTAGACAAACCTATCTTCATAACAATTAATCCTCAAGATGTTATCTTTCTAGTGACAAAATTTCAGATCATTTGGAACGAAAATCGGGGAGATATACTCAAATTTCTCTACCCTGTTCCACAGACACACCTGATGCTTTTTGCTACTGTAATGGGCGATTTTAAAATAGTTAGAGTCCGAATTAAATTATAGTTATTTCTACAAAGTTTTAGATACGGAAGTTGTGGTTCTAACCCAACTGGAATCATGTATTTTGGAGTTCTAAAACTCAACTTATACTAAAAAGAATGACCAAAGGTCAATCTGACCCTCAAAAAACAGATTTGCACTATGAAGTTCAACAAGCTTCAAACCAACTCATTTGACACCATCAATTCACCAAATTTAATTCAAACCATCACAACACATAAATTAATATCTCAGAATACTCAATTCAGTTATTAAAAACCATTAACACATAAATCAACAAACCAATTCCCAAACCTGAAAATTAGGAGCTCAATTACTTGACTCCACTGGATCCAGCAACCTCTTTGCCTTTAGGATCGCGAGGAGGCTCAACTAAGCATCAAACCACAAAAATACACAAACTCAAAACCCTAACTTACAAATCCAAAACCAGAAAATATGAAGAAGAAAGAAGAAGAAGAAGACTACACAAAAGAGATGCATGAACTCACTAATTAATGCAAAGTGTGATCAATTCCCACCACCAAGGGCTTGAATCCAAGCTTAGAGAAAACAAAAGAAGAGCAAAGAAGAAGAAGGAGATGAGGAGGGGAGGAGGCTACGGGAAAATGAAGAGCAAATTCTGCTCTTTCCCTTTTCTATTTCTTTTTCTTTTTCTTTTCCTAACCCTTACACTTGTCACTTTCCTATTGGTGGAAACTAATCATTCACACCTAATTACCATACGCTACTCACATATAACACATTCCCAACTTAACACACCCTACTAATGTGTGAGTAAAGCACCCAATAAAACACCCTAATAATTCACTCTACATAGGTATGAGTATCCCCACACAATAATATCTCACTTAGATTCCCTCTACTATGGTATGCTCACTACACACAATCAAAACCCAACTTAAAACACCCTACTAATGTGTGAGTAAAACACACAATCACTACACCATTACTCACATCCCACAATGGTATATGCATGCACACACAAATATCTCCCAACTAATTCACACCCTACTAACATATGTGCACCCACATATTAAAATAACTCTTATAACATGCAATATACCCCACAATACCCTTGTCACATGCCAAAATACTTATAAATTTACACACATACATGGCTCATACTACTAGGGGGTAAATGGGGTGTGACAATTCTCCCCTACTAATAAGAATTTCGTCCTCGAAATTCTCACCTGAACTGAACAATTGCGGATACTGAGCTCTCATTGACTCTTCGGTTTCCCAAGTTGCTTCTTCGATTCCATGGTGATCCCATAATACTTTAACCAAAGGAATCTGTTTACTCCTTAATTGTCTTACCTCTCGGGCTAAAATAGCTTTTGGTTCCTCATCATAAGAAAAATCAGGCTGCACTTGCACATCTTGAACCGATAAAACATGTGAAGGATCTGATCTATATCGACGAAGCATCGAAACATGGAACACATCGTGCAACTTTGATAACTCCATCGGTAGCGCTAATCTATAGGCTACAGGTCCCACTTTAGCCAAAATCTCATAAGGTCCAATGAAACGAGGACTCAGCTTACCTTTCTTTCCAAATCGAAGTACTCTCCTCCAAGGAGAAACTTTAAGGAAAACTTTGTCCCCGATCTCAAAATGCACATCTTTCCTTTTTAAATTGGCATAAGACTTCTGTCGATCCTTGGCTGCCTTCAAATTCCGCTGCACTACTCTGATTTTCTCTTCAGTATCCCTAACCAAGTCAGGTCCAATCATAGATCTCTCAGATAGCTCGGTCCAACAAACCGGAGTCCTACACTGACGACCATACAAAGCCTCATATGGTGCCATACCAATACTCGACTGAAAACTGTTGTTGTAGGCAAACTCCATCAACGATACATATCTGTCCCAACTACCCGGAAAATCTAAAGCACAAGCTCTCATCATATCCTCCAAAATCTGAATAACTCGCTCTGACTGACCATCGGTCTGAGGATGAAACGCTGTACTGAAATTCAACCTAGTGCCCAAAGCTCTCTGTAACTCCTTCCAAAACTTGGAAGTAAACCTCGGATCCCGATCTGACACTATGGACAAAGGCACACCATGCAGCCGAACTATCTCATCCACATAGATACTGGCTAATCTGTCCATGGAGTAATCTACTCTAACTGGCAAGAAGTGAGCTGATTTCGTAAGCCGATCCACTATAACCCAGACCGAATCATGTTTCCTCTGAGTCAAAGGCAAACCAGAAACAAAATCCATAGTGATATCATTCCATTTCCACTCAGGAATGGATAAAGGCATAAGCAAACCCGAAGGAACCTGATGCTCAGCCTTTACCTGCTGACAAGTCAAGCACTTGGAAACAAAATCCACTATGTCACGCTTCATACCGGACCACCAATATAATTGCTTCATATCTCTATACATTTTCTCACTGCCTGGATGCATAGTAAAGACTGAACTATGCGCCTCACTCATGAGCTGTCTCCTCAAGTCCTCAGACTCTGGCACACATAAACGATCTCTGAACATAAGTACCTCATCCTGAACTGAGAACTCTGACTGCTTACCCGATCTAACCTCATGCACAATCCGCTGAAGTCTCACATCATCTCTCTGAGCATCCACTATCCTTTGTCTCAAAATAGGCTTCACACGCAACTGGGTAAGCAAAGCCCCATCAGAACCAAATCGCCATCTGAATCGCCTCAAGAACAAGGCTGAAACCGATTTCCGACTCAAAGCATCTGCAACTACATTGGCCTTACCAGGATGGTAATCCACAATGCAGTCGTAGTCCTTAAATAACTCCAACCATCGGCGCTGTCTCATGTTCAACTCCTTCTGTGAAAGGAAGTACTTCAAACTCTTGTGGTCCGAGAAAATCCTACACTTTTCTCCATACAAATAATGACGCCAAATTTTCAAAGCAAATATCACAGCTGCCAGCTCAAGATCATGCGTCGGATAATTCTTCTCATGTGGCTTCAACTGACGAGAAGCATAAGCCACTACTTTACCCTCCTGCATCAGCACACATCCAAGACCAACTCCAGAAGCATCACTGTAAATAACAAACTCCTTACCCGAGATGGGTTGAGTAAGGATAGGAGCCTCAACAAGCAACTGTTTTAACCGATCAAAACAAGACTGACATCTGTCTGACCACTCAAATTTGACTCCTTTCCTCAATAATCTAGTCATAGGAGCAGCAATCACAGAAAATCCCTTAACGAACCGACGGTAGTAACCTGCTAAACCAAGGAAACTCCTCACTTCCTGAACATTTCTAGGCGCTTTCCAATCCACTATCGCCTCAATCTTGGCTGGATCAACCTGAATACCTCTAGCTGAAACAATGTGACCCAAGAATGATACTTCTCGAAGCCAAAAGTCACACTTGCTAAGCTTAGCAAACAAATGATGCTCTCTCAACATCTGCAAAACCAATCTGAGATGCTCCTCATGCTCACTCTCATTCTTGGAATACACCAAAATGTCATCAATGAACACTACTACAAATCGATCTAAGTATGGCCTAAACACACGATTCATCAGATCCATAAAAGCCGCTGGAGCATTTGTCAAACCAAACGGCATCACAAGAAACTCATAGTGGCCATACCTAGTCCGAAATGCAGTCTTAACCACATCAGCATCCTGAACCCGTAACTGATAGTACCCTGATCGAAGATCTATCTTGGAAAAGACACCCGCACCTCGAAGCTGATCAAATAAATCCTCAATCCTAGGCAAAGGATACTTGTTCCTCACTGTAACTTTATTAATCTGGCGGTAGTCAATACACATCCGCAGAGATCCATCTTTCTTCTTGACAAACAGCACTGGAGCTCCCCAAGGAGATATGCTAGGTCGAATAAACCCCTTATCCAATAACTCTTGTAGCTGGGATTTAAGTTCCCTCAACTCTACAGGAGCCATCCGATAAGGTGCTCTCGAAATAGGTGTAGTACCTGGCATAATCTCAATGGACAACTCAACCTCTCTCTCAGGAGGCAAACCAGGCAACTCACTCGGGAACACATCACTGAACTCCCGCACTACAGGAATGTCCTCAATCTGAACCTGATCCCTCCTGGAATCTAACACAACGGCTAGAAAAGCCTCACAACCTTTCCTGATGAATTTCTTAACTTGCATCGCCGAGATCACATTATTCAACGAACTAGCACCCAAACCTTTCAGAAACACAAGAGACTGACTTCTATCCCGAAGTACAACTGTCTTCCTATGGCAATCAACTACAGCCCGATGCTTATCTAACCAGTCCATACCCAGAATCAAATCAAACTCTCTGAAAGGTAACTCAATCAGATCCGCTGGAAGCACAGCTCCCTCAACAATCAGAGGACAACTCCTAAAAACTCTACTCACACTGACACTATGCCCTAATGGACTGGTCACACAAATCTCATAATCTAACTGATCAACTGAATACAATTTATCAACAATTTTATCTGTGCACAAATATGAGTGTGTGGAACCAGGATCAATTAGAGCATACAACTCAGTGTGCATAAAATAAAATAGCATTAAAGCATGAAACAAATTTACAATAATACTAAGGGCAGAATACAACTCTCGTTTGTAAATGTGCAATACATGCATAAAACGGGTTATTCATTAACAATGAGGACATTGGTCCTCGCATGCATTCATTATGGAAAACAATTTTTATGTGATGATTTTATTGGGTAAAATAGGACATTGGTCCAAGTTTTATTTAGCAAACATTCTATTTAGTAGACAACATTTGTGTGGTGGTTCTTTTAAACACGGTCGAAAAATCATTTATTATTACAAACCACAAATAAATAAAATAAAACAATAGAATAGTAATTACATATTTCTAAATAAATAAATAAATGAATACATAAATAATTGCATAAATAAATAACAATAATAATAACAATAATCAATAATGATAATAATAATAATAATAATAATAATATTAAAACATAAAATTAAATAATCACAAATCAATTAAATAATAACATCAACATAAAATTAACACAAATTAGACAATAATAATAATAATATCAATAATAATAATAATTATTATAATAATAATATTAAATAAATATAAATAATAACAATAATAAATAATAATAATAAATCAGAATAATGAATAAATATAATAATAATATTATAATAATAATAATAAATCAGAAATTAAATAAATAAATATTATAATAATAATAATAATAATAAATCAGAAATAATAATATAATAATAATAATAATAATAATAACTGAAAAATAAATATTAAATAAAATAATAAAAACAGAATTATAAATAAATATTAATAATAATAATAATAATAAATAAATAAATAATAATATTAATTAATATTAATTAGTAATATATTAAAATAAATAAATATAAAATAGGCTCACCGGATTTCCCTCGCCGGAGACTTGTCGGAGCGGCCGTTGGGGACACTGCCAACACCGGATGGTAGATCGGAGCACCGGGGGTCGAACGCCGGCGGTCACGCGCCGGAATGTCGCCGGAATAGGTCGGAAACCGCCTTGGAGCGTCACGGGTCTTCTTCTCCGATCTCCCTAACGGCGGCGAGTGGTGGAGGCCGGTGTACGCCGCCTGGATCGCCCTGCTTCCGGGAGCACGCCGGTGGGGCGCGTGTGCCGTTCCGGCACGGTGGGTGGCCGGCGGAGGCCTCGCCTCCTCCCTCTCTCCTTTCCCCTTTTTCTTCTTTTCCGGCGTCGCTTGGTCCCTGGTCAGCTCCTCTCCTCTCTCTTTCTTTCCTTTTCCTTTCTTTTTCCTTTCCTTTTCTTTTCTTTTTATTTCTCTCTTCCTTGGCTCTTTCTTTCTCTTCTCTCTTGATCTGCCGAGCCCCCTTTGTTTTTACTCATCTTCTTCTCTTTATTCCCTAAAATTAGGGCTAATGGGCACAATGGTCATTTCCACCAAAATTCCCTCCATTTTCATATCTTAATTAATCTAACTTAATTAAAACTAATACACACACATACTAATTTAATTAAACATTACATATTAATTAAACATTACATATTAATTACATCTTAATATAATTAAACATTACATACATTAATTAATCTACTTAATATATAATTTATCTAATTAATTAAACATTCTACATTTTAACTAATTAATTAACTAATTAATCTTTAATTTTACATGCATCTTAATTAATACAATAATATTAACTAATTAACTAACCAATTAACTAATTAATTAACAAACAACATTAACTAATTAAATTTTACACACACATATTTATATATTATCACATATATTATTTTTTTCGGAGGAAATTATCAAGGATCCAAAATTATCATTGACATTTTATGCCGGACTCGGGACCCGGTGTCTACACTATGGTCACGTCGCATGACTCCTTGTATGAGACATGAACTGCTCCTTTGCTCTCGTGATCCTCTCATTCTATTTCTTAATCTGGTTCTTCTCTTCATTTTTCACCTAAAAATAACAGTAAACACACAAACATGCAATCTAATACAAATAATCATAAACTAACACATCACATCAAATTTACACACAATTTCATAATTAATTACATAAACTCATACAAAATAAATACTAAATTATACATCAATTAACCTCCTATCAGGTCCCCCTAATCATCTTCAAGGTTCCGATGAAATGATGCCATATAACTCTCTTGTATTTTATTTCCTAAAACTTCTTCTCTTATATACACATAATGACCATGTACGCATTATAATTATATATACACTCACATATAACTCTCTTTTATCTAAAGAAAATATCCTAAGACATATTCTAGGTATAATTTTTAAAGTATGTAGGTAACTTATTTTGAATATGCTGATATGGTTACTTTTAGTAGTAGACGTAATAATTAAGGTCATATATTCTATTCTGCAATAAGCACCATTTGATTTTCTTTACTTTTTTCTAGCTATTTGCATGTAGATACTTGCTTGTATTGATTTATTTTTCTAATCTTATATTGTTAATGAATTTGGTACTGAATTTTTATAAGGAAATATATAGTGATTTTGTTATTAAATCACATGAATTTCTTCCTCATATTGTTATTTTGGTATTTAAGTTTCAAATCTTATAAAATTATACCTAGTGAGAAAAGCGACTCAGACTATGCTATGTTCTTTTGAATAAAGGGGAATACTAAACATTTGTTTTTTTTCTTGTTGTGTTGAAATTCGAATATTTAGGTTTAATGGAACCCTTAGATCGTAGTTGGATGTATAATTGACGAGATTCAAGTGGACGGACTAATACATCATTCGTATATGGTGTTGAGAATTTTGTTAAATTCGCCACTTCTCATCCGGAAGAAATGAGTGGCGATCTTATTAGGTGTCCATCCAAAAATTGTGTGAACTGAAAGTTCCATGATGTGAAAACTGTTATGAGCCACCTCCTCCGTAGGGGTTTTATTTGGGATTATTTGGTTTGGAATTGCCATGGGGAAACTCATATTACTACTAACGAGCCGAATTAGAATCCAATAATCAATGAATCAGTTGGTGGTGCAGAGGTTAGTAATCCATATCAGCAAATGGTTCTTGATGCAATCGGTCCTAATTTTTTTCCCGATAACCATTGGCAACAATGTATTTCGGAAGAGCAAACTACTTATAATCATGCAAAAGGCGTTATATCTAACCCAAATGAACCCGGTCCATAAAATTGGGGTGCAAATTCAACGGATGAGCCACCAAATCCTCAATGTCAAGAATTTTATGACCTTCTGAAATCTGGTAATGCAAAGTTGTATCCCGGTTATGATAACCATTCGCAGCTTTCGGTAGTTGCTCGGATGTTGTATGCAAAATCCGAATTTAATCTGCCGGAGAGATTTTATGATGCAAACATTCAACTATTCAAGGAAGCTTTGCCTGAGGGTAACATACTGCCTGAGAATTTCTACCAAACTAAGAGTCTTGTTAGAAGCTTAGGATTGTCCATTCAGAAAATTGACTGTTGCAATGAGGGATGCAAGTTGTATTGGCGTGATGATGAAAACTTGACACATTGTAAGTTATGCAATCACCCAAGATTCAAACTGCGTGCAGGATATCGGAAGAACATATCAAAATCATATAAGAAAATGTACTACTTTCCACTGATACCAAGGCTTCAACGATTGTTTAAATCAAAAGCGACAACACCACATATGAGATGGCATCATGATCATGTCCAAGATGTTGGGGTTATGTGTTGTGCATTTTTTTCTAATGATGCAACATACCGCAAGTATACGGTGTACCGCAATAGTACTTTAGATATCGATCCCACAGGGAACGTGTTACACACTATTACTAATTGATTTTAATCTTGTTTACAATGATTAATTAATGGTAGAGTTGGTTTTAATCTAATCTAACATGTAAACTAATTAAACCTAGTTAATGATAGTCAAAAGAAGATAAAATAAATCATGAAGAATTAAAAACAATGAACTTGATTCCATCATTTAGGTTAACATCTTTCATCTTTTCTTGCAAGCCAAGTTAGAATAAACTTTTAACTCACTCTCTCGACATGAATTAAAATGCCTAAAACATATAATTAAAATTCTAACTCACAATTTTCATTAATGAATTAGAGGTTTCTAATTACATATTTTAAGAATAAACACTAACCTATAGCAATTATCTCAATATACCAATCTCTCAAATATACCTTGATAATGAATCTCTATTAAATTTCGGATAAAGCAAACTCTCGAATTACTTTAACTTATAAAAGTCATACAAAAGATATTAATAAAGAATCTACAATGAAAGATTATGAAAGTAGATAGAAATAGAAAGAATTATAATATGCAAGTTCATTAAAATAATATTCATAAAAATAGTGGAGAAGAATTAAAAATAAGAGAACAAGATAGAAGTTCTTCAACCCTTTTCTCAATCTCTTGAAATAAATTTTCTCCTCCTTGATCTTCTTCTTCAATACATAAAAACTAACTAAGAAAATAAAACTAAAGGAAATACAGAAAATTGATTAACTAAAATTTCATCTAATATTATTGTCTCCCTGAATTTACAGTTAAACTACATATTTATAGAATATAATTAAAAGCTTGTGTCCCTTGAAAATGTCCCTTGGGAACAATTGCAACTTTGGGTGAAAGATGGTGACTTTTCATGTGATTTTTGGCTGAAAACCGTCCAACGGTCGCCTCTGTCGCGCTCGCAACGTTGTCGCGATCGCGACAGAACGCGCTTGCCCATTTCTTCCTTCTTTCCTCTCTTCGGTTTACGCTTCCCTCTCTGGCCAGTCACGTCGCGTGACTTCCCATCACGGCGTGATTCTTCTTCGTGTGTGGCGTGACTGGCGCTCACGTCGCGCCTCTTCTCCTCTCCTTTCTCTTCTCTTCTCTTTTCCCTTCTTTTCCTAGCCTCTCTGTGGCCAGTCACGTCGCGTGACCTTTGCTCACGGCGTGACTCTTCTTCTTTCTTCTTCTTTCTTCTTCTTTCCTTTCTTTCCTTTCTTTGCTGGCTTCTCTTCTTCAGTCACGTCACGTGACTCCTGGTCACGGCGTGTCTCGTCTCTCTCGCAGCTCCTTCTTCCTTTCCTCCTTCTTCTTCATTCTTCTTAGCAAGTCACGTCACGTGACTCCTGGTCACGGCGTGACCTGCTCCTCTTCTCGTGATCTTCTCCTTCTTCTACCTCTTTTCTTCATTTTTTCACCTAAACATGCCAGTAAACATAAAAACTAACAGACTAATACTAATATACATAAACTAACACATATAACATCAAATATTCACTTAATTATATAATTAATTAATTAAACTCATACTAAACATATACTTAATTATACATTAATTAAGCTCCTATCAAATTCCCCCACACTAAACCCTTGTTTGTCCTCAAGCAAGATCAAAGAAATAAGAAAATTTAATAACCAGTAAAAATTACTACAAAACACTGTTATTTAGCACATATAATAGAATTGAAAAGAACCAAAATATCTCATTCACTCATAATAAAATCAGTAAGTCAAAATTTAAAAGTATGCATCCCAAATTCAACAAATTATTTAACTTTACTAATGCCAACATCAAGAGTATGAAGTCTCAAAAACTAAACATGAACTAAAGAAAGAAAATTAATCATAAAGTTTAAATTCTCAAGCAACTAGCTGCATTTAGGACATTTTAAGCTCACTTACCCTTAATCCAATCTCATGGCATTTTTAGACTTTGCTTTTTCTTTTCTTTTGATTTTTCTTTTTGATTTCTAGCAAGAGAAAGTTATATGGGTGCGTTTTACGCTCCATCCCATATATTTGCAATTTTTGATATATATCTTGCTTTCATTTTTTTTTATGACTTTAGTGGGTGCATTTTATGCTCCATCCCACTTTTAACTTTTCTTTTTATTTTTTCAAGTCCTCATCCATTATTGAAAAGAAATAAGGGCAAGTATTATGGCTATAGTTTCCTTAAACAACTAGAAATTGAAAATTATAAACTAAATGAGTAAATTCTAACTTTAAAAACATGGTTAGTTAGAAAGACTAAATAATCTATAATGTTGAAATAAGTAAAACAAAATAACTTGAAAAACTTAAAATACATGCTAAAAATTTTTGAAAAACTGATAAAAATGAGCATAAAAAATAAATGTCTTAACAACCTATACAATATACCAAATAAACAATGCTTCATAATAAAGTTTACTGTCTTAACAACCTATACAATATACCAAATAAACAATGCTTCATAATAAAGTTTACTTAAAAAGCTTAATTGAAATATAAAAACACACAAACAAAAACAATCATGCAATTTACATACATAATACCTACACAAACTCACAAACACAATCACAAACATCACAACACACAACAAAGTCACTCCCCCACACTTAGAACCAACATTGTCCTCAATGTGTAGGAATGACACACAAAAACAATAAAAAGAAACAAATAACATGAAAAGAAAGAAAACTCCCCTATCATGGTGATGGTGGAGGTGAAGGAACCCGAAACCCAACTTGTGTTATGAAGTTGTCAAATTTGTACTCCAACCTCCTTTGTCTTCTAGCTAAAATGGTTTGTTGATCTTGTATATGGTGCAAGTTGCTAAGAATTTGATCAAACATTTCTGGCATATTTTGGCTAGATGAGCCAACTTCAGGTGCAGTAGGAACCTCAGGCATTGAAGCATCACCACTAGATTGCTCCTCACCCTCTTCTTCTTCTTGTTCCTCAACTTGTGGCGCAGCATTTCCAGCAATATCCCTCCAACATGATCGAGCAAGTGCCGGAATTTCCTGAAAATTATTGCCAACAACCTCTCCACGAACTAACATAGTCTTATTAAAATAATGGCAAGAAAAAACTCTATAATAGGCATCAAGATCAACATTTAAATTAGTTGCAATACTAGAAATAACATGCCCATGTGTTAAAGGTGAATCATGTTTATGTACACATTGCAACAATTGATTTACTATCCAAAAAGGCCAACATACGTCCTTGCGTTTATGTACACACCACATCAAAAACAACTCATTATATGAAACTCTATTGAATTCGGACCTATTAAAAACTAAAGAAGCTAAAATCCTATGCAAAATCCAATATCTTAAATCTTTAATAAACATGGATTTAGCATCCCTAGCTCTATAACGAGTTTGCAAATCAGTCAAAAATGTCCAAAATTCATGAGGCTTAAAAGATTTAGGTGGCTCGGTCAAACCAGCTTGAGAAAATCTAAATATCCTATTCATCATAAAATATGTCAAAGTGTAAGGTATACCAGCCATCCTAAAGTCTAACCAATTCTCATTATCATCATTCTTTTTTAATGTGGTATAGAATTCTAAAACTAAATCAGGACGCACATTTTCATGCATAGAAGCAAATTTAAACAACCCACATACCCTCAACATGTCATTAACTACTTCTAACATACCAATTTGATTAAGTAAAGAGTCAGGAAAAAAACTTACAGTGCATCAAATGCCTATTACGAAGTAGTAAATACCTACTACCTTCATCTACAGAGAAAATGGGAAATAGAGCACCATAGTGAGAAGCAATGTTCACCACTTCAACTTCCTGCTCTTCTGGGTCAGTTCGGGAAACCGTTGGATTCTTTGTCCTTACCATTCTTGCTGGTGTTGGGTAAACAAGAATGAAAAATATAGAGAAGTAAACTGAACACAAATGAAAGAAATTAACAAAAACAAACACACTAAAGGAAAACAGAAAAGAATAAAGAAAAAGAAATGTAAACAGAGAAAAATTACAAATGAAATGTGATGTAGTGATGCATGAACACGCAGAAATTAAATGGGTTTAGGGGAAAGAAGCAATGAAAAGAAAAATGAAAAGAAAAATGAAAAGAAAAATGAAAAGAAAAATGAAAATACATTAACAAACCTGTAAAGAGAAGGCAAAACCCGAAATCCCTAAATCAAGCTTTTCTTGAAGAAAGTAGAAGAGAAATAGAATGCTAAAACAGAGAACAAGAAAAACGCAAGGAGAACAGGGTACGGAAGTTCGAAAGTCACTGTGGAAGGAGGAAAAAGAAGAAATGAAGAATAAAAATGGCTTAGGAGGGTCTTGTATCTCGTGACCTGTGGAGGAAGAAATAAACTAACAGTGAAATGAAATAGAAAGGGAAGAAAAATGAAGGGTCACGACTTTTAGGGTTTTAAATTTAGAATTCCCGCTTTTAAGTTTCTTTTTTCTGTGTTTTTAATGCTTAAGTGTAAAATTAGGTTAATGTAACTAAAATTAAATCATCTAAAGCAGAAAATAAAGCAAAACAAAACAAAATAATATAAAAACAATAAGTGAAATAAGAAAATAAAAGAAAAGAAAAGAAAAAATTTAAATATACCTGATGGAGATCACGGCGTGAGGCAACGTCACGCCTCGTGACGCTTCGCTTACCTGGGAGAAGAGCTTCAAGCGAAAACCAATGAGCGTCACGTCGCGTGAAGGTAAATCACGCCGTGACACTTCGGCCTTACCTGGGCGAAGTCCCTCTTCCTCAGCTCAGCACGTCACGTGAAGGTACATCACGACGTGAACCCTGCAGAAATTTCTCGCTTGTTTTTGCTTCATCGCCTTCTGTCGCGATCGCGATACTTGCCGCGATCGCGACAGAATACAACGTCTGCATAAATTTTATTTTTTTATTCTTCTTTGCTTCTTTTTTTTTTATTTATTATTTTTTTATATATTTATTAAACTAAACTAATCTTACTAAATTAGCTGTGAAATAAAACAAATATATTAGTAGCATGAAAATCAAAAATAAAACTATATAAACAAATTTAAAAACAAAGTACAAAATATAAATAAAAACAATATAACTAACTAACCTAAATAAAAGAAATAGACAAATCATGGCTTAATATTCTCCCTAGGATTTTCCTCAGTATTGCTTGGAAGGCATCCTAGATTCCTAGAAGGTAAAGAATTTGCAAGTTGACCTATTTGAACCTCAAGATCATAAATAGAGGCTACCTGATTTTTAGAAATTTGATCAATTTTTGCCTCAAGTTTCTTTTGGCATTCATCTTGAGAATTCATCTTATAATTAATTTCCTCAATAAACTTATCAAGTTTTCCTTCAAAAGCACCAAACCTATCTTGTGGTTGTTGATATCCTACTCCCCTATTTTGGTTATTAACATTATTATTCCCCCATGAAAGGTTAGGATGATTTCTCCAACCAACATTATAAGTGTTAGAATAAGGATTTCCACGACTTTGGCTCTGAAGAAAATTAACTTGCTCTTTATTAGCTATGCCTAAAGTGCAATTTCCACTATCATGCCCATTTTGACCACACACATTACATGTATTTGATGAATTACCTCCCATGCCTAGACTATTAACTCTATGAGTTAAAGCCTCAACTTGAGCTTGTAATGCAACCATAGAATCTACTGAATGTATCCCCCTAACATTAGAATTATTATACTCTCTTACTCTTTCAGGAGGCCACATACAGTTATTCATTGCCATTTCTTCCAAAAGCTCATATGCTGCATCAATTGTTTTTCTCATTAAAGATCCTCCAGCAGCAGCATTAATAGTACCTCTTGTGGTTGGATTTACACCATTATAGAATGTTTGCATCAATAACTCTCTTGGCAAATTATGGTGTGGACACATCCTTTGCAATTCCTTAAATCTTTCCCAAGCCTCATATAATGATTCATTTTCATTTTGAACAAATGTAGTAATATCCTTTATGATTTTTGCGGTTTTGGCCAAGGGAAAATATTTTGATAAAAATGCTTGGGCCAATTGGTCCCAAGTAGTTATAGAACCCCTAGTCAATGAATTTAACCAAGCCTTTGCTTTATCCTTCAATGTGAATGGAAAAAGCCTAAGCTTGATTGCATCATTAGAAACCCCATTTATCTTAAAGGTATCACAAATCTCAAGAAAATTTGCCAAATGAGCATTTGGATCCTCATTTGCCAAACCATAAAATTGTATACTATTTTGAATCATTTGCAATAATGAAGGCTTAATTTCAAATTGATTGGCATTTACCGTTGGTCTTACCACTCCTTGTTGAGCACCACTCAAAGCAGGTGTGGCAAAGTCCATCAATCTTGGTGGATTTTCATCAGCCATGATAATTGATCTCCTATTTTTGTTCTTCTTTTTATTTGATTTTCGGTTACTCAATAAAAACCTCTCAATTTTAGGATTTAAAGGCTCAAGCTCTTCTAAAGAACTCCTTGTACTAGGCATGAACTTCTAAAATCCTGTAAAAACAAAACACAAAATTAAGTTAAACAAATAAATAAATTAAAACAAATAAAATATTGTAATCCAAAATCATAAATCAATTTTTATAATGGCAAACAACCGCTCCCCGGCAACGGCGCCAAAAACTTGTTGTGCATTTTTTTCTAATGATGCAACATACCGCAAGTATACGGTGTACCGCAATAGTACTTTAGATATCGATCCCACAGGGAACGTGTTACACACTATTACTAATTGATTTTAATCTTGTTTACAATGATTAATTAATGGTAGAGTTGGTTTTAATCTAATCTAACATGTAAACTAATTAAACCTAGTTAATGATAGTCAAAAGAAGATAAAATAAATCATGAAGAATTAAAAACAATGAACTTGATTCCATCATTTAGGTTAACATCTTTCATCTTTTCTTGCAAGCCAAGTTAGAATAAACTTTTAACTCACTCTCTCGACATGAATTAAAATGCCTAAAACATATAATTAAAATTCTAACTCACAATTTTCATTAATGAATTAGAGGTTTCTAATTACATATTTTAAGAATAAACACTAACCTATAGCAATTATCTCAATATACCAATCTCTCAAATATACCTTGATAATGAATCTCTATTAAATTTCGGATAAAGCAAACTCTCGAATTACTTTAACTTATAAAAGTCATACAAAAGATATTAATAAAGAATCTACAATGAAAGATTATGAAAGTATATAGAAATAGAAAGAATTATAATATGCAAGTTCATTAAAATAATATTCATAAAAATAGTGGAGAAGAATTAAAAATAAGAGAACAAGATAGAAGTTCTTCAACCCTTTTCTCAATCTCTTGAAATAAATTTTCTCCTCCTTGATCTTCTTCTTCAATACATAAAAACTAACTAAGAAAATAAAACTAAAGGAAATACAGAAAATTGATTAACTAAAATTTCATCTAATATTATTGTCTCCCTGAATTTACAGTTAAACTACATATTTATAGAATATAATTAAAAGCTTGTGTCCCTTGAAAATGTCCCTTGGGAACAATTGCAACTTTGGGTGAAAGATGGTGACTTTTCATGTGATTTTTGGCTGAAAACCGTCCAACGGTCGCCTCTGTCGCGCTCGCAACGTTGTCGCGATCGCGACAGAACGCGCTTGCCCATTTCTTCCTTCTTTCCTCTCTTCGGTTTACGCTTCCCTCTCTGGCCAGTCACGTCGCGTGACTTCCCATCACGGCGTGATTCTTCTTCGCGTGTGGCGTGACTGGCGCTCACGTCGCGCCTCTTCTCCTCTCCTTTCTCTTCTCTTCTCTTTTCCCTTCTTTTCCTAGCCTCTCTGTGGCCAGTCACGTCGCGTGACCTTTGCTCACGGCGTGACTCTTCTTCTTTCTTCTTCTTTCCTTTCTTTCCTTTCTTTGCTGGCTTCTCTTCTTCAGTCACGTCACGTGACTCCTGGTCACGGCGTGTCTCGTCTCTCTCGCAGCTCCTTCTTCCTTTCCTCCTTCTTCTTCATTCTTCTTAGCAAGTCACGTCACGTGACTCCTGGTCACGGCGTGACCTGCTCCTCTTCTCGTGATCTTCTCCTTCTTCTACCTCTTTTCTTCATTTTTTCACCTAAACATGCCAGTAAACATAAAAACTAACAGACTAATACTAATATACATAAACTAACACATATAACATCAAATATTCACTTAATTATATAATTAATTAATTAAACTCATACTAAACATATACTTAATTATACATTAATTAAGCTCCTATCATTATGCAGCATCCTTCTGACTCTCTATCTTGGAAACATTTTAATGAAACTCATCCTTCATTTGCCGCTAAGACTAGAAATGTAAGGTTGGGGTTATGCACAGACGATTTTCAGCCATTCGGACAATATGGGGGAAAATATTTGTCATGGCCTATAATAGTCACGCCTTACAACCTGCCACCTTGGATGTGTATGAAGGAAGCTTATATGTTTCTAACTGTTATTGTACCTAGCCCTAAGAATCCAAAACAAAAAATTGATGTCTTCTTACAGCCCTTGCTTTATGACTTAAAGGAATTATGGAATATTGGGGTGCCTACATATGATGTGTCAAAGAAGCAAAATTTCATGATGAAAGCTGCCCTTATGTGGACAATCAATGACTTTCCAGCATATTCCATGATGTCTGGTTGGAGTACATTTGGAAAGTATGCATGCCCTTATTGCATGGAACGTACTCAATCATTTAGGCTAGAAAGTGGTGGAAAATAAACATGTTTGACAATCATAGAAAATTTCTCGCTATTGATCATCCTTTTAGGAGAAATAGAAGGAATTTTAGAATCAGGCATGTCGAAACATTGCCACCGCCACTAATAAGAGATGGGGAACAAATTCTGCAAGAAATTAATCAGTGGGGTCTTGTGAAAGTTACTGAGCTTGACACGGATGAGATTAATGGTTTTATTTGTCAGTCTTGTGGCTGGAGAAAGCGAAGCATTTTTTGGGATTTGCCTTATTGGAAAACACATATGATTTGACATAATCTTGATGTCATGCATGTTGAAAAAAATGTATTCGACAATGTGATTAACACGTTCTTAAATGTTGAAGGAAAAACCAAATACAATGCCAAAGCCCGTTCAGATTTGGAAAAGTATTGTTGTCTGCCAGAGTTGGCAATGGATCCAATTAGTGGCAAATATCCAAAAGCATGTTACACACTGGATAAAGAATCAAAAAAAGAATTGTTTGAGTGGCTGTCAGAACTTAAGTTCCCAGATGGATATGTTTCTAACTTGGGTCGGTGTGTTGACATGTCAAAACTGAAATTGTATGGCATGAAAAGTCACGATTGTCATATATTCATGCAGCGATTGATTCCTGTTGCATTCCAGGAGTTACTACCTAGAAATGTGTGGCAAGTCCTCACGGAGTTAAGCTTATTTTTTAAAGAATTGGCATCTAGTACTCTCCGAGTTGAAGATGTCGAAGCATTGGAAACAAACATCCCCCAAATTCTGTGTAAGCTGGAGAAGATATTTCCACCGTCTTTCTTTGACTCAATGGAGCACTTAATGGTATACTTCCTATACAATATCGATTGATGTATCCGTTTGAAAGGTAAATATCAGTATAATAATGTACATTATGTAGTGTCAAACTTTGCAGGCGAAAGCACGTATAAACTAATTATTTATACTGGTCGTATGCAGGTTTCTTTGAACGCCAAAAAAAAAGATTGGTAACAAAGCAACAGTTGAGGCATCGATTTGCAATGCGTATTTACTTTCAGAACCATCTACTTTTTTCTTGCATTATTCTGAACTGCACGTCAGTACTAGACAACGACGACCACCTCGTAATGATGATGGAGATTGTCGGGAACCAAGTGCTGAAAATTTAATAATTTTTGCTTACCTTGGCCGAGCATGCTCAGAAATTTGAGACAAAACATTAACATCGGAGGAGTATCAGGCAGCGCATACATATATTCTACTAAATTACGAGGAGGTTGCGCCATTCTTGAGGTAGGGAGTATTTTATTTAAATATTAAACTGCGATATATGCAAGGATTTCTACTAAGTGAATAACGGAATTTTTTTTACTGCATTGTAATGAAGTATATATTGCAATAACTTACGTGAAAAGCATCCCAATCTTACACCAAGCCAAGTTGAAGCGAATATTGACAAGTACTTCACTGACTGGTTCGAACCCTATGTAAGGCCAACACTATTTCCATATATAACCTTTAAATATCATTTTACATTGGATTGCTGATAACTTTTCCATGTTTTCTATTTTCAAATAAGGTCCGCTACAATGGGATTGATAATGAATACCTCTGTAGTTTGTCACAAAGACCATTACGGAGAGTGAAGTGTTACTCAATCTATTTTGTCAATGGATTCAAATTTCACACAAAAAGCCATGCTTCTGGGAGACGTTCAATAAATAGTGGCATTTGTGTAAAAGGCTCCAACTCATGTGATAGTATTAGTGATTACTATGGATGGATTGAGGAGATTATAGAGTTAGAGTACCCTTCGTTACCAATAAAACGGACAATATTATTCAAGTGTCATTGGTTTGATCCCACTATAGACATTGGTCTTAAGATACACAACCAATATAGAATGGTTGATGTAAACCAACATCGTCGTCTCAACAAATATGAGCCATTTATCCTAGCAATGCAAGCTACTCAAGTGTATTATGCAAGATATCCGTCTTTGAGAGTAGATAGATCTAACTGGTTAGCTGTGTTTTCAGTGAAACCAAGGGATTTCATTGTGACATCAGATGCAAGAGATGGTACTGCTACTACAAGTTCTAATGCCTTCCAAGATGATGAAGTTACATTGCATGATGTAACAGTTGATATTGGTAATGAAGATGATATTGATTTGCGTGACCCTAGGGGAGCTGTGATTGAACTTGACAACGTTGATGAATTCGTTCAAGAACATGAAGAGGATGATGATGAAGAAGAATTCTTGATTATGATAGCAATGAAGACGAGGATGAGGAATTTGAACATTCGTTTGATAGTAACTAATTGATCAAAAATAATTTTTTTGAGTATCATGTTGTAACGTGTAAAACCTTTAAATTTTATATATCATATGAGAAATAGCATTGATACGTGCACTTATGAAACTGGATATAATTTATGTTATACACATACATGTATAGTTTACCTTTTTTGTAGGTATGGGTCGTGGTAGAGGACGGGGCATTATAGGTCGAGGTCGATAAGGGGGACGATCTGGAGGGGATTCAATTACTCCACCTTTTGTAGATATGCCAGATGTAGGCGACCCTTCATCCGAGAATGCACATACGCCTCGTGTCACATTCACGCCATCTGCATCAACTCCTACACCACACACAGCCAACAGCAGTACATCGAATTCATGTAAAGTGGCAAGTGAAAATAACAATAGATTGCGCATTATAGTGAACCCAAGGGGCATGTAAGTATTAACCTATACAAATTGCGATTAAGTGATAATAACATATTTAACCACATTGTTTTTATATTATATACTTTGAAGGCTGGAACCTTCCTCACAATGCTCCAAAATCATAATTAGCAGCTTCCACCAACGGATAGACATTAATGGCGTTAGTTGGAAGGAGGTTTCTAGAGAAGTTAAGGAGTTTTATTGGGGAGAATTCAGGGTACATTCGAATATTGTTGAAACTTTTTCATTACGAATTTAAGTTTGCAAATTAATTGGATTATTGCATTATTGTATTTACTAATGATTTTGTTGTCACGTGTATATACAGAAAAAAGTGTCATTGGGATGCTGATGCAAATGGTGTTGTTAGGACAGGTTGGGAAACAAAGGCAGCTCAGAGGTATAAGGATTATGTGTACCACATAAAAATCGCCAAGCAAAAACCAAGAGATTTTCCAGAAGCTGCATGGGTTAAGTGGAATGAGATTTTTAATCTACCTCCACGCATTCAGTTTTCTAATCAGAAAAAAAAAATCAATCGCTATGGAGGGTCTGAAGAGAAGGCTCCTGGATCATACACCGGTGGGACTATTTCTATTGGTGAGCATATCTCACGAATGGTAAGTAATTTAATTCTAACAGAAATTATACTTTTACATTAGTCAATTTCAATTATCATAATGTTTGCCAATTGATTTGTTCAATTGAGTAATTTTGAAACATTTAGCCTTTTGTATATGGATTATATAGAACCAATTAAATATTATATTTCAATTACGTGCGAATTGTATGATAATATATTGATTGATTTACGTATTGGAGGATGGGCAAATTGTGTTGGAGTTTGTTGAGGGGATCAGAGTACATTTGTGCTTTTAAGAAGTGTAAAATGAATTTTTATTTACAGGAGGTTGTCAATATTATAGGGGAGGTGCTGCCAAAATTTTTATTGATTTTTTTAAGAATTTTCACTTCATACATTATAATGAAATAGCATAAAGACGTTGAATAATGCAAATTCATATTTTACTAATAAAGCAAGTAGTTATCTTCGTTAATCATCTTTTTCTTTTCCAATTACTACTTTCTACTGCACAATATAGGAGAAGGAGTTGGGCCGGCCACCTACAATTCCTGAGGCCTATCTGCACACACATACTATAAATCATGATGGGAAGACCTATGTGGCGGATCGTAGCAGGGAGGTATATGTAAGTCGGATGCACTTTAATTATTCATAATATTTTTAGTTTCTCAAATGCTAAATTGTTGTAAAATATGATTTGTTCTTATATTTACGTTTATTAAAAATTATTGTTGTTTAACAGGAGAAGTTTGAGCAACTCCGATCTGAAAGATCGTAGGATGAGTCGTCGGTTGATGAGTCTGAGTTGTTTATCGAGGCCACAAGATGCAATAAAAGGAAAACAATTTACGGTCTAGGCTCATATGTGCCTCCTGGTCTTTATCCATCTGGTTCATCGTGTTCTGTTGGTGGGGTTGATTTCACCCATGGTCACTCAACTTATCACTTATCGCGCAAAAGTAACCGACTTTTTTTTTCTTACTTAAATGTCACTGAACTTTTAACATTATTGCACAAAAGTCATGTTGACCGGAATCCGGCGACGACTCTTGCCGGATTGATAAGTTCAACAAATACAACATTTAAATTAATTTCACTTACGGTCACTAGACTTATTATTTACCTCGCAAAAGTAATTAACTTTTTTTTCAACTTAAATGTTACTGAACTTTTAACATTTTTGCAAAAAAGTCATCAATCCGGCAAGGGTCATCGCCGGATTCTGGTCAACATGACTTTTGTGCAATAATGTTAAAAGTTCAGTGACATTTAAGTAAGAAAAAAAAAGTCGGTTACTTTTGCGCGATAAGTGATAAGTTGAGTGACCATGAGTGAAATTGACCCGCTGTTGGTGCAAGCACAGCCTCTCATTCCGGTGGTACTTGCTTGACAAAAGAAGATGTCGCGGAGATTGTAGCTACAACTATTCGTTCATTGTTTTCGCACTTGGCCCCTCAGCCAACAGCCACTCAGTCCAGTACCACCACTACATCACCTGCACCACATGATGATGTCGGCCCTTCAAGTCCGCACGGTCCTGACCCGCCTGATGATTCTCATTTTGGTTATGGTGGCCTTACCTGAACATCAATCTCCATATCTTTTTTTTATGTATGATACTATTATTGCAATTTATTACTTAGGACGATAATATGTGGCACATTAAGGTTATTATTTTAATTTAGTTTTCATGTATTTTGTATTAGATATATATACTATGTACGTACGAATATTAATATATATATGTTTTGGATTATAATTTTATATATTTGATTATAATTTACATTTATACGTACGAATATTAATTATATATATTTTGGATTATAATTTTATATATTTGATTACAATTTACATTTATATTTACATTTATTTATTTCATTTTATAATACCATGAAATTTTACCCAAAAAAAAAATATTTCAATAAATTAGCGACGGATTTGCAACAGAAAATTCAGTCGCTAATTATTAGCGACGGATTATTTCTGGCGACTAACTATCGCAATGACACATTAGCGACAACATATTGCGACAGAAATTCAGTCGCTAATTACTCTTGGCGACTAGATTAACTTCTAAATTAGCGACAAAATATATTAGATTTTGCGACTAAATTTAGTCGCTAATATTAGCGACTGTATCCTGATTTAGTCGCTAAATTTCTTGCAACGGCCTGATTTGCGACTATCCGTCGTCCTGTCGCTAAAAATTATTAGCGACTCAAATCTTCATTTAGCGACTAAATATGCCGTCGCTATTTCCTATTTTTTTTTAGTGTTATAAACCAACAGTAGTGATAATAATAATAATAATAATAATAATAATAATAATAATAATAATAATAATAATAATAACAATCACATAATAATAATAATAATAATAATAATAATAATAATAATAATAATAATAATAATAATAATAACAACAATCATATAAATAGATATTAATGTCTAAATAATATTTTAACTCATTATGTATTATAAACCAGCAAAATAAAATTAATAATAATACTAATAATAATCATATAAATACATATTAATATCTAAATAATATTTCAACTCATTACTTACTATAAACCAACAACAAGAACAACAACAACAACAACAACAACAACAACAATAATAATAATATTTTAACTCATTACGTATTATAAACCAACAATAGTAATAATAATAATAATAATAATAATAACAATATAATAATAATAATGTCTAAATAATATTTTAACTGATTATGAATAATAATAATAATAATAATAATAATAATGTCTAAATAATATTTTAACTGATTATGAATAATAATAATAATAATAATAATAATAATAATAATAATAATAATAATAATAATAATAATAATAATAATAATAATAATAATAATAATAATAATATTCACACAATATTATACACTTGTATATAATTCTAATGAATATAGTATTTAGGCCATTTATTGTAATTGTACCATTTACAATAACTTTTTTTATTTCACTGGCATTGTATCTCTAATTTTTAAATAATTTTCATCACTATCTTTTATTAAATATCAGAACTAATTGCTCGTATATCGTTACATACTCATTATTCCAAATTTTCATTAAAAACTTTAAATAACATATTGGTATTATCATGCAAAGACACTACAAAAAAATAGAGAATTAGCGACAATAATTTTCGTTGCTAATAAGGCAAATTCCGTTGCTAATTAATTTTAGCGACACCACGACTAATCGTCGCAAACAGTTCAGTTAAGGAATTTTGCGACTAAAACATAAAACAGTCTCTAAAAATAGCGATGGTAAAAATTGTAGCAAAAAATAAAAAAAATCCAAATAACCCCTAAAGCTAATCGCCGTAAATATTAAAAATTTATTAATGACAAATAATCTGTCGCTAAAAATATTAAACTTTTTTAATATTATTATTTTCAATTTAATTTTTTTTTATTATTATTACATCCAAAATTTAATTTATGTAAATAATAATTATGCAATATTATTAACAATACTATTAATTTTAAAAAACATAATATTATAGAAATACATTAAATTGTACAATACTTAAAAACTACTAATTCAAACTAAATAGTGCTATTTAGAATCACAACTAACAAGATTTTTCACTATATATATATATATATATATATATATATACCATTGGACGCCGCAGGATCAAAGGGTACAAAATTATGAATAAATAAAAAGACACACAACAATATCCTCGAAAGGATTTCACAACCTAATCTTAAAACAAAAATAAAATGCAATGCAAGTGCAATGCAGAAAATAAAAACTGAATCAGGAAAGTACGTGGCACTGAACAAGCATGATAACCTAGTTATCCTTTGGACCAGTAGCCCGCAGCTCGTATTGTTTCAGCCTATATACTTTCAAGATCTTTTGAAAAGTTTATGCAAACAGTATTTCTAATGTACCAGATCAGATTACACTGCAGGTACAGAGCATACTTATGAATGCAGAAACAATTGTTTGAAAAATATTTTTATTAATATAACATAAATTACATAAACTGTAAGGTATAAAGAGGCTCAACACATGAGCTACACTTACAGGTTTTGGAAGAAAATAAAAGAAATAGATACAAGAGATAAATACTCAGCTCAAGATTACAAGGTGTTTAGGCTCAACACATGAGCTACCTAATCAATTGATCTAAGTGTGAGAGTTTGAAGACTGGGAATTCTCTCCAAATTAGTCTCTGCCTTCAACTGGGAAGAAGGTCGTCCTTAAGTAGAGAGTCTTCCGTCAATTATGGGAGCCTGGTGGAGACAGGAAGTGATGGGATGAGCTGGAAAAGAAGTCTTCACGTGCTCTGTACCTACTGCTCCATTATGGCTGTTTAAAAAAGAAGAAAAAGCCAAGCACCGAAAGCAGAAAATATCTTTTTACTGTTTTCCTTTTGACTTTTTTTTTTTTTTTTTTTTATGAGGCTGGGCCTTAACAAAGGTATGGGCTCAAGCCTGTTTGCAAATATAAAACATAAAATAGGATGGGCTAGGCCCATGTTTACAAAATTCCTTCGTTTATGGATCCATGCGAGAATTAGGGAAGACATCACAGTCTTCATCTGCCAGATCGAAGGTGGGCTCTGTCCCAGAAGAAGAAGAGCCTGCTTTTGAGGAACCTGAAGGGGCTTTCGAAGAAGAGGCCTTACTTTGTAGAAGTTGGGCCATTATCTGAAAGTATTCCTCTTCAGTTTTTGCTGCTGCAAGTTGGGTTTGGGCAAAGGATTTCTGGGCTAAGAACTGTGTTGAAGAGTGTTCTATCTTGAGAAATCCTTGGCTTTGGAGATACCGACTTACAGAGGGTTTTTTGATGGATTCCGGAATGTTAAATTTCGTCCACCATCTGGTTTTGAATCTTCTGACCAAGCTTACTTGTGCTTCATGCTGGTAGTAATCTAGATACCAAGCTGTTACCCAAGGTAAGAAAAACCTGACTGCAAAAAGCATCAAAGGATGAAACCTTTTTTCTCTGTCAGAAGGTTGATAAGAGGTTTTGAAAAGGGTGTAGCTTTCCTGAACCTGGGGTTTTAGGATCTCAGGAGAAGCTCCATACAATTTCCACCAATGTGCAAACCAAAAAGGGATTCTGGTTGTGTCATGCTTGGGTTGAAAATAAAACAACCAAGTATGGGTGGAATTTGCATTTTGAAAAAGAAAGGCATTGTACCAGGCCTGTTGATAATCCCAGTAGGAATAGGTCCGGCAGTGGTTATAAGTGGTTTTGAAATCAATGGGAAAGGATTTGGGCTGGTGTAAGTTTTGTCCCCACTCAAGAGGAGAGAGAACTTTATGGATTTTTCCCATTGAGTAGTTTACAGGTCCGGTTTTAGGATTGTCTGTGAAAGACACAGAACCTGTTATTTCAAGAATTGCCCTGTAATAAGGCTGGGGTTTTGTTAAATCCCATGGTTTAAATAACCAGCCTCTAGGGAAAACTTTTGAAATGGCCACTTGAGGGTTTTGAGAATAAAATCCTTCCTCAATGGTCCAAATGTATTGGAAATCTGTTTTGACAAAATAACTTGAAATGTTTTTTGTTTGGGATAAAACAATTTCAGAATCGTTTTGAGTCAAAACAATTTTTGAAAATTCCTCTTGTGAGGATTTTGAAGTAGAAACTCCGAGGTCGGAGGGTTTGATAAGTTGTCTATCACAAGATGATTCTTGTGTGGGTTTTGAAATTTGTTTTGAGGAGGGTTTTGAGGATGAAGATCCTTCCTCCTGTTTTGAAATGGTTTGAGAAGTTATACCTTTTTGTTTCTCTTCAATCATTTTGAAGAGATTGTGAAGGTCAACCTGGCTTTTGAGAGTCTCAATCCAATTTTGGACTTGGGACTGTTTGGCAAGGGCTTCTTCATCTTCTTCGACAATTTCTGCCCAAGATTTGATTTCTGTAGCAGTAGAGGCTGCCACAGGTTTTGAAGATTTTGGGTCCTCTTGCTGGACCTCTTTTGCCTTCCCCTTTGATTTTCTGGGCATTTATGAGGTCCTGTTTTGAAGGAACTCTCTGGTCAGAAAATCAGGAATTGAGTTTTTATCTCCTTTAATAAATTCAATTTCAAAATCGAAAATACTAAGGATAGCTTGCCAACGGGCAAAAATCTGTTTTGATGCGATGTTTTGAATATCTTTTTGCAAAACGTCCTTAGCAGATTTGCAATCAATCCGAAGTAAGAACTTCTGATTTAACAAATCGCTTTGGAATTTTGAAATGCACATGACAATTGAAAGAATTTCTTTTTTAATTGTAGAATAATTTTTCTGACAATCATTCCAATGTGCAGAAGTGAACTGGACTATGCATTCTTTGCCACCCACTGTTTGTTTTAAAATGCCTCCATAACCTAAGTCAGACGCATCAGTCTCAACAATCTTAGGTGCTAATGGATCAGCTAAATGCAGGCATGGAATTTCTTTTACCTGTTTTTTAATTTGTTGAACTATACTAGTATGTTCATCAGACCAAGCAACAGGGGTTTTCTTTAACCTATCATGCAAAGGTTTTGCTAGACGGTTAATATTGGGACAAAAATCTAGGACATAATTCAGATTACCCAAAAATCTTTGAAGTTGGGTTTTGTCAAGGATTTTGTCTGGAAATTTATCCGCGAATGCCAAAGATCTCTCTATTGGAGTAATTGTTCCTTGGGAAATATAATGACCTAAGAAACGAATTTTCGTTTGGAAAAGAGAGATTTTTGTTTTTGAAACAACAAGTCCATTTTTCTTTGTTACATTGAAAAAGGTCCTGAGGTGTTTGAAATGTTGTTCAATTGATTCTGAAAAAACAAGAACATCATCAATATAAACAACACAGAATTTTGAAAAAGGATTAAAAATCTCATTCATAATTCTTTGAAATTCTGAAGGAGCATTTTTTAAACCAAACGGCATAACCGTCCACTCATACTGTCCAAACGGAACAGTAAAAGCAGTTTTGTAACGATCTTTTGGTTCAATCTGAATTTGCCAAAAACCTGATTTCATATCAAATTTTGAGAAAACAAATGCAGAGTGCAGTTTTTGCAAAAGATCTTTTTTGTTCGGAATTGGATATCGAATCCATTTTAAAGCCTTGTTTAGTGGTTTGTAATTGATTACAAGCCTAGGCGTGCCTCTTTCAATTTCAGAGTTTTTGTTAACATAAAAAGCTGCACAGCTCCAGGGAGATCTGGATACTGTGATTAGACCTTTCTGTTTTAAATCTTGAATCTCTTTTTTGCAATGTTCTTCGAGTTCATGATTCATTTGAATTGGTCTTGCTTTTGTTGGAATTTGTTTTTCAGAAAATTCATTTTCATATGGCAAATCTACCATATGTTATTTTCTGTTCCAAAAGGCATTTGGTAAATCCGAGCAAATTTCATTTTCAATTATTTTTTGAAAATCAGAAATTCTTTGTTTCACCAAATTGTTTTCTAATCCTTTTTGGATTTTGAAAAAGGAAACATCCTGTTTGAGAAATTGCAAATGTTTTTGTTTTCCTTGAATCATGCAATTCAATTCACTTTTGTAAACAGAACAAGCTTTTAAAATGTTTAAATTTCTTGTTCTGGGTTTTTCAACAAAAGGGAAAACAATTTTTTCTCTATTTGTTTTAAAAGAAATACCATCATATGTGACAGAATAGGGAGTAATCATATTGATAAATGGAGTCCCTAAAATGACAGTATGGCTGATATTTTCCAGTAACACAAATGGAGTTTTTATAAAGATGCTACCATTTTGAATGGAAGCCTCTGTTTTAAATTTGATTCCCATGTCGGAGTTGTTAGCTGCGACAAGTTTTTCAGAAGTTTTTTCAAAAAATCTTTTTGGGACGATACAGCTTTTTAAACAATTTAAATCTGCTCCTGTATCAAAAAGAGCAACTGTATCAATCTTGAAATCGTTTGAAAAAACAATGGAAACTTTTATCAAATATTTTCTTGTGGTTATTTCTCTTAAAATAAACAAGAAAACATTTGGAGCATTTTCTAAACTTTGAATTTTATTTTCTAAGTCTAGATTAGCAGTTTCGTTTTCAATTTTTTCTTCATTTTCATTATCATTAGGACTAGAGTCTTGTGATAAAAGATCATGAAGAAGGTTTGAATCTCTCTCCTGTTTTTCTCTAAGAGTTTTCAGCTCTTGTTTGACAATTTTAATTTCTTCCTGGAGCGATTGAATTGTCACAGGAGGTTTTTCTTTTGATTTAGTACTTAAGATTTTTGTGAGATCATAAGTACTGTTTGGAATGAGTTTAGAAGTGGAAAGTTTTGGAGTTTTTGGTTCAAAGGACTTTAAAAGTTTTTCAATGATTTCCTTTTGAAGTTTTGAATCTTCCACTTGTTTAATAATATCAAGAATTAATTCTTGATCTTTTGTCAAAACATTTAAAGACTTGAAACTACTACTCGACTCACTACTTGAGGAATCAAGGGCAGCAATTTCATCATTTTGGAAAGAATCTTCTGTTTCTGATGATTCTGTTTGAGTATCACTTTCAGAAGTTTCAAGGAGGATAGCTTCAATTTTTTGAATTGTTTCTCCCTCAACTTGTAATTCATGAAGTTTTTTGTTAAGTCTGCAATATTTTGAAGTATGACCAGGTTTGCCACACTTAAAACAAGTGACTTGTTTGAAAGTTGATTTGAAGGGTTTTTTAAAAGATCTTCTTTTGTGAGTCTTTTGAGGTTTGGATCTTTTATAAAACTCTTGTTTGTTGGATTTTGAAGGAAAACGTTTTTTAGGCTTTCTGTAGGATTTAGAACAGGAACCTCCACAGGCTTTTGTTTGACCTTCCGTGGAGACTTCAAACTGTTTACAGAACGATCCTAATTCTTGCCTAGTTTTCTTCATTTCCCATTTCAGGTGTTTTTGAAGTTTTAAATCTTGGCAGATTTTTAAACCTTCCTTTTGTGTAAAACTAACTAATTCCCCATAAGTTAAATGGTTATAAGGAATTTGGCTAATCCCGAAAGCTTCTTTGATTTTACTTCGGACTCTTTCTCCTAAAAGGGTAGGAAGGCCGGCAAGGAATTTCTCCTTCCAAAATGGTTGATTAGAATCTTCCCTAAGCATTACCCTAGTTAAGAAAGTGTTTTTGTAAATTTGAAAATCAGAAAGCTTTTTGCACCTGAGGTTTGAAAGAAGTTCTGCATTTTTATCTTTCAAATGAGAAGGGTCGCCTATGAAGTGTAGACTAATCGTGTGGATTAGGGTTGCTACAGCATCAGGTATGGGGTTTCCTATCTCATCGAGAATGGGAGTTCCATCCTCTAGGGTCTGGATTGCACCTAATATTTCTAACTGCTGTTGGGCAGTGAGATGATAATCCCACCATCCTTTTAGTTGTCCTGAAAAACCTGCAACTAGAAGTTCAGCAATTGCTCTATCAGGTGTACCTGTTTGGGTTTTGTAAGCATTGGAGGCCATAGTCATCTGTTATAGAAGACTAAGGATGTTATACTCGGACATACCATCTATGTTCCATTCATAGACAGTAGAGGCATTGAATTTAGACTGGGACAGAATGTTTGGTCTATTTTCTATGCCTAAGTCTGGGGCTGTGGTCATGGCTAATGGTTGACCTCTTTGCCAAACGAGTTTAAACAATTCCTCCTTTTTGTTTGGCTGTGTATCTTCAGAATCAGATATTTGTTCCAAAGCACTAACAGCTTTACTACGGTCAGGGGTATCTCTAACAACTTCTGGTGTAGACGTAGAGGTATTCTCTATCCTACTAAGTTGGGTTTTAAGAGCTTCAGTAAATTCTGATTTACCTTCCCTGAACAGTTTTTGACTTGTTTTGGAGATCTGAAAAGGTTTAAAAACTGGACTTTTCAGTTTTGAGGCTGTTGATTCAACCTGGGAAACAACAGTGGTTTGTTTTTGGTTTTCCTCTATCCTAGTTAATTGTTTGGCAATTGTACTAAGATGAGTGTTTGAAAAATTGTTTTGTTGAAGAATATTTTTAATATCCTTGTTTGAGTCACCACTTGGAGTTTTGTATGGAGCAGCATCTATAGTGGTTTCTAGATGTGCGATTTTGATTTGTCTTAAAGGTGGATGTTCAGATTGAATTTTCTTACCATCTACCATTTCCCATTCTGTAACCTTATTCCTAACAGTAACAGGGTTGACAGATTTGGTGTTTGTTTTGAAAGGATATGAAATTTTGTTTTGAGATGCATAAATTTCAAACCAATCAAAGAATAAAACATGAGCTTTGTTTTGTATGACGAAGTCATAAAACTCATTTTGAATTTCTTTTCTTTTTTCCAGAAAATTTTTGAAAAACCAATTTCTTTTTTCTGAATTTTTTGGAGAATAGAAATCCTGATGTAAGAAATTTTTGTTAACTTCAAACTCTTTTTCTAAAACATTGAGTTCATTGATAACATTTTCAGTTACCGCAGAAAAAGATGGTGAAGTGGGAGGTGAATTATGTTGATCTTCATCACCTTCCTGTGGCCTGGTATAGACCTGGTGAGGTACATTTGAAGAATAATCCACATTTTGAAAAGAAGCATTTGGAATACTTGAACAAGAAAATCTTGGGTTTTGGAAATTTTCCATCCTATCAGGTAGATGAATAACTGAAGGAAGTTTTGAAATATTTCCCAAATCTAGAGTACTCATGGAAGAACCAGTATCTGAAAACCGATGACTGGAAGCTCTATTAAAGCTTATTTTTACCTTTCCGTCATTGTACTGGGTAATTTCTCTTAACATGGTGTTTGGTTTTGCCTGTTCAGGAGATTTTGGTTTTGAAATACCTTCTAAAATCCATTCTTCGGGAAGACTTATGTCTTTCCAGAGGATAGATTTTGGAATGACTGTATTAGATCTGGACAGATCTGTTTGTAAAAAGAGAGTTTCACCTTTTTTAGATTCAACACTTTTTGTTGCTGTAAAAGCTGAAACCATTGCCTTGTAATGCATTTTGAACATAATTGCTACTGGAATTGATCCTTCCAGCATTTTGTAATTATGGGTTTTGATTTGCAAAATCAAGGATTTTAAAATGTTTTTATCTCTGAGAGATAAAGAAATATCCGAATAACATTCAAAAGAAATTGGGCCTTGACATAGACTCGATTCTACTGATGCTATCATGGAATCTTGGAAATTTATGTGTCTGGCATCCCTCAATACACAAAGAATTGAAGTGTTTAAGCCATCTTTTGTTAATGGTTTGATTCCCACCTGGACAAGTCCTACGTATATATAACTGTATTTTCTGTCTAGATGTTTTTGTAAAGTCTTTTGAGAAAGAAGTTGGATGGTTTCAAATGGTTTTGAGATTTGAATATCCCTTTCTTCCGTTTTGATGACATAGTCAGTTTTGAAAAGATTTTGAAACAGACCAGTTTCATAAACTTGATCTTTTTTTATTTTTGGAATTTCCCAGTTATTTAAAGATTTTTGAAAATCCTCAATAGTGATTTCTTCACTATTGGTTGGATGTTTGAAATTTGATTCCGAGGAACCAGAAGCAAGAGAACTTGAAAGAGAAGTGGATCTACAAAATAAATTATTCATAATTTTGAAAATTTAGTTTTAATTTTGAAAAATTTATCTTCTTACCTGGATAACTAGGTCCTGGAAACTTACAGCCCTAAACGCCTGTTCGTCGGCTAAAACGGGACTTACTGCCTCACCTCTAACCTTACCCAGATAATATTTTAGTTTTTCAAACTTAAAATAAATTTACCAAATCACAAATAATTAACTTTATATGAACTCTAACCTTACCCAGATATATATATATATATATATATATATATATATATATATATATATATATATATATATATATATAACTTCACAATAACTTTCTAAACTATTCATCATTTCTCGTAACAAGCAACCAATAATGCACATGCCTTTCATATTCTTGTTATCTTTAGTAGCATTCTATCCAATTTCAGTACCTACAAGTATCCAATAAAATTTTCAAATTATTAGATACTAAAACATAGGATAATTAATATAATTTCATTTTTTTATCAAAAAAATTAATTTCAATTTGATGACCAAGTATTAGCACTACAATTATTAAAGAAAGGAAAAACTCAAAGAACTACTATAACACCCTCACATTACATTATATTGTATTTATAACGGTCAATTAGCTCAGATTAAGTGATTACCATGAATATTTGAAGTATGTCTCAAGTTTGAATATTGCTAAAGACGGGTAAATTTTTTTTTTTTACTTTACTTCCTAATATACTTCCTTAGTTTTCAGTTGTTTCTCTTTACCATTTACCAATTTTACTCAATTAAAATACACATTTAATTTTAACTTAAAAATCATTTTAATATTTAAGTTCAATTACTTTTTAAACTTTTACCTATAACTTCTTTTGTTTCAAATTATAATTTTAACTAAATTCTTTAAATTAAACTTGTTATTTTAACTTTAAAAAAAAATCAATTTAAGCAACACATTATTTAATGGAGCATTCAAAAGTCTTTCAACTACCATCTATAATATATATATATATATATATATATATATATATATATATATATATATATATATATATATATATATATATATATATATATATATATATATATATATATATATATATATATATTTCTTAAATTTACATATTAACAAATATAGTATAAACATATAATACCAATTCATGTATCCAAATCTGACTATCATAGAATTATTTACTATTTAAATTCTAACATACAAATTAACTTATATTTCTACTACTTTTGCAATTCTAGTATCAATTCATCAAATGCAAGATGCTCTTTTCAATAATAACAATAACAACAACAACAACAATAATAATAATAATAATAAAATAACAACAACAGTAGCAGCAGCAACAACAATAACAACAATAATAATAATAAAATAATAATAATAATAATAAAATAATAATAATAATAATAATAATAATAATAATAAAATAATAATAAAAATAAAATAATAATAATAATAAAAATAAAATAATAATAATAATAATAATAATAATAATAATAATAATAATTAAAATAACTTATCCTCGCCGGAGCTCCACTGGTGGGCAACACCACCACCGAAATGAAGATCAGAGCGTTTGGTTTTTACAACATTGGAAAATTCAATCCTTCAATTTAGATCCATTTTCAACAGTTCAATTCAATAACCTAATATTCCTGTAAGTTATAAACTAATTTACTTGTTTTACCGTTAATCGGATCTACATTAGAAAATTTCAATACTGAATATTAATTTTTTCAATAATTTATTAGCAAATCATTGTTTACCAAGAAAGATTTATAGTCTTAGAGAAATCAAGAACACCCAGCTGATAAGGCAAAAAAAATGGACATCAAAGATATATTTATAATCAATGGCTATAAATAAAGCAAAAAAGTATGGGATATAATAGCAATTGAAAAGCACAAACACAATTCCAACACATCAACTGGATACCCCACAACACGTTAATAGATTATGTTTGAATTTTATACGAATAACAATTGCCAACAACATTAAGTATACTCTTCCTAGCATTGAAAATTAGAATGCTAAAGATTTTCTTAAGTTTGTGGAAGATAAGTTTCATTCTGCTAATAAGGAACATACAAGGACACTTATGGCTGAACTCACAACCATGAAGTTTGATGGGCCGAAGAGTATACATCAACAGGTCCTTAAAATGACCAATATTGCAGCAAGACTTAAGACACTAGGCATGATGGTGGAATACTCTTTCTTAGTGCAGTTTATCATGAATTCGCTTCCTGCTAAATATGGACTGTTCCACATCAATTATAATACATTAAAGGATAAGCGGAACATTGATGAATTGTCTAATCAACAGGTACTTAAAATGACCAATATTGCAGCAAGACTTAAGACACTAGGTATGATGGTGTGGAAGACTCTTTCTTAGTGCAGTTTCTCACGAATTCACTTCCTACTAAATATAGACTGTTCCACATCAATTATAACGCATTAAAGGATAAGGGGAACATTGATGAATTGTCTAGTAAGCTTATTCAGGAGGAAGCGGGATTAAAAAAACAAGGAGTTTATTCTATTAACCTAGTGGGTCAAGGAGCTGGAAAAAAACTCAAACCAAAGGCCAAGGACTTCAAGAAAAAGGATCCTGCTAAAGTTCCACAAGTTCCTAATGATGAAAGGAAGGGACAAAAATTCTATAAATGTCACTTTTACAAGAATCAAGGACATTATATCAAAAAGATTGCCTAAAACGTAAGGCTTGGTTCTAAAATAAAGGTATATATTATGTTTCTGTATGCTTTGAATCAAACTTAACCGAAGTCCCTTCTAATACTTGGTGGTTTGATTCTTGTGCCACTACTCATGTTTCCAATATTATGTAGGAATTTCTTACAATTCAAACCATAAGCCCAACTAGTAACTTTCTATTTATGGGGAACCGAATGAAGGCCCCAATTGAAGGTGTAGGGACTTACAGGTTGACATTAGATATTGGATATCACTTGGATCTAATAAACACTCTCTATGTGCCTCCAATATCTAGAAATTTAATTTTTATTCCTAAACTTGATCCTAGTGGATATGTTTTTGAGGTTGGAAATAGTTGTTTCAATTTATATAATAATAATTCCTTTCTTGGTTATGGAAGACTTATGGATGGTTTATATAAATCGAAACTTGATGATATTTTTTTCTAAATTCCTATTTGTTATTAATCTTGGAATAAAACGTAGTATGGCGAATGAACATTCTGCTTACTTGTGGCATAAACGTTTGGGTCACATATCCAAAGAAAGATTAGAAAGATTAGTAAAGAATGATCTTCTACCAAATCTAGATTTTACTAATCTTGGCTGATGTGTGGAATGCATTAAAAGTAAACAAACCAAACATAGCAAGAAATAGCCACAAGAAGCAGTCAGCTTCTTGAAATATTACACACCGACATTTGTGAGTCTTTTGACAGTCTGTCCTTTAATGGAGAAAAATACTTTTTCACCTTTATAGATAATTTTTCACGGTATGCATATGTCTATTTGTTGCATGAAAAATCTCAAGCTGTAAATGTCCTTGAGGTGTTTGTAAAGGAGGTTGAGAGGCAATTAGATAGAAAAGTAAAAATTATAAGATCAGATGGAGGTGATGAGTATTATAGAAAGTATGATGAATCTGGACAGTGTCCTGGTCCATTTGCTAAGTTCCTTGAAAATCGTGACATATGTGCATAGTATACTATGCTAAGCACACTGCAACAAAATGGTGTGGCAAAAATGCGAAATAGAACATTAAGGGATATGGTTAAGAGTATAATGAATAATTCCTCATTACCCAAAGTTTGTGGATGTATGCACTTAGAAATGTTGTGTATTTGTTAAAAAGGGTTTCTAGTAAGATTGTTCCTAAAACTTCTTTTCAGTTATGGACTGAAAGAAAACTTAGTTTAAGACACCTGCATGTTTGGGATTGTCCAGCAAAAGCAAGAATTTATAATCCACATGAAAGAAAACTGGATTCTCAAACAATTAGTGGTTACTTTATTAGTTACCTAGAGAAATCCAAAAGGTACAAGTTTTACTATCCAAACCACAGTTCTAGAATTGTTGAAACAGCCAATGCCAAATTTTTAGAGAATAGTGAGGTTAGTAGGAGTGCTTAAAATAAAGTTGTGGATATTAATGAAATAAGGGTTGATGTTCCATTACCCATAAATATTCTTAACCACAAAAAATGTTGTTCCTGTTTTGGAAGATCAAAATAATTAAGAGCAACATTTGGATAATTAAAAAATACCCCATAAAGAACCTAACTTATCACTAACTCATATAAATGAACCTGTTGGTATAACCTTAAATAAACCTAGAAGGGTTAGAAGGTCTGCTATTCCTGATAATTATGTGGTTTATTTGTAAGAGTTTTGATTGTGGCATTGATAGTGATCCTATTTCGTTTTCATAAGCCATAGGTAGTGATTAGTCTAAAAAATGAATTAATGCTATGAAAGAAGAGTTAGAATTAATGGCTCAAAATAATGTCTGAGATCTTGTAGACTTGCCAGAAGGTTTTATAAGAATTGGCTATAAATGGATCTTTAAGACCAAACGCGACTCGAATGACAATATTGAAAGATATAAAGCTAGACTCGTTGCCAAATGCTACACTCAAAAAGGTGGCATTAATTATAAGGAGACTTTTTCACCTGTCTCAAAAAAGGATTCATTAAAAATAATTTTAGCATTAGTGGCTCATTTTTATTTAGAGCTACCTCAAATGGATGTGAAAACAGTCTTTCTGAATGGGATCTTGAGGAGGAAGTTTATATGGATCAACCTGAAAGTTTTTCCATTGAAAGTAAAGAAAATATGGTGTGTAAATTGAAAAGTCAATACATGGACTTAAACAAGCTTCCAGGCAATGGTATATTAAGTTCAATAATACCATTACTTCTTTCGGTTTTGAAGAAATCACTATTGATCAATGTATTTACCGAAAGATCAGTGGAAGTAAGTTTATATTTTTAGTTTTGTATATTTGTGACATTTTGCTTGTTGCTAATGATTTGGGTATATTGCATAAGACTATATAATTTCTTTCTAATACTTTTGAAATGAAAGATATTGAAGAGGCATCCTATGTGATTGGAATTTCAATATTCTATAAGAGATCAGAAGGTTTATTAGGATTATCTCGAAAAGCCTATATTGAGAAAATTCTTGAGAAATTTAACACGAGTACGTGCTCAACAAATGTAGTCCCTATTCAAAAGGGAGATAAATTTAGTTTTATCCAATGTCCAAAAAATGATGTAGAATGTAAAGAAATAAAAATAATTTTAATGCTTCTATTGTGGGTAACTTGATGTACTTATAAACCTATACTAGACCCGGCATTAGTTTTGCAATAGGGATACTGGGTAGATATCAAAATAATCCTGATATTGAACATTGGAAGGCTACAAAGAAAGTGTTGATATACTTTCAAGGAACAAAGGATTACATGCTCACTTATAAGAGGTCTAATCACTTAGATGTGATTGGATATTCAGATTCAGATTCTGTTGAATGTGTTAATAGTAGAAAATTAACGTTTGGCTATTTGTTACTATTAGCTGAAAGAGCAATCTGATGAAAAAGTGTTAAACAGACTATCATTGCTTCATCCACTATGGAAGTAGAATTTGTAGTTTGTTATGAAGCTATAATTCATTTATTATGGCTGCAAAACTTTATTTCAGGGCTTAAGATTGTTGACACTATAAGCAAGTTGCTGAAAATTTAATGTGATAATTCTGCAGCAATTTTCTTGACAAATACTCTAAAGGCGCAAAACACATGGAATTAAAGTATTTTGTTGTTAAATGGGAGATTCAGAAACAAATAGTGCATATATAACATATTAGGACTGATCTCATGATTGCAGATTCTTTAACTAAAAGTTTACAATCAAAGACATTTAAAGAACTCGTGCTTAGGATGGGTCTTAGTTGTATTGATGATTGATGATGATGTTCTAACTCTCTTGAGCTTAACAATGACATGTTTCTAAATTTTATATTTCTTATTCATTATATTTATGTATACATTATTGTTTGAATAAGAAATTTGTATGTATTTTCATAACAAATATGCGGATTGTATGTTGTTTATATGCAACTTATGAACCTAATATAATAAGTTCTTAATATAGTGATATATGGAAGGGAATATGCGACTATATTGTATATGACCGCTATAACATTATGTAATTTGCTGCGTTGAGGTCCTTATGATATTAACGGTTTATAAGATTTAATCTTTGCTAAGTATGTGGACTGTATGTTGTTTATATGCAACTTATGAACCTAACATAATAAGTTCTTAATGTAGTGGTATATGGAAGGGAGTATACGACTATACTGTGACAACAAAAAAAATGCCAATTAGCGACTGTTTTTAGCGACTAAATATTTTAGTCGCTAAGTTACGACTATTTTGCGACTATTATGCGACCGAGAGAGTATTCAGTCGTGAGAATATATATAATGAATAATAAAACGGATTTAGCGACTATTTTTTTTATCAGTCGCTAAAAATTGGCGCGAATTTACCGCGCTTTTTTTGCGACAAAAATAGCGACAGAATATTTAGTCGTAAAATATTTGCGACTAAAATTGCGTCGCTAACAAATATTTATAAATTTGCGACTAAAAAACGACGGATATATGTGTCGCAATTAGCGACTAAATTAGCGACTGTTTGTGTTATCGCTAAATTATAATTTTAATTAATGAATTAGCGACTAAACTTGTTAGTCGCTAAATTTCGATTATGTTAAGACAGAAAGTAACCTAAACCCCCAATTTTTCTAACTCTCAAATGCTAAACTGATAAGCGACAGATCTCCCATTTTGAGCAATCCCTTGCCACCGGTGTGGAAGCCCATCGTCGCCGGCGGTGTAATCGGCGTTTGCTACTTCGGCAGTTTCGGTGGTGTGAGAGGTGAGTGAAAAACTCATACAGCTCTCCAAAAATTTTATGTCCAATCCCCAGCTTTTCTAATCTATAATTTTCTTGTTTGTTTGAGGTTTTTGAGGAGTTATAGTCGGGCGAAAGGAGGAGGAAGGAGAATAGACCATAATTTCGGCCATCTGACCCAACTTCGGTGGAGTAAACAGAACCAATAAGGTATGTTCTATATATGTTGAGTACATGTTGAGTAAACAGAACCAATAAGATTTGATTCTGAATGTAGAGGATTTTATTGTGAATATATGGGTTTTATTCATTCTATTGATTCATTCTATTTACTAGATCTGCTGTGAAATAGTAAGAATTAGAAGCTTATGATCCTAAGATAGAGATATCAACAAGAAAATTACACAATAAATTAAGCAAATAAACATACATATCTGTGCTTCGTAAATAAATTATCTTCAACTCTGTTTTCTGAAGGTCATACCTTATTATAAAGAAAATTAAAACTTAAATCTACAATTAATATAATGCAATAATTAGTAAGATAGATAATTCTTATTTGTTAATTATATGGTGATTAGTAAGAAAATAAGAAGTTAAAAATTGTCTTTCTAATATTTTAAGTTATTATGAAAATGATTTAGAAAATATAAAGATAAACCTGATTAAGATGAAAAGGAAAAATTTTGAGAATATAGTTTGATTAGGGAGATTATGTATGCAATATATATAAATAGTTGGGAATTGTTTTGAAAAGGGAGTGTGTGGTGGTGCAACTTTGAGGGCAGAGGCTCTTTACTCTGTTGTGTTTGTGTCAGTCTCCCTGTGCAGGAAGTTTATATGCCATTAATGACTTGGCTCCTTCTTTATAGATTTCTGTTGCCTTTAAATTTCTGTTCTAACAATATGTAAATATAAATTCACAAAATATTATACTGCATTCCTTCGCTAATCAAGTAAAATTTGTTTTGATTTTCAACTTTAATTCACAATCTATTTTCTTGTACTCCTTTCGGTCAATAATTGTTTTTTCATTTTTCTTTTTTGTAAAGATTAAAAAATTGTAGTTTTTATGGTTAAAAGATAATTTTTTCTATAATTTCATGGTTAATATTATAGAATGTAAAATTTAAGTAGTAACTAATAAGATAAAATTAAATAAAGTTATAATAGATAATTTATATATTTTTCATAATGTAAAAAAGAAAAAGTATAATAGATAATTTATATATTTTTCATAACGTAAAAAAAAGGTATAATATTTTGATAGAGATGAAAAATGAAAAGATGGACAAAAAAAGTATAATATTTTGATAGAGATGAAAAATGAAAAGATGGACAAAAAAGTATAATATTTTGATATAGATGAAATTGAAAAGATGGGCAAAAGTTATGGAATCGAATATTTTTGTTATAACTAATATGCCAAATATTGGTTGAAGTTATCCCTCTCTTCTCAGGGATAATTTTATTTATATAAATGATAATTAAAAAAATAATTGTGTTAATAATTATTTTATACTAAACCACATCAAAGAAAGGAGTTATGGAGATCAAAATTTAGCATTTGTTGTCTCAATTCATGTTCCAAATATAATAAAGTGAAATGGATTGAAGTGAAAACAAAGGAAGAGTATTAATTATATCTTATCACAAAAATGATAAAAGACATCCAATATTATTGATGAATCATTTTATATTGTGAATCTCATACGAATACAATAATTATGATTCCTTCTTTTAGCCAAATAATTACAACTCCTTAAATCAAAAGTAAAGTTGATACTATTTCACTATTTTTTATTTTTTATTTTTTGCATTGAGTAGAAACTATGTTTCTAGAACAATTTCAGGTTATGCTCCGCCTCAATTATTATTATTATTATTATTATTATTATTTTGAAAAAAAATGATAGATTATACACCAATAATTTATTATTTCATATCATATTAAATTATTCTATAGGTTGGTCTCATAACTGTCTTGACGTTTTGTTTGCATTCAATTACAGATAGAGATTACTTGTATTGGAAGGCTAATTATTTGTGCATTGCTTCGGTAGAGACATCATAGATTTAAGAAATTTTAAAAATACACATAAGAAATATAAAAAATTTACTAAGTTTGTTATAGATTACAAGACAATTAAATTAGGACATATTAGATAATTCATATATTAATTATAATATAAAAAAGAAAAGACAAATTATAAGATGGAATATAAATTGTGATATATATTTTAAATTGCATTTACTTTTTTCTAGCTATTTGCATGTAGATACGTGCTTGTATTAATTTATTTTTCTAATCTTATATTGTTAATGAATTTGGTATTTAAGTTTCATATAGTTGTGTTGCAATTCGAATGTTTAGGTTTAATGGAACCCTTAGTTCGTAGTTGGATGTATAATCGACGAGATTTAAGTGGAAGGACTAATGCATCATTCATCTTTGGTGTTGAGAATTTTATTAAATTCGCCACTTCTCATCCGGAAGAAATGAGTGGCGAGCTTATTAGGTGTCCATGCAAAACTTGTGTAAACCGAAGGTTCCATGACGTGGAAACTGTTATGACCCACCTCCTTCGTAGGGGTTTTGTTCGGGATTATTTGGTTTGGAATTGCCATGTGGAGACACACCTTGCTACTAACGAGCCGAATTGGAATCCAATAATTAATGATTCAGTTGGTGGTGCAGAGGTTAGTAATCCATATCAGCAAATGGTTCTTGATGCAGTCGGTCCTAATTTTTTTCCCGATAATCATTGGCAACAATATATTCCGGATGAACCCGGTCCTTCAAATTGGGGTGGAAATTTAACAGATGAGCCACCAAATCCTCAATGTTAAGAATTTTATGAACTTAAGGAATCTAGTAATGCAATGTTGTATCCCGGTTGTGATAACCATTTGCAGCTCTCGGTAGTTGCTCGGATGTTAAATGCAAAATCCGAATTTAATCTGCCCGAGAGATTTTTTGATGCAAACATTCAACTATTCAAGGAAGCTTTGCCTGAGGGTAACATACTGCCTGAGAATTTCTACCAAACTAAGAGTCTTGTTAGAAGCTTAGGATTGCCCGTTCAGAAAATCGACTGTTGCAATGAGGGATGCATGTTGTATTGGCGTGATGATGAAAACTTGACCCATTGTAAGTTCTGCAATCACCCAAGATTCAAACTGCTCGTAGGATCTCGGAAGAACAGAGCAAAATCATATAAGAAGATGTACTACTTTCCACTAATACCAAGGCTTCAACGATAGTTTTAGTCAAAAGCGACGGCACCACATATGAGATGGCATCATGATCATGTCCAAGATGTTGGGGTTATGCAGCATCCTTCCGACTCCCTATCTTGGAAACATTTCAATGAAACTCATCCTTCATTTTTCGCTGAGACTAGAAATGTAAGGTTAGGGTTATGTACAGACGGTTTTCAGCCATTCGGACAATATGGGAGAAAATATTCGTCATGGCCTGTAATAGTCACGCCTTACAACTTGCCTCCTTGGATGTGTATGAAGGAAGCTTATATGTTTCTAACTGTTATTGTACCTGGCCCTAAGAATCCAAAACAAAAAATTGATGTCTTTTTACAGCCCTTGCTTCATGACTTGCAGGAATTGTGGAATATTGGGGTGCCTACATATGATGTGTCAATGAAGCAAAATTTCATGATGAAAGCTGCCCTTATGTGGACAATCAATGACTTTCTAGCATATTCCATGATGTCTGGTTGGAGTACATCTGGAAAGTATGCATGCCCTCATTGTATGGAACATACTCAATCATTTAGGCTAGAAAGTGGTGGAAAACAAACATGGTTTGACAATTACAGAAAATTTCTCCCTAATGATCATCCATTTAGGAGAAATAGAAGGAATTTTAGAATCGGACATGTCAAAACATTGCCACCGCCACCAATAAGAGATGGGGAATAAATTCTAAAAGAAATTGATCAGTGGGGTCTTGTGAAAGTTACTGAGTTTGATGCGGATGAGATTAATGGTTTTATCTGTCAGTCTTGTGGCTGGAGAAAGCGGAGCATTTTTTGGGATTTGCCTTATTGGAAAACACATATGATTCGACATAATCTTGATGTCATGCATATTGAGAAAAATGCATTCGACAATGTGATTAACACGGTCTTAAATGTTGAAGGAAAAACCAAAGACAATGCCAAAGCCCGCTCAGATTTGGAAAAGTATTGTTGTCGGCCAGAGTTGGCAATGGATCCAATTAGTGGCAAATATCCAAAAGCATGTTAAACACTGGATAAATAATCAAAAAAAAGAATTGTTTGAGTGGTTGTCGAAACTTAAGTTCCCAGATGGATATGTATCTAACTTGGGTCGGTGTGTTGACATGTTAAAATTGAAATTGTTTGGCATGAAAAGGCACGATTGCCATATATTGATCCCTGTTGCATTCCGGGAGTTACTACCTGGAAATGTGTGGCAAGTTCTCATGGAGGTAAGCTTATTTTTCAAAGAATTGACATCTAGTACTCTCCGAGTTGAAGATGTCGAAGCATTGGAAACAAACATCCCCCAAATTCTGTGTAAGCTGGAGAAGATATTTCCACCATCATTCTTCGACTCAATGGAGCACTTAATGGTACACTTACCATATGAAGCAAGGATTGCTGGCCCTGTACAATATCGATGGATGTATCCATTTGAACGGTAAATATCAGTATAATATAGTACATTATGTATTGTCAAACTTTACGGACGGAAGCACGTATAAACTAATTATTTATACTGGTCGTATGCAGGTTTCTTCGGACGCTAAAAAAAAAGATTGGCAACAAAGCAACAGTTGAGGCATCTATTTGCAATGCGTATTTACTTTCAGAATCATCTACTTTTTCTCGCATTATTTTGAACCGCACGTCAGTACTAGAGAACGACGACCACCTCGTTATCATGACGGTGAATGTAGGGAACAAAATACAGAAAATTTAACAATTTTCACTTACCCCGGCCGCGCATGCTCAGAAATTCGAGACAGAGCATTAACATCGGAGGAGTATCAGGCAGCTCATACATATATTCTATTAAATTGCGATGAGGTTGCTCCATTCTTGAGGTAAGGAGTATTGTATTTAAATATTAAACTGCGATATATGCTAGGATTTGTACTAAGTGAATAACGGAATTTTTTTTACTGCATTGTTATAAAGCATATATTGCAATGGCTTACATGAAAAGCATCCCAATCTTACTCCAAGCCAAGTTGAAGCGAATATTGACAAGTACTTCGCCGACTGGTTCGAACTCTATGTAAGTCGAACACTATTTCTATATATAACTTTTAAATATCATTTAACATTGGATTGCTGATGACTTTTCCATGTTTTCTATTTTCAAATAAGGTCCGCTACAATGGGATTGACAATGAATACCTCTGTAGTTTGTCACAAAGACCATTACGGAGAGTGAAGTGTTACTCAATCTATTTTATTAATAGATTCAAATTTCATACAAAAAGCCATGCTTCTGGGAGACGTTCAATGAATAGTGTCATTTGTGTAAAAGGCTCGAACTCATGTGATAATATTGGTGATTACTATGGATGGATTGAGGAGATTATAGAGTTAGAGTACCCTTCGTTACCAATAAAACGGACAGTACTATTTAAATGTCATTGGTTTGATCCCACTATAGACATTGGTCTTCAGATACACAACCAATATGGAATGGTTGATGTAAACCAACATCGTCGTTTCAACAAATATGAGCCATTTATCCTAGCAATGCAAGCTACTCAAGTGTATTATGCAAGATATCCCTCTTTGAGAGTAGATAGATCTAACTGGTTAGGTGTGTTTTCAGTGAAACCAAGGGATTTCATTGTCACATCAGATGCAAGAGATGATACTGCTACTACAAGTTCAAATGCCTTCCAAGATGATGAAGTTACATTACATGATGTTACAGTTGATATTGGTAATGAAGATGATATTGATTTGCGTGACCCTACGGGAGTTGTGATTGAACTTGACAACGTTGATGAAGTGGTTCAAGAACATGAAGAGGACGATGATGAAGAAGAATTCTCTGATTATGATAGCAATGAGGACGAGGATGAGGAATTTGAACAGTCGTCTGATAGTTACTAATTGATCAATTCTACATTATGTTTCAATCCATATCTTCATGTTGAGTATTTTATATTTGCCGTTTATAAAATAAATGGAAGTTTTCTACCACAAGTTAATTCTTTAGAATTGATTAATTTAAATTCACTTTTTAATATAATATTAAAGCCATGAAAAGGAGATTCTTATTTACCAAATAACTTAGTGGATTATCCCACCTTCTCTTCACACATTATATATATATATATATATATATATATATATATATATATATATATATATATATATATATATATTTCAAATCAGTAGTTACAAAAATTGTGGTTTCAATTTAAATTGCTTGTTCATTAATGTGTGCCTTCTTTTAGTAACTTCATATACTTCTTTTATTAACTTCTTTTATTATATAAATCATAATTATTGATGTTGTAACGTGTAAAACCTTTAAATTTTATATATCACATGAAAAATAGCATTGATACGTGCACTTATGAATCTGTATGTAATTTATTTTATACACATACATGTATAGTTCATAATTTTTGCAGGTATGGGTCGTGGTAGAGGACGGGGCATTATAGGTCGAGGTCGACAGGGGGGACGTTCTGGAGGGGATTCAATTACTCCACCTTTTGGAGACATGCCAGATGTACCGGGAGACCCTTCATCCCAGAATGTACAGTCGCCTCCTGTCACATTCACGCCCTCTGCAGCAACTCCTACTCCGCACACAGCCAACAGCAGTACATCGACTACATGTGAAGTGGCAAGGGAAAATATCAGTCGATTGCGCATTACAGTGAACCCAAGGGGCCTGTAAGTTTTAACCTATACAAATTGCGATTAAGTGATATTAAAATGTTTAAGCCCATCATTTTTATATTATATACTTTGCAGGCTGGAACCTTCCTCACAATGCTCCAGAATCATAACCAGCAGCTTTCACCAGCGGATAGACATTAACGGCATTAGTTGGAAGGAGGTTTCCAGAGAAGTTAAGGAGTTTTATTGGGGAGAATTCATGGTACATTCAAATATTGTTGAAACTTTTTCATTACAAATTTAAGTTTGTAAATTAATTGGATTAAAGCATTATTGTATTTACTAATGATTTTTTTGTCACGTGTATATACAGAAAAAGTGTCTTTGGGATGCAGATGCAAATGGCGTTGTTAGGGCAGATTGGGAAACAAAGGCAGCTCAGAGGTACAAGGATTATGTGTACAACATAAAAAACGCCAAGCAAAGGCCGAGAGACTTTCCAGAAGCTGCATGGGTTAGGTGGAATGAGATTTTTAATCTACCTCAACGCAAGGAGCTTTCTAATCAGAAAAAAATCAATCGCTATGGAGGGTCTCAAGAGAAGGCTCCTGGATCGTACACCGGTGGGACTATTTCTATTGGTGAGCATGTCTCACGACTGGTAAGTAGTTCAATTATAACATAAATTATACTTACATTAGCCAATTTTAATTATCATAATGTTTGCCAATTGATTTGTTCAATTGAGTAATTTTGAAACATTTAGCCTTTTTATATGGATTAAATAGAACCAATTAAAGAATGTATTTCAATTATGTGAGAATTGTATGAAAATATATTGATTGATTTACATATTGGAGGATAGGCAAATTGTGTTGGTGTTTGTTGAGGGGATCAGAGTATATTTGTGCTTTTAAGAAGTATAAAATGAATTTTTATTTACAGGAGGTTGTCAATATTATAGGGGAGGTGCTGCCAAAATTTTTATTGATTTTTTAAAGAATTTTCACTTCATGCAATATAATGAAATAGCATAAAAACGGAAAAAAAAAAATGAAATGCCGTGTTTTAATAAAAAAGCAAGTAGTTATTTTCGTTAATCATTTTCTTCTTTTTCAATTACTACTTTCTACTGCACAATATAGGAGAAAGAGTTGGGCCGGCCACCTACAATTCCCGAGGCCTATCTGCACACACATACTATAAATCATGATGGGAAGACGTATGTGGCGGATCGTAGCAGGGAGGTACATGTAAGTTAGATGTACTTTACTTATTCATAATATTTTCAGTTTCTCAAATGTTAAATTGTTGTAAAATATGATTTGTTCTTATACTTACATTTATTAAAAATTGTTGTTGTTTACCATTTCAGGAGAGGTATGAGCAACTCCGATCTGAAAGATCGCAGGATGCGTCGTCGGTTGATGAGTCTGAGTTGTTCTTCGAGGCCGCGAGATGCAATAAAAGGAAATCAATTTACAGTCTAGGCTCATATGTGCCTCCTAGTCTTTATCCATCCGGTCCATCGTGTGCTGCTGGTGCAAGCACAGCCTCTCATTCCGGTGGTCCTTGCTTGACAAAAGAAGATGTCGCGGACATTGTCACTACGACTATTCGTTCATTGTTTCCGCACTTGACCCCTCAGCCGCCAGCCACTCAGACCAGTACCACCACTACATCACCTGCACCACATGATGATGTCGGCCCTTCATGTCCATACGGTCCTGACCCGCCTAATAATTCTCATTTTGGTAGTGGTGGCCTTACCTGAACATCAATCTTTATATCTTTTTTAGCACATTTTTTTTATGTATGATACTTTTATTGCAATTTATTACTTAGGATGATAATATGTGGCACTTTAAAGTAATTATTTTAATTTAGTTTTCATGTATTCTGTATTAGCTATATATGCCATGTGCGTACGAATGTTAATATATATATGTTTTGGATTATAATTCTATATATATATTTGATTATAATTTGCATTTATATGTACAAATATTAATTATATATATTTTGGATTATAATTTCATACATTTGATTATAATTTACATTTATATATTTCATTTAATAATACCATAAAATTTAACCCTAAAAAAAAATTGAATTCTATTAGCGACTAAATTGCGACAGCAAATTTAGTCGCTAAATTTTTAACGAGAGTAGCGACGGAGTCCATCAGGCGACTAACTGTCGCAATAACCAATTAGCGACTAATAATTGCGACGAATAGTTAGTCGCTATTTACATAAGCGACTAGATTAACTTCTTAATTAGCGATAAATTTTACTGGATTTAGCGACTAAATGTTAGTTGCTAAAATTAGCGACTAAAAAGGGTTTGGTCGCTAAATTGCTTGCGACGGCCTTAGTTGCGACGCGCCGTCGTTCCGTCGCTAAAACTTATTAGCAACTAAAATCTTCATATTAGCGACTAAATGTGCCGTCGCTATTTTACTTTTTTTTTGTAGTATATGAACGCCACAACCCGCATTATGTAATTTGTTGTATTGAGGTACTTATGATGTTAACGGTTTATAAGATTTAATCTTTGCGAGCCTTATGTCATACTATTAAATGTAATGATGAAACAAGTGGGAGAATGTAAATATGGCTGGATGATGGCCCATAATTCCTTTTATTTAATTTGGCCCACATTAAGTTAGGTTTAGGGTTTTTCCATTTACTAGTATATTAAATTTTAACAGTTAAATTAGTACTTGATAGACGTATTAAATTTAATTTTAAAGGGTATATAAACTAGTCCTCTCCCCACCCTTAAAAAGAATGCAAACATGAACAAAATATATAAATAACGTATTTTGACTTTCCATCAAACATCTGCTGTATAAAAAGGGTTAATTAGGAAAAAAAATTAGTTTACAACGTTCGTGATTGTTGATGTTCTCTCTCCATTATGTCGAATTTCACTCAAGATAAGTGATCTATTCCCTTATTTTATGTGATTATTATTATATTTAAGATCTGAATGGGAATTAATGGTTTATAGTGATGATATTTGTATGAATTAATGTCAAAACTTACATAATAATCATCCTTCTAAACAACCACTTGATTACTACCATACCATCTCTAATTATAATGCAAAGAAGTAGATCTAATGATTTTTGACTCAATTCAAATTAACTCGAAAATATCTAAAACTCGAGTCGATCCGAGCTGAATTTTTTCAATTAAATTTTGTTGTCATATTTATTCATAAGCTATAATTTAATAGTTTAATATATATATATATATTGGTTAGTATGTATATATATGTATAATTATATTTTAATAAAATACATATTGTCGGAACCTATTATAACATAAGCATAGTGTATAAAATACTATAAGATTTATAGTCTTAGATCTCAATTATAAATTTATGATGACTATATATATATATATATATATATATATATATATATATATATATATATGATTTAATAATCATCTTTCTAAACAATCACTGTATCACTACCACACAATATCTAATTATAATACAAAAAAGTAGATCTAACAAATTTTGACTCAATTCGAATTGATTTGAAAAAAAAGGGCAACTGTCAACACAATTTTGAGGAAAATGAGGGATTTTTGTTTGCTACCACAACAAAGGAAAAAGTAAGTCAAGAGAAGGATAAAAAGGCAACTCAAATTATTGTGCAAAATTGACTTGGACTATTTCGAGTCTACCAATGGGTTGGCTTCAACCCAGCTGGTACACACATTTAATCGATTGGTATGTCTCCTCCATAAACAGCTTATTATTTTTATTTTTCCTCTTTCAAATAATTACTCTAAATTTTATGGGAAAAATCATAAAAATACGTTTGAATTCGTCTTTTTTTTTTTTTTTTTTTCATTTCCTCTTTCAAATAATTACCCTGAAAAATGTATTTGTTTTTTTAAATCATTTGCACACATCTATTTTTTGAATATCCTATTACATACCTACATGTCTATGAGAATGTTAATGCAATCTCTAATTAGCACGCATATATGATGATATGTGCAAAACTTAGGGACAAAGATTTTAATAGGGTGTTTTAAAAAAATATTTACCAAATTAGGGTTAGATAAAAATTATTTCTAAGGATAGGATTTTTTTTCAATGCCGCAGCTGTGAGCTGCGGCATTGAAAGGGCAGCACTGCTGCTCTGACACAGGGCAGCAGGTGCTGCCCTATTTATTTTTTTTTTAAAAAAAAATCAAATGCCGCAGCATTGTGCTGCGGCATTTGATTTTTGTTTCCCAAAGCCAAGAGCAGCTCTTTAGCTGCTCTTGGCCTTTTATTATTTTTATTTTTTTATAAAATTTATTTTAATAAATAATTAAATATAATATATAATTATGTAAAATAATTAAATATATATTTTTTTATATAATTACAATTAAATAAGTATTTATTTTTATATAAATTAATTTAATTTTATTTAGACACTGCATAATTTTATTTAGGAGTGAGCTATGGTCGGTTCGGTTAAATAACCAAAAACCGAACTATTAGTATTTAGATAAATCGAACCGAAACGAAATTATATAATAACCGAATTTAAATAAAACTGATATTTTCGGTTACTTTGGTTCTATTAACGAAAAAACCAAAATTTTAAAATTATAATTAAAAAAAAAATCAAAAAATTATAAAAGTTTACAAATCATAAAATAAAAATAAAAAAATCAAATTAAAAAAATGTACATATATTTAATTTTTAAGCATTAAAAATTAAAGTAAATAGATGTGTTATTTTATAATGATTAATATATGTTATTTTTTTCAATTTTTATAAAAATTAAGTTTATTTTATATTTTAGTAAAATTAAGTGAAGAAATATTAATTTTTTTTCTAATTTAAATCATTAAGTAGCCAATAGCGATTAGAATTTCTGTCAAAAAGATGCAATTTGAAGTTTCTCTTTCTCATAAATAATATATGATTTATCTCTTTTTTTTAAAAAAAAAAATAAAAAAGCTAGATTACGTTATGCATTAAAAACTTCTTAATAACAAAATGTATGTATTCTTCATTTTTTTTCAAGTTAATAGGTTGTATATATTCAAAAAAATATTAATAAATAAGCATTAAAAATAAAATACTACAATAATAATTTATTTTTAAAAAAAATATAGATACAAAATAATTCTTTGTAATCTTATAAATTTACTCATAAACACTTGTTTTTTTTTAAAAAGATTGTAAATTACAATTATATGTTTCTTTATTGAATTTGATACTTTATGGACTTCTACCAGCATTGGAACTACACTCTTTTTTTCTAATGCTTAAAAATTCAAAAAATTATAAAAATTCAAATTAATTTTACTAAAATATAAAATAAACTTAATTTTTATAAAAATTGAAAAAAATAACATATATTAATCATTATAAAATAACACATCTATCTACTTTAATTTTTAATGCTTAAAAATTAAATATATGTACATTTTTTTAATTTGATTTTTTTATTTTTATTTTATGATTTGTAAACTTTTATAATTTTTTGAAATTTTTTTTAATTATAATTTTAAAATTTCGGTTTTTTCGTTAATAGAACCAAAGTGACCGAAAATATCAGTTTGATTTAAATTCGGTTATTATATAATTTCGTTTCGGTTCGATTTATCTAAATACTAATAGTTCGGCTTTCGGTTATTTAACCGAACCGACCATAACTCACTCCTAAATAAAATTATGCAGTGTCTAAATAAAATTAAATTAATTTATATAAAAATAAATACTTATTTAATTGTAATTATATAAAAAAATATATATTTAGTTATTTTACATAATTATATATTATATTTAATTATTTATTAAAATAAATTTTATAAAAATAATAAAAATAATAAAAGGCCAAGAGCAGCTAAAGAGCTGCTCTTGGCCTTGGTAAACAAAAATCAAATGCCGCAGCACAGTGATGCGGCATTTGATTTTTTTTAAAAAAAAAATAAATAGGGCAGCACCTGCTGCCCTGCGTCAGAGCAGCAGTGCTGCCCTTTCAATGCCGCAGCTCACAGCTGCGGCATTGAAAAAAAAATCCTATCCCCAGAAATAATTTTTATCTAACCCTAATTTGGTAAATATTTTTTTAAAACACCCTATTAAAATCTTTGTCCCCAAAACTTACATACTTACATGTCTATGTGGCAGAGAATATTAATGCAATCTCTAATGAGAGCGTATATATGACGATGTATACAAAAATAATAATTTTTTTTAAAAATCAGTCATACGTCTATACTTTTTAAGCATCTTATTACAAATCTTTACTTACAAAAAATTACCTTTTGCACACCTATACTTGTAAAAAATACACCACTTATCCACTTTTACATACTCTTTCAATTTTTTTTTTCAAATATCAACTTTAATTTTTACTGTTCAAGTTTTATTCATTTCTATTCTAATTGCAAATGATGTTGAACAAAATTATACCATTTCAATCAAATTTGTAAAATTATAACCTATATTTAAGAGAAAAAAAAATTAGATTAACATGGAAATCATAGTAATCATATAATTGCTCCTCATTAATTCATTACCAAAAAAGTCACTTAGTAACTCAACACTTACTGCTATTTATTTATACAACAACAATCATAGCAATTTTAGTAATGAATGAGGAGCAATTATATGATTAGTATTATTATTTTCATATTAATTTAATTCTTCCCTTCCCTAAAATGTAGGTTATAGTTATGTAATTTTGATTGGAAGAGTGTAATTATATTTAATGTTATAGGTAATTAGTATAAAAATGAATAAATTTGAACTGTCAAAAAATTAAGTTAGTGTTTCATAAAAATTGAAAGAGTCTATTAAGGTGAATAAGTGGTAATTTTTTTATAAGTACAAGTATATGCATATGACAATTTTTTACAAATAGAAGTGTGTAATAAGATGCTTGAAAACTGTAAGATTATTAATTATATATTGTTTTTTTATTAATATATATACCGCGTATTCATAATCTATTTTTAAAAGATTATCGTATTTCGTATCGATATCAATATACATATGCAACATAGATCTATATACTGTGCTTATTTTATAATGTAGTTCAAAGAAAAGTTAAAAATCATAAAATTTCAAAAAATTATTTTCTAAATTTGGTGCATAATGCATTAAACCAATAGTGTGTTGATGTAAAAATAATAGAAGTTATGAATATATATATATATATATATATATATATATATATATATATATATATATATATATATATATATATATATATATATATATATATTTATATATTTACGAATCCACTAGATTTGATCATGGCCGAACTTGAACATAAAAAATAGGGCTCTTTACATAATTATACATAAAAAAAATAAAAACAAAAAACAAAAAAAAACAAGCTTTTCAAAATATTTCAAATATATAACCTTTTAAATTTTCCATTTCATTTATACAATTTGTTTTTTCAAAAATATCACTTTTTTCTAAAACGTAAAAGAAAAAATCATTTTACCATTTTTTCATTACTTCTCACCTTCCTCTTTCATCATTTTGCTTTTACGCTCCCCCTCTCATTCCACCGGCACTCTCCTCCTTTTATTTTCTTTCTTTTGCTGCGTTTCCAGCAGCTTCTTCGCCCCCTCTCCTATGTCTTTTTTTCTCCCATCTTGCCAATCTCTTCTATGCAAAACCCCACGCACAGCGACCTTCACTTTACCCATGAGAAACAACAGCTTTTGGGAGATTTTTGTTGCAAAGAAACTCAGAAATCATGAAAGAAAGCGAAGGAAAAGAAAGGAAAATCAGGTTGCTAGGGATTTTTAGTTTGTGACATTTGAAACCTAGATACTAGAATTTTCGGATAAAGAAGAGGAGATAAGAAGGGAAAAGAAATCTGATTTGAGCTTAGTGGTGATTTTGAAGACTTGGGATCTTGTTTTGGTATCAATTGAGGTTTGAGAATCACCATTTATATTTTTCTCAATTTTTGTTAGGTTATGTTTATGTTAGAGTGTACAGTATGCTTAGGATTTGATAAAATTAATTTGGGGCTTTTATGATTGAATTATAATAGATAATAAATATGCGATTTTGTGACAAATATGTGAAACCCTTTGTGTGTCTATCCCTGAGATGACTTCTTGGAGGTTTAGATCAATCTTGGTGAACCTAATTGAAGCATTTTGAAGTTGATTTGTAATATTTTGAGACTCGTGCATTACCAAATTTATCCTTTTCTAATTCGTGTAGTCATGTAGATATTAAGGTTTAATTACTTTTGAGGTTTAGTAAAAATTAATTTGGTTTTCATGCGATTGGGTATATATAATAGTAGGTTGTATGAAGTCAATTTGAATTTTAAATCTAAGATCTTTGTTTTTCTCAACTTGGACACATTATGTTTGAAGTTGAATTTTTGATCTGTTAGTAGTTTGATGAAATTATTATAAGACTTTTGAAATTAACCTATGTGAGATAGATTTTAAGTAAAGGGAATGTAGAGAAAAGTGTGAACTTAAATTCGATTTACAAATTGGACCAAAAGTATTGGAGGGTTATGCTTAAGCCATATTAACATGTTAATTCTTGTTTAAATGACATGAATATTGTGTCTTTTGTTTCTCATTTCTTTAAATTTTATTTTTGTATGTTACAGGCTTTAATTGAATGTTTTAAGAAAAGAAGACAAGCAATATGATTCACAGGTAATTTATTATCAATCAAATTCTGATTTTAACTTCTTCTGTTTCTTTTTTCTTTCTTTTTTTTTAATTTTGTGCTGTTAATACAGTTCTTAGTTGCTTAGTATGAATGTCTCAATTCCCAAGTATTTGACGTCTATTGTTAACTTATTACTGAAAGTATGCTTTTCTTGAGATTTTCTTTGAGTGGTTAAATTTGTTGAAGATTTATGAAGGGGCATGGCTAAAAACGATGAAGAATTCTAATGGGAAAAGGTTATTGTCGAAGAGCATGTCCCTAAGCATCAAAGAAGCTGGTGGTTAAGACCACTGCAAATCAGGTAACTTTACAATTACTCTATACAGACAAGTCATGATAGTAACAAGTTTTCTTGAACTGCTCAATTGATTACAACCAATGTTATTAAAACCGGACCGAATATAGAACCGGCAAGGCTGAAGGTTCGTGGTTCGACCGGGTTCAACTGGATTTTTTTATTTTTTAAAATATTATTAATTAGTATAATTTTTATAAATACTACTACTCAAAAAAAAAATCCATCAAAATATTTAGTATATATCACAAATATACTAATAATAATATTTTTTTCATCTTTTATTTTTTTTAAAAAAAATTATTACTTGATTAATTTAAAAATTAAATAATTTAATAACTTTAGGTGAAATTAAAGAAAAGGGTAAAAAATTATTTTTAAATTAACCAAATTTAATAATTTATTCAATTTTTATTTTATTGTATTTTATTAAATTATTAAACCATTATATTGTTTTTATTAAATCCAAAGGTAATTAAATAGTAAAAGAATCAATTATTTGCTAAATAAAACTTTTTAGATTATTTATTTTTTATTTTTATGAAAATAGCACTTATTTTTATTAATTATTTTAAATTAAAAGCATTTTTTCAAAAAAAAATAAAATAAAAACATATAATAAAATTCTGCCCGATTTTTGCCCGGTTCTCCGGTTTTTCCCGGTTCTGTCCGATTTTTTCCGATTCAATTCGATTTTTTTCAGTCCGATTTTATACTGTTGAACCGATCGGTTAGGTTGCCGGTTCGTGGTTGAACCGGTCGGTCCGGTTTCAATAACTATGATTACAACTGCTTAGATCCCCACTAAAAACATAGGAGCACTAGAACTATTTTACACCTTTTAATTTCAAAGGGCTATAATTAAAGTCATGAGTCGCTACGTATCTAACGACTCGTGACAGAGGCTTAGCGTTACGAGTCGTCACACTTGTGACGACTCGTAACGGGAATATAATTGGTGTCACGAATTGTAACAACCCAAATAGGGCCTGGTCGGAATCTGTGTTTTAAGTCGGATAAGTGAGTGTATTTTCGTATTTTGGGTAAGAAGAATTTTGGACATTTAAGAATTTGTGTTAAATGAATTAATTAATTAAGTGTTAAGTGAAGTGAAGGGAATATTAGTGTGTGTTTATAGTGTATAGTTGTAGGGTGTTAATGGACTTAAGGTTTTTATTGTGTGGTTTGTGGTGCATGGTACCTAGGATGTAAGAGGTTTATAAGAAAAAAATATGGTGTGAGTGAGTGTTTGGTACTTTGAAGATATTTGTGTGGTTTGGGCTTGTGTGTGGTTAGTGTATGGTGCCTTAAGTGAATTTGTTAAGATGGATTGATGGATGCTCTAAGATTGTGACAAGTGGCTTGAGGTTGGTGGGTAATTAATGAAAGTAAGAGAGAGAGAAGGGAGGGGCAGCTTTTGGTGAGGCTTCCCGTGGAAGCCATCTTCATTTCCCCTCTCTTCCTCATTTTCCCGTTCTCCCCTCTCTCTTGCTTTCATTCTCCTACTCTCACCTCTTTTCTCTTGTGTTTCTTTGAGTCTTAGGAGGGATTTTTGAAGGTTTGAGCGGAAAGAGTTGAAGGCAAGTGCTTGAATTCGGATTGAGGTTCCTTTATTTAATTGTGTTCTTGGGATTTTGGTCTTGGTTTGTGTTTGGGTTTGATTTAAGTGTTTTGATTGGATTGTGCAAGAATCGGAAGAGAGGAGGAAGCGCAAGGGCAAGGACAAAGTGGATTCGTGAGGAGCTTAGTCTGGAGCTTCATTTTCCAGGTATGGGAGCTGTGTTATTGAGTGTTGTTTGGAAATGGGTCTAAATGCATGTAAGTGATTGAGAGTTATGTTGTGGATTTCGTGGTTTTTCCCTAATTTTCCTCCTTGGATCAACTCTAATTTGTGTTTGCATGTTATTTGAAGTCCCGAGTGTTTCTTGAATGCATGTTAAGATCAAGTAGTGATTTTTAGTGAAGAGATTGTGTTATAGTGAAATTGTTATGTGATGAGATCATGGTTATGCCATGTGAGTGAATTTATGATACATTGATGTGGAATTATTGTTTGAATGTGTTTATGTGGCTTGAAAGTGATGCGGTGATATGCTGGAGGCGTGAGGTAAGTGTTTGAGCATGTTGTGAGATTGTATGAAAAGTTGTGTGTGAAATGTGAAGGGAAAAGTGCAGATTGGGCGAATCTGGGTTCTGTCGCGATCGCGACGTCTGTCGCGAGCGCGACAGAAGGCGGATTTGGCCCTTGTTCTTGAAGAGCCCTCTGTCACGATCGCGACATTGTCGCGAGCGCGACAGAGAGCTCGGTAGCGGAAACCTCCGTGCGGGCGTGCTGCCGGGCGTGCGCGCGAGGAGGAAGAACTGGTCTCTGTCGCGAGCGCGACAGAGCTCGGCCCCGCGAGTTCTGCCGCGAGTACCTCGTCGCGAGGAGGCCTTTTGGCGCGACCTCGCGAGGAAGCACTCCGTGCTCTGTCGCGAGCGCGACACTTGTCGCGATCGCGACAGAGGCCCTTCTGCTTGCCTTGTCTTCCGAATGTGTTTCTTTCGTTCCACTTTGCACGGTTTCTCACTATTGCATGGAATGTGTGTGTGCCTTTGACTCGCGGTATTATTGTATTAGTGTCCTTGATATGGATTTATATTATAGATGAGTTTTATTTTGAATATTGTTTTTGTCTTGGTACTGTCTTGAGAGTCTTTGTGTTGTCAAGCCTGAAGTGTCAAGGTATAGGATAATTAAGCATGCTTAAGAAGGGTTAGTGTTCAGCTGTTCTGTCCGCCCCGTTTGGGCGAAGCGGTCGACCTCCGAGATGGTCATCAATCGTGTAGTGACAAAATGTTTTGAGACTCCGGTCTCTCGCGCTACCTTCGGGTATTAAAGTGTTTTTGAGGCTTCGGTCTCCCGTGCCGTGTTCCCGTATCCTCAACCATTGATTTCAGGCTATTGTGTGAACTGTCTGGTTTTGATCAGTGAAGTGTTCTGATTATGGTGTGATTCTGAATGGTGTAATGGTTTAGTGCATTGCGTTATATTATCCTGATTATATAGTTATATCTCTGTACTCTGATACATAATGATTTATGTATATTAGTGCATGTTTTCTTGCATAGTGCTCGGTTATGTTTGTTTCTCCCCACTAAGAGTTATCGCTTAGCACGGGCTTTTATCCCGTGCAGGTGGCGTGAAGGATTTTTGGGAATGCTCGAGTCGTGCATCTGCAGGCAGGCCACATTGGAGTCAAGTCTATTATTTCTTTTTTGTTCCTGATGTAATTCCTTTTGTATATGGATTATTTTGTAAAGGTTTTTAAAATGTAATCTTTTGGGGCCTTTGTAAATAACTCGCATTTTGATTATTTATGTAATGAAGTATGTTTCCTTTTATATTTTCTAAGATTTATTATGGTTTTTGAATGCTTCCGCTTAGCGCATGTATGCTTCCGCTGTATGCTTTGCCGCGTCGTGAGTGAGTGTCGTGTTGTAGCGCGCCCGCCGGTGCCCTTCCAACGGGGGCGGCGGGTGTTACACGAATCGTCACCTCCGTGCCGACTCGTGACAGAGACTAAATAGTACGAGTCGTCATTTTCGTGACGAGTCGTGACAGATAGGATTGTGTGTATTCTAAATGTATATTGTGCGTATACTAGATGTGTAATAGATGTATATTATGCGTATATTAGTTGTGTATTATATATATATTGTGCGTATAATAGATGTATATTATGTGTATATTAGATGTGTATTAAATGTATATAAGTATATTAATTGTGTATTATATGCATATTATTTGTATACTAAATGTATATTATGCATATATTAGTTGTGTATTATATGTATATTATGCATATACTAGATGTATATTATGTGTATATTAAATGTGTATTAGATGTATATTATCTGTATACTAGATGTATATTATGTGTATAATAAATGTGTATTAGATGTATATTATCTGTATACTAGATGTATATTATGTATATATTAGATGTGTATTAGATGTATATTAGAAGTATATTGGTTGTGTATTATATGTATATTGCGCATATATTAGATATATATTATGTGTATATTATATGTGTATTAGATGTATATTGTTTGTATATTAGATGTATATTGTGCGTATATTAGTTATATATTGTTTGTATACTATATGTATATTATGTGTATATTATATGTATATTATATGTATATTGTGCGTTACTAGATGCATATTATATGTATATTATATGTGTATTAGATGTATATTGTCTGTATATTTTTATTTGTTCAAATTGTGTTTTTGAGGTTTTTGGCTGCAGTTGAGTATGCGTACATTGCCGACAAAAGGCAAAATTGTTTAAAAGACGTCAATTGTGCCTATAATTCGAGTCACTTTACCAATAGCAGATTGATGTAAACCCAAAAAATCAAAGCTCAAGGCTGCTCTACCATATGCATTTCTTCCCCAATTTGCCTCTCAAATGCTACTTGTCAAAAAAAATCTCAATTTTCCTATGGATAATTGTTATGAGTAGCAACAGAGGATCCAGTGCAGCATGCTGCATCACAATTGAGTTTCTACACTATTTCTTTTATTGTTCTTTTATCTTGCCTTCTGGTTATTGTAGTAGTTTTGTTTCATCATGCTTATAATTTGATTCAATTAGTGATTCAGATGAAGCAAATGATTATTATTATGTTAATGAAGGTGGTATACTTGTAATTCTTTGACAGGCAAACCATTTGAATTTGATCAGGTATCTTGTTGTGTTCATTAAGTTTAATAGCATTTTTTTCTCTTTAAATCTTTGTACAGACAACAGTACTGTCTAATTACAAATATTTAGCTCTTATATGTGTTAATTGTCACACATCATAACCATGAAAAATAAAAATATTGTATGTGGATTGCTTTTGATATTCATTTTGTCGAATTGTTGCTCTTAATGAAAAGTATTTGTTTTTTAGCTTTATTAAATTAAAATTATTAGATATATATAATGTAATTTAAAAATATTAAATCTTTGATACTCAGAATTTATTTTTCCATATCCCAGAACAAGAGCTTTCTCACTCTAAGATAAACTAGAAGCATAATGGAATTGGGTTTATAGTATACAGAATCCATGTCTACAAAAGGAAATAATATTTAAAGGAAAGACTACAATTATGTTTTTGTTGCTGCTGATCACATCAGTTAGAATTGAACCATGAATCCTCCACTTATGGAAGCTTGGAGCTCCTCAGTTAACCCTGCAGAATGTCAAAACAAAAGCAATTTTGACCAAAAGCTACAAATTGAAATGAAAAATGTAACAGCGTTTCATCAAAATCCATTTTAATTGAAAATGAAATGCAAAATTTACGTTGCACACATACTTATCACACTATGTGTAATCACCAGAACTCAATCCATTTTTTTGGTCTGATATTTTGGGAAGCTTGTCAGGTTCTTGGATCAACTAATATAAAATCCAAAACAAGAGTTTCAGCTTCAATTGAAAACAATTATTCATGCAATCAACTGGTTGTTGAAAAACTTTACTCTTTATATATATATATATAATTTGATCCTTTTATTTGACAGAGAAAAACATAATAATCATTTTATTATACTCTAAATTGTACCCTACAACAAAGATAAATTAACTCATCACTCTATTTTCACTTTATATAGATTAAGAAAATCGTCACATATCTTATTACACTCTTCAACACATGCCAATCCAGTCTCTTTTTCTTCATGAACAATATCATTCTGATATTCTTTTCTTTTACCATAACCAAGGAAACTTGCTCTGCTTCTTCAACTTTCTTCATCATTTTCTCTTCTGCAGCCTCCATTTTCTTTTCTGTAGAAATAACAACTCATTTATGCTCATTCTTTATCATATGAATATTGCCCATTAGACCATAATTCTTTTACAATCAAAAATAGAATCCCATTGCACAGAAGAAACATGCAATTCTTCCCTAGTTTGCAGCTAAATAATTGCATTAAATTCAATACAAAAGAAAACAGAGAATAACTGAGTAACAATATAAAAGAACAAATTGAAGAAAAATTGATAATTTGCAAACTCAATTTCATGACAAAAAGAAAAATAATTAAATTAGAAAAAGAGCCCATTAAGATATTCACTTAAAACTTGATTTTGAGATACAATCAAAGATTGAAAACGAAAAATTCAAGAGATAGAAGCTGAGATGAACGACTGAATCAATCGAAGAGTGTGATAAAAGAAAATCAAAGACAGAAAACCAGAGATCCATGAGAGAAAATATGAGTAGATATACTGAATCAATCGAACCAAAGAGCGTGAAAAAAGAAAATAAAAGACTGAAAACGAGAGAGTAAGAGTAAAGGAAAAAATAGAAAAACGAAAGGAAAAAGGAAAACAAGAGAGAAATATTGAAAGAGATGACAGAAAACAAAAAGGGAAAAAAATATGATATTTATGAAATATATTTAAAAAGGTTGTATAATTATGAAAAGAAAATTTAAAAAGTTGTATTTTTGAAATAAAATCTAAAAAGTTGACATTTGGAATAATTTCCTCTAAAAATATTTAGAAAATCACGTAAGCCCGTTAAAAAGCCCGCTCAAACCCAGCAATGTAAACAGGTTTAACTTGAAGTGTTACACATGGTCACTTTTCGAAAAATTCTTGAATTTCCTTGCTATTTTCCCTTGTCAAGAGACTTGTTAGGTTGAATGGCCCATGTAAGATAAAGATATAACTATCTGACTAATTTCTGATTTCAACTTCAACATGCGCGCGTCGCATTTCTTTCTACGAACTTTCTGCTCTACCAATACTATGCCACATTTGATACCAACACCCAATGCTAACAATCTTCTCAACGAGCTGCGAGTTCTAGCCACGCGCGGCCACATTAACGAAGCATTGTCTCTGTTCTTCAATACAGCGCCACCACCTCCATTACCCTACTCCCAACAAACATATGCAACTCTCTTTCACGCTTGTGCCCGCCATGGGTGCCTCCAAGAAGGCATTTACTTGCACCAACATATGCTTTCCCATAACCCCAGCAACCCACCTGACCTATTTGTTACAAACCATCTCATTAACATGTATGCGAAATGCGGGGACTTGGACTATTCACGTCATCTGTTCGACGAAATGCCTGAAAGAAATGTCGTTTCTTGGACTGCCCTCATTTCTGGGTACTCGCAGCATGGGCAAGCCTATGAGTGCTCTCGTTTGTTTTCTGATATGTTGATGCATTGCCCACCAAATGAATTTGCTTTTGCAAGTGTTCTTACTTGTTGTGATTATGAGTTTGGAAAGCAGTTGCATGGAATTGCTTTAAAAATGGGGTTAGAGACTAGTGTTTATATAGGGAATGTTCTTGTTTCCATGTACAGCAAGTATTGTGATTGTAGTGATGGAGATGAAGCTTGGACTCTTTTCGAGAGTATGAAAATCCGTAATCTTGTATCTTGGAATTCGATGATTGCAGGGTTTCAGCTTCAGAAGCTTGCAGCAAAAGCTATCAGTCTTTTCGTTGAAATGCACAGTAATGGAATTGGGTTTGATCGCGCCACGCTGCTCAGTGTCTTGTCTTCCTTGAGTGAAAGCTATAGTGATAGTCCTGATTTTTTGGGTCTTGGGTTTTGTTTTCAGTTGCACTGTCTTGGTATAAAAAGTGCATTTATTTTGCAAGTTCAAGTGGCTACTGCTTTGGTGAAAGCCTATTCTGATCTTGGTGGAGATATTACTGATTGTTATAAGCTCTTCTTGGAGACAGGGTGTTCTCGTGATATCATTTCATGGACTGGCATCATAACAGCATTTGCTGAACGGCAACCTGAAGAAGCTCTCTTCCTCTTCCGTGAGTTGAATAGGGAAGACTTAGCTCCAGATTGGTATACATTTTCAATTGTCTTAAAAGCTTGTGCATGTCTCGGGACCGAGAGGCATGCCATGGCAGTTCATTCCCAAGTAATTAAATCTGGGTTTGATGGTGATGCAGTGCTGGAAAATGCATTAATCCATGCCTATTCAAGGTGTGGCTGCATTTCATTGTCCAAGCAAGTTTTTGATGAAATGAGATTTTCTAATATAGTTTCTTGGAACTCGATGCTTAAGGCTTATGCCCTCCATGGCCAAGCTAAGGACACATTGCATCTCTTTTCTGAAATGAATATTGATCCTGATTCCGCGACCATGGTTGCTCTTCTTTCAGCATGCAGCCATGCTGGGATGGTGGAAGAAGGGATTAAAATCTTTGGGTCGATGTCCGACAAATATGGTGTCTCTCCAAAATTGGATCATTATGCCTGCATGGTTGATATTCTTGGTCGAGCTGGGCGACTTGTTGAGGCAAAAGAGCTTATAAGTAGAATGCCAATGGAGCCTGATTCTGTGGTTTGGAGTGCATTGCTCTGCTCATGTAGGAAGCATGGTGAGACACATTTGGCTAAGTTAGCAGCAGATAAACTGAAGGAGTTGGAGCCTAGAAATTCCTTAGGGTATGTACAAATGTCAAACATATATTGTTCTGGAGGTAGTTACAATGAAGCAGGGATAATTAGGAAAGAAATGGAAGCCTCTGAAGTAAGAAAGGAGCCTGGTTTGAGCTGGACTGAGATTGGGAATAGGATACATGAGTTTGCATCTGGAGGCAGATGCCATCCTCAAAGAAAGGCCATATTTACCAGGCTCGATATGCTGATTCGGCAGTTAAAGGAAAAGGGCTATGTGCCAGAAACAAGCTTGTCTTTGCATGACATAGAGGAAGAGCAAAAAGAGGAGCAGCTGTACCATCATAGTGAGAAACTAGCTTTGGTGTTTGCTATTATGAATGAAAATAGCCTCGAATGTGGGCAAAGTGTAGTAAAAATAATGAAAAATATACGAATATGTGTAGATTGTCACAGCTTCATGAAGTTAGCATCAGATGTTCTTCAGAAGGAGATTGTTGTGAGAGATTCAAACCGTTTTCACCAATTTAAAAATGGGATATGCTCCTGCAGTGACTATTGGTAACTAAAGTATATAAGGTTTGTCTGTTGCGGTTGTGGTTCATCAGTTGCCTGTAGGTGCTTGACAGGATGCAATTTATAATGGTGTTCTATATCTTCTGCAAAGTGGAAGAAAGAGTTTTGGCCGACAAAAGTTTATTCTGAACTATGAGAGAAGGTTGTAGATCTGATGAGCAATTGGAAAAGCCAAAACTGTGACACAAGTAATCTGAGTCAGCAACTAGAAACTGCTTTGGGAAATTTTACCCGCACAAGTTACGGTTTGCTGGACCAGCACATCCATGCTTGTGAAGTACAGATGGCGCAATTGCCTTCGGTGATTCAACCAGGCATGCATAGTTTTCAAAAATTGGGTAAAAAGTAACCCTTTGGTCCCAAAATAGAGCAAAACAAATGTAATTTTTTTTTTTTTAATTACCTGGAAATTGAGCTTCAAAATTAATTTTGGAACAATTTATACCTAAAATTAACTCCGAGTTAATTTTATCTTAATCCTTACAAAAAGGTCTGAACAAATTTGACCTTAATCCTCTTTCTTTACAAAAACAAATTAGATAGAAACAAATAACCTTATTCAACTGAAAAATCCTTCTTTGACGTTCATAACGGCCCTGCAAAACATATAAATTTTACACAAATGGGGGGAGCTTATTGAGTTGAAACCATGAAATAAAAGTTTCTCAAAAGACCCTTTCATATTATGTTCTTCACGCACTAGTGTAAAATCTAAGTACAGACTCAAAATATCTCACTTTCTCTGTTATTTTTACTCCAGTTGCTTCAACCGGAACCATTTCCAAGAATACAATTTCCACAATATCTATTTTCCAGTAATGTTAAAGAAAGAAAAAAAAAATGAAATTACAAAAAACAAAAAACAAAAGCCTGTTAAAGGCAAATCAAAATAAGCTACAAACAACTCACAACAAACAATTGATTGAGACAAACATGTTACGATTACGTGCCCCCAGGGACTCCCCCTTGAAATATTCAACTGCCTCAGTACATGCATGCATGGCTACTTTCAAAAATGCACATCTTACTCTTCTTTTCAAAAATGGCAAAGGCATTACAGCAAATCCAAAAGAGGTGGCTGTTCAGATTGCGGTTTGCCATGGCTAGACCTCGATGTAGATGTTCCCCCTCTTCCTCTTCCTCTTCCTCTGCCTCTACCCACAGCAGTTGACGGAGGCGGAGCAAGTTTAGGTGCAGCCACATCATTTTTGCTGGAACCAAATATAGATCCAAGATCTGTTGATTTCTTATCACTATAAGAACCCATATTTTGACTCTGTTTCAGAAAACCAAGTGAATTCTGAGCATTAAGACTACTATTCAAACTACTCAAATTCATGGCAGCAGTGCCTTGGCTTTGTTTCAATTGCTCAAATGAGTTTTGATTGTTGAAGGCCCAGCTATCATCTCCATTCATACTGCTGGGCGTGCTTGTATTAGAACTGGTGCCAAAATTGTTTATTGATCCCATAGTGCCATTGGTAGAAGTTCCAGAAGTATTGGAAGTATTGCCAGGTCTTGGAGGCCAATTAGCAAAAGGATCTATATCATCAAAACCCGAAGAGGAAGATGTTCTGGTGTTCAATTGCTTCTCAACATCACCTAACTGAGAGGTAACACCTGAAGATGCCCGAGGAGGCCATTCTATGTCAACTGGAGTGCATGATGTAGCTGTTTGCTGAGCAGATACAAAGGAAGATTCTGACTGCAAAGAAGTTAATGGAATCGGTTGACTAGTCCCCATGTTTTGAGTAGCTAGTGGCTTGCTTGTAGAAGGCTGGTTTGTAGTGCTAGGTCCTTTTGAAATAGGACCCCAATCCTCATCCCACGAAGCACCACTCTTTCTTGCAGGAGCAACTGTTCCACTTGCTTTGCTTGAAGCTTGAGACTGAAGCCCATTGAGAAAAGATGCTTGCTTTACCTCAGGAATTCCGGAATCAGTAACTGCAACTCCTCTTTTTTCTTCTATCATCCTAAAACAAGCCAAACCACGTAAATAAATAAAATATTAGAATTACCTCATATATGCATGTTCGAAACAGATATAGATATAAAGATCTCACAAACAGAAGAAATCAAAGACTTTTTTCTACAAAACCAGATCAGTTATTGACCGGCTATAGCAGACCCGAATAGAAGTTCTGGAGACATATGGTGCAACACAGTACTGCAGTACCTGAGGATATCCTTCACAAAGAGCATATATTTGGCGAATTGCTGAACATTTAATTGTTGGGAAGTGAGAAGAGGTATGAGTAGCGGAAGCACATATTCTGCCACAAACTCTACACCATACTGTCAAGAATTAAGCAGAAGATAGACAACTATCACTCTTCTAGTCAGTATTACAATTAGGAATATGAAGCACTAAGGCCACACCTGTTACCAGAAAATATTACCTGCTTGAGAATTGAATTTGCAACCCCAAGGGTACACATAAGGGTGGGAGGAGAGCGATCAACAGCTGTACAGCGTTGAATTGTTTGTAGAATTTCCCGAACGGCATGTTTATCAAGTGTGTGAACAATTTCAGCAAAGCATAACAGAGCATTAACTCTTACCTGGCGAAAAAAAAAACTATTAGCTTTTGATTGAATATCTGCACTTTAACAGAGAATGCGGAGATACATTTCTATATCTTGTATCAGAAGCAGTTAACTGGTTTGCATAGGAATAGTAACTACAAGAAAATCCACCTTAAACCAACAGAAATTTAAAATGAATGGGAATAAATAAAGAAGCATACCGCAGCGACTGTGGTTTTAAGTGCTAGACCATGAACACGAGGTAAAACTGCTTGTTTCACTAACTGCAAAGAATTTAGGAGGACCAAAAATGAAAGAACTGATAAGGTCAAATGACATTTCATTTTGGCACAATCCCAGTAAAACATTCCAAAAAAAAATGGAAAATATCAACCATGTTATGGTAGAGCCATGTATTGTTTATTGGGCAAACTACGCAGCATGACATGCATAACAGCTAAACAAAAGGAAGATAAAGCCATTAACTGCACAAATCCAGGAAAAAAGATGCTAGTGTACCTCCAGCATTTATTCAAACACACTTATAGGTAACAGGATGCCTGATGCAGTAAAGAAAAACAAAGTTAAGGAGATATTTTGGTTCAATTAGAGTACCTAAATAATAATAAACTAAAATTCCTATATAGAAAGTAAACCTAAATTTCCTAAATATAACTTGTAATCTGAATCAAAATGTTAATCTAAATTGTGATTAAACCAAAATAATTCCTAAACTCAGCTTACCTTGACTGCATCAATGCTAGTCCCCTCAATTATTGGTTTTATTATTTGGACACTATTATGCTGGTTTAATATGTATAACAAGTGACATTAAAAAAGCAAATTTAGAGGTAAACCCAGAGAAAGCTTATCAATATAAAGAATCACAAGCATCAATACTGAGTTCCTCATCAGTTACCAGTTTGGACTAAAACACAGCTCAATTCAACAAAAACAATGCAGTAGCCTCCATTAAAGAGAAATCAATTATTTTCCTGTCACTCTGCTCCTTTTTATAGATAAAAGGCTCCATAAGCATCATAAAATCACTTTGTTTACAGTTCATAATATGTTATATGTGGCAATATCCTTCTCCCCCAAATATCTTGAACTATATATTCTTTTGTCATACTAAACAGATTACATCAGTTCTTTAAAAAAAAATTAAAAAAAAAAAAATCCTGATATGCCATCCAAGACCTGTATCCGCCCATAAATTAAACATCAGAAACAATATGAATTCATTAGCATATTGACAAGCCCCTAAAATCAACTAGTTGTAAGAACCCAATTAAAATCAATATCAAATTGAAAGGCTACTTATGAACAGGTAGGCATTTTATTTCTATCATGTGTGTGAATCTAGAATTAAAATTTTGGATTATGGCTGTCAAAGGCTATAACAGGGGAACTGCAACACTGCTAACAGTAAAACCAATTTAAGTCACTCCCAAGTAAAAGATGGAAACAACTAGCTAAAGAAAATCTGCATGAACAGACATGAATACAAGTACAGCATTTATACACACATGAATGCACATAAATCCATCTAACGGCAGTCACCTGAGCATCAAGTTGCTTTGCAAGAGATGTAGATCTTTTCAGGGCTTCTTCTTGAATGCGTGGATCAGTATCATCATAGGCTCGAACAACTAAAGGCAAGATATGGGATACCAAGTTCTCTTGGCTAGTCTACAGCAATTGCACAACAGGCAATAAGAATCAAGTAAGAATCATGGTGGTAGACATGTTCATAAATGCAACAATGAAGACGAGGGGCCAAAAGACATGAGAAAAAGCAGACAGACCAAAGATTCTGTGTCAATTTAATACTCCATTTAATCATTAACACAGGAAACTCACATATAAATATGAAAAGTTGAGTGCATAGGCTAGTCACTTCCCCCTCCATCCCTGTTATTTAGGTTCAAATCAGAATGCATATATTCTATTTTACCCCTATTTAGCCTTTAACCCTCACTTTCAAGAGTGTTCATCTTTCTAGCTTCTAGTTGACTCCCTTTCTAAACCCATCAATTAAGACAAATATTATTTGCAAACAACATACAACACGGGATATCTTGTACATTATTAATTAATTATCCATTGCTACAGTAATCAAGTATGACCTCAAGGGCGATCCTTGATGTAAATTATTTTAGGAAACTCCGATTTATCTTCCCTCACCATTTGCACATTTGTGACTGCTATACATAACCATAATAGCAATTTACATTTTTAAAATGGATGGTTTTTTCTCCAATGCCTACCAAAGAAATTTCTTGGCATTCTATCATATGCTTTCTCTAGGTCAATGACCATATGGAGATCCTCCTCCTCTATAGATCTCCATCACAACTTTATATATATATATATATATATATATATATTGCTTCTAAAGCAAATCTATCGAGCAAAAAGCCATTAATCTTTATTACAAGCATTAAAATTCATAAAGTCAGCAAATTGAAAATCTGTTATCTACCAAATTAATAAATCAAAATTGAAAAATTTGAGAACTAGGAGCAATTTTTAGCATTTGACAAAAAGGGGTGGTACCATTTACAAGAGTGGCACAACTTGAATTACCTTGTGAATAATGAGTTCAGCATGCTTCACCAGCAGCAGTAATGTCTCACCTGAAGCAGTATTCAGGACAGGAATAAGAGCTGGAAGTGTTGATAGCTCAAAATCATTTTTGTCCTAAACCAGAATTTAAAAAACATCAGTTTTATTTCCCAAGAGACATTATTGCACTTTCATAATTGGTTGAAATAAATACATATACAAGAGTATATGGAATACATATGAGCAGGGAATAATACAGTAAATAAGGTCATCCAATAAAATTCTCCATGCCAAGAAAGCCAATGAATCTACTACCACCTTACAGACCTTAAACATGCCCCAATTCACCACAACGACGGGAGACAGAGACAGCAAGAGAAAAAGGCATAATGCAGTAAATAAGACCATCCAATCAACACAGAGAATTCATCCAATGATACCAACAAACAAATTGAATCTACTACCACAAAACATTCCTGATGCCCCACACACACACACACACACACAGAGAGAGAGAGAGAGAGACTGAGTTTAAACTACTTCCAGACACCAACTAAACAAAACTTGCAGTGTGTGATTTATAAACACTACTACTCAAACTTTATATATATTTGATACTAAACGAAAGGGAAAGATGGACATCGTATCTAATTCAAAGCATATTTCTAACTTTCCTTTATTATTTGTTCATCCCTCTGCATATAATATACAATTGCAGGAATTCCCTTGACTTTCAAATGTTTATAATTACAATATACCCCTTCCAACCCCTCCAACTCAAGCATAACTACCTCTAACAGCAATAATTAAACAAAAGACAGGAATGAAAACAATACAAAGAACATAAAAGGAAAAGATAAAAAAAAAATCTAAATGTTATTTCATCAACATCAAATTTCTATTCTATTACATGTGACTCCAACTAATACTTTTTACTCAAATTTAAGGTTTTTAGATCAGAAGGCACACTCTACTACAAGCTCAAAGTAAAGTGAAAATACAAGTGAATTTTGTAGGGATAAGTATGAAAAGAAAGCTTTTAGCTTTCACTAATAACAGTAATAAGTAGAAAACCATGCATTGGATTAAATTACATGTCTACTCGGAGGACCTCATGAAGCCCATTCAACTACTATGATGAGCAATACCACAATGAAAAATCAGAATTACCAATTAACAAAACTAGTCAACAGGCAAACAACCTATATCTATTGAAACACAAGAAGAACATACAATATGAAAAAGCCAAATATTTGACCACGAAAAGAACCAGCACCTGAGATTCTGCTATGGTGAGAACCATGGGAAGAATCATTGGTTGCATCACCATGTTCCTAAGTTCTGCACATAATGGTGGAAGTACCTGCAAGAAATCTAGTTTACCAAAACTCTCTTTTTCTCATCAAGCAGGGAATAGTAATTTTTACAACAAATAAAGCTATACAAATGAATATGACAAGCCATCCATGAGAAAGGAAAAAACAAACCTTATACCGCAATACACGGGAATCGAAATCTTTCCACATATCTGATAAGGCTTTTAAGAATTCAGACTTCTGCATGTTATCTCTTTCCTGCAAGGAAGTAAACTGTCACAAAGCATCGACTGTAGCTTCTTTTTTTTTCCCTTGCCCTTTATTTTCCATTCCATTATTTCCCCCTGAAATGTCCCTCAAGCAACAATGTAAATTAATTCCAGAAGTATGAGTTAGTTAAAGATAATGCAAAAGCATACAAGCATGTGGTCCAGGAAACGAAGAGCACGCAACCTAGTGTCATTTCTGAAAAACGGAGAACCTGCAAACAAATAACAAAAATTTAGAATTTATATATATATATATATATATGCAATCAACAACGAATATTAAAGTGAAGATGCATCAAATATCTGTCATGTCAAGAGCCCAAGACTTGGTATGAAACATTAAAGCATCTATTAGTTGACCAAATTACAGGCAGTTGAAAATGTGCTAGCTTCTTATGCAAGAAAATACTTGATATTACTGACTCAAAGATTATTCACAAGTTAGTTACACAAATCTTTGATTCAGTGAACTTACACCATTATTTCTTGTGATTACTCCTTTTTCTTTTCATTTTTTTTTTCTCAAATTGCTTCCTGATACAAGAATTATTGGTCAACTTTGTCGACTTCATTGGTTCACGAAGCATTAACTATGAATATCATTAGGGATTAATAATTCATGTTCTAGATTCCAATCTTAGTTTTCCCCACGTGTGAATGAATCATTAGGGATTATTTCTTGTGATTACTCCTTTTTCTTTTCATTTTTTTTCTCAAATTGCTTCCTGATACAAGAATTATTGGTCAACTTTGTCGACTTCATTGGTTCACGAAGCATTAACTATGAATATCATTAGGGATTAATAATTCATGTTCTAGATTCCAATCCTAGTTTTCTCCACGTGTGAATGAATCATAATAATGAAAACTTGTTCCTAGATAGTCATTTTTCACTCTCTTCACTTCAGGTTACCTGCTAAACAAACTCAAGTTAGAATAGAAGTCTGATTATTACTATCATTATTGTTTCATATGCACAGTAACCAGTAGGACATTAATTTAATACTTCTTATTTGGTTTCTTATATGAATTAATTATCAGAATATGCACCTCCTGTATTATCCTACATCTTCCTCTTTTCCCATTGTCATTCAACAAATCTCAACTCTCTTACATTTGTGGTACACCACATAGAACCCATACAACATTATCTGTAAAAATTAGTAACAAAATAAATATACATATAAACACATGCCCAGCTATTTTATATGATTAATAAATAATTTTTCTAGGGTGCATCCGTATGACAAGGTCCAAAGGCTCACATTTTACCTGTAAAATCCATTGCCGTAGGCCTGAGAGAATCATTTGCAGAGAGCATCCTCTGTAAGTCAGGAACTAATTCTGGCGGAATAGAGGAAAAAGCTTCACTGGATAAGTAAGTCAAGGCATTCATGTACTGCATAGAAAAAAACAGAAATCAAATTTGCTAGTAAAGGAGAGAACAATAAACAGTTAACGGGTTAACTTCTACACAATAAAATAGTTACTAAGCAGATCCATTATCTCAAATTCATCACAAAGTTCATACAAACTGCCCCCTCAGCTTTGAACTCACTCTAATATGACCAGATGTAACATGAGATTTCCAAAACTGAAACACACACCATCTCCAAAAAAAAAAAAAAAAAATGCCCCATCCGTTCCACTTAATAACTTTCAGCTCTTCACACAGACCAAGAAAATCATTAATTAACATTAATCTTATAAAATATTCATTATAATGTACTAAAATATCCTTTTACTAATTCTCTATAATTATATATTCTTACTCTATTAATTATCTCTTTTTTTGTGCACACACAACAGTAAAATAAAAAAAATTACATAATTAATGCTTTCTGAAATTTGAAAATTTTCCATTAAGTGGAGCAAAAAAAAACTCGCAAAAATTCGTTTTGATAAGCGAAACGGAGGGAGTAAAATAAAATATATCAATATAGGCTAAGAAACTTTCAAACTGCACAACTAAGAACAAAGCTATCATATAGAACCTCTTATTCTAAATATACAAAGTTATAAGATAAAACTCTTATTTTAAATATACTATGTCAAAATAGTTATCACAGTACAGAATAACTAGTCGATAAGCATTGAAGTATGAAATACTATTTGTCCTGATTGTTTTTCTTTTCTGCAAATGAGCTCCCATCTGAGTAATCAGATATGTTTTCTAATACATACTAAAAACAAAATGGTCTGGACAATACCCTAATTGCTTATGAAACGAAACTTCACATCTCAACAAAGTAAGAGGACAAACAAGCAGTTCCAGTTTTCCATAAACAGTGCCATAAATATGAGATAATAATGCATAAATATGAAACAATAATCCACAAGATCCCATCATTTCATTGCCATTCATACGTTGTACTAATTCCCCCATTATGCCCAGGACTGAATAGACTGGTATTCACCTTGTCAAGATCTTAAATTAATGAGGGGTTCTATCAAGTGTCTAAAGGGACATCTAAATTGACCCGAACCTTTTGTGTCAACCCATTGTTCTCTTGTTCCCTAAAAGTCATGGAGTAAGACATCGGCTCTCAATAATTCTTTTCAATCCATGATGGACTTCTTTTTTTTTTAATTTAAAAAAAAAAAATCGGTGCACGTTATGCAAAAAAGGTTCTATTAGTAATAAGGATGATGAGCATCATTTTCCACCATCCTTTTCTTCCTACGTATTTATTAATTTCCTTCCTTTTCAAGCAGTAAATTTTCAAGCAATTTCACAAGTAATTAAGCACATGTTTTCCTAACAGGAGGTGCATAGTATTTTAGTTCATTTTTTTTAGCTTTTTCTAGAATTTGTTAACTTTCTTACCTATAAATGCTAAAAACATTGATACTCTCCCAAAAAACAATATTATTAAATGACTGGAAATCCTCTTAACGACAATATCAGGATTAGGCAATAAGTCTAATAACACCTTTCTTCAGATTAAACAAGCATGAAACCTAGATTTTCCCTTTTCCAGAAGATAAAATCACATTTGTTGAATTTAAGCATACCATTTTGACATTGTTGTGGCAGTCGAACAAAGGCTTGTGAGAAATCAAGTGGTAAGCAAGACATCCAAAACTAAAAATATCAGAAGAACATCCAGCTGAAGGTGATTTGCTCCGAACAAGTTCTGGAGCAGTATAATTCAGAGATGGCTGAATAGGCAGTATAGAATCCTCAACATCATATTCCTGGATGATTCAAGAAAAAGTAGAACAATAAGTAAAAGCAGCAAACATAAAATCTCTATGATGAAACTGAATGGACCAGACTTGATAAAACTTCAAAGAGATTGAATCACATTGAAACACAACAGGCACCTTTAGTTCAAAAACCATAACGCAATAGTATTCTGGGATGGATCATAGCATGTAAATGTGAAAAAAATGAATTAACAGAAAGCAATGATTTGCAGACGTGTTATAATTAGAGCCAAATCAAAAGAACATTGGATGGAGAGATACATGTAAACTTCAAGACAAAGGGCTAAAATGTTTTCACAGATATAACATTTGTAGTATTTTTTTTCTTTTGATGGAATATAACATTTTTAGTTTAAAAACATCATTTTAAAAAACTGAAGGCACCACTGATTGAGGAAAAGCTGTATTATGGCTTGCCATATGCAATATAAACCTTTAGAAGCATGTTTTAATTATATTTTGACGGACAAAGATATGCAGCTTTTGTCTTATGGAGAGTGAGAGAAACCTTATCTATGAAAAACACTGAGGAAACATTTTTCTGTGTAACCGAGTTCGGTATTCAGTTGCAACACTAAAAATCCATAGGATTTGGAAAATTTAATTTTGTGTTATGGAAAGATAAACCTACTAGTTCAATCATTATAGTGCTTGTAATTGATTAGAAAGAAAACTACACAGACGAACACAAACAGAAAGAGGCAACTAATGGTCCTAGATGACCAAAAATTGGCTAATGATAAACAATGACCGGCATTGTTGGTTATGGTTTGTGGGCATGTATGTAATACCTTTTTCTAGATTCTTTCCATCTTTTGGAGTTGGTGAAATATTGCAAATGACTCTCTAATCTAGAACAGGAGTCATTTTCCTAAAAATCACATACTTGCCCAATGGGCTAAGAAAATGTTTTCCACCAACCAATATTTGCATACAACCCAATCACTAAAAAATGCAGAAAGGGACAAACAGCAACCAATAGAGCAATCAAAGCTATTGCTTTTTTTTTTTTCAGAAAACAAATTAAAATCAAACTCACAGCATAATGAAAGGCCTGAGAACTAGGCAAGTCGCCTGAAGCCTGGTCCGTGGGGATTGCAAAACCAAATCCACAAAGCTTCCATGCTCCACTAGAAGTTATTAAGACATTCTGCAAACAATAAAAAATGGTGAATATTAGGTTTGTGAATCCCTAACTTTAATCAAAAATTCTCAGGTTCTTAACCACATAACTGCAACATAAAATGATATATCTGCACAACATTTTCTAAGAATAGTTATCAAAGGCACACCTTAAAATGAAGCACAGTGAAGCCCTAGGTACTACACTAGCCTAAAGTGAGATAGAATGACTCAACAATTCTAGCCACTCCGGCAGACATTCCCAACTGAGGCTCTAAGGCTTGCGCCAAAGGGGGCTTAAGAATGTCAACGCTTTTATGAACTTCTTAACAGGTGCATTGTGTGCCACATGGTATGTTAAATTTATGACTTTTATTCAAATTGATTACAATCATATAGTGAGATCAATATAAAGCCAAGTAACCTAAGGGAGTAATGACTAAATAAATGTCCTAAATAAACAATGCCTTATTTTCTCTCCAGTAACTTGGTATGGGAACAGTTTAGTCTCTAGCCCACATCCAACCGCTCTCATCCTTCCTCTTCTTCTTCTTCAGTCCATTTTTTTTTATTGGGCCCTTTCTTCATCTTTTTCTAATCATGTCCTCCATAGTACAATCTTACTTTTCTCCTCTTACCAACATGATTTTACGATCCCTTCTCTTTCATTTTCCTTTTCCAAAAAACAAAAAATAAAAAACACACATCTGAAGTTCACTCCTTTCTCCCTTCTGGGCACATGATTAGTTACTCCACTTTTATGAACTTTTCTTCCAACTTAATATACAATCTTCTTCTCAAGCAGCGTTATCTGATTATACTGATTGTTTGTATAACAGCTTCTCTCCATTCTTATCCTCCTTCACTATCTGCGTTTTCTCTTCAGTATTCTAATATGATTGTGAATGCTTGCCTGGTAAATAATAATTTTGAATTTATAAATAAAAAAACATGAAATATGCATAACCTCAGTGGTCGTACTTGACTTTTTTATTTGTAAACAATACTCTCAATGCAAATGAACTAGGTCAAAAGAATATTTGCAGTTACCACCCTTTAAGCATCAATGTAGCTCAAAGATACACCTTCAAGTGATCTGCCTCTGCATTACCTTTACATTTATTGACAGTGCTACTTTCTTTCCATATATAGATTTTACAAAATTCTCTTGAACATGTCATCATCTTCATCAGAAATAGTAATTATGTAGCACCTCTTTGCTGCTTTTGCATTTAATTCAGTTATCACGCATAAGAGAAATAGCTTTATGTACGTTTCTCTTTTCTGCGGATGCATGCACTTGCCCCTACACCCCAAATACCACTTTCGACTTGGCCCCTCTTTCACCTGCTTCATATGAAGGGACTTATACTGCTTTTGCCTTTGATGATGATTCAGATGCTGATTTAAGAAACATCTTTCATACCAATGCCTCTAATACCAAATAAATGGGGGTTGGAGGGGAAGACACCTTACACCCCAGGTTTCATTTTTGCTGAAACACCCTCCTTTGATAACCATGCCTCCAATGTATTACAATTTGGGGAAAAGAACAAATAGCAATCACATACCTCAGGTGATATAGCCCGATGAATGAGACGTGCATTGTTATGGAGAAAATCCAAGGACTCCGCAATTTGGAGTAAGCCATGTTTCACCTCCAATAGACCCATTTCCTGCATAGAGAGACAAGCAAGAGAACTCTTTCAGAAAACTGAAATACCTCTATGTTGATAGAACAAATAGATTGATATTAGAGATGATACATCCATTCTAAAAGAAAGATTATGAAATTCTGTTAACCAAGGAATTTGAGATTTAAGCTCAATATCAAAGACAGTATTTTATTGAGAAACATAATGACATAGAACCTTCTTCGGTATAATCTATGGGACCCCTCCAAATTTGCCAATTAAATACAAGTCCCTAAAATATCTCTTTGTAGGCTGTTTAGAACAGCTATATATAATAACCCAGAAGTTCTAGCCCAAGCTTTTAAAGGCTCCATGCTCTTCAAGACTCTAAGCTGACTGCACTTCGCCATAAGAGATTAGAATCATATCATCGATGGACAATGGCTGTAAGAGCAAGTACACTAATTACACTTCATAAGGAGATTTAAAATAAGAGCCATAAAAAGTTAGGCTTGTACAGAAATTTAAAACAAGAGCCGTGTTTTGGGCTTGTACAGATATTTAAACCTACAGCCAAGAACTGGCCATGGAAATTGACATCAGAGAAGAACTACTGAAAGAACAGTATGGCCATGGCTCATGTGACAATAAAATAGAGCTTGCGGAGGCCTAATGGGTATCAGATGACCTCCTTGAATGTATAGCCAATGAAAGAGAAACTCACAAGCCTGAGCTCAAAGGAAAAGATGTATATGAGGTAACTGACTACAATGTGAATCATGTGAATCATGGGACACTGAAGAAGGAATCGTGAATCAATTTTCCAAACAAGGAAGGTTGATGCAAGACAAAATACTTATGTGCGTGTTACCTTATTAATACCTCTTATTTGGGTCATTTCAATACTCTACTTGTAATAACCATGTCCCAAAGGCTAAGAATGTTGAAAGTCTATTCTCAGATTTTACAAAAGTAAACTAAGACCCATCTCTCCAACCTTCAATTTATATGCAAAGCAGTTTCAGAAAAAGCATTCAGGCAACTCAACCAGGAAAATCTTTTCAAAGCAGTTTACAATAAATGGGACGTGCCTTCTTCTGGACCTATCTGCACCAGCACGTCCCATGGTAATATCATTAATCATTTCCTATATTTCTTCTAACAACTAATCATGATCCTTCCATTATTAATCTAGAAAGATATATCCCTAGCCAATAGTCATTTTTAAATTGCACAATTATTCATCAATTTCCTCATTTGGTAGTTAAAGTCCCAATTTAAATGTCCGAACTCAACTTTTCCTCATAATGACAAATTTCATTGGGGAGAAACTATAATGCAGAGACAGCAATTAGAAAGTTATAAAAAAAATAAAAATAAAAGAAGACTGTGGATAAAATTACGAAAGGTAGCAAAAAGGGATAGTTAATTAATATCCCACAAACTCAGCGATTACATTGTTAAGTTCCCGCACTAGGACTAATAGTAAATAGTTTGAATCTTTAATTTGTTGCTCATTAAGCATCCTTTCTACTTGCCTAGCAACTTTAGCCAACACTATGACAGCACCCAGCAGATACCAGATAACAAGGAGTGCTTAAAGTTCCCTCACTATAGTGCAGCTAATTAAAGTACTCATTTGAATAATTTAAGCAAATTACATTAATTGTTTGAATAAGTTCAGTTTTTCATTAAAGAAGAAGAAGAAACCATTTGAATTAGTGCCATAAACAGAGGCACTGCCAGCAAACAAAGTTATGCAAAGAAACACTAGTGGATACATTAACCGTCATTTGTTTCATCAAACAAGCAGAATGATGAAACACTACAATTAGTGCTCTTGACTATCTCTCAATCCATGCATAAAAGCTTCAATATAACCCACAAAAACACATGTAAGAGCATCCTCCAAAACTTTTTCTTCCCCTCTAGGATCACACCAACCTCCAAGGTTTGAGCATAAGGAAAACATCAAAGCCCACAAAACTGAAGCATGATAATGTTTTCTAATCGTTTAGTACATAATCCACCTGTTTTTGCCATATGAAATGCATTCATCAAATTGCCCACAATTTAGGTGGTATCAAGAGAAGCAAGACAACATAAAATAACACTAATATGGCAGGGGCTCACTAGTCTTAATAAGCCCCTTTTAAGGAAATTCTCAACCACTGTTCTATGTAAATACCACTAATAAACTTCGAAGTTGCTATAAAGCATTTCTCTTATTAATGAATTCTTCATCTCTGTTAGATGTTGCTATGGTAAAGAAGTTGGAAAAGGGAAGGACAGTGCCAAAATTTCCCACAAATTAACAGCAAGGATCCTCAAAATTTCAAGCATAACCTAATTATCTATAATATTCTACTGCGCAAGAACTTGAGAGTGCACATTTATACTTTAGGCCCAAAACTGCTTATTACAAAACTTATAAATTATAGGAAGAGAGAGTACCAAAACACCTAATTAACCAGTATTTACCATTCCTTTAAGCTCCTTGGGCACCTTGGCCACATTCTCCACATTCCCAAGCGCATTAGCCACCGAGGCAAAAAGCGGTTCGGTCACCATCGCCATGGCATTCTTATTCTCATCCAAGGCCTGCACCACGTGCACCACTCCAGGGTGCCGAAGCCTGACGAGGCGCGTCGCATCAGCACGAATCACATCCAGAAACGCATCCTCTGCTGCCTTCGACAGTCCAACCCTGAGACGCGCCTCCGACAAGGACTTCTTGTCCAGAACCCAAACGCATACAGTAGGATACTGGTGGGCACGAGTGGACTCACGCGCTGCCTTAGCTGAATACAATTTCCAAGCAAGACCAGGCCCAGCGGAGCCGATCTGGTCGAGAAGCTCGTAGTCTTGCAAGGGCTTGGGACCTGTTACTTCCTGTACAGTTGTTTGCACGGTCTTCTCGATCACTGCAGCCGTTTTTGCAAAGGCTTGGGTTAGGGTTTTCATGTTGAGAGACATCTTAGGTTCTGATTACGAGAGTGGATTTGCAGAAAATTACATAAATGAATGGATATGTATGTATTTACAAGTTCGTATCATAGGAAGAGAATTTTCTGGCGTAGCGAGGAAGAATTAAGAGGAGGTGGTGTCGGTGTCGGTGTCGGTGGTGGTGGAGGTAAATGGAGTCGGAGTTTTAGATCAACAAGGTTGGTTAGATTTTCCTTTCCGTCCACCTCTCTCTTCTCTTCCCCTCTCCTGTTTTTTCACTCTGTAAATTCTTTATTTTTGTTTATATTTGTGAAATTGCGTGGGAGGTCTTGTTGTGAGTATCACGATCAAGCCCACATCCACCAATTCCCCCTGTCAGGGGGTACATGGGTCAGATTTGGAGCAAACCCGATACGATATGAATAATTTGAGATTCAAATTTTTTTTATATTTTTAATTCGAGCCTATTCTAATTATTTTAAGAATTATATCCGATAAATTCGACTAACCTGAATTATAAATACCTTTCTCAACTAACACCCACCAATAAAAATCTAATGCAAAAAATAAATAAATAAATAAAATTCATCCCAACCAACACCCATTAACACACATCTAATATAAAAAAAAAATCAAAATCCAATCAACAAAATTGGAAATAATAAAATGCTTCAATTCAGGAATAAAAAAATGCATCTCAAGCAGAAAAAAAAAAAAAAAAAGCAATTGTAGACCCATCCACAAATCTAGGCACCAAAAAACTAAAACACAAATCTCCGCTTCTATGCTTCCTCCTTCTCGATGGATTTGAGTTTTTTTTTATGGTATTTCTTCTCTCCTTCCCTCTCTGTTTGCTTCTCGCTGGGAGAACGGCAAGTGATCAGCGGCGAAAGCAAAGAGATGGAAGCAAAGAGAGTGATTGGCGGTGGAAGCATAGAGAGAGAGAGATGGAAGCAGAGCGAGAGAGGAGAGAGAGCGATGGAAGCAGAGAGAGATGAAAGACAGAGGGTGATTGGCAGTGGAAGCAGAGAGAGAGAGATGGAAGCAGAGCGAGAGAGCGATGGAAGCATAACTGAAAAAAAAAATAGTTTATATAGTATTTTCAATCGGATCGAATTAGAAAAGATTTTAACTCGATCTGAACCTGAAACACTATTTATTTCCCAATCCAACTTGTCCCAAATAACCCTAACAATCGTGTCCCAATGCAATTTTCAAGTCGCATCAGGTTTTGCACACCCCTACCCCCTTATAATTTTTTTTTTCAAAAACTATGTTGCATGTGTATATAAATTATCCTCAAGTCGTAATATGTAAATTTTGTTTTAGAAAAAAAAATATTTTATTTAAAATGTTATTGTGGGGTACTTTAAAAAGTATTTAGAAAAGTGTGCTTTTATTAGATTAAAACGATAGGAGACTCCTGCGGAAAAATGATGGGAGTGCAGAGACAGAAGGAAAAATTTTACAGCATTTGAAACTGCAATAGGCTACTTCAATTTTAGACGCTATAACTGACGTCGACACAAACTGATGCAGCTACAGTAATTTTAACCGAGACCCTTGACCGAAAATTTGAATGTGCATAATTTTTTGAATATTTTATCCACCATATATAAACCCACTCTTCATAATATCAACATGTTCTTCTTCTTCTAAAAACTATCTTCATTAAAACTTTCTCTCTTCAACTTCTCATATCATTTGGCATTAACAATTTTTTTTTCCTTTATAACAACTTACACAGCATACATTAAGTTTTGAGATGATTTATTAATTATTTGCACAAATTAAAGGTAAGTAAAATTTATTACATTTTTTACAATTATTTTTATGGAGAAGTAATAAAATTAATATTTTATTAGTTGTGTTATTGTGTAATTTGTAGATATATTTTGTTCGTTGATTTGACAACGAGAAGAAAAAAAAAAGGTAAATTATTACTTATATTTTCATTTGAAGATGCAATATATCATAATGTAAAATATTAGAATAATAAATTTTTATATTAAGAAAAACTTTATATTAATATAAATTAGAATTTTACAGTCATTTACATATTTTTGTAATTTGAAATATTCATACTAAAGTAGAAAATTTTCATGTATTATAGAAATGTAAACTTATTTTTTTTTTGTGAAATATGCATTTGACATTTTTTTTCCCATGTATTTGGTTATGAAAATTGTTAAATTAAATTAATAATTGCAATTGATATACATTTTTTTATTGATGGAACATGTATACGATTTATCATTTATTTATTTAAATATTTTTATAAATGGTAAGAACATTAATTTCATTGTTTACAATTATTTATATAGAGAAGTCATAAAAAATAAATGTGTTATTATGCAATTTGTAGGTCTATTTTATTTATTAATTTGGTGATGTAGGGAAAAAAAGGTAAGTTATTACTTATATAGGGAAAAAGTGCTATTAGTTTTTATAGATTTTGATGTTTTTATTTATTTTTTATTTTATGTGATTAATTATTTTTATTATACGGAATATTTTAAAAATTAATTTATAGTTAATTATTGCAAATATTTTTTTAATGTACATATAACACTTGTTATTGTGTTTATACTCAGGTTATTACAAAATGAATTGGTTTCAAAAATCAACAATATATAAATCCTGGACCATACGCAGATGATGTGGTAGTTGCGAGGCAAACACTGAGCATATGTAGTTTGGAGCAATATTGTATTTATTAGGGGTGTACACAGTTCGGTCCAGTTCGATCCTTTACAAATCTCCGTATTGTATTGAAATTTCGGTTCTTATAAATTTCGGTACAGTTCGGTTCTTATTAATTTCGGTACAGTTCAGTATGGTTCTTATAATTTTCAGTACAGTTCAGTTCGGTTATTCGGTTCTTTCGGTACAAAACAAAACAAGACAATACAATACGGTATTTCGGATAATTCAATATTTTTAAAAATTTACAATATAATTATACACAATAATAAATACAAATATAATTAAAATATCTCAACAAGCACATATAATTTTGCATTCAATTTTAAAAAAAATATTTCAATTTATCTCTCTTCTTTATGAAAAAAAAAAACATATTTTAACAATAGTCACTTTAAATGAAATTTTAAATTCGAGATAAATTAATTCAATAAATTTCGTAAAATCATAATATTTAATAAAATTAATTGGTAATTCATCTCTAATGATCATACTAATTAAAGCTTATGTACAAGGCTATTGATCAAATTTTTAACTAACTAATAACATACTATTAACGAATACCATTGTGTGACTTATCCTTACTTTTAGATGTAGCCGCGAAAATAACAGTGGCAACGACGAGAAGAAGGGAATGCAAGTATAAGTTAAAACCAACGGAAAAGATAGAAAAAATTGTGGGGCTTGACATGATTTCGAGACATGCACGATTTAGATTTTTTTAATTTATTTTCTTATATATATATATATATATATATATATATATATAATAAAATATAAAACCGGTCGGATTCTGAAGCAGCAAAAATAACTCAAAATGAAAGAATTTTATTCGAAGTTGAAAAGTCCCCTCCAAACTAAGATAACAAACAATTTATATGAAAAAAATAAAAAAATTACAATAATACCACTAAAACTTCAAATTGAAAAACGAAAGCTCAAACTTTATTTTTGAGGCACGAAATGGACTGTTACGGGAGACTACAATTTATAAAAGTCAACCGGCTTGAAATGAGCTTTCCGGAAATATATAATAATAAGCAAACGGACACTTATAGCAAAAGTTATAACAAAAACAATAATTAATAACGATTGGCCCGTTTAACTCGCTCCAAATACTGAAAACCCAACTTATCCGCATTAGATTCCCTCCAAATATTTCAATTCCCTCCAAATATTAACATTTCCCTCCAAAACTTAAAATAAAAAATATTTCTACTAAAATTTTTCAAATTTTATTCTTAATTTGCTCTAAAAAAATTTAATTAATAAGATAATTATATACTTATATAACTATATTATATATTAATTAATATAATAATTGTATATAATTATATTATTAAAATATATTTTCAATTACTCTCATAAATATTGTGCTAAATACAGATGAGTATTAGTTGAGTAACAATAAAAATAAAAGAAATTAAAATTTTATTATAAATAATTATATATAATTTTATTTTTAATTTACATATTCCTATAGGTATTGTGATATAAATATATGAGTATTAGTCGAGTGACACTAAAAACAAATGAAATTAATTGATAAAATAATTATATAATAAATTATTCATTTATATATAATTAAATTATTAAAATAAATCAATTATTCAAATATATATTGTGTCAAAATAGATAATTACTAATTGAGTGATACTAAATATAAATGAAATTAATTGATAAGGTAAGTATATATACAGCATCGGCTGATTATATGGTTAAAATCCATCCATATATATTATTTTGGCTCAGTTATTATATTCAATTTCATTAAATTTGGCTTAATAGTTAAAAGATTATAAATTAATATTATAGTTAATAACTATAAGGGTGAATGTAAAAGTAGCATTAAAAGTAAATAAAATTAATTGGTAAAGTGATTGTATATATAAATATTTGTAAAAAAAATAAGTAGTGGTTGAGTGACATTAAAGTTAAATTAAATTAAATACGAATTAATAAAATTTAATTATATATAATTAAATTATTAAGTTAAAACTCAATTACTCATATATGTATTGTGTCAAAATAGATAAGTATTAGTTGAGTGATACTAAAAACAAATGAAATTAATTGGTAAGGTGATTATATATTTATATAATTATATGAATTGAATTAGTAAATTCCATTATATATAATTATATTATTAATTTATATACTCAATTATTCATACAGGTATTGTACAAAAAAATATATATGAGTACTAGTTGAGTGATACTAAGAATAAATGAAATTAATTAGTAAGGTGATTACATACTTATATAGTTATATTAATTAGTAAAATTCAATTATATATAATTAAATTATTGACTTACAATAGATAAATACTAGTTGAGCGATATTAAAAGTAAATAAAATTAATTGGTAAGATAATTATATACTAATATAATTATATTAATTAATAAAATTTCATTGATATAAAAATTATATTTGTGTGTGTATATAAATATTTGTATAAAATGAAAAATTATGTAGTAGTTGAGTAACACTAAGTGTAAATTAAATTAAATACAAGTTATTTTAATTGGACATTCATATAGATATGATAATTAAATTTATCTTATTAATAATAAAAATATTATTTTAATTTATTAACTATTTATTATATTAATTTCATACATTAAAATATTTAATACAAATAATTATAAAAGTTTCAAAAGAATACAAATAATTATGAAGTTAAATTTATATAATAACGATATAATAGAAATTATAAATAATATTTATATATAAATTACTAATATTATATATAATAATTAATAAATATCGGTTATTTCGGTTCAATTCAGTATAGAACAGTTCGGTACGGTTCAATACGGTTCTCGATTCGGTTCCAGTACAATTCGGTTCGGTTCTAATAAAAAAGTCAACAGTACAATTCGGTTCAGTTCTATTAAAAAAAGTCAACGGTACAATTCGGTTCTGGATCTTTTTCTTCGGTATTTCGGTTCGGTACAGGAAGATTCAGAACCGTGTACACCCCTAGTATTTATATTTTCACTTTATATTAAATTATATATATACATCTATATACAAACATAAAGGGACACACACATATATCGGATAATTTTTTATTTTCTAGTTGATCGTGATATATTGTTTGCACAAAGAGCTAGTGTTGACAATCACTATAAGAACATTGATCCTAGAATATTACCCTAGCTGAGATTATCAGGATTCTATGGAGTGTCTCATATAGGTGCAATGCATATCAATGTCAATATGATAACTACACTTGCAGAGAGATGGAGACCATAGATACATACTTTTCACCTTTTTGTCAGTGAAATAACTATTACACTACAAGATGTGGGGATCCTGACCAGTTTGTCTATTAAAGGATGTCAAGAAGTTCAAAGATGACACAATGTTAAAATGACTTGGTTAATAAGGAATTTTAACTCCTTACCACCCGAGGCTTCTGAGTACCATATATAATACTTTACCCGTACCTGGATATTGCATTGTATTAGTGGATTATTATGTTTTTCGTAATTTAATAATTACATCCATTTAATGTGGCATTCGCTATTATAGTGTTTAGATCAAGCGAAAAATTATAGTTGGAGATTAGCAAGCTTGGCATGGTTGTACTCAAGTGGCTTCCCACATCCACTATAAATAGCATAAGGCACTATAGAACCAGGTATTGAATCCTTAAGACTCTCTCTGTACATTCTCTTTCTAAGCTTTACTAACTTGAGTTTTAAAGTGCCTACGCCTGGTCCGATGGGGCTTGTCCTATTGCAGATATCATTCTCTTGTTGATCCAATCGGGTTACAAAGAACTAGCATCTGGCCTCATTCAGTTTTTTATCATTCAAACCTATCATTTGGTGCTTTCATTGAGAGACCATGGAAAATTCACAAAGATAATCTAGGCACTCTAGAATAGAGGGAAACAGAAAATTTGATGATGACCAAAGAAGACCAAGGTTTATTATAAGAAGGGAAGAATTCTGTGGATCACCTGCTCATAATAATCTCCTAACAGCTGTAATGGTCCCGATACCGGATTAGCCGGGAATAGTATTTTTCGATAGTGAATAGTGACACTAGCGTGAATAGTACCTTTCGGAGTCAAAAAAATATTTTATTTGATTAGTAAAAATTATAAGTCACAATGAGTTCGAAGTTAAATTTGGAGTGAAATCGAGGTCAAATAGACCTCCAAAAGTTAAAAATAAGAAAAAGTCATAGGTTCAGTGTGAATAGTAACTAGGTTGACTAAGGGTTTGACCGGGCCATAGAAGAGGCTACGGATCTTAGAAAAATAATTTAAAAATATGAACGTGAGTATATTGACGAGTAGAATCATATGGTATTGAAAAATTAAATTCTAGTGACACTGAAAAATTAGATTATCGAACTGGTAAATAATTACCAGATCGAGAAATGATTTTCGATTGACCCCAAAATATTATTGGAGTCTAATGGATATGTGTTGAGAATTATGGAGTCATTTTTATGAGAAATTGACCTTAAAAAGTAAGAAAAAGTCATGATTTCGGTTTGAATAGTACTTAGTTTGACCAAAAGTTTGATCGAGATTTTCAAAATAGCAAATGATTTTCAAAATTGATGAAAATTTTCAGATAGACTCTAAATGATATGTCGAATTTTTTGGTAATGAAAAGGGAATTTTTGGAGAACATCAAAATTTGTTGATCAGACCGATTTGATTGAACGGGATCTAAAATGGACTCTTATTAAGTTGAAATTTTGTGTACAGTCTAGTTTTTATATTATATGAATTATCGAATCAAATTTGGAGTGATTTGGTATAACATCCTGAATTTTAATTACCCGAATAATATTGTTAGTCAAACCCGACCTTAGACATGACCCAATGACCATGAAATAAAAACAAATTACAATTTATGCATGAAATTGGATTTAATTGAAGTAGTATAAAAGTTCTAGAGGCTAAATGATAATTTTTTGGATTAAATGGAAAATTTTTCCCAAAACTACGTCGTTTTGGGGGATGAGAATTATTTTTCCCTTGCTGCGTTCCAAGAGGCAGGACCTTCTCTTTTCCCTTTTTCTTTTTTTTTTCTTCTTTCTTTCTTTTCTTCTTCCTCCTTCCTTTGTCGCATCTTTGTTGTTGGCCTCCCTTCACCGTTGCACTGCCGTTTTCGCCTACAGCAGCTCCGACATTCTTCCCTCCTCTCCTCTGCGCGGCAACAACTCCTCCTCCCTTGCTGCTCTTTCTCTTTTATTTTGGGTTTCACCAAATTTTGCTTCCTTGTTGTTATTTTCTCCATTAAATCAAAGGTAAGCCTCAAATCTTCCATTAATTGATGAATTATGGTATAAATTTGAGGAGAAATGGGAGAAAACCCATAGTTAGGGATTTTAGAATTTTGGAAAAACTTTAGAAGTTTAATTATTATTTGAGTTAATTAAAATTTTGAGTAAATCATTGATTAAAATAGCTTAAAATTCTGAATATTGCATATTTTAGTGAATTATTTATGTTGAATTATTGGTTTTATGAAGAAAAAAAATATGAGATGGGTATAAAGGAGAAAGAAATGGAGAAATAGTGATGATGGATTGATGGTTTGAGGTAAAAATTGAAGCAATTGGCAAGAAATTAGGTAAGTGTTCAAGCAAATTCATTTTTCTTTGTATTTATGTTTTATGTAAATTAAGTATTTTGAGTATTAATCAAGAATTTCATGAAATTGATATTAAAAATTTTAAATTGGGTGCTAAACTAAATTTTATAAGTGATTAATGTTGGTTTTTGACTTAACTTGAATTTTTATTAATTGACATAAAATCTATATAAATGCTTAAATTTTGCCAAATAAGCTAAATTGCTTGAAAAATTTAATATTTATGTTTAAGAATGAAAATAAACTTGTGTAGCAATTAAATGAAGAAAGTAACTGCAAATAAATTAGAATTAGTCTTGAGTTAAAATATTCTTGAAATAGGAATTAGTGTTATTTTTGCATATTTAGGCTAAATTTATTGAAATTGAGAATTATTATGGTGAAAGTAAGCTCGGACATGTTAATTTCCTCGGCTCAACTGTGCATGAAGTAAGAATTAAGGAGGTGCTTGCATAAATAAGTTAAAATTGATATGTTGAGATTGTTTGTGATGAAATGATGAAGGAAATTATAATTTTTAGACTGTTTAAAAGAGAATTATGAGCTATAAATTGGGTTAAATGAACTTAAATTGATGTTATAAGATTATGTTTGTAAATTGGAATATATTTTATTTGCCCTTAGTAAAACCAAGTAGGAATTGGAGGAATGTGATAAGATTAGCATGCCAATTAGGGGAGTTTAGCAGTACTGCACCGTTGAGTAAAATCGGATTGAATGGCTCCGAGAGCTTTGTTCCGGTATAGTATGTTGAATTTGAATTATAGACTGAATGGCTCCAAGAGCTCTGTCCACATATATGTATATATATTTATATAACGATAATAATAATAATGTAGTACTATTGATAATAAAAGAAGTAAAAATGGACCGAATGGTTCTGAGAACTCGGTCCCGTATTAGAACCCCGTTTATCCGGCTTAACACAATTACTGCTGGATTTTTACTTGGGCAAACGTAGAAAATAAGCAAATACAATATAAAAGGGTAAAAACTCCAATTGGAATAGTTAGTTTAAAATTAACTTGTAAATTAGTTAGTCATTAATTAGAAATTTATAAATTAATACCATATGTACATTATTTTAATTTCGTGCCATGATTTTTAATGCTGTTATGTTGAAATTAAGCGAACATTACTTGTATTTGAAATTTGTGAGTTTTAAATGTGTTATAATTATATACATACCATATCGTGTGAAAAATGGAATTGTTTGAACACCACTAAGCATATAGCTTAGCGCGTGGTTTTCTTCCGCGCGTGGGTTTTGAAAGGAAAAGCTTGAAATTAGCTAGAAGTGGATCTACACTAAAATCTGAGTCACCAGAGAAGAGTTGAGGATTTTGAGGTGGATGCATAGTAATTTATTTTGTTATGTTCTTTTGGAAATTTTTGGGCATGTACTGTAATAACCCAAAAAGGAGCCTAGTAGGATTTGCATGTTAAATTGGGTAATTAAGGGTATAATTGTAATTGGATAAGTTGAAATTGGACTAATTAAGGATTAAATTGAAGAGAAAGATAAAGTTAAAAAAGAAAGAATTAGTTAAATGAGTGATTGGATTTTAACCAAGGACTTTTGAGTAATAAGCCAAGGATTTGCTAAGTTGGACTAATAGGATTTGGACACATAAGCAAGGTGGTTGAGGAGCATTAAATGAGGAAAGAAAAGAAGAGAAGAGGGGGCAAAAATCTTCTCGCGTAAGTTCAAATACTCCTCCTCTTCTTGCCGTGATTTCTTTCTTCTTCTCCCTCCTCTCTCTTCATTTTTTGCTCCTTGCTTCTCTTGATTGAGGTGTTTGTCCAGAATTTCAAGTTAAGATTTAAGAAGATAAGGGGCTGGTTGCAAGGTGAGTTTGGTCTGGGTATTGATTTCTTCTTCTTCCCGTTTTTTTGGTTTTGGGTTTTGTTGTTTATGAGTTTGTTGGGTTATTTTGCAAGTTGCTGACAAGAGAAAAGAGAAAGGAAAAGAGAAGGTCTAAATTTGGAGAAGGAGTGGATTTTGAAAGCTTTTTGAGGTTTGGGAGTCTTGCCCTATGTTATGTTCTAGTTTTTGAGTGTTAATTCCTAGGATTTTTTTACATGTGAAGCATGTTTATGTGTGTATTTGGTTGGGTTTTTAACTATATTGTGTGCATTAATGGTAGTGATATTAGTATTTGCATGTGCGTTTAGTCCTATGTAGAGTTCATTTGAGTGCGATTGAAGTTAGTTGATTAGTTATTTTATTTTGTTAATTTAATTGCTTATTATGGATATTTGATGTTAATGGCATGACTATAAGCATGTTTTGAAGTGTAATTGATGCTTGGATTGAGTTGTATGCTTGATGATTTGAGTTTAGCCTAGTTTCTGTCACGAGCGCGATAGAGGGCATGGTTACCGTGCTCCTGCTGGGATGCCCTCTATCGCGAGCACGACAGAGAGCTCGGTAGCCGAGCTTTTGCCAAGTCGGGTTTCCTCTCGAGAATGCCTACGCGCGAGAGTGCGAGGGCGACCTGCCACCCTCTGTCGCGAGCGTGATGGAGACCTGCTAGCTGTCTCTCATGGGCGTGACTTAGGGCGAGTTTCGCCTTTATCGCGGGCACGACGGGTCGTCGCGAGCACGACCCTCCCCAATATTTTAATTTTTTATTTATTTATTATACTTTACATGGTTTATCACTCTTGTTTGGTTTATGATTTTAATTATATGAGCTAATGTTTTGTACTTTAAATATGCTTATATTGATTTATATGTATAATTCTGATAAGTGGTGAGATTTTGGTTATTGTAAAGTTTGAGTGTTATGGTTGCGCGTTAATGTGTAAGCCTGAATGGTCATAGTAGTTGATAGATAAGCATGCTTATAAAGGGCTAGTAATTGCAGCTGCTAGTGTTTGACCCCATTTTGGGTCTAGTGTTGGCCTCATTCGGGTCTAGTGTTTGATACTTTTGGGTATTCAAAAGTTTTAAAAATATTTTGAGACTTCGGTCTCTAGTTTTGATACTGTTTGCAGTATCTAGTGTACTCGTATCTACCACTCATGTAATTTCAGGCTAGTGTATTGAGATTGTACAGGGTTATATGGTTAGCGATGTGTATTTGTATATGATATAGTGAATGTGTTTATGATGGTACTTGCTTTGTTATGTGAACGGCTAAATGCATTAATGCATATGAACTTCTCTTACTCATTTTATGTATTTACATGATTGTATGTTAATATGTGTATTTGTTTCTGTTCCTCCCCACTAAGCGTTATCGCTTAGCATGGGTGTTTTTTCCGTGTAGGTGGCAGGTTCGTTCTCGGTATTGGACATCTACAGGTCGGCCACTAGGAGTTCCAGTTATATTTTTTTTCTTTTTTTTTTTGTCTTTTGCTGGTACTTTTTATATAATTTTGTATACTTTATGTATATGTAATTGATGATGATCCTTTTGTAATTTGATGACCATTTATAATATATATATATATATATGTGTGTGTGATTATTTTGATCTTCAATTGGTTTAAATGCTTCCGCTTCAGTTATTTGTATGTGTGTATGTTGATTTGTGTGTAGCGCTCCGATATCCTCCCAAGGGGCATTAGGGTGTTACAATTTTATTGATATCAGAGCATAGGTTTAGGCGGTTCTAGTTTTTAAGGTGTTAGAGTATAGAGTATGTGCATGAGAGTCTGTCTAGTGTCATTGTCTAATGCAGATATTGTCTTTTATAGAGTTAGATGGAGTTCGATCCTAGTGAGGATATGGGTGAGACTACTGGTAGCGTTAATCCAACGAGAGTGAATCTGCCTGCTCTTGAATGACGACCAGATAAGGGTCCCGGTCATGCTTACGAGAATCCGACATTAGTACAAGGATTATTGCAGTTGGTAGATAGACTGATAGCTCCTAAGGCGCTTACGGACCTTTTGAGAAAGAGAGGAGCAAAAGAGTTCAGTGGGACTTCTTTGGATCAATCGGACTTGGCGGAGTTTTGGCTAGAGAGGACTGATAGGATTCTGCAAGAGATTGGGTGTCCTTAGAACCAGAGAGTAGATTGTACAGTGTCGCTTTTGTAAGGGTCGACATACGATTGGTGGAATCTTGTGCTTTGCAACCTTTAGAGACCAGTAGAGCTAACTTGGGAATTCTGTGTACAAGAATTCGAGAAGAAGTATGTTACCAACGCCTACCGAGAAGCAAAATGGAAGGAGTTTATCAGTTTAAGACAAAGGAATATGTCGATCAGTGATTACGAGAAGGAATTTAGCCACTTGAGTAAGTATGTACTGGATATGTTATTAACGGAGCACTTTAAGTGTCGGCATTTCGAGGATGGTTTGAGGGAAGTGATTAGGGGGCCCTTGTCGGCTATAGCGGTTATGCAGCTAGTGGGTTATTACCAATTAGTGGCAGCAGCAATGAAGTTAGAAGAGTTGGAGTTGGTTAAGCAAAGAATAGAGCAAAAGAGGAAAGCCCCGGATAGTGGAGTTGTCGGTAGTAAGAAAACTCGAGGAGTTCTGAGTGGACAAAGAGCTAGAGGGTCGAATCAAGTGCCATCAAAGGTCGAAAGTGTAGCACCGCTTTCTAGTAGAGGAAGTTTGATACCCGAGTGTGAGCACTATCGGAAGCGTCATTGGGGTCCATGCCGAAAGCTCACGAGAGCGTGCTTTAAGTGTGGTAGCATGAATCACATGCTTGCCAACTGTCCAAAATGGAAAGAGAACAAGGAACAGCCCGGGAGTAGAGTGAGTGGAGAAAGATCGGGAGCAGCAGGAAGTGGTAGAAGTAAGAGTAGAGCTCCTCAAGCGCCATTGGAAACTGTGGAGCAGCCAGCTGTTGCTGGCGATTTTGCTCGGGTATACGCCATGATTAGAGAGGATGCAGATGAGCTCACAGGCCCTTCTGGTAAGTAGTACTTCATTTTATGTTGGTATCAATTATCGAATTGATGGTTGAGTAGCATGTTTGTTAGCGTGAAAATTTCGAGGACGAAATTTCTTAAGGGGAAGAGAATTATAACAACCTAAAAAGGGGCCTAGTAGGATTTGCATGTTAAATTAGGTAATTAAAGGTATAATTGTAACTGGACAAGTTGAAATTGGACTAATTAAGGATTAAATTGAAGAGAAAGATAAAGTTATGAAAGAAAGAATTATTTAAGTGAGTGATTGGATTTTAACCAAGGACTTTTGAGTAATAAGCCAAGGATTTGCTAAGTTAGACGAATAGGATTTGGACACCTAAGCAAGGTGGTTGAGGAGCATTAAATAAGGAAAGAAATGAAGAGAAGAGGGGGCAAAAATCTTCCTGCATAAGTTCCTCTCCTCCTCCTCTTCTTGCCGTGATTTATTTCTTCTTCTCCCTTCTTTCTTTTCATTTCTTGCTCATTGCTTCTCTTGATTGGGGTGTTTGTCCAGAATTTCAAGTTAAGATTTAAGAAGATAAAGGGCTGGTTGCAAGGTGAGTTTGGTATGGGTATTGATTTTTTCTTCTTCCCGTTTTTCTGGTTTTGGGTTTTGTTGTTTATGAGTTTTTTGGGTTATTTTGCAAGCTGCTGACAAGAGAAAAGAGAAAGGAAAAGAGAAGGTCTGAGCTTAGAGAAAGAGTGGGATTTGGAAGCTTTTTGAGGTTTGGTAGTCTTGCCCTATGTTATGTTTTGGTTTTTGAGTGTTAATTCCTGGGATTTTTGATATGTGAAGCATGTTTATATATGTATTTGGTTGGGTTTTTGTCTATATTGTGTGTATGGATGGTAGTGATATTAGTATTTGCACGTGGGTTTAGTTCTGTATATTTAGAGTTCATTTGAGTGTGATTGAAGTTAGTTGATTAGTTAGTTTATTTTGTTAATTTAATTGCTTATTATGGATATTTGATGTTAATGGTATGATTATAAGTATATTTTGAAGTGTAATTGATGCTTGGATTGAGTGTATGCTTGATGATTTGAGTTTGGCCTAGTTACGTGTGTGAGGGGCTGCTAGAGTTCGGATTAGAGTTGGAAATCACGACTCTATTGCGAGCACAATAGAGGGCATGGTTGCCATGCTCCTGCTGGGATACCCTTAGTAGCCGAGCTTCTGCCAGGCCGGGCTTCCTCGCGAGCATGCCTACTCGCACGAGCGAGGGCAACCTGCTGCCCTCTGTCGCGAACGTGATAAAGACCTGCTAGTTGTCTCTCGCGAGCGCTGAGCTTGCAGCAGGCGCGACTTAGTGCAAGTTTCGCCTCTGTCGCGGGCGCGACGGCTTGTCGCGAGTGCAACCCTCCCCAGTGTTTCAAAAAAATATTTTATTTATTGTACTTTGCATGGTTTATCACTCGTGTTTGGTTTATGATTTTAATAATATGAGCTATTTTTATGTACTTTAAATACTTATATTGATTTATATGTACAATTATGATAAGTGGTAAGATTTTAGTTATTGTAAAGTTTGAGTGTTATGGTTGAGTGTTAATATGTAAGCCTGAATGGTCATAGTAGTGGATAGAAAAACATGCTTATAAAGGGCTAGTGATTACAGCTGCTAGTGTTTGACCCCGTTTGGGTCTAGTGTTGGCCCCGTTCGGGTCTAGTGTTTGATACTTTCGGGTATTCAAAAGTTTTAAAAATATTTTGAGACTTCGGTATCTAGTTTTGATACTATTTGCAGTATCTAGTGTACCCGTATCCACCACCCATGTAATTTCAGGCTAGTGTATTTAGATTGTACTGGGTTATATGGTTAGCGATGTGTATTTGTATATGATATAGTGAATATGTTTATAATGGTACTTGCTTTGTTATGTGAACGGTTAAGTGCATTAATGCATATGAACTTCTCTTACTCATTTTATGTATTTACATGATTATATGTTAGTATGTGTATTTATTTTTGTTCCTCCGCACTAAGCATTATCGCTTAGCACAGGTATTTTTTCCATGTAGGTGGCAGGTTTGTTCTCGGTGTCGGACATTTGCAGGTCAGCCACTAGGAGTTCCAGATGTATATTTTTTTTCTTTTTTTTTTATCTCTTGCTAGTACTTTTTATATAATTTTCTATACTTTATGTAATTGTAAATAGTTTATGTATATGTAATTGTTGAGGATGCTTTTGTAATTTGATGACCATTTATAATATATATATGATTATTTTGATCTTCGATTGGTTTAAATGCTTCCACTTCAGTTATTTGTATGTGTGTATGTTGATTTGTGCGTAGCGCTCCGATATCCTCCTAAGGGGTATTGGGGTGTTACATGTACACCGTATAAGGGTGAAGTAAATATATATGTGTGTGTGTGTGTGTGTGTGTATAGAAGGTTAATGTAAATTATATTTTGAAGTTATGTATATAGAAGAATGTAAACTGGACATATATAGAATAGTAAATAGTTGTGTTTTAATTTTGATTATAATTAGTTGGAAATTTTGGAGGATGGGCAAATTATTATGAGTTGGAGTTTGAAATGGAGATGGATGGTTAGGTAGCTAAATTAGAAGTGTTTGAAAGTTTGCTTGCATGAAGATTTTAAGGAATTACAGGGGAGACTCTGTCAAAATTTCTGTAAAATCTAATAGTATATGTTATGAAAATAAAAGAGTAAAAAAATATATACATATGACAAAAATGTTTAAGTTTAGATGACATGTGATATCCGATATTCGGTTCCTTAACAGACTGGGTATAAGGTGTCACATTTGAAGTTGGAAAATGAGAAAATCATAGAAAAGTGCATAATGGGCTTAAAAGTGTAATTAGATTTTATAGGTTGGATCATTAGTTGGACCAAAGTTGAACCAATTTGGGCCGCTATAAAAGCACTTAAATGACATAAATTTTAGATTTGTAGTCCTGATCTCCTTCATTTTCTCCCTCTCCCTTGGCCGAAGTTCTTCCCTTTGCTCCTCTCTCAAATGTCTTCATACCTTACTTGATTTCTTGCTTAGTTCAACCATCCTAAATGTAATTTAGCCCCTTTATGAGTTTGTAGCAACCTCTAGTATCCATTTAGTGGATTAAAAGTAAGAAAAAACATGTCTCAAAGATTATGTCTCAAAATAGAGAAAGAGATTTAGATTGTTTTAAATTGAATTAATGATTTCTATGAGTACTCTAGGATGTCTAGAGAATGTTTATAAGATTTGATTTGATAAAAGAAGAAAATTAATGGATTGTTTGTTGTGTTGAAATTTCGGTCATGATGAGGAATTTAAGGGAAAATGGCTTTTCAAGAGCTAAAGGCAAGAATTAAGGAGGTTGTGAATGCTATAGCATGGATATAAGGCTTGTGATTACCTAATCCATATATTTCCTTTGAAAAATTAGGGTTTGATGTTACGTTTATATAGTGACTATGTGTGATTTGCATGTACAATTGAAATTGAGGTGATAATTTAGCTTAAGAAGGGTAACTAAGCTAATTAAAGTGTTTAAAGTAAAAGAAAACCAAGTGTATATCTTGGATATAATGTGACATAATGGTATACTTAGGTATATTTAAGGTATACCTAGTGTTTAAATGAAATTAAATGGTATATACAAGTGAATTAAGGTTAAATCTAGTGAAATGAGTGATAATTGGATGAAAACTAAAATATTAGAGAGAAACCCTATGATGGCCAAATGGCTTAAGTAGAAGAATATGATAAATTATGTGGTATAAATGCCATATGAGATGTAAAATGGATAAATGAGTGACTAAAAAGTGAAAGAGAGGTGTTAGTGAAAAGAAAACACATGAAAATAAAATGATTGATTTAAATGAATTTATGTCAAATGTAAGTTTAATTGAGTAAAAGCTTAGAAAAATGATTAAAAGCCTTTAAAATGACATTTAAAATGCATAAATGAAATTAAAAGAATTTGTAAGGTAAAGTGCTCACCTTGGTCGTATGGCACCTTAGTGTATACTAGGGTATATCTTGAGTATAATTGAAGATTAATGACTTAAAATGAATATAGACATGAAAAGAAGTATTCATAAATTTATTTAGAATTTATGGAATATATATGAATATCCATCATGCTCAAAGTGAAAATAATGATAGATATTGAATAATTGATTTTAAAATGATAAGAAAAGAATGAAATCAGTTTGAAATGAATTTTTAGCCATTGAATGGCTTCTGTGTACTTGTTTTGTGAAATAAGTATATAATGAGAATTTTGCCTAATTGATTCTAATAATGATCGGTTAGGGTATTGAAATGATAATGAAGTGAAAGTAATGAGTAATGAAAATGAAGTGACTGAAATGAAATGAATTGATAAGTCATACGTAATATGTTATATGTTATATGTAAAACGAAAGTCTTCAAAGAATGAAAAGTGGATTTGAAAGTCTTTTGAAAAGTACTACCCTTAGTAGTGTCTCGCGATTTAATCTAGTTCAGGATATGTTTGGCTAGCCATAGGGACCTCCGTACCGCGGTGCAAGTCATGACGACTTGCTTTGCTATGGTAAGATTCGCGATGGTCTCCCATAGCCTCTGTTATATGTTACATGTCATACGTTATATGTTATATGAAAGTGATAAAGTGGCCCTTCGGGGTCATTCCTCAGTGTATTGCAGTGGGACTTTGGGGCCCACGACTTGTATATTCAGTTTGTAGATTTTCTGCTGGAATTGTACTAGGGGCATAAAAGTGGCATGATTGTAAAATGATTTGAAAATGCATAAGTAATATGATATAAAGTAAAATGACATAATGTAACATGTAAAAGATATAAAGTATAAAAGTGTAATATGTAAAAGCATCATATGCAAAAGTATAACATGTAAAAGATATAAAGTATAAAAGTGTAATATGTAAAAGCGTCATATGCAAAAGTATAACATGCAAAGGGATAATGTCACATGACGTTATGTAATATGACATAATATATAAAAGTATAATGAGAAATTATAACATGTAAAGCCATAAAATCACATGACATAATAGGTAGAATTATAGCGAATAAAAGCATAATGTATAAAAGCCTACGTATAAAAGGAAAAAATTGTAAAATGATGCGATTCTGTCAAAAGAAGAATGTCATGAAAATGTGAAAAGCAACATGAAAATAAGAAGTTATTTAAAAAAGGACCCAAATGAAAGAAAGTAAAAGTTTGAGGTCAAAATGGTAAATTATCCCAAATTATAAGTCAAACGGGTCATAATGATGAAAATGACCTGAAAATGTGATAAGTATAGCGAACATGAAAATTTAAATGAAAAATGACTTATATGAAAGAAAATAAAAGTTTAAGGACCAAAATATAATTTATCATAAAAACAATTAGTCGAGAGATTAATTGGTAAATTATAAGCTAAGAAGTGAACAAATGTGAAAATGTAATAGGTAAACAACAAAAGTATAAGTAAACATTAAATGAATGACTAAATTGTAATTTGATAAAAGTAGGGGCAAAACTGTAACTAAGTGTAAAAGTACACTAATAGGTGACATGTAAATGAAAGGTGAAAGTAAAATGATCACTTCATAAAAAGTCCAAAGTTGAGGGACTAAAATGTAATTTGACTTGAAAATGACAAAACAAGGATTAATATGCAATTTGTAAACCAAATAGTGATTTAAAATGAAAAGAGAAGTGAACTAGTGGCAATTCCGTAAATAAAGTCAAAATAAGGACCAAAAATATAATTTGTCCTGAAATTTATGCAATAAGGATTAAACGGTAATTTGTATATGAAATGATAGGTTAAATGAATAAAAATGATAAAATGAATGATTAATGAATTTAAATGCAATGTAAGGATGTAATATGAACTAATATGTAATATGGACATGAAAGTGATAAAGGAGGGACTAAAACATAAATTTACACATCAAATGTAGAGAAGTGTACAAAGAATAGTGTTAGTGTGAGAATGGAAAAATATAGTGATATGTGATTAAATGAGTGAAGTGACAAGCTAATAAGGACTGAAATAAAAGTTTGAGGACTACATGGCAATTTATATGCCATTAAGTAAATAAAAGTGATAATTGTGAATAAATGTAAACGAGTGGAAAAATAATGATTTAGTTAAATGAAAGAGTAATTCGATAAGCACTGAATAAGTTAGGAATCGGATCGTAATTTACCAATAAGAAGGGCAAATAAAGGATTATAGTGAAAAGTGGCACTAAGTGAGTGAATTAAATGAACTTCAGAAAATAATTAAGTATAGCATGTTTGTACATGTATGTGCATAAGTAGACTTGGAAATTGTTAGATTCGTAATCACCACTGAGCATATTTAATACTCAGCACGTAGTTTATTTGACTGCGTGTAAGTATTGAGTGGAGCGTTTGTGAAGCAAGCATCCTACCGGCTTTGAGATCAGACGGGACTTCTGGATTGAAGTTAAGAAGGTTATGTATTGCTATTAGAATGTATGTAAAGACTAGGTATTGTTGAAATAGTTAAATGTAATAAGAAATGTTATTGTGTAAATGGGTTTATATGTTTTGGATTGGAATAAGTTAGAATTTTGAATGAATATTAAGCTATATCTGTTGTGCCCTTGAACCAGGCTGTGTTATGGTTGAATTGCAGGTTTTGGGTAGCTGATTATATAGATATTATGCTGCAAAATTTTGATCGAATGAATAGTATTAGTAGCATGTATATGTGTAATGGTTTGACATTAAATATGTATTAAATATTATGGTGAATGTCTAGACCGGATTAAATGAGCATGTTAATGACATGAGAATGTAAAAGGATAAATGATCCCATAAGTTTATAAGTTAAGAAAAAAAAATTTACCACATTTGTCTTAAGCATCGATGAGACAGTTAGTCAGCGACACCTGATATTCATACCTATTGCGGGTATGGGACTATGGAACACATCAAAACTGACTATGTTGGATACCAGGTATGACTGTCCAATAACAACGGCACTTCCTGGCCTCAACTGTGGACTATCCTCTTAGGTATCCCAACACAGACCAGTATGAGACATTCCATAGGCCTTGGAGTGTTTAGATAGCAGGATCCCAGATTTAGGAAGAAGGATATCCTAAAGAGAGAGAGAGAGGAGTTTAGAAACTCATGGAGAGAGTTTTTTACAAAGGAAGAGAAGGCTTAAGATCAGTGTGAATTCTTAATTTTATTGCATATTTATAGCCTTGAAAGAGGCGTACAATATCTTACAATACACATTACCACACTGTAGACACCGGGTCCCGAGTTCGGCATAAAGTGTCAATGATAATTTTGGATCCTTGATAATTCCCTCCGAAAAAATATATATATATATATAATAAATATAAATGTGTGTGTGTGTAAAATTAAGTAATTAATTAGTTAATGTTGTTTGTTAATTAATTAGTTAATATTATTGTATTAATTAAGATGCATGTAAAATTAAAGATTAATTAGTTAATTAATTAGTTAAAATGTAGAATGTTTAATTAATTAGATAAATTATATATTAAGTAGATTAATTAATGTATGTAATGTTTAATTATATTAAGATGTAATTAATATGTAATGTTTAATTAATATGTAATGTTTAATTAAATTAGTATGCGTGTGTATTAGTTTTAATTAAGTTAGATTAATTAAGATATGAAAATGGAGGGAATTATGGTGGAAATGACCATTGTGCCATTAGCCCTAATTTTAGGGAATAAAAAGAAGAAGATGAAGAAAAATAGGGGGGCTCTCTCTCGGTCGGCAGATCAAAAGAAAGAAAAATAAAAGATAAGAGAGCAAGGCAAAGAAGAAGAAAGAAAAAGAAAAGAAAAAGAAAGGGAGCACAGAGAGTGGTGGCCGGCCATAAGACCAAGAAAGGAAAAAGAAAGGGAAAGGAGAGCAAGGGAATCCAGGAAAACCAAAAGAAGAAAAAGAAAGTGAGAGCAAGAAGAGAAGACACAGGAGCTGAGGGCCAAGGAAAGCCAAAGAGAGAAAGAAAAAGATATAAGGAAAAGAGAGAGGGACAGCCAGCCACTGGAGACCAACGCCGGACCGAAGAAAGAAGAAGAAAGGGGAAGGACCAAGAGCAGACCCAGGGAGGCCGGAGAGAGAAGAGAAAGAAGAAAGAGGAGGGGAGGAAGCGTCGCCTCCGCCGGCCAGATCCGGCCACCGATCGCTGCACGCGCCCCGCCGCCGTGGAGAGGAGGTCCGGACGATTCAGGCGACGCCCGCCGTTCTTCCATCGGACTCCGGCAGACGGCGCGTGAGGGAGAAGAACCCGAGACAAAGGCATCGGCTTCGCATGCGATTTCCGGCTAAGCGGCGCCGGCTTCCGGCGCGTGGACACCGCCGGTGAGACCCTGTGACGATGATCTGCACTCCGGTGGTGGAGGTGACGGCCACCCTTGCTCCGGCGACACTCCGGCGACGGTAAGCCCTTATTTTCCTTATTTTATATTATTATTATTATTATTATTATTATTATTATTATTATTAATATATATATATATATTTTATTTATTTTATGTTTTTTATATTATTATTATTATTATTATTAATATATATATATATATTATATTTATTTTCTATTTTTTATATTATTATTATTATTATATATATTTATTTTCTATTTTTATATTTATTTATTTATTATTATTAATATTATTATTGTCTAATTTGTGTTAATTTTATGTTGATATTATTTAATTGATTTGTGATTATTTAATTTTATGTTTTATTATTATTATAATTATTATTAGTATTATTATTTCATATTATTGTTATTTATAAATTTTATTGGTTTTCAACACACCAAATTTATTATCATTTTACTTAATTTAATTCACTAAATTATTCATTAAACCATTTATTTATTCATTCATTTATTATTGTTTCATTTAATTTAGTCAATTATTAATTTTGATTATCATCTTTAATTATTTGTTTTATTCAATTATTTGCTTATGCATCTATTATTGTTTCAATTATTCAATTGTTTATTACTAACTGTTATTATTGTCCTGTCATGACCTTAACCGAGTGACATGCGACTTAGTTTGATATTTATTATTTATTTATTTAAAAGCATGTAATTAGTATCTTATATTATTTTATGTATTTGTGGTCTGTAATAATAAAATGATTTTCGACCGCTATTAAAAAGAACCACCACACAAATATTTTTTTACTAAATGAAATGTTTACTAAATAAAATTGGACCAATGTCCTATTTATACCCGAATAAAATCATCACATGAAAATTGCTTTCCATAATGAACGCATGCGGGGACCAAAGTCCTCAAAATAAATGAATAACCCGTTTTATGCAAGAATAGCACATTTATAAATGAGGGTTGTATTCTGCCCTTGTAAATTTATTTCATGCTTTAATGTTATTTTATTTTATGCTCTTAAATGGATGAATGCGCCTTTCAATTCAATTGCATCGTGTGGAGAGAGAGCGAATCAATGATAATTAAAATTTGATCATAAAATAATCGAGGTAGAAATAGATGAGAAATCCCGAACCCAGCTCTGGTCTTTGGGCTCAAAGAGGCTAGAGGTCTACTCTCCAAGACACCTTTTTGTGCCACGAGACTTTAGCGCTAATCCTAGGCTCTTTAGGGTGAGAAGTTCACCTTCCATGATCCCTCTGGCTGGCCCAAAATGGATACAACGCGCAGTCTTAGGCTCTGCGAGGCGAGAGAAACTTTTCCAATGTTCTATTGGGTGGCGACTCCATGAAACCTCCTTGTTGCCCAACATAGACGCACTTGCGATTTATTGCAAGCTGTCAACGGATCCACAAATGCCTCGATCGCCCTCGATCGGACGGTCGAATGGGCGGCCGCGGGGATCCGGCGCGCGTCACACACACCTAATTACATCTGAGGATAAGGAGGAATCTCCTTTACAAAAACTAAAGCTACTTTTACAAAGATAAGGATAAGAAGGAATCTCCTTTACAAAAGATAAAGCTACTTTTAAAAAAAGATAAGGAATATATTCCTTTTACAAAGCTACTTTAATAAAGATACTTTATTTATTCTTGATAGGTTCATGTGATGGCAACATGTTGAAATCTTCCGGATCGATATCTTGGAGGCCAAGTGGGGTCCAGTCAATATCATCCATGGGATCATTTTTGTCCTTTTGTCCTTCTGGGATAGAGAGGAAATTCTGGGCCATCAGATCATCAGCAAGAGGAGTATTCAGCAGGGGATCAAGTGAATCCATGAAAGGGTCTTGAGAGTCCTGGAATAAAGAATCTAAGTAATTTGGCCTCTGAGATGATTCTGCAGTGTCAAAGGTTAGGGGCTGCAGAGATGTGATTTCAATATTATTAAGTTCACATAGAGTATTATGAAGAGTCTTTTTTAATGCTGTGGGAGGATCATCTTCATAATTATCTATGATTTTCCAGCACCATGCTTGGGGTTGAGACCAAACTGCATTATGTGCAGGATTCCACATGTATGGCCGATGGAAAAAGAATACAGCAGAAAGTTTTTCTGCTTCTGTTGCAGGACATTGCCATAATTTTCGGGATTGAATTTGGCGGAGAAACTCATGGCGCCACCAGGATAAGGGCGCATACCATTCTAAGAACTGCCAAATGAATGATCCTCGTCTGCTAGCATCTGTTAAAAGATTATAAGTTTTAACCAATTGGAAATTAACTGCTTGGGTGTAGAGAACAGACAAACACCAAAGGAACCATAATTCTTCCATACAGAAAGGAAGATTAAGGTAGATCTTGAAAAGCATAGCCCATGGTTTGTCAACATAAAAAAGGTTTTTCTCAGGAGTTAAACTCTTTTTTATGGAGAAGAGATGAACAAAATAAAAGAGATGGCGGGAGGCATATTTTTTGATATGGGCAGGAGAGTCTAGGACACAATTTGGAGGATGGGTTTCTTTTCTGGAGGCAGTCAGGTGTAATGTTGCAAGCTGGTTCTTTCGAGGACTAGGGTTAGGACGAAATCTATCCATGGTATAAATCAAAGGAAAGAGGGTAAGGGAAGACACTTGAGGAGAAGATGATTTGTAAGTAAGGTGTGAGAGATAATCAGGGATGACGTTCTTATCCCCTTTATATGCGTAACTTGGAAGTTGTACTTACTAAACCATTTAGCCCATCTCAAAAGTTGGTGATGAGGGACAGACGTGCCTTTGAAAGAAAGCATTTTTGGAAAAGATGAACAGTCCATGACAATTGTAAAGTTGTGGCCAATCAGATGAAATTCGAATCTTTTGATACCATTCTTGACTGCTAAGATTTCTTTAAAGGTGGAGTGATAATGGCATTCAGATTCTTTGAATTTTCCAATAGCATAACCACAGATGTGTCGGTTGTTGTCTTTTTCTTCTAAGAGGACAGCTCCCCAGCATTCATCACTGGCATCAGTCTGTAGATATCTTTTTCCTATAGAAGGAATATGAAGTGGTGGTAGGTTTTGAGTGGTTTTCTTTATCTCTTGAACTGATTGGGTATGAGTGGCTGACCAGGGTGGAGGGTTTTTTTTCAAAAGGTGAGTAAGTGGAGTGGACAGATGGCTAAAGTGTGGGATAAATTGTCGGATATAGTTGGCAATGCCAAGGAACTATTGAACTTGTTTGTGGGATAAGTGAGCATCAGGAAATTTGAGAAGTTCCTTTGCTAGATGTGGTTGTGGTTAGTAACTGCCATTGATAAAGTGCATGCCAAGAAAATCAATCTCATTTTTACCAATAATCATCTTAGATGGTGAAAGCATGATTCCGTGTTCCTTTGTGAGATCAATAAAGGACTGCAAATGAGTTTTATGAGTAGGAACATCCGGAGAGAAGATTAGCACATCATCTATGTAAATTAAGGCAAAAGAGAGGATTGGATGATAAATCCTGATCATGGTTTGTTGAAAGATTGAAGGGGCAGTTTTGAGACCAAAGGGCATGACAGTCCACTGGTAATGAAAATTGGGAATGCAGAAGGCAGTTTTAGGATTATCTTGAGGATGAATTCCTAATTGCCAGAAGCCAGCTTTTAGATCAAACTTGGAAAAAACTTTTGCATTGTGAAGGAATGGGAAAAGGGAGGATATTTTTGGTAAAGGATATTTATTGTCTTTGAGAAATGGGTTGAGGGGAGTATAATCAATGACAAGACGTTTCTTACCGCGGACTTGTTCAGAATGCTTGTTGCTATAAAAAGCTTGACAAGCCCAGTTAGACTGAGTGGGCTCAATTAGTTTTTGGGCCAACAGCTGTGAACATTCTTCTTTGGCCAAAGCATAGTCATCAGGAGACATTCCAGGGTGTGTGGCTTTTGTTGGGTTTATGTCTTCGGACTTTTTGAAAGGTAAGGTAATGAAAAACTCAGGTTTGGTCTAGAGTGGGTAGGGATGTTTGGTAAGGAAGTCAACATGGGAGGTTGCACAACAAGAGGTTTCTAATTGGGTTTGAATATCTTGGAATGGGTTTGGGCCTAGGTCATATACAGTGAAAAGGGAATGGGTAGTGGTATATGGCTGGAAATTTTTCTTGTGTAAAAGGCCATGGGGAAGTATTTGAAGATGTGGCATTTGATAAAGAGCATCAAATCCAAAAACAAGATCTTTTCCAGGGAGATCTGATCCAAGTGCATGGATCCAAATGTAACAATTAGGGAAGAATTGGATTTTGATAGGATGCTTAGTTTTCTTGGTAATGGTCAAGACACCTTGGTTAGCTTCCTGAAAGTGTTGGGTATAAGGTTTCCAACAAGAATCAAGAAGGACTTTAGGGTTAAGGATAGTAATGTGGGCACCAGTATCAATAAAAGCTATAATAGGTATAGGATTGGAGAACTTATCAGGAAAGATTTTTGCAGGGACTAAAGGAATTGGATGGGAAGAAAGTTTATAAACAGGTGGAGGTGATGTATGGTTTATTAGAGGTTCTATAGTAGCTATAATATCTGGTTCTTCAAGATCAGAATCAAAATCTTCATAATCAGAAGAGTCAGAATCCGAATATTCTATGGCAAAAAGAGTATACGGATCTGGTTCATCTGTATCTGAAAAAAGTGATTCAATATCATCATTTTGGATATCAATGGGAGAAGATTGTTGAATATGCTGAAGTAGTTGTTGAGACTTCTTTTTTCGTGGGCAGTTTTTTGCAAAGTGACATTTTTTTCCCTCATACAAAACATCGGTCTCCTTTAGGTTTAAATCTTTTTCGTCTAAAGAATCGAACCTTTTTCCCTTGATAAGGAAGACGGTTGCGTTTAAACTTTTTAGGATACCGAAACTTCTTGTGCTTCTTGGGGAAACAAGAGCATCACTTGTGAGGAAAATATTTGATCTGCAAATCTGGGTGTTTGCATACTGCCTTCAGCTGTGGGTCTTTTCCTTTTTGAATGGGGTATTTGATCATCTTTTGAGATGCACAGAGACGATCAAGTGCCATTAAAATTCTTTGATAAATCTGTCCAAGGGAAAGAGAATTAAGCTGAATGCCCTGTTCACGAAGATAAAACATTGTGCTGTTGGAAAGGCTTTCTGGTACGGAGGATAAAAATCCTTGTTTGAGATTAGGATCATTGGCTTCGTTAAGCATATAAAAGAGTTTAGACATTCTTTTATAATGCTTAGCTATATCTTTTCGCAAAAAAGAACAGCACTTCATTTTGAAGAAATTATCTCGATTAGCATCTTCAAAATCTTGCACATTTCCAATAAACTCAGAATGAATCTTTTGGAGAACATAAGTGATAGATTCAGACCGAATAAATTGAACCTTTGAATATTCATTTAATCGAGTGAACCAATCTCGAATTCTGCCAACAAATCTGCATTGGAATTCATGGAAAATGGCTTCCATACTTGTTTATGTTGGTGGACGAGTTCTTGCTTTCAGTTCAAGCCAAGCATAGAATTCTTGAAGACGATCTCTCCATAAATCACTAGGGATATCTTAAAAACCAAACCAAGGTCCATTATCAGGTTTAGAATCAGGAGGGAGAGGAATATTTTCAGCCATTTCTTCTTCAGGTTCTTCAGCAAATTGAGTGGTAATACTTTCAGCAGGTGGAGGATCTGCCATAAAGAGTGGAAAATGGGTAGGATCGATATCATCATATGGATCAGTACTGGAAAGAGTACTGTCATGGTCAGAAAGATCAGATAGATCCTTTTGGGTAGTAAAAGAGATTGCAGGAAGTGTTTGCAAGGCCTTTTATTGCAAAGTTTGAACAAGAAGATTTGGATTTGAGGGTTGTTGGATCATATGGGAAGATGGTGGTGGTTTAGATATAATAATTCCCTTTTGTTTGAGAGAAGCAATAGGAGGGGCAGGTGTTTCAGAAGTAGAAGGTGTTGTAGAGATAGGAGGTGGAGGTATAGGTTGAGTAGTTTGAGGAGGCAAAGACTGTTTTGATTTAACAAATTGTTGTCTCATAAACATCTCATGAGAATATCCGAGAGCATCAAGTTCTGCCTGTGTAGGTTCAGTATGAGGTGGAATCTGAATAGAAGGTTGGTGAGTGATAGGAGTGAAAGTAGTGTGGTAAAAGGGAAAAGATGATGTAGGAGAGGGTGAAGGTGATTGTTTAGCCAAATCTCTTTTGATAATTGCAATTTCAGCTTTGAGTCTGGTAACTTCAGAGGCTTTTTCTTTAAAGGTAGAATCATAGATTCGTTCACTGATAGCAGTCATGAGTTGCTTATCAAGATCAGCAACTTGGTTCTGTAATTTTGTCAGCAATTGGTAGGTTGCAGCATTCTGACCTGTTAACTGAGAATTCAATGTATCCACACGAGTAGAAACATGATCAACCTTTGTTTCTAATTTGTAAAGAAGCTTATTTTGGGCCAGAGCATTCTCAGATTGCCAGTTGAGAACTGCTTCAGCTGGTTGAACACTTCTAGGAGTACCTTCAGTAGAAATACCAGGAGATTTGACAAATGGGGCTGCTCGTATTTTAGTGGTAGGGTTAGTGATTTCTGAAAGAGCAGGGAATTCATCTGTATAAGTACCAGTAGGTTGATACATACAGATAGCAGGGATGACAGGTGTGTGAACAGCTTTTGGTTTCCAAATAGGAGGAGAACAAGGTTTTTTAGGTGATGGTTTAGGTGTTGGTTTACATGGTGCAGGAGTTGGAGTAGGTGTAATTGGTGGTTTGTACCAAGAAGGTGGAGTATAACTAACAGCATAGTCATACTTGCCTGATGGTTGACCAAGAGTGCTAACAGAAGGATCATCATCTTCATCAAGGTGATCCTGATAACGAGCTTCAGAGGAAAACTTCTTTTTTCCTTTGCGTCTCCGGCGACGAAGTTCTTCATCATCAAGCTCATCTTCAATGGAATCTTGATAGCAATCATCACAGTCACAAAGATCCCAGTAACAATGGTTATCCAGCTTAAAAGCATAAATGGGACGTCCATCATTATTGAAAGCAGCTATAGGGATATTATCTTCCTGAAGAAAGGAAGCACAAGGATGAATCATGAATTGTGGAGAGAAAATTGGTGCTGTGGTGGATTCAGCTAGGTCTAAGTTATCTCGGGGAGAGACAAACTGGGTTTCTATCACGCCATTTGATTGTTTAACAAAAACAGCGTTAGAAGATTGGATTGGCTTTTTTTGTTCATGAAGATCTCATAACTAGTGAGCCAAGACTTGGGAAAGTAGTCAAGCAACTGTTTATGCGTTAATTATTTTGGAATCTGAACACAAGTAGGAACCTGGTTAGAATCTGTACTGATGAGCAAAGCATCGTTGGAATAAGGGAGTGAGATATCTATAGTATGATTTTGAACTCTATAGATCATCTGGTAATGAAGGGTTGCAACTTCAATGGTCTTGACTTGATCAGCTCCAGTGATCTGGATCTGAACTTTAAGATTATCCAGGATATGAGAATCATCTAGTCTCATGTTGAAATTGGGGTAGAAAGTGAACATTTGAACAGTGCCGATGACAGCCTGAGAATAACGGAGATATCTTGTGTCAAGAAGAGCGATTCGTGCAAAGACAGGGAGTTTTTGGCCAAATAACACTCTAATCACCATGAAGGATCTAAAAGCGATCATTAGAGACTTCAATGGAGGTATAATGCAATCCGTTCGAAAGGCCAAGCAATTAAGGGACTTCAAGATTGACAGTGATAGAAGAGAAGAAAAGAGACAAAGGAATAAAGGAATCGTAATACGGAGCCCAGAAGATGGAAACAAATCTCGCACTCGCTCAGACGTGCATGAGTCAGGCAAAAGGGATAAAGGCAAGGAGAAAATGTTCCCTATAAATAAGAGCCACGCCTTTAATGCATACCATCCAACCTACACTCTTAGGTGGTCACAGTCACCCTTAGGTACCATAGGAGATGACTTATCATTTATGCTAAAGAGAAGGTGTTCAAGAAATGCTAGAGAAGAAGATGAAGGCCTAAGGCAGATAAAGACGAGAAGTGGTTCCTGCAATAAATAAAGAAATTTGGACTTGGTCACGAGTGTGATTATAGAGCTGTAGGCATCGCTTATTAAAAGCCTACTTTTTCAAATATTTTTTTTCTTATTTTAAATGCTTCATTTTAATCATTTAATCCTTTAAACACCTCAATTCTCTTATTTTTTTTAGAAAATTATTTTATCATTAGGTAATTCTAACAAATGAGGCTTAGTGTCTACACAACTGCTAGTCTTATTGCAAATAATGATAACCTTTACAATATGTTAGTGAATATCGTAGTGTTGACACTTCAAGGAAGTCTACTCCCATTTCATTAACCCAACTAAACCTCAAGACCTTTGGCTTGAGGTATCTGATGGAATTGATGTTATCTCCCAAGCCTAAGAAAAAGAAAAAAGGGAGAAAGCTTAAGGCTAGGAAAAATGAGCCTAAAGAACTGAAGCAATTGAGAAATAAAAAGGCCCAGCAGATAAGAGCTATATGCACTGATGAAAATATAGGAACCTAAAAGATATCCAGAAAGGTAATATAACAACAAAGTGTGAGGTATATGGTGAGGTTAGACATAATGCTAGAAGACATGGTGTTCAACCTAAGAAAGCACATCAAACTTTAATGTCAACATCTGTTAGCGCAACTACCCACCCTGATTCAGCAGCTGATGCAACCAATATTGGTAATCAGGTATTGAAGTGAAAAATTAGTTCATTATTCATCTTATATTATTATTGATTCAATTTTTATGATAGTTTACCATTGGGTTGTAACTGTTGATTCTTCTAAATAATTGTGGGACACTTTATCTCAACTAATCCAGTCAAGTATTATTTTAAATGTTGCTAATAAATCAATTAAGAAGATAACTAAATTCAAGCAAACTTAATAGTGTGAAAAAAGGCAGAATGGTGCAATTAAGGTACAATGGACAAAGTTCAAGCCTAAATGAGGATGGTGCACATGGAGAATCTGTAACATACAGATCATGATTGAAGATGTTGTCTTTAATGTTTTTAAGTGGCTTTTTTGTCTTTTTGAATTGTTATTAATTATGCAGTAGTGGTTGAAAAAATGATATTATGCTGCTCCTTTATGGAAATATTTTGTAATAGGAGTGAAACTTAATTTGGCCAATATACTTTGTTGAATGATCATCGTAGAAACATGATGATTTTGTATTAAGAGTTAATTTGTTGTAGGTTATGCATAGAAAGCATTTGACATCAATGAATTAATATGAACTTCTATTTTTTTTTTATTGTTATTGCAGTATTATCATGTTTCTTATTGCATTATTATTGTGTTTGTTCAGTGCAAATTCCTTTAAAGATTAGCTTCAGTATTATCATTTCATAATCAAAACAATCTATCTCAGAGAGCAAACCCGAACATCAAATATTTATCATTACATTATATCAAGTTAACCAAAACTTACAACGTCACAAAGACTACTACTATAGCAATGCCAAATTATCAACCTTTCTCAACTACACATTTTGCACTCAATAGGATTCTCTATTGTCTTAAACCTATATAAGAAATGTTACGATAAAAAAAAAAAACAATAGTGCTTCACAAGATAAAAGAGCATATACTACACATGCTATGACTTTTTTTTATTCTTCGTAGCCAATTCCCTTTTCAATCTTGTGATTCTTCTTAGCAAACTATCTATTATATGATTTGCCCAATCTGGTATTGGTGCATCATACTATCTAAAAAACCACAGTCTCTATTTTATTACATTTATCTCAAAAATAGAGAACACCTCATTTCGATGACAATATATTAATAATGATATCATCAATTCTTTTTAGGGGGTTATTCTGGATTTATGTGGATTTTGCCTTTTTAGTACTAATTAAGTTTTTAACATGTTTTCTTAATTCTCTCTTATCATGGTGTTTAATACGTGATTTTGTAATGTAGTCAATCCTTAGTACTAGAACTTGTGGCTTAATTTGTTTGTTCATTAATTTCTTAATGTCTAAGATTGTTTGGGATTTTTTTATTTGCTATTGTATATTGTCATTTGAGTACTATTACAATTTTTTTTGTATTACTTAAAAATGTCATAATCTTGGATTCTTATTTTTGCTTGAAATAAGAAGAAAATAATGGGTCCATCTTTTCCTTTTAAGTTATATTAGTAATAGATTAAGTGGGTCATAAATATATGCAACCTAGTTCTTCAATCTTTCTATAGAAACACAATGTACAACATGTCCTTTTTTTTGAATAAAAAAATGATCCCTTATTATTAGTTGTTTCGAAAAAAAAGGTAATAGAGATTTATAATATAAGTTTGTTGTTTGTTATTGCAATCTTGCTTATAGTTTCAAAGCATGATTTCATATTGAATTGGAAAAATACATTCTCAGTCCCGTAACTATTATTTATTTATTTTTTGTGTTGGTTCCCTATACTTCAAAAATTCAACATCGAATCCTTTTCAAATCACTCATATTGAGTCTAATTTTGACGATTTTAATGGATATGACACACATGCTACTATCAAATGCATATGTGGTCAAACTGTCTTAAAAGTGGAGCCTACATTCTTACTAAAATACAAAAGAAAAATCACATTCTGAAGCCCCTAAACTAATTTGAATTTCTTTATTGTCCCTACACTTCAAAAAATACATTAAGCTAAACTTTTCGTGCAGTTGGATGTTTATCCTGAAGAGTCCTTGGAGCAACCACTACCCTAGAATTCTGTAAATATTCACCTCCTATTTGTACATCGCTTCTCATTCAAAGATAACCCTTAAAATCCCTATAATCTATAGCTGTTATTGAAGTTTTAAGGAGTTTTCCAAGCGATCTTGGAGCGATAGTCAAAGTTCGGTGTCTAAACCATCTTGATTCGATGTCCTTACCCTAAAATTGGGTAAGCTTTGAGGATAAGATTCTAAACCATTTGAATTTGGTAAAACAACAAGACATCATAATACCAAATTGATGATTCTGTAAATATAATAATCAAACTTTGATTATTATTAGATAATTAATTTGGTTATAAACATGTTTTATGTTTATGATTCTTATATTACATGATTTATTATTATTATTATTATTATTATTATTATTATTATTATTATTATTATTATTATTATTATTATTATTATTATTATTATTATTATTATTATCCTCTACTAACATGTTAATTTTCATGATGTAGCCAAAATGAGAAGTTATAATTATTTATTTTAATGTTATTTTGTGTTATATCCTTGCATATGAAATTTACATTTTATTGCATCGCTTGCACTAGAATTTGCATGGGACTAATGTGCAATACTAAAAGCCATGTATTGACTACTAAACATGTGATAAATAAACGTTATGAATGAATCGAATATCTGAAAATAAATGGTTGATCGTTGTTCTAAGGGTTAAAACATTAAAATCGGAACATTCAATTCTCAATTGCATTAAGTGGCGACTTTATTTGAGCTCAACTTGCTTATAGATGTTAATGGATTAGATTTGAAAAATAGGTTGTAGACTGGTTAATCTATTCACGTTCACTTCTACCCATATATAGTTGATTAGTAAATTACGAGTGATTTATGTTGACCTTTGAGTTATTTATGTTGACACACACACACACACACACACACACACATATGTATATGTATACATATATGTATGTATATGTATATATAGACACATTTACATATATGTATATGTATATATATATATATATACACACACACACACACACACATATATATATATGTATGTACATATATGTATATGTATATACATGTATATATGTATATGTATGTACATATATACATATATACATATACATATATGTATGTACATACATATACATATATACATATACGTATACATATGTACATGTATACAAACATACATCTACATATGTGTATATGTACATATATGTATATATATTAATATACACACACATATATGTATGTATGTATATAAAACTCGATAAAAGAGATGCTTTCTATATGTTTGAGAAGAAGAAACAAGGTTCAAGAGAGAAAAAGTAGCTGATAAATATCGGGTGGGTTGAATAAAAACCTGACTTGGTTGACTCGAGACCTGAAATTAGCACTAATTTTATATACAACGCATAATATAAATTGGGTCCCAATTCTTTTAACCTGAATATTTTTTCCCCAACTCGAATAACCTTATTTAACCCGAAATGGCAAATCAAATAAATGTTTCCATATATTACAAATGGCAAATCAATTGCTAGTAGCATAAATGGCAAATCAACATCAAAAGCAATAACTATAGAAATTAAAAATATATATAATCAAACATTCGTATAAATTGGGAAGATAACATAAAAGAAATTCAATGAAATAAATCGAATTCTCTATCGTTAGCATACTTAACAAAATCCTAAAAGGGAAAAATACACAAAATGGTGTAAAAAACATAACATTATATACCTCAGGTGATGAAGATGAAATATGAAAATAGAGAACCCTAAACCTGAAATAACCCAAGTAAAAGAAACATGAGACTAACCATTACATACAACCAAATTAGGGCAAAATAAACATGAAGATGGCATTTTTAGATTGAAAAATCAACAGAAATCATATTCAAAATCTTCAAAAGTAAATTCAAATTAGAACTAAAATAAATGGATAACGTATTTGAAATAAAGGAATTGTCAAAACACAAACGAGAATCACCATAGGAGAACGAAAATTTGGCAGTGGTGAATTCAGATGGTGAATTGAAAGAGTTGCAGAAGTTAAGGATTTTGGTATTTTTCGAAGAGAGAGAAATAGAAAGGGAAAATCTTCTCATTCTCAGTATATAAGTATATTATTATACATTAAATATTAATTTAAATAGATATAATTGTAGGGATTTTTTTTAGAATTGGTGTTTTTTTTTATAAGTAATTAGGGATGTGATGCTACAGTAAAAGATTTTAGAATTTTGATATGTCAAAAAACTGCAAAGTTGTTGCCGTTTTGTATCAGAGCAGGACCCACACTTCTTTTTCAAAATATTGTCATGAAAACGGCATTACTTGTTGCCATTTTTTGGAATCTAAAATGGCACCGTTTTATGAAGGAATCTCGGACTGGAAGAGTGGGCCCCGGTCCATTAGAAAATGGCAACCATAGTTGACATTTTTCATTTTTTTTAATATAAAGCTGCAGGTGCACAGGAATTACTGTGCACTGCAGCAGTACAACAATAATTTCCGTGCACTGCAGCAGCAGGCACAGGTTTGTAATATTTTTTTTAATTTCTCCTTTAAAAACGAACACCTTCCCCATCCTATTCTTATTTCCCACCTTTACTTTGTTTTAGTTTCATTCTTCCTTCCTCCTTCTTATTTTTATTTTTTCACTTTCAATATTTTCATTTTATATTCACTTTTCCATTTCACTATTTAATTATTGTTGAAGAAATTTTATTAAAATTATTGTAGAAGATTTTGTTGAAGGTTAAAAAAAGGTATTGTTATATGAGTATAGTATAAATTAATTTTGTTAATCAAATTTTAAGTTATGACTAATTTTAATTTAATTTTTAAATTGTAAGTGCTATTAAATTTGCAATATAATTTCGATCATCATTATTTAAAGGTAAATTATTATTATTTTATTTATTTTAGAAAATAGCTTCAGTTTTAACTAAGATAATTAATTTCTCATGCAGCTTTATTTAAGTGATTGCTTAATTTTTTTTACTATATGCAACATGTAATTTGTCTAAAAATGTAAAATATATAAATTTTTTAAAAAATATTATTAGGTATCGGCATATATATTTTGACCCAGTTAAAAAATTATGTTCGCATGATTTGTATAAAAAATTGATAATTGACAATTTTTTGGATATTTTTTTTGTTTATATTTAGAAATTTGGTATATACAGTTGATGCATGTATTATAATTTCGTAACGAAAAAATAATATGATAAACGTTAATTTTATAAAAGAATATAATTTATTTTAACTTCATCCTATAAAATTTTTAAAAAATAAGATATTAAAAAATTTGTTGTTATATGACATTTATTTTTATTAATTTTATATGAAATTGATAATTGAATATGTATTATTATGTTGGTTTTTATATTAATATTAAGACATTTGATATAGACAGTTGATGCATGTATTGCAATTTTTTAACAAAACAAAAGTATGAAAATAGTTAATTTCATAAAATAATATATTTTATTTTAATTTCTGAAAATAAAATTATAAATAAAATCTAAATATTAAAAATTTTATTTTTATATAATATTTATTTATATAAATTCATATTGTAGATGGTATACACATATTTAGATCCAAAAGCAATGATAAGTAATATTGCAAAGGAAATTGTCAAAAAAAAAAATTGGATGATTTGTACAACAACCGAATTGAAAAGGGCATTATAATATGCGATCATATTATTAAAATAAGTAAAAAATTACAAGATATTATTATGAGAGGATATCCTATGTACGAAGGCAAAGATGGTGCAAGCTATTTAGATGACACTACCAATAACTTATTGGAAATCTATCATGAAAATTTGAAATATGTCTCATGTGATAAAATATGAGAAATTATTACTGATATTTGTGAAAGATGTTATTGAAATTGGTGAAGATAATTTTTTAAAAATTGGAGACACAATGCCAATATCTTAAAAATACTTGTTGTATGTGGCATAATTATAATTGATAACCGGACACCTCACCTACGAGTTCGGCTACGTTTTGCTCCTGAGTTCGGTTAGTCGAACTGATCTGAATAAGCTCTCAATAATAGCTCGATCTCTCCTAATAGCTCGGAAAGAGCTCGTTTCCATTGGTTATAAGGATTGTCAAAGTCCTTTGAAGATTCCCATTTCATTATAACGCGGGTTCCTCGTGATTAATCTTATCTAATTAGGAATCAATCTTATCTAATCAGGAATCAACCTTATCTAATCAAGGGTTCTTGAGTTCTACCCCATTTAGGACTTGAAGTTCTGTCCTATCTAGAATACTTATTTGTTCTACTTAGAAGTTAATTGCTATTCCAACACTGATTCCTAACTTTATAAAAGGAGAAATTCAGGTATATTTTTTTTTTCTTGATTCTTTCCCAATTATAATACAATTTACCCTCATCAATTTTCCTGACTTGACTATCGGAGTATCGCTTCTTGAAAAATCAGTCGGAGTTTTGTGTTTTCAGGTAACTTCTCCTAGCCGTCAGCTCGAAAATTTCAGATTGTCATCATTTGGTGCGGTGAGCGTGGACTTTCATATTTTTTCTTTTAATAATGGATCTTTTCCCCTACTTGCCCATTATTGCTACCCCTCCGGAAAATCAACCTGCACTAATTCAAACACCCCTAGTTTAGCTATTTAGCCAAGCAATACACCCACCGGCGGTTCAGTATGAGCCAGTTCTGCTATTACCAGCTCAACAACCTTTCCATTAAGCACAAAATCCAACACCCCCTCAACCTAACCCCATCCCAGCCATCCCTAGCATTATCCCGCAAATAGCCAAAGCGTTATTAGCAATTTTAGCTGTTGTGGCAACCTAAGCACCTGCCCCTCAGGCCCCTCTTCCTTTAGCTCCCACACAGCTTTTTCCACCAACTCTACTAACCTTCACACTTGTGCCACCAACTTTTCCTATCACACTGGCCCTGGGTTCCACTATAACCCTCAAGTCAGATCAGTTTAAAAGGCTTTTTGAGGAACAGATGTAGAAGTGTCAGAACCAAAATACCTTACAGTATCAGAGTAATTTCAAATCGCCACTAGCCAGGGAGATTTTAGCTACTCCATTCTATGACGCGCGCTAAACCCCGTTGACCTTGAAAAATCCTTTTTAGGGTCCGAGAGAGGTTCATAAAACCCGTAAAAATTACGGGAGTGTTTATTTTTGATAACAAGAGGTATTTTGGAGCCGCCACCCAATAGAATATTGAGAAAGTTTATCTAGCCTCATTAATCCAAAGAAGATGCATATAAGTCTATTTTGAGTAACAAGAGATATATTGAAATTCTGATCCCAATAAAATATTGGAAACGTTCATTTAACCTCATAAAACCTAAGATCAGAGAGAGTTCGGGATATTACTCTTATTTATACATTGGTTAAAGTTATAAGAGAGTTTTTAAGTTAAATTTTCATCCTTTTCTCATTCAATTCAATGTAATTTATTTAAAACACAATTTAAGCACATAGTGAAAGTAATAAATAAATAAAACAATTTAAATAAGGCAATAAAAAAGGGATAATAAAATAGGGTGGAATACAACTCCAACCAAAAAATGGAAACCATACATAAAACGGGATATTCATTAGAAGTGGGAACACTGGTTCCTATCACATTTATAAAAATAATTTTTAGATGGAATTTTGGAGGAAAATAGGGATATTGATCCCATTTTATTAAAGGAAAATCTTATTTTATTTGTAAAAAATCTTTTAGTGTTTTTTATATTAACAAAACAAAATAACATTTATAATAATTGACCAAATAAATAAAATCCAAGAATAATAAAAGTTAAATAATACAAAAAAAGAAGGATTGAGAGAAATGAACCAAAATAATGTCGTCATATTTAAGCCCCCATTCTATCGTCCATACTCAAAAATAAATCTCATGAAATCAAAATAATATGTTAGAAATGTCAAATGTCGTCATATTTGAGCCCCCATTCTATCATACATACTCAAAAATAAATGAAATCAAAATAATATGTTAGAAATGTCAAAATAAAGTATTGAAATAAATAAACAAAACATAATATAAGAAAAGAAAAATAGAGACAATAAAAAATAAAAAAGAAATGGACCTGGGACGACCAAATAGCTAAGGGATGGCCGTTCGAGAGGCGACTGACGGGAGGAAGAGGATCTTTGTGACATCCCGTCATTCGTTTGAGCAACTGCCGTCGGACGGGCTTTCTTCCCTTCAGTCATCTCCAGATTTCAAAAACAAGGGAAAAACTTTATTTTTAACATACACAAAGCTTAAACGCTAATTTTTTATGGATTTTAAAATATTGTTTCGTGCAATTGAGTTGAATAGCCTATCAATAAAATAAATCTAACACAAAATAATAAAATTATCAAATAAACCTACATTTTAAAGCAAAACATTTATTTCATATCAACATGTCAAAATTAATACAAGAATGTCTACTTGGAACCCAAGTAGAATATTAATCTCTGGAAGGCAAAAGCAGTGTAGATCTCATTTGAGTTCTAAAATAACCAATTGAAAGTTGAACAAATAGAAAATAATTTTCTCTCTTTAAAAATGTTCTTTTAAGATGATTTGAAATTTTTGGAAAGTAAATCAAGAAAAGAGAATTGATTTCCCTTTCTCAAATTCACTCTTAATTCTTTTAGAATAAATTTCAAAAGAAAACAAATATAAAGAGAAAACTTCTTATTTATGAAAACTAATTTCGCTCCCCCCTCCTTTTTAATGCTTTTCCTGCACCTCTATTTATATGCTAGCATTTGATTTTAAGATAAAGATAAAATCTATGTATTTATCTTTAAAGATAAATATAAATTTTTTAATTATCCTTAAAGATAAATATTGCATTTGATTTATCTTTAGAGATAAATGATCTCAAATTATCTTTTGGGGATAAAATCAAATACTTTTAATTTATCTTTAAAGATAAGTATCTAAAATTTGATTTATCCTTAAAGATAAAGTGATTTCAAATTATTTTCAGAGATAAAATCAAATAACCTGAATTTATCCTTAAGGATAAATATCTTCATTCTATAAATTTTATCTCTAAAAGTTAGGATTTTAGTTTTCTAGGATAAAGCTTTAGATTTCCTTTCAAAAAGAAAATCCAAGTCCGCTGTTGCTCGCTTGAGGGACATAAGTCAGTCACTAAGAAAGTCAGATATCCAAAAATGCCCTTTTACAGCCCGTCTCACCAAAGGTTGTCCCTTGCGTGAAGGACGGGCGTCCCTTACAAAAGAGCGAGCACGAACGGATGACTATCCCCGGAAGGGACTGGCGTCTATAGTGATCGATCGACGAGCATTCCTTCATCTGAGGGACGGGCATTGATCGCCACTAGCATGTAATTCACATGATCCGTTTATCACAAGAGGTCCCTCGCGTGAAGGACGGGCGTCCCTTACAAAAGAGCGAGCACGAACGGATGACTATCCCCGAAAGGGACGGGTGTCCATAGTGATCGATCGACGAGCATTCCTTCATCTGAGGGACGGGTATTGATCGCCACTAGCATACAATTCACATGATCCGTTTATCGCAAAAGGCAGGCGTGCTTTAGCGTCAATCGATGGGCATCCCTCGTCTGAGGGACGAGTGTTGGCCACCAAAAACTTAAAATTTATGCTGGAAAAAAATCCCTTTTGAAGTCATTGAGGAAACAAAAGGATCTTTGGTCATAAATAACTCCAAAACTTGTGAAATTCAAAGGTGAAAACCTACAGCTTCAGCCTTCTACTTGTAAAATTGGTATTGGTGTCATCATTAGGCAACTCTGATCTGGGCTGTCTCGAGACCCAGTGTCTACAGTTGCCCTCAATTTTGGAAAGATTGGTGTACTAGTATCTAGATGAGCCAAAATTCAGAGAAAATGAAATAAGCACACACCTGAAGAAGTCCTTACCTTTTGCTGTATCGATTGAAAATTAAAGATTGTGGCTTATGATTGTTGCCACTGAGTCATTCCGAAGACTTCAGTTAATCTATCTAGCATATTGTGACGCGCACCGAACTCCGAGGCGCCCCGAATGCCCGCTTTTAGAGCGATCGAGAGAGGTTCATAAAACTTGTAAGAAATTACAAGTGCGTCCATTTTGGGAAACAAGGAGGTTTCTTGGAGTCGCCACCCAATAGAATATTAGAAAAGGTCATCTAGCCTCAGTGAGCCTAAGACAATGTTGTTATGTCCATTTTGGATAAGCCAAAAGGGTCTTGGAGGCCCCATCCTAATAGAACATTAGGATGGCCCTCTCGCCTCGTGGAGTCTAGGACTATGCAAGTTGGGCCTTTTTCGGGACACAAGAGGTGTCTTGGAGGCCCCACCCCAATAGAACATTGAGGTGACCCTCTCGCCTCGTTGAGCTCAAAGATCAGAGAAGGTTCGGGACTTCCCATTTATTCATACCTTGGTTAAGTTTATAATTGAGTTTTGAATTTAGTGTTTCATCTCATTTCTCATTCAATTCAGTGCACTAATTTAACGCGCATGTGAATTACATAATGAAAGCGGTAAATAAAGTAAATAAAAGTATAATAAATTACAACAAAACTAGGGGCGGAATACAACCCCCACTGTAAATAAAATACAAATCATACACAAAGCGGGCTATTTATTAAGGATGAGGACATTGGTTTCGCATGCACCGTTAAAAAATGTGTTAAAGGTGATGGTTTATTTAGGTGTAAAAAATTAGGACATTGGTCCCATTTTATTAGAAAAAGTTTCAAGTTAATTTAATAGAAATATTTTTGTGATTTTCTTTTTAGCGTACCTAAAAATAATTTATTTATTACAAATTACATAATAAAAATGAATAAATACAAAAATGATAAAAAAAAATAATAAACAAGGCAAATCCCATCAAGATGGTGTCTTAAAATTTCCATGGACTCCCATTTAGTATTTGGAAAGGTTCACACATAAAAATAAATATTGAAATAAAAAAAACAAATAAAATTGATGTTAGTAATAAAAATAAATTTAAACATATAACATATGAGAATGGAAGAATAAATAAAATAACATGTATCATGTATGACAAATCAATCAAATGACATAATAAAGACAAATAACTCAACATAATAATTCAATATGCATAAAAAAAACAAATGATAAGAAGAATAAAACTCAACATGCATAAAAAGCATAAATAATAACAAGAATAAAATTCAACATGCATAAAAACATAAATAATAAAAATAATAATAACAATAATAAATAATAAAAATAATAAAAATAATAATGGTAATAATATATAATAATGATAATAATAATAATAATAATAATAATAATCACAATAGTAATAATAAAACAAAAGTAATAATGATATTAACAATAATAATAATAATAATAAACAATAACAACAAAGAATATAAACAATCAACAATAACGAAAATGAACAATCAAGCAAGCAAAAATAAAGAAATAAAAAACAAAATATGTTAAAGCATGTTAAACAAATAATAATAATAATAATAATAATAATAATAATAATAATAATAATAATAATAAGAAACAATCAAATAAGAACATAGGGATAAAATAATGATAATAATAATAATATGAACAATTAAACAAGAACATAATAATAATAATAATAATAATAATAATAATAATAATAATAATAATAATAATAATAATAATCAAATAAATATGCAAGAATAAAATAAAATATACTAAAAACATTAAATCACATAACTAAATTTCATAAAAAAATTAAAAAGCAACAAAAATTTAAAAATCTACATGATGACTAATTAATTGCAAATAAAAATTAAATTAAATATTAAATTAAAAATTGAGCTAAAAATGTTTACCCTCAAAATTTGATGTGATGAATGAAGGTAAGTGATTGATCTCTTTGTCTTGATTTGTAAGAATGATAATAGAAATATAAAATATTAAAGAGAAATTTTATCTTAAGAACAAATAATTAATTTATTTGTCTCAACATAAAAAATTGTTAAATAAAAAGGAAGCAAATAGCCAAGAACAAAAATTCTTCTTTTTGCTTTAAGAATTAACTTAGGAAAATCTTTTAGAAAATTAAGAGAATTTGTTCTTGAAGAAGAAGAATAAGAAAATATTTTTTCTAAGGAAAATCTCCCCTAATTCTCTCTCTAAATATAATTTTATACCTCCCAAAAAAATCAGATTTTTAATGAAAAAATTAAAATCAATTTAATTTTCATAACCACAAAAAACTGATAAATTTGAAAGGTTTAGAATCTCAAAAGTTTTAGAATTCAAATTTATGAGAAAAATGAAGAAAAGACATTAAAAAATGAAGAAAAAAGGCAAAAATAGGCCAAAAAGGCTGTTGGGGGCGAAACCGGGCGCACAGGGGCGAGCGACGCCCGTCGGAACCCATATCTATAAATGTCTAGAAGAAGTAGAAAACTAAATTTTGCTCTAAGATTTTGAATTTGGACTTGAAATTAGGGAACTGATTATTTGCTATTTGATAAAAGTTTGATTCAAGTCGCTTATGGTTTTCATCTTGAGAAGTAATCTTCATGTATCACAAACGAATCTATCAGAAAAGACTTGCCCGATCATTTGGAAAGAAGGTCAGGAAGCACCCACTGAAAGAGGGAGATTTAGTCTCAGATATCCGAAGATAGCATTTTGGAAGACAGTCCTGCATCGCCAATGGCCAACACGTTAGGAAACACTGTAATTGTAGGTTATTTTGTAATAAGTTGTTCCTCATCCTCTTATTCCTTCTAATTTGGTTAATTTGAGTTTTTGGGTATTTTTGGGACACACAAGACGCGAGCGCGAGCGACGGCTAGCGCGTCGCACGCTGGGGCGCTACCGCGCGACATAATAGTTTAGATAGGACTAAAATATTTCAAAAGTGAAACATATGCATGTTTTCTTTAAAAAGAAAACAATTAAGGTATTATGACGGCTTTTATAATTGCATTATAAATTAGTAATTTGCATGATTTATGGATCCTTACAACAGTACATATACATAGTTTATACATAAATATTCTATACAAAAGCATATACAAAAATACAGGAGCAAAGTACAAAAAGAAAAACAATTCTAGCTCCTGGAAATAGGCAGTCTATCTTACAAAAAATAAAATAAATAAAAGCCGTTAGAATGGGTTGGGTCCATTACAGGCAAAAATAAGGAAAAGACTTATGACGATCAATGCCATACTTCTGGAGTAGCTTCTTGGTCTTAACCATGAATTGCACCCCATTATCAGATACAACGTGATGTGGGATTCATAAATCAAGTGGTCCTTTCTCCATTTTTAAGTCCATTATATAATCCTAAATTATTTCACTCACTTTTTAAGTGAAATTTCTCCCAAAATCAATGAAAATTAAGGGAATGTAATTAAATATAAAAATAATGATATAAAAAATTGTAATATATATATATATATATATATATATATATATATATATATATATAGAGCAGGGACCATGCTTGGGTAGACCTAAAGCAACACCACCCTTGACCAAAGCTCATGTAATGGCAATAGAAACTCCCACTATGTAATATACTCCTTAATACGATGCTTGTTACGTGGGCCCTTCGTTGCTTTTAGGGCTTTCGGGAGGAGGTTCATAAAAACTTATAAAAAATTATAAGTGCGTCTATTTTGGGCAGCTAAAGGTCTCTTTTAGGCATGCCTAACTATCCACTAGACTGACTCTTACAGGTTATGCATAATACAAATCATGCTCAAGGCATAACATATAATTCATCATATTTCAACACACCCAGCCCTCAGCAAGTATCTGTCAACACATGCTTGGGGGATAGCAGTTTTGTTTGGACTTGCAGTAACTATTGTTTCGTCGGAATCGACGCCGGAGCCTCTTAAGAGGGTTTTATGCTCACAGGGAGACTTTAAAAATTTATGCTGACTGAGAGGCTTATATGCTCACTAAATAGATGCTGATATATGTAATTGCCTCACATGAGTCATGCACAAGTGCACAGGTCGTGCACAGCGCGCGCGTTGGGCGCTGCTTGTCGTCGCACCCCCGACACTCGAAACTTTTTTTTAAATTTTCTAAAAAACTATAATTTCAAAACATACCCTTTTGTCTCAAAATAATTTTTTAAAACATTTTTAAAATACATTTTTATTTATTTCTAATAATTCAATCCGATAAGGAAATCATCACTTCCAACTTTCATTTTTGCTTATAAACAAGCACACTTAATTTCATCATTGGGTAATCCTGATCTAGACTGCTCTGGGACTCGATGTCTACAGTTGCCCCCAATTTTGGGGAGGCTAGTGTATGGGTGCCTAGGTGAGCCAAAATTCAGGAAAAGGAAAGAAGCACGTACCTGAGGCTACCTCCTTCCTGTTGCCATGAGAATCATCTCTCTAAGTCATCATATAGACTGTGGAGCGATTGTCATCCTTCTGGGTTGCACCGAGCTTGCTACAGACTTATGAAGTGCGAAAATTGCTCTCCTGAGCTGCACCGAGTTTGCTCCAAGCTTACAAAGTGCGGATGCCATCCTCAAACGACGATACGTCAAGTCTTCTCCAGACTTACAAAATGCAAGAATTATCTTCTTCAGAGGACTGTACCGAGTCTGCTCCAGACTACTAAAAGTGCAGATCCCATCCACAGATGGCGATGCATCGAGTCGTTGACAAGGCTACAAAACGCAGGAAATGTCCTTCTCAAAGGACTGCACCGAGTCTGCTCCAGACTACTAAAAGCATAGGTGCCATCCGCATATAGCAATGCGTTGAGTCGCTGACAAGACTACAAAATGCAGGAAATGTCCTCCTCAGAGGACTGCACCGAGTCTGCTCCAGACTACTAAAAGTGTAGGTGTCATTCGCAGATGACGATGTGTCGAGTCGCTGACAAGACTATAAAATGTAGGAAATGTCCTCCTCAGAGAATTGCACCGAGTTTGCTCCAGACTACTAAAAGTGCAGGTGCCATCCGCAGATGGCGATGCGTCGAGTTGCTGACAAGACTACAAAATGCAGGAAATGTCCTCTTGAGAAGACTGCACCGAGTCTGCTCCAGACTACTAAAAGTGAAGATACCATCCGCAGATGGCGATGCGCCGAGTCGCTGACAAGACTACAAAATGCAGGAAATGTCCTCCTCAGAGGACTGCACTGAGTCTGCTCCAGACTACTAAAAGTGCAGGAAATAGATATCACCGAGCGGTTATATAGGCTACAAAGCGATTGCACCGAGTTGCTGACAAGACTACAAAAAGTGCAGGCATCCTCGTGGATTGAAAGGATTTGGAATATTTTAGAAGAAGTTTAATGCTTCGAAGGATAACGCTCCAAAAGACTAAGACTACCTTGGAAGAAGCACTTAAAGATGATGCTCCAAAAAGACTAAAAATGCCTTGGAGAAAGGATTTATAGATAATGCCTCTAAGGGCTCACATGATTTCAACTTGTGGGGTCTTCATCTCGACTTCATCTTGCCGAAGCTATCCCTCGGTTCGGCCTTTTCCTGTAAAGTCATTGGCACAAATGTATATACAAAAGATTGTGTGTGCAAGTGTAAATGGTCTTATGCAGATGCTTGCTAAAGAATGATATGGAATGCATGCAAAAATAGATAGACCACGTCCTAGGTGATTAGGGGTCCGTTGAGGATATGTCTTGGCTGCTCGCCTTATACGATGCCCCTTGAGGATCTAGAGGTATCATCTTGGCTTAAAGACTCTGACCCGTAAACCTTTCAGAGAGAACTGACCCGTATGCATCTTTGCCCCCCGGTCAATGATCATACGCTCAGGATTTCGACTCATGTCCCGAATTATGCATTACCTAACTGAAGGAAGATTATCTGAAGTAATGTCGCCTTATCGCTTCAGGCATCAAAAGTCATTGCTTTAAAGGTAGTGCGTCTCTTGTGGATTTTCACACAAGCTTTTCTTTGTGGGAAATGCGTCCCTTGGGGGATTTTCACATAACATTTTGCCTAATTTTTGCCTGAAATGGACCCAATCCAATCCAACGGCTTTTATTTATTTCATTTTTTTATAGGGCAGACTGCCTGTTTCCAGGTTTTCACCCTTCCCTTTGGCCTAACTATTGCTTAGAGAGCCAGTTACGGTTTTCAACTCTAACGGCCTCTTTCTTTTTTAATCTAAAAAGGCTATAAGAGAAGTGAAGGCTATTATCAGAACCTCCCTTAAGGATGACCAGCACAATTTGCTTAGACATCTCCTGACGAAAAAATAATTAGAGAATAGTTCAGATGGAATTCAAGATGCTGTGAGGCCCCTTGTAGACACCGGGTCCCGAGGCGGTCCAAGATCAGAATTACCCGATGATGAAACAAAAGACCGACTTTCGGCAAGAAAAGTGAGAATCGACCGTTCCCTTGTCAAGATTGTGTTTTTTTTCGAAAAATAATTTTAAAATATATATTTTAGGGATTAAAATTTAAAATGGGAAAAAAATATTAATATTGTGTCAAAATTAAAAAAAAAATAATAATAAAAAATAAAAAAAATTTTTTTTATCGCGAGTGCCACTGCGGCAGCGCAGGGCCGCCTGCGCGGCAGGCTGCCCCAGCGCGCAGGGGCGCCTGCGAGGTAGGCCGCCCCAGCGCGCAGGGGCGCCTGCGCGCGAGGCTGGCGCCTCGCGCGCCCCCCCCTGCGCGCAGGGGCGGGCGCCTCGCGCGACCCCCCTGCGGGCGAGGCGGGGCGCTCCGCGCGACCCCCCCTGCGCGCAGGGGCGGGCGCCTCGCGCGACCCCCCTGCGCGTGAGGCAGGGCGCTCCGCGCGCCCCCCCTGCGCGCAGGGGCGGGCGCCTCGCGCGACCCCCCTGCGCGCGAGGCGGGGCGCTCCGCGCGACCCCCCCTGCGCGCAGGGGCGGGCGCCTCACGCGACCCCCCTGCGCGCGAGGCGGGGGGCCTCGCGCGAGGCCCCTGCGCGCGAGGCAGGCTGCCCCTGCGCGCGAGGCCTGCTGCCTCGCGCGACCCCCCTGCGCGCGAGGCAGGGGGCCTCGCGCGACCTACCTGCGCGAGGCAGGCTGCGCGCAGCAGCCTGCCGCGCGCGGTGCCAGGGCACCACGCGCAGGCTGCCGCGCGCCCTTGGCTCCTCCGCGCGACCTGTTTCGCCTGTCCGTTTTTTTCGCTGTTTTCAGTCTGATTTTCTGATTTTTTCAGTTTTTCATTGTTTCACCATTTTATGTTATTTTAGATTAACTAAAAAGGAAAGTTTTTTTTGTCCCTTGCCATTTTTGGCCAAGACAGGATTAAATGGGGATTTTCCCCTCATTTTTGGAGGACGGCAGATTGAATGCAATTTTTTTCTTAGCTTTTCCTCTCTATCTTTTTCCACTCTCCAGGAAGCTCTTCTTGCTTCTTAAAAAACTCTTCAAAAAATCTTCAAGTTCTCTTTTAAAAAATCTTAGTTTTGCCATTACAAAATATTTAATCTTGGGTTGATTTGAGCAAGAAAAATTAATTTTCTTTGTTCCTTCATCCCACAAAAAATATTTTTCTCAAGATAATTTGTTTAGAACACAGATTTTATATTTATTTCAAATATTATTATCATCAACAAAAAAAAATCCGACAAGGAAATCGATCGAGACATCCTATTTCCAATCTCAAAAATTCAGAGGGTAAACATTCTTGGACTTGTTCCCATTTATTTATTTGATTTTTTATTTGTTCACATTTTTCTTTATTTTATATAATTTCTATTCTATTATCATTTTTATTCTATTTAATAAACATGTTTTATATGTCGTATTAATTTGTTAAATTTATTATTATTTCATCATTATCATTATTTGTTAAATCCTATTTTATGTTAATGCATGTTCCACTGTCATTATATTCCTTCATTTTTGCATTGCATTTCATATATTTTGGGCCAATCTATAGTACTTTCTTTGTCTTTTTGCTTTGCCTTCCACGGATTTACATACTTTTTCTTCACTTCATTTATTTTACTTTTGTTTTAGTTTTCTTCATTTATAGATATTTTATTCTCTTTTGTTTTATTCTTTTATTTTCTTTTATTAATTTATTGTTTTTTATTTAGTTTAACTATTATTATCATTTAATTAATTAATTGGTTAGCATTATTATCATTATTATTATTATTATTTAATATGTCGTATTATTTTTATTATTAGTGTTATGGCTATCATTGTTGTTATTAATATATTTTCCCTTTTTTGACTAATCCATTTTGAATATTTACTAATACTTTTTTGATATTATTTCTCTGTCTGAAATTTAACTTGAGTCGGGTTATGTGAGTGTCCCCGCGGCTCCCCGGATGGGTCGCAACTTGCGGAGAATCACATCGGTTTGGTGAGATCCCTCCAACTCCCTTTTTATGTGTTATGTGCTTATTTGTAAATATTAGTTTTATTTGTGCACGCGTGCGATAAAAAATCACAAAAATACTTTTACTAGTAAATCGGGATTTTTACTTATAAATCGGGACCAATGTCCCTTGTTTTAGCCCAATAATAAAATTGTCACAATTAAAACGAAGAGTCAAATCTTCTTCAAAATGGGATCACTCATCCCGATTTTTATTCAAAACAATTAAAATGACTTTTCGAACCTTTTTAAATTAAACACGAAGGAACCAATGTTCCTATAATTCGAACAAGTGCGAGGGAACCAATGCTCCCTAAATAACGTCCCGATTTATGAATGTCCTTTCATTTCATTTTTGGGTGAGTGTTTAAAGTTATTTTCTTTCATTTTGGGCCCTTGTAATTAATTTTGGGGCAGCTTTATTTATTTTTGGGGTTGTATTCCGCCCCCATTTGTATTCTTAATTTCCTTTTATTGGGGGTTGTATTCCGCCCCTATTTCTCTTGTAATTGAGTGCTTGGGTGTTTACCGCTTTCTTTATTTACTTTGCTTATCGCTTTTATTTATTTTCTTTACGTGCTTTTAATGCGCTATCTAATTTAAATGCATCAATCGCGTGAGATGAGAGATATAATCTCAAGAAGTTAAAAATCCATTTATAATTAACCAAAGCATGAATAAGAGGGAAGTTCCGGACACCATAACTCTGGTTTAGACCGTTAGAGGTGAGAAACCTTTTCCTAATTTCTTGCAAATTGGGTGGCGACTCCAAATACCTCAAAAGGTGCCTTTAGGCGTCAATAGGCTAGGTTATTCTCCCCAATGTTCTATTGGGAGGGATACACCGATGATGCCTCATGGCGCCCATGATCAAGAGACGCGAACCTTTCATACCTCGAATCCTAAAGCGGATTCAAAGTGAGGGCCCTTGCTGGGTTAATCGGGTTCGGCGCACGTCACAGTGGCGACTCCACTGGGGAATCGATGTTTGAGACTTCACTCCGAAAGTGCTTTGGTTAAAGTATAATTGGGTTTTTAAAACTTAAAATTCTATCTCTCGCCAAAATTGCATCATATCATTTTAGAGCCTTAGACTTACGATAGTTGGTCCCTATCTTACCTCGGTGCGTTCCCGAAGCACGACCCTACTTTCACTCATTGTAGGGAAGTGTTAAGGATAATCACCAGCCCAAGCCTTGTACCTTTTGGTATATCAAAATGGAAACCCAATCGGTCGTTATGCTCGTGATGAGCTAGACCCGTTGGCGCGAACCATGCTTGGGTAGCCTAAAGAAAATCACCTTGACTAAAGCCCATGTAATGGCAAATAGAAACTTCCCTAGGTGGTATGCTCCTTAATACGATGCTTGTGATATGGGTCGTCACGTATTAAACGAAATCAACCAATTTAAGTGGTCTTTTATCAAAGGCTTTCATGCCCCGGTAAGCCCACCTTAACTTGATTGAATTGTCCAAATACGTAAATGGCCAAAACTCATACGCGTGTACATAGACTAGAGCTGTTATGCTGCCGGCTTTTCGCCGTGCACTTCGCGCGTTCATGGGGTCCCCTGTTGACCCATGAACTAAGCCCACCTAGGAAAGAGACCACATTGCCCCGTGTGCGGGAGTAATAAGGTTGGAAGGGTCTGTTTGCTTGCATGTGGTTGTGGATGCTGCATCAACACGGCCATGCATTCTTAATGCCATCCATGCATCATGCTAACGAATTGGATTTTTTTCAGCCATCATAGATCCATTTGAGTGGTCCAGAGATCCTAGCGGGAGGTTGGTCAGAAATCAAGTAGTTGAGCCGTCAAGTTTGGCATCAGCATCGGATTCAGATTGGGATAGAAACTCAGACTCTTGTTCAGAACAATCCTCCGGATCAGTAATGGCAAAATTACCGCAAGATTCGGGTGCTGTAACAACACAAGACTTGGACAAAAGGTTCGAAGACTTTGAAAGGAAAATGCTTGCTATGATGGGGAATCTTGTCGCCCAGATGATGCCACATGCTGGACAACCGTCCGGAGCTCCAGTTGTTGACCCGGTCGAAGCACCTGTTGTGGAGACCACTATACCAACTACCGCTGTACCACAGCCAGTCACCGAACCTAGAGTGGCGGCACCAGTTGAGCAAACGAGGGTGAGAATTCCAGATCCAAGGGATGATTTCTTAGGGGAAGAGGAAGATGAGCCAGTAGTTCCCCTAGCGGTGAGGTGCAAAGCTCCTAAGCTAGAGGATGATGTGGTGAGGAAGATGGAGGAAAGAATGGAGGCCATGGCACGGATGCTGTCGGTCGGAAAGGGGATCATCCCCGAAGATGTAGACTTGGGTGAGGAGGAGCTGCTGCCTCAGAGGTTCAAGATGCCAGATTTACCAAAGTTTGATGGCACTTCTGACCCTTCAGCCCATCTCAAGCAGTATGCCTTAATCATGAAGGGCACGGGTCTTACCAAGAAGCAAAAGGTAGAATACTTCTGCCTTAGTTTGACAGGGTCAGCGGTTGATTGGTACCATGGCTTAGACAGGAGGTCGAAAGAAGATTGGGATCTGCTTACGAGTGAGTTCATGAGGCAATACGACTGCAGCACCCGCATGGAAGTGACGTTGAAAGACCTAGAGCTCCTGCAACAAAAGTCTAGTGAATCTTTCCATGACTACCTTACGCGGTGGAGGAATCGCGTTATGGAAATGAAGAGGAAGCCCGACACGTCGGATCAAATCAGACTGTTTATCAAAAATGCGAGCCCATACTTGAGGGAGGGGCTTAAGATGAAAGGGCTCAAGGATTGGGAATCCTTAAAAGACATAGCAATCGAAGCTGAAGCGGAATACTTGGCAAAGAAGGCCAATAATGACAGTTTTGCTCGGAAGAACTTCGGGACCCAAGGGGGAAATAGGTCTGGTGGCGCCGGAAGCAGCAGTAACAGAGTGGGCAGAACAGCGGAAGTTTCAGCCACTGATGTAAACCAGAGACACTATTCAAATTTGGGAAGACCATTGTCCTGGGTCCTAGAACGATTAATGAAAGAGGGAAAACTTCAGCCATTGCCAGCCAGACAAGCTAAGACCTACGGCCAGCCGAACCACAGAGGGGACCAATACTGTGCTTTCCACCAGCACACCGGTCACCTCACTGACTCCTGCAGAACTTTAAGGGATCGGGTCCAAGATCTCATTGACAGTAAGCAGATCTCCGACCCTGAAAAGAGGGAAAAGAAGAAGAATACCGGGTATAACGCCATTCCTCCCCCAGTCTTTATGATAGGATCAAGTTTGCCAGAGTGGTATGTGTTGAGGGATCTCTACGGCAATGACTACATGGCTATCGTCCGCCCCGAACAGGAAGTCAATAGGGAGAAGCTCCAAGTCAACATGATAGGATGTTGGGACTCAGCCAGTGAGGGTGAGACTGAAGAGGCCGGCGAGCCGAAGGATGTATGGAACTCTGGGGGTGAAGAAGACAAAGTGCAAGAGGTACAGGCTGTTACTCGCAGCGGAAGAGTGGTGCCGGAAATTGAGAAGCAACAGGACCCGATGCCTCCGACGGTGGAGCAAGAAACGGAAGGGAATCAGATCCTAAAGCAACTGAAGAGGACGACAGCACAAATATCCATCTGGGACCTATTAAGGCAATCCCCGAGCCACAGGCAGAAGCTAGTTGAAGCCTTATGTGAGTCAACAGTCGCCACCACTATCTCACCCTCCGAGTTATTGGGCATTGTGAAGGGGGGATCTGAAGAAAATATAGTCTACACCGAAGCCGACTTGCCAGTCGAGGGTCGTAATCACAATCGCCCTCTATATATCCGATCTCAGATCAATGGTAAACACATGGCCTGTGTCATGGTGGATGATGGGTCCTCCATTAATGTGTGCCCGCTAGTGGCGTTACCTTCACTGGGATTGAATGAGAGCATGTTGAGTGAATCCGATCTGACCATCACTGCCTATGACAACTCGAGAAGGCAAGCTGCTGGGACCTTTAAAGCTCAAGTCAAGACCGGTCCAGTTGAGATAGAGGCTGAGTTTGTTGTCCTGCCAATACCGGCTAACTTCGCAGTGCTGTTGGGAAGGCCTTGGTTTCATAAGTTGGGAGGGGTTCCATCTACACTCCATCAAATGATCAAGATCCCTCATGAAGGCCAGATTGTGACCATTAAAGCGGCTAGTGACAATCAAGTGTCGGTGCTAGGGATTTCTAATCAACCCTTCAGCGGGTTTCATGTGGCTATGGTGAATGAGGAAGATGGCTCGGAGGTGAGCCCCCAGGTTGTCAATATGATGAAAAAGATGAACTTCCTTCCCGGGGCTGGTTTGGGGAAAAGCTCACAAGGGATCCAGGCGCCCATCAGCACAAGGGGGCAGAAAGACAGAAAAGGTTTAGGCTACACTGCTGGGACTAAGGGGGACAAGCCTACAAAGAAGCCTGCGGAAGTGCCGCACATTTTAGAAAGTTTTGTACCAGCTGCATCGGCATGTGCCTACTGTGGAGAGACTGAGCCCCAATGGATTGGAGGTAAAATTACCCCCGGCTTTGAAATCTTCAATGATGTGTTTGACTGGTCCGAGGGAATGGTCAAGGCAGTGGAAGCCTTCTGGGATGAGGAAATCTTCAGTCAGGCTCTAGCATGGGATCGAGAGGTTCCCGAGGAGATTGTCACTAAAAGTCTGCTGGCCACCCGAGTGAAGGGCAAAGAGAAGATGGAAGACGCAGCGGCGGTGCCAGAACTGAAGAGTCTGAATACAACTGAGGCTCAAGATGAGGGGCCGTCGGCTTCAGCACCAGCACCAGTGGAAGATGATAATGATAGCTTTGCTGATGTACTTTTTATTCCCGAACTATTTGACAATTCTGTCTGTAATTCTGAGTACTTTAATAATATGAATGACTTTGCTTACTTTTGCGATGTTTCTCATGATTTCATTATGCATGATCACGAGCATGAATCATTTATATTTGACATTAACTCAACCAATACCACCACATTTAATCTCGGGACTTTGGAAAATCCAAAGGGAATCTTGATAGCATCCGATGTAACTCTTGAGGAAAGGATAAAATTTGAGAGAATTTTGAAAAAATATGAAAGAGTCTTCGCCTGGACTTATGAGGATATGCCAGGGATTGATCGGGCAGTTGCTGAACACATCATTCCGACCTACCCAGAGTGCAAGCCGGTCAAGCAGAAGCTCAGAAGGCTGAGACCAGAATGGGCAGAAAAGGTAAAGGAAGAAGTGCACAAACAGATCGAAGCCAGGTTTCTGGTAGAGGTCCAGTATCCAACATGGTTAGCTAACGTTGTCCCCGTAGCCAAGAAGGATGGGAAAGTCCGAGTGTGCGTTGATTACCGAGACCTGAATAAAGCCTGCCCGAAAGATGACTTTCCCCTACCCCATATTGATGTACTAGTGGATAGCGCAGCCGCCTGTATGATGTACAGCTTTGTGGATGGGTATGCCGGGTACAACCAAATCCTTAACAGGATTGTGGATCGAATCAAGACAGCTTTCATCACAGAATGGGGGACATTCGCCTACCGAGTGATGCCTTTTGGGTTAAAGAATGCCGGAGCGACGTACCAAAGGATGGCTACTAAGATCCTGGATGACTTGATCCACAAGGAGGTCGAAGTGTATGTCGATGATATGATGATCAAGTCGGCTACTCGGGAAGGGCACTTCGAGGCCTTAGAGAAGTTCTTTAAGAGGATTGACAAGTATAACCTTCGCCTTAATCCTAAGAAGTGCATTTTCGGAGTTACTTCTGGTAAGTTGCTAGGCCATGTGGTGAGCCAAAGGGGAATAGAAGTGGACCCTGATAAAATCAAGGCAATCAGAGAAATGCCAGCGCCCCAAAAGGAGAAAGAAGTCCGGAGTTTTCTGGGCAAATTACAGTACATCAGTAGGTTCATTTCCAAGCTCGCTTCGGTGTGCGAACCAATCTTCAAGCTCCTCAGGAAAAATCAGCCGGTCAAGTGGAACGATGACTGCCAGAAGGCTTTTGATGTCATTAAGGATTACCTCCAACATCCCCCAGTGCTACGACCGCCACGACCTGCTAAGCCACTGATCCTTTACCTAGCAATAGAGGAAAGTTCTGTAGGAGCCATGATGGCCCAAGAGGATGAATTCGGGGTCGAATTTGCGGTTTACTACCTCAGCAAGAAATTCCTCCCTTATGAAGCCAAGTATATCGAAGTGGAAAAGATCTGCCTAGCAGTAATCTGGGCATCAAAGAAGTTGAGGCATTACTTTCATTCCTATAAAGTACAAGCCATTGCCAAGCAAAATCCCCTTCGGTACCTTCAGGAAGCACCCTCTTTGCTAGGAAAAATGGGAAGGTGGCTGATATTGCTGCAAGAATTCGATGTGGAATACATTACCAAAAAGACCATTAAAGGTCGAGCCGTGGCGGAGTTTCTTGCTGACCATCCCATTGAAGGAGACCGACTGGAGTATGAATTCCCTGACGAAAATGTGGCGGCTATCACCGTGCAGAAATGGCAAATGTATTTTGATGGGGCAGTAAATAACAAAGGGGCCGGAACAGGAGTGATTCTAGTAACCCCAGACGGAGAGAAGCTTCCATTAGCCAAGAAACTAAGGTACAGAGCCACCAATAACGAGGCTGAGTATGAAGCCTGCATCTTTGGGTTAGAAGCGCTCTCAGCCGTGGGGGCAAAAGTAGTAGAGGTCTTCGGGGACTCATCTTTAGTAATCCACCAAGTCAGGGGTGAATGGGCCATCAAGGAAGAGCGGCTGTTGCCATATGCAAAGTGCTTGAAAAAACTTAGTGGCCGGTTTGAAATTTGCACTTTTAACTACGTGCCTCGAGATGAGAACCAATTGGCAGATGCCCTGGCTACCTTAGTATCCATGTGGGATAACCCGGAAGGAATAGTTATGAAGCCTGTGCTCATTTCCAGTTCGAGCAAGCCATACTTTGAGACCGAACAAGTCGGGGATATTGAAACTACCGATGGAAAGCCATGGTACTATGATGTCCTGAATTATTTGGAGAGGTCAATATTCCCGGAAGAAGCCACTGAAAAAGACCAAAGGCTAATCCGCAAACTGTCCACTCAATTCATCAGTGTAGATGGGGTGTTGTACAAGAGACAGGCCGATGGCATGCAACTCAGATGTTTGGATGAAAAAGAGGCTAAAAGGGTTATGGAGGAAACCCATGCAGGGGTCTGTGGGGCCCATATGAATGGTCTGGCCCTGGCAAAGAAAATAATGCGGCAAGGATTTTTCTGGTTAACAATGGATACAGATTGCTCTAAATATGTGAAGGAATGCCAATTATGCCAGCAGTATGCTAATCTGAGACACCTGCCGGTGTCGGAATTGTGCAACCTGACATCTCCGTGGCCATTTGCCGCATGGGGGATTGACATAATAGGGGAGATACACCCGACAGCCTCTAACGGGCACAGGTTCATTGTGGTCGCCATTGATTACTTTACCAAGTGGGTTGAAGCTGAATCCTTCAAGAAATTAGGCGCCCGGGAAATGGCCAGGTTCATCGAGCGACACTTGATCTGTAGGTACGGTCTCCCTCATCACATCGTGTCGGATAATGGGGTACAGTTCCAAGCTGAGACTAAACAGATGCTCAAGAAGTACGCCATCCAACACCATAAGTCCTCTCCGTACCGACCACAGGCCAACGGGGCGGTCGAGGCAGCTAATAAGAACGTTAAGAAGATATTGGCTAAGATGTTGCAAACCTATAAAGACTGGGCAGAGAAATTGCCATTTGCACTTTGGGGCTACAGGACCACTGCCAGAACATCTACAGGGGCTACCCCTTTCTCCTTGGTTTACGGAACAAAAGCAGTCCTACCAGTGGAAATAGAACTCCAATCGCTGAGGGTGGTAACAGAAGCTCAGATACCAGAAGCCGAATGGGCACAGCAGCGGCTGCTACAGTTGAATCTATTGGATGAGGATAGGATGCGGGCATACTACCACACCCAGATCTACCAGAAAAGACTAGCCCGCTCATTTGGGAAGAAAGTAAGAAAGCACCCATTGAAGGAAGGAGACCTAGTCTTCAAACAGATGAGGCCGGGGGTTCCGGACTTTCGAGGCAAGTTTAGGCCAACATGGGAAGGACCCTTCATTCTGAAGAAGCTTTTGTCTAAAGGGGCCGCAATTCTGACAGATAGCGATGGAAACGAGTTCAGAGAGCCGGTCAACGTCGACAGATTGAAAAGGTTCCATGGCTAAGGGCTAGGGAAAAATGCAAAATAAAATAAGACAAAAGAAAAAAGAGAAAATGTTCAATCAAGAAAACCCGAGAGGGCTGATTGATAACAGGAGTTGTGATGCTTTTGAGATCTATCTCGAGATTAGATGTGGTCTGGTATCTTGGGGCCTAATGTCAAATGATGATCATGTGTAATGAAATCGCACGAGAAACGTGCACATGTATGCAATTATGCACTCAGAGAAGTTCTTTTATCCAATGAATGTCCATAGTTCTTTTTAGACGAGTAATATGTCTTTGCTGTCACTTCCCATTCGAATGAGCACAATTTATCCGTGCAACCGACAGAAATTTAAAAAAAAAAAAAAATATAATAATAATAATAATAATAAAAAAAAAGGCCGTTAGAGATGAAAACCGTGACTGGCGCTCTAAGCAAAAGTTAGGCCAAAGGGCAGGGTGAAAACCTGGCAACAGGCAGTCTGCCCTACAAAAAAATGAAATAAATAAAAGCCGCTGGATTGGGTTGGGTCCATTCCAGGCAAAAAATAAGGCACAGGGTTATGTGAAAATCCGACAAGGACGCATCCCCCGCTAAGAAAAGCTAGTGTGAAAATCCACGAGGGACGCACTACCTTTAGAACAATGACGCTTGGAGTGATAAGGCAGCATTACCTTGGGCAACCCCTTTCAAGCAAAGACACACATCGGGCAATCCACCCTGAAGAATTATGATTCACAGTCCATGAAGCAGGACATCGCTTACAGACGCTTGGGGGCATGATCGACCAAACAAAGCCACGAGTCGCTTTAGCAAGAGTTATCGCACCTCGACCACTGGGCCACTCAGATGAACGGTGTCACCTGCATTTCGCATGACATATGCATATGCACGTGCATAACTTACCTTTGCATACAAATCTCTTTTGTTTTCGCAGGAAAGTCTGGCGCCTTCACACACCGACAAGCTGGTGTTTATCAGTCGCTCAGCCGTGGTTTCACACACCGACAAGCTGGTGTTCTATCAATCACGTTCTCCAAAGTCTGGCGCCTTCACACACCGACAAGCTGGTGTTTATCAGTCGCTCAGCCGTGGTTTCACACACCGACAAGCTGGTGTTCTATCAATCACGTTCTCTAAAGTCTGGCGCCTTCACACACCGACAAGCTGGTGTTTATCAGTCGCTCAGCCGTGGTTTCACACACCGACAAGCTGGTGTTCTATCAATCACGTTCTCCAAAGTCTGGCGCCTTCACACACCGACAAGCTGGTGTTTATCAGTCGCTCAGCCGTGGTTTCACACACCGACAAGCTGGTGTTCTATCAATCACGTTCTTCCAAGTCTGGCGCCTTCACACACCGACAAGCTGGTGTTTATCAGTCGCTCAGCCGTGGTTTCACACACCGACAAGCTGGTGTTCTGTCAATCACGTTCTTCGAAGTCTGGCGCCTTCACGCACCGACAAGCTGGTGTTTATCAGTCGCTCAGCCATTGGTCTCACGTCGACAAGCTGACGTTCCTCAATCATGTGACCGGTTATAGTCCTATAATGCCGACAAGCTGGCAAAATCAAGTTTCGGACAGCGACTGCCTCAGGTACGCATCTCTCCCTCTCTTTTCTGAATTTTGGCTCACTTAGGCGCCTGCGTTCTAAGTTCCCCAAAATTGGGGGCAACTGTAGACACCGGGTCCCGAGGCGGTCCAAGATCAGAATTACCCGATGATGAAACAAAAGACCAACTTTCGGCAAGAAAAGTGAGAATCGACCGTTCCCTTGTCAAGATTGTGTTTTTTTTCGAAAAATAATTTTAAAATATATATTTTAGGGATTAAAATTTAAAATGGGAAAAAAATATTAATATTGTGTCAAAATTAAAAAAAAAAAATAATAATAAAAAATAAAAAAAATTTTTTTTATCGCGAGTGCCACTGCGGCAGCGCAGGGCCGCCTGCGCGGCAGGCTGCCCCAGCGCGCAGGGGCGCCTGCGAGGCAGGCCGCCCCAGCGCGTAGGGGCGCCTGCGCGCGAGGCTGGCGCCTCGCGCGCCCCCCCTGCGCGCAGGGGCGGGCGCCTCGCGCGACCCCCCTGCGCGCGAGGCGGGGCGCTCCGCGCGACCCCCCTGCGCGCAGGGGCGGGCGCCTCGCGCGACCCCCCTGCGCGTGAGGCGGGGCGCTCCGCGCGCCCCCCCTGCGCGCAGGGGCGGGCGCCTCGCGCGACCCCCCTGCGCGCGAGGCGGGGCGCTCCGCGCGACCCCCCCTGCGCGCAGGGGCGGGCGCCTCACGCGACCCCCCTGCGCGCGAGGCGGGGGGCCTCGCGCGAGGCAGGCTGCCTCGCGCGCTGCCCCTGCGCGCGAGGCCTGCTGCCTCGCGCGACCCCCCTGCGCGCGAGGCAGGGGGCCTCGCGCGACCTGCCTGCGCGTGGCAGGCTGCGCGCAGCAGCCTGCCGCGCGCGGTGCCAGGGTACCACGCGCAGGCTGCCGCGCGCCCTTGGCTCCTCCGCGCGACCTGTTTCGCCTGTCCGTTTTTTTCGCTGTTTTCAGTCTGATTTTCTGATTTTTTCAGTTTTTCATTGTTTCACCATTTTATGTTATTTTAGATTAACTAAAAAGGAAAGTTTTTTTTGTCCCTTGCCATTTTTGGCCAAGACAGGATTAACTGGGGATTTTCCCCTCATTTTTGGAGGACGGCAGATTGAATGCAATTTTTTTCTTAGCTTTTCCTCTCTATCTTTTTCCACTCTCCAGGAAGCTCTTCTTGCTTCTTAAAAAAATCTTCAAAAAATCTTCAAGTTCTCTTTTAAAAAATCTTAGTTTTGCCATTACAAAATATTTAATCTTGGGTTGATTTGAGCAAGAAAAATTAATTTTCTTTGTTCCTTCATCCCACAAAAAATATTTTTCTCAAGATAATTTGTTTAGAACACAGATTTTATATTTATTTCAAATATTATTATCATCAAAAAAAAAAATCCGACAAGGAAATTGATCGAGACATCCTATTTCCAATCTCAAAAATTCAGAGGGTAAACATTCTTGGACTTGTTCCCATTTATTTATTTGATTTTTTATTTGTTCACATTTTTCTTTATTTTATATAATTTCTATTCTATTATCATTTTTATTCTTTTTAATAAACATGTTTTATATGTCGTATTAATTTGTTAAATTTATTATTATTTCATCATTATCATTATTTGTTAAATCCTATTTTATGTTAATGCATGTTCCACTGTCATTATATTCCTTCATTTTTGCATTGCATTTCATATATTTTGGGCCAATCTATAGTACTTTCTTTGTCTTTTTGCTTTGCCTTCCACGGATTTACATACTTTTTCTTCACTTCATTTATTTTACTTTTGTTTTAGTTTTCTTCATTTATAGATATTTTATTCTCTTTTGTTTTATTCTTTTATTTTCTTTTATTAATTTATTGTTTTTTATTTAGTTTAACTATTATTATCATTTAATTAATTAATTGGTTAGCATTATTATCATTATTATTATTATTTAATATGTCGTATTATTTTTATTATTAGTGTTATGGCTATCATTGTTGTTATTAATATATTTTCCCTTTTTTGACTAATCCATTTTGAATATTTACTAATACTTTTTTGATATTATTTCTCTGTCTGAAATTTAACTTGAGTCGGGTTATGTGAGTGTCCCCGCGGCTCCCCGGATGGGTCGCAACTTGCGGAGAATCACATCGGTTTGGTGAGATCCCTCCAACTCCCTTTTTATGTGTTATGTGCTTATTTGTAAATATTAATTTTATTTTTGCACGCGTGCGATAAAAAATCACAAAAATACTTTTACTACTAAATCGGGATTTTTACTTATAAATCGGGACCAATGTCCCTTGTTTTAGCCCAATAATAAAATTGTCACAATTAAAACGAAGAGTCAAATCTTCTTCAAAATGGGATCACTCATCCCGATTTTTATTCAAAACAATTAAAATGACTTTTCGAACCTTTTTAAATTAAACACGAAGGAACCAATGTTCCTATAATTCGAACAAGTGCGAGGGAACCAATGCTCCCTAAATAACGTCCCGATTTATGAATGTCCTTTCATTTCATTTTTGGGTGAGTGTTTAAAGTTATTTTCTTTCATTTTGGGCCCTTGTAATTAATTTTGGGGCAGCTTTATTTATTTTTGGGGTTGTATTCCGCCCCCATTTGTATTCTTAATTTCCTTTTATTGGGGGTTGTATTCCGCCCCTATTTCTCTTGTAATTGAGTGCTTGGGTGTTTACCGCTTTCTTTATTTACTTTGCTTATCGCTTTTATTTATTTTCTTTACGTGCTTTCAATGCGCTATCTAATTTAAATGCATCAATCGCGTGAGATGAGAGATATAATCTCAAGAAGTTAAAAATCCATTTATAATTAACCAAAGCATGAATAAGAGGGAAGTTCCGGACACCATAACTCTGGTTTAGACCGTTAGAGGTGAGAAACCTTTTCCTAATTTCTTGCAAATTGGGTGGCGACTCCAAATACCTCAAAAGGTGCCTTTAGGCGTCAATAGGCTAGGTTATTCTCCCCAATGTTCTATTGGGAGGGATACACCGATGATGCCTCATGGCGCCCATGATCAAGAGACGCGAACCTTTCATACCTCGAATCCTAAAGCGGATTCAAAGTGAGGGCCCTTGCTGGGTTAATCGGGTTCGGCGCGCGTCACACCCCTCCTATCCTTTCCAGATGGCATCTTATTTTTGACTTTCACCTCCAAGTACCATGGCCTTTAGACCCAACCTCCTGTGAAGGCTGTTATACAACTAATCGGAGGTTGCCCCTATTGCTTCTAGTAGTGCATGCAAGATACGGGTACCTAGTCCAGCGGTTGATAATAAGACCAGTCAGCTTAAGTGCCTGGCCGGCAAGAGCAGAGTATAGTTATTTAGATTAGATGCATTCAATAATGAATAATGCTTTTCTTTTTATAAAAGAACTAGAAGATAATGAACACATGAGTCTAATTGTCTTTGTTTCATATCTTTCTTGCAAAATTGTGTACATTTCAGTATGATTTCTCTATACATGATCATTATCTAACATATATTCAAGATGCAAAATTACATTTAATCTCAAAATGGATCTTGAAAGCATCAAAACTAATGTTTCTAATCTGCTCTCTTGGGTTTTCTTGATCGGACATTTTCTCTCAAACCTCTAATTTTTGCCCAGGATTCCCTTTTTCGGTTTTTATCCTGACGAGGCACCAAATTTTAGCCAGGCCGCCTCTTTTCGGTTTTCAACCTGCGGGGCTTTTATTCTCTTCTTTTGATTTTTAGTCTTTAGCCATGGAACCTTTCGCGTCTTTCGGTGCTGACTGGTTTTTTATATTTGCTTCCATTACTGTCTGTTGAAAATGATGCTCCCTTGGACAATAACTTCTCAAGAATAAATGGGCCTTCCTACATTGGTCTGAATTTACCTCATCCGTCTGGAATATTTGGACTCATTTACTTAAAGATTAAATCTTCCTCTTTCAATAGGTGCTTTCTGACTTCCTTCTCGAATGATCGAATAGAGTTTTTCTGATAGATCTGACTGTGATAGTAATCCCACGATCTGTCCTTGTCTGATGTGTTTAACTACTGCAACAGTTGCCGCGCCTATTCGACTTTTAGAGTCTGGGTTTCTATGACCGTCCTTAAAGATTTGAGCTGTACTTCGACCGGCCGTACTGCTTTCGGTTCATGTACTGAGGAATAAAAGGTGAATCATGTAGAGGTTCCGACGGTGGTTCTCTAGCCCTGAAGTGCAAAAGGCCATTTCTCTGCCCAATCCTTATAATTTCGAACCATCTTGACCAATATCTTCTTGTTAGCAGCCTCTCATGCCCCATTGATTTAAGGGCAATACAGAGAGGACTTATGGTCTTTAATGCCATACCTCTTGAGCAACTCCCTAGCCTTAGCCATAAACTGCCCTTTCGTCCTTGGATATAATGTGATGAGGGAGACCACATCGACAAATCGGATTCCTTTCGATGAACTTGTCCGCTGGAGGTTATAGGGTACACCTCCCCTATGATGTCTATTCCCAAGTTCGAGCAATTCGTATCCATTGTAAGTCAATAAAACCCTTTTGGTCCTTTTCGAAAGTCAAGAAGAATAGCAAAGAACGGGTATGTGTATATCAATGGGATTTGAATAAAGCTTGCCCCCAGGATTACTTTCCTTTGCCCCCATATCAACAGTTTTCGGTCGGATCTACATATTGATTCTTTTCCTTCTTCTTTTTTTTATTATCATTATTTTTTTTGCATTGTTTTTCTTCTTTTCTTTTTTTCTTTTGTTTTTTTTCTTATTTTTATTTTTTTTGTTTTTTTACAAGCTTTGTTCAAATCCTGATAGTTTACACATACACACACTTCTCTTCCTAACCATTGGGGATATCGTAGATCAACCCAGTTGGGTGTTACGCTTCAATAAGAAATTAGACCCTGTTTCTGCTTGTAGATCTCTCCTTTTAACCTTTTTTACCCCTTTTGGCTTGAGTCTTCTGAGCTTCTGCGTGACTGGTCCATGATCGTGTTCGGCGACTTTGCGATTATCTCTCGGCATGTCTCCGTAGGTCCAGGCAAATGCTTTTCCACTTTTTTTCTCTCAAATTTTAATCTCTTTTCAGGAGTTACAGATGCTATCAAGATTTTTTTTGGGTTCTCTAAAGTCTCCGAGATCAAATGAAATGGCATCAGTTGAATCAATATCAAATATGAATAAGTCATGATCATGATTATGCATAGTGAAATCATGAGAGATATCACACAAATAAGAAAAAACCATTTATTTCATTTAATAAAAACTAGAATTAAAATGTCATTATCAACTAGTTCTAAAATAAAAAGAACATCTAAATAGCTATCTTATTCATTTCTTACCAACACGGATGCTGTAGTCAACGATTTATTATCATCCCTGGGAACCATCTTCCTCACCTCCTCATCAATTAAGTATAGAACTTGCCTTCTCAGAGTTCGGCACCCATTAGTCTCATGCCCAGTATGTTGATGGTAGGCACAATATTGATCCGCTCGATGATCGGGTTGTCCTTGACTTCTGGAAGGTTTGGCTGACATTGGCTGTATTTTCCTCTTATTAATAAAATGAGTGAGGTGCTTAGACAAAGGCTTTTCTAGTATTGCATAGCAGCTTTGAGCCATTCCGAAGGTTAAAGCCCTTATGGCCCCAAAATCTTTCCCGTTGCTACCCATGAGACTTGAGCTCCCATGTTTACCCCTTCGGCGTTCAGGATCCATGATCTGTTTATTATCGATCAGATCTTGAATCTCATGCCTTAGCCTTGCACAATTGTTCGTCACATGCCCAGTGTGTTGGTGGAAGGCACAATACTGATCGGCCTTGTGATTGGATTGTCCCTGGTTTCTGGCGTGCTTAGCAGGTAGTGGCCGTAGCTTACCTTCCTTCATCAACCTGTTGAGTACCCAAGATAAGGATCTGCCCAAATTAGAGTAGTGCCTCTGATCCGCTTTAATTGCTGACAGTTTTCTTGCCCTTTGGGTACCACTGCTATTATCATAGTAACCAACTCCTGGACTTGCGGGGCCAGCAATAGTCTTATTGAGAGGTATATGGGTAGTTGCAAGCTTGGACTTCACAATCTCTTCTTCAAGATCAGTTATCTTCCTTTTGGTGTTCGAGGGATTGAGGAGGCCTATTGATTGTAAAGGCTTTAGTCCCTTTGCTATTCCCACTAGCTTGATTGGTGAGTCGAGTGGTGCCTTGCCCCTAGGCTCGGGAGTGGATGGAAATATTACAGCCGTCGTTGCATAATCCTTTTTGATCGTAGCTAGCTCAACCTGGTTAAGGGTAGTCGCCATAAGTTGAGCTTGAAGAACTAGTGCCATGGCATCCATCCTTTCTTTAATCGTGGCCAACAACCCATTTCCAAGCTCCTCGAACCTTCTATCCATCTCTTGGTTCATTAAGGCACTAGTCTCTTCAATCTGTCATGAAGGATCAGCCATTTCTAATGCTTGTGGATATCTGATAAAGACACTAGATCTCTGCCAACCAATTTGAACTCCGTTTGCTCCTCGAGCAACTACGGGGACCCCAAAACCTCCTAGGTAAATGGTCTATAGTGGCTAAAAAAACCAAGGGGTTAGAATGATGCATGAATGGCATGTAATGTATGATCGTGCTGTGTAGTGGTCCTCGATGAGTGAAAGATCAATAGTTTACAATGATACGAAGCGATGCATGGAAAATATTGATGTAGGATGATATGTACATATGAAAAATAATATGCAGACAAAAGGATATACATACACAAAAATGAAATGCATATTTTTTTTAAACTTGCATGAATGACACGCGATGCATGAGCATGCTGTGAAGTATCCACAACTACATGCAAGCAGATAGATCCTTCCAACCTTATCTCTCCCACATATGAGGTCATGCGGTCTCTTTCCTAGGTGGGCTTGATTTATGAATTAATAGGGAACCCAATGGACGCATATGGTGCACGGTCAAAAATCGGCGGCATAATATCTCTTGCCTAATGTACATACGTATGGGTATTTGGCCATTATGTATTTAAACACCTCAATTAAATCAAGATGGGCCCACCAGGGCATGAAAGCCTTTGATGAAAGACCATTTAATTTAACTGATTTTGTTCAATATATGATGGCCCATGTAGTAAGCATGGGATTACGGTACATTTCACCCAGTGAAAGTATCTATTGCCATTACATGAGCTTTGGTCAAAGGTGATGATTATTTAGGGCTATCCAAGAATGGTCCCTGCCTATGGGTCTAGCTCATCACGAGCATAACAACCGATTGGGTCTCCATTTGATATACCATAAGGTATGAGGCTTGGATTGGTGATTATCTTTAACACTTTTCCACATTGAGTGAACGTAGGGTCGTGCTTCGGGAATGCACCGGGGCTAGAAAAGGGACCAAACTAGCATAATCTAAGGCTCTAGCATGGATGCAATGCAAGTTTTGAGAAATGATGAAAATTTTTAAACTAAAACTCAATTGTAAATTTTAACCAAGGTACTTTCGAAGCGAAGTCTCGAATCTAAATCCCCAGTGGAGTCGCCACTGTGACGCAGGCCGAACCCCAGGGTGCCCCGAACGCCCGCTTTTAGGGCGATCAAGAGAGGTTCATAAAACTTATGAGAAATTACAAGTATGTCCATTTTGGGCAACAAAGAGATTTCTTGGAGTCGCCACCCAATAGAACATTGGGAAAGGTCATCTAGCCTCAGTGAGCCTAAGACAGCGTTGCTATATCCATTTTGGGCAAGCTAGAGGGGTCTTGGAGGCCCCATCCTAATAGAATATTAGGATGACCCTCTCGCCTCATGGAGCCTAGGACTATGCAAGTTGGGCCTTTTTCGGAACACAAGAGGCGTCTTGGAGGCCCCACTCTAATAGAATATTGAGGTGGCCCTCTTGCCTCGTTGAGCCCAAAGCCCAGAGAAGGTTCGGGACTTCCCATTTATTCATACCTTGGTTAAGTTTATAATTGAGTTTTGAATTTAGTGTTTCATCTCATTTCTCATTCAATTCAGTGTAATAATTTAAAGCGCATGTGAATCACATAATGAAAGCGGTAAATAAAGTAAATAAAAGTACAATAAATTACAACAAAACTAGGGGCGGAATACAACCCCATTGTAAATAAAATACAAATCATACATAAAACGGGCTATTTATTAAGGATGAGGACATTGGTCCTCGCATGCACCTTTAAAAAATGTGTTAAAGGTGATGGTTTATTTAGGTGTAAAAAATTAGGACATTGGTCCCATTTTATTAGAAAAAGTTTCAAGTTAATTTAAAAGAAATATTTTTGTGATTTTCTTTTTAGCGTGCCTAAAAATAATTTATTTATTACAAATTACATAATAAAAATGAATAAATACAAAAATGATAAAAAAATAATAAATAAGGCAAATCCCACCAAGATGGTGTTTTTAAATTTCCATGGACTCCCATTTGGTATTTGAAAAGGTTCACACATAAAAATAAATATTGAAATAAAAAAAACAAATAAAATTGATGTTAGTAATAAAAAATTAAATTTAAACATATAACATATGAGAATGGAAGAATAAATAAAATAACATGTATCATGTATGACAAATTAATCAAATGACATAATAAAGATAAATAACTCAACATAATAATTCAACATGCATAAAAAAAACAAATGATAACAAGAAAAAAATTCACCATGCATAAAAAGCATAAATAATAACAAGAATAAAATTCAACATCCATAATAATAATAATAATAATAATAATAATAATTACAATAGTAATAATAAAACAAAAGTAATAATGATATTAACAATAACAATAATAATAATAAACAATAACAATAAAGAAAATGAACAATCAACAATAAGAAAAATGAACAATCAAACAAGCAAATATAAAAGAAATAAAAAACAAAATATGTTAAAACATGTTAAACAACAACAACAACAACAATAATAATAATAATAATAAGAAACAATCAAATAAGAATATAGGGATAAAATAATGATAATAATAATAATATGAACAATTAAACAAGAACATAAGAAATAAGAAATAATAATAATAATAATAATAATAATAATAATAATAATAATAATAATAATAATAATAATAATAATAATAATAATAATCAAATAAGCATGCAAGAATAAAATAAAATATACTAAAAATATCAAATCACATAACTAAATTTCATAAACAAATTAAAAAGCAACAAAAGATTAAAAATTTACATGATGACTAATTAATTGTAAATAAAAATTAAATTAAATATTAAATTAAAAATTGAGTCAAGAATGTTTACCCTCAAAATTTGATGTGATGAATGAAAGTAAGTGATTGATCTCCTTGTCTTGATTTGTAAGAATGATATTAGAAATATAAAATATTGAAAAGAAATTTTATGTTAAGAACAAATAATTAATTTATTTGTCTCAAGATAAAAAATTGTTAATTAAAAAGGAAGAAAATTGCCAAGAACAAAAATTATTTTTTTTACCTTAAGAATTAACTTAGGAAAATCTTTTAGAAAATTGAGAAAATTTGTTCTTAAAGAAGAAGAAGAAGAAAATATTTTTTCTAAAGAAAATTCCCCCTAATTCTCTCTCTAAAAATAATTTTTTACCTTCCTAAAAAATCAGATTTTTAATGAAAAAATTAAAATCAATTTAATTTTCATAACCACAAAAAACTGATAAATTTGAAAGGTTTAGAATCCCAAAAGTTTTAGAATTAAATTTTATGAAAAAAATGAAGAAAAAAGGCCAAAAAGGCTGTCAGGGGCGAAACCGAGCGCAGAGGGGCGAGCGACGCCCGTCGACGTGCCTGATGGGCATCGTCGCACGCGCGACGCCCAGGCCGTCGCTCTCGCGTGCGGGCAACGGCCAGAGCGTCGCTCGCGCTGGGCGCTGCACGTAACCCAGCACGCGGGCGAGCGCGCTCTGCGCGTTGGGGTGCTGCTACACCCCCGACACTCGCAAACTTTTTTTTTTAAAAAAATTTTCTAAAAAACTATAATTTCAAAACATACCCTTTTTGTCTCAAAATAATTTTTTAAAACATTTTTAAAATACATTTTAATTTATTTCTAATAAATCAATCCGACAAGGAAATCGTCACTTCCAACTTTCATTCTTTCTATAAAAAGGTACACTTAATTTCATCATTTGGTAATCTTGATCTAGACTGCTCCGAGACCTGGTGTCTACACATATGATTGTTGCCATCAAGACCTTGGCATATGATTATCGCCGCCGAGTCATTCTGAAGGCCAATTTTGATTCGTCCAGTATATGATTGTTGCCATCGAGATATACTGAAGACTATAGTTAATCTTTCCAGCATATGATTATCGCCATCAAGATATCGGTATATGATTATAGCCGTTAAAGCACTGGCATATGATTGTCGCCATTGTATCATCCTGTAGACTACAGTTGGTTTATTTGGCATATGATTGTCGCTATCAAGACAGTCTGTCCAGCATATGACTATCATTGTTGAGACATAGACATATGATTGGCGCCTCCAAGTCACTGGCATATAATTGTCGCTGTTAAGCCGCTAGCATATGATTATCACCAATGACTCCTTTTTTATGAACTGTGATTAGATGTGGCTGATCATTAACGCCACTGATTGATCTATCTGGCATTTGGTTATCGCCATTCAGATGTTGGCATATGATTATCGCCGTTCAGATGTCGGCATATGATTGTTGCCGTTGAGTTACTGGTATATGATTATCGCCAATAACCCCATTTAAAAACTTCTTTCAATGTGGCTTATCATTAGCACCACTGAATTGTTATGGTGAATTTCACACTTGAGTCATGGTGTAGTCTGTTAGAGTGTAATCACTGCAATTTCAAAAAATTTTGTTAATTTATTATTTTAACCAGATTTTTCAAAATATAATTTTAATGTCTTGTTTACTCATCATTTTTATCATTTTATCTTTTTTTTATATGCATATATTTTTTTATTCGTCATGTGCTTTTAAAGCATAGTAAAATTTGAATGAAATATAACAAATGTGACTAAATAAAGAAAATTTTATACATCAAAAGATATCTATATATAAGTCTCCTTGAACATGCACTAGAGGGGAGAACAATTAGATGGCTTGTCTGGGTCATGATTACTATTAGACACATGGATCAGCTGGGCACTGGATGTCGATAGCCCTGCTCTAGAGGATGATAGCCTGGCTCTGGAGGAAGAGGGCTTATCCCTAAATGTCGAGGGTCCGGCTCTGGAAGCTGGTGGTTGGTGAGTAATATTCATTGGCGAAGATTGAGGAGCTACCAGAGGCTTTGCTTATGGAGAATGCTAGAACTGAACTCGAGCATACCTGTCAAGAAAAGGCTGTGCACAAGTTCTGAGGAAATCAATAAACTTGCTAACCACTCTGACCAGCTATAGACATCGGGTCCCGAGACAGCTCAGATCAGAGTTACTCAATGAAGATATTGGTACCCCGTTCCACGGGATGAGGAGTGAAGTCATAGGCTGTGACCATTGAGTTTGCAAGCTTTAGGGATATTGATGGCTAAATGCTTAAAATTCTTCTCTTGCTTTGGAAAAGTTTTTTTTATTTGAAATTCTATTTTATTGGTGATCGATACCCGTCGGTGGGGGTGAGCGACGCCCGTCGCTCATGCATGAGGGGCGCTTGTGCCTCGCGCGAGCGATGCCCATCACTCGCGCTTGAGGGACGCCTATCCCTTGCTTGAAGCTCATTGTTTGAGCTTGAGGGCCCCCATCCCTCGCGCAAAAATTGCCTGTTGTTGGTGCTTGTCCCTCGCGTGGATGCCCGCTGCTCAAAAGTCGAGTGTGCCCTCGTGACCGATGCCCGTTGGTATGCCGAGGGATGCCTGTCGGTCAGGTCCTATGGGTGTCTTGAGAATTTTTTAGTTTTGAATGATTTGTTTTGATCTCATTTGATTTTGAAAGATTTGATTTTATTTTCCAAATCTTATTTAAATTTGGAAATGATTTGATTTTATTCTCCTAAATCTTTTTTAAATTTGGAAGTTATTTGATTTGATTTCTAAATCTTATTTAAATTTAGAAATTATTTGATTTGATTTTTAAATCTTATTTAAATTTGGAAATTATTTGAATTGATTTTTCAAAATCTTATTTAAATTCAAAAAGATTAGAATTTTTATTAATGGAGCCTATAAATAGCAGGCTGATTTTTGAGGTCGAGGGTTAGCAATTTTGGAGATTAGAAAATTTTCACAAGCAAAAAAAAAAGGTTTTCTTTCCATCTTTTTTCTTTCAAATATTATTAGAGAAGGAATTAGGAGGAACTCGAGAAAGGAAAAATAATTTTCTTTCCTCGGTCTATCCTTATTAGATTCGAAATCTCTTACAAAAGAAAAGAGAAATTAAGATCAAGAAATAAATTCTTCTCTCTTGATTTATCTTTCAAAAATTCTGATTTGTTTGCAAAGAACGATTTTTGCAAAGGGATTATCTTTAAACCATTTTCACTAGTCGCTGGTCCATGTAGAACTCAAGGGAACTTCACGTGACTTCTACCTTCCAAAAATCAACATTCCGAGGGTAAACATTTTGGATTAGTTCCTTCATAGCACGACTTAATTTACTTTAATTTATCCATTTTATCACCTTATTTGCTTTATTATTAAATAACTTCATAAGAAAAAGGTTTTAATTGTGAAATTTTGGATTTAATTTGTTTTTTTGGTTTTTTTTTGAGGTTTGGAGTCAATTGACGGGCTGAAAGGCCACACCGACGATCGTCACTCAAGTGAGCGACGGGCCGTCGCGAGAATTCTTTCTGCTCGTTGGTTTCTCCATGAATGGCCATCGCTCAGGCAATCCGACCGTCCTTGGGCCTTCTTCCTCCCTTCCTTTGCCATTTCTTTTATTAACTTCCTTTAATCAATTTTTTACTCATTTTTAGTTTATTTCCTTCTTATATTTCTGTTTATTCATCATACTTTTGACATTTCCTTTTGTTATAATTAGTTTATTTTTTAATTGGCTAACGTGTTACTTGTATTTTGAGAGTTTTATTATTTTGTTGAATATGGGATGCCGAAAAAGAAACTAGTTAGAATGACGTGTAGACATCAAGACGGTTCTTTCCCTCTACCCTTTTCTCTCTCATTTATTTTTCTTAATTTTATTTGTGGTAAATGTTGTTTTTGCACTCGTTAAATAAAAATGACAAATGATTTCTACAAATAAATAGGTTTTCTTTAAATATTCATGCGAAAACCGATGTCTTCATCCTTAATAAATATCCCATTTTATGTATGATTTACAGTTTATTTTATTGGGGGTTATATTTTGCCCCTAATTTTATTGTAATTGATTGTATTTTCATTTACTTTATCTTAATCATGTTTTTATTTACCGCTCTTATTATGTGATTGATATGCGCTCTAATTACTGCATTTAAATGTATGAGAAAATGAATGAAATCTTAAATTCAAAACTCAATTATAACTTTAACCAAGGTATGAATAAGAGTGGAGTCTTGAACTCTCTCTGTTCTTAGGCTTCACGAGGTTAGATGAACCTTCCCAATATTCTATTAGGAAGGGAATTCCAAAATATCTCCTGTTGCCCAAAATAGTCTCATACGCATCATCCTAGGGTTCATGAGATTAAATGAACATTTCCAATGTTCTATTGGGAAGAGAATTCCAAAATATCTCTCGTTGCTCAAAATGGACATACATGCATTGTCTTAGACTTAGTGAGGCTAGATGAACTTTTTCGATATTTTATCGGGTGGCGACTCCAACACATCTCTTGTTGCCCAAAATAGATGCCCTTGTAATACTTACAAGCCTTAAGAACATCTCTCAAACTCCCTAAAAGCTGGTTTTCGGGGTCTCCGGGGTTCGGCTCGCATCACAGTGGCGACTCTACTGGGGACACTGAGACTTCACTTCGAAAGTAACTTAGTTAAAATATATAATTGATTTAATTTAAAAATTTCATCCCCTTTCGAAATTGCATTGCATTTCATTAGAGTCTTAGATCTATGCTAGTTTGCACCATCTTTTAATCCTGATGCGTTCCCGAAGCACAACCCTATGTTCACTCAATATAGAAAAGTGTTAAGAATAATCACCAGCCCAAGCCTCGTACCATCATGGTATATTAAATAGATACTCGACTGGTCGTTATGCTCATAATGAGTTAATTAGACCTAAAGTATCATCATCCTGGCCAAAGGTCATGTAGTGAAATTAGATACTTCCCCTAGGTATATAAACCATAATATTATGCATACTGTATGGATTATTATGTATTGGATAAACCCAGATAAGTTGGTCGCCTAATTAAAGGCTTTTATGCCTCGATAGGTCCATGCTAGTTTATTCTAACTGCCTAAATACACAATAATCACGACCCATATGTATATTTATTAGATAAGAGGTGTTACGTTGCCAGTTTTTTGCCGTGCACCATATACATCCATCGGGTTCCCCGCTAACCCATGGATTAAGCCCACCTAGGAAAGAGACCATGTGAACTCGTGTGAGGGAGTAATAAGATTGAAAGGATTTACTTGCTTGCATGTGGTTATGGACATTTCATAAAACACGACCATGCATCATATATCATTCATGCATTATCCTAACAGACTATATTTTGCAGCCATCATAGATCCATCCAGGTGGTCTAGAGGTCCCCATGGGCGACTAACTAGAAATCAGATTTTTGAGCTGCTAGAAAGGGTAGAATATTCAGAATCACTCTCCGAAAGCAGTGAAGCCACATCCTCCCAGCTCTCTATAGATAGTGATATGGCCAACCCAATGAGAGAAGTAGATGCCACATGTAAACACCGGGTCCCGAGTAGCCTTGATCAGGATTACCCAATGATGAAATTAAGTGTGCCGTTTTATAGGCAAAAAAATGAAAGTTGGAAGTGATAATTTTCTTGTCGTTTTGATTTATTAGGAATAAATAAAAATTAATTTTAAAAATTATTTTGAGACAAAAGGGTATGTTTTGAAATTATAGTATTTTAGAAAAAAAAAATTCGGCGAATGTCGAGTGCGGCAGCGCCCCAACGCGCTGGCGGAGCGCACGCTGCTACGCGAGCAACGCCCAGGGCTTCGCGCGCGCAGCCTCACGCGCAGCGCAGCGCACTGTTGGGCGCGGGCGACGCCCGTCAGGCGTGCCGACGGGCATCTCTCGCCCCCTGACGCCTCCTCTTCGCCCGTTTTGGCCTTTTTTTTTTTTTTTCAGTTTTTGGCCATTTTTTCTTCATTTTTAATGCTTTTCTTCATTTTTTTCATGGAATTTAATTCTAAAATCTTTTAAATTCCAAACCCTTCAAATTTTTTTGTGTTTATTGGAATTAAATCAATTTAATTTCTTAATTAAAAATTCTGAATTTTGGGGGAGGAATAAAAGGAATTTTGTAGAGAGAATTAGGGGGATTTTCTTTAGAAAATTATTTTCTTCTTCTTTCTTCTCTCAAAAAAACAAATTCTCTCAAGTTTCTAAAGGATTTCTCCAAAATAATTCTTAACGCAAAAAGAATAATTTTTGTTCTTGAGAATTTTCTTATTTTCATTTAATAAAATTTTACTTTGAGACAAATAAATCAATTATTTGTTTTTGAGTAAAAATTCATTTTCAATATTTTATTTCTCTAATTTTATTCTTACATATCAAGACAAGAAATTAGATCATCTATCTTCATTTATTTAAAATAAATTTTGAGAGTAAACATTCTTGACTCAATTTTTTAACTTAATTTTTAATTTCATTTTTTTTTGTTTTCAATTAATTAGTTAACATGTAAATTCTTTTAGTTCTATCATTTTCTTCTTATTTTCTTATTCTTTTGTTTTTATTTAATTAGTTAATATGTGAATTCTCTTAAATCTATTTTTTTGCTTCTTATTTCTTATTTGATTGTTCATATTATTCATATTGAATTATTCATATATTATATTATTATTATTACTACTACTACTACTACTACTACTACTACTACTACTACTACTATTATTATTGGTATTATTATTATCATGCCTTAAATATGCCATGTTAATTTTATTTCCTATTGTTCTTGCATGTTTATGTGATTATTCATATCCTTGGTTGTTATTGTGCTTTGTTGTTATTATTATCACCATTGTTATTTTTATTACTTTTGGCATAATTTGTTACTAGTATAATTATTGTTAGCATTATTATTTATGTTTTATGCATGCTAAATTTTATGTATATTATACTTTTTATGCATGATTGGATGTTAAATTCTATCATTATTATTTTATGCTTGTTTATGCATGTTGAATTTTATTATTATTATGTTATTTTTTTTATGCATGCTAAATTGTTAATTAATTAAATTGCATATTTTTATTATGTTATTTTAATTGATTTGTCACACATGATACATTTTTATTTGCTCTATTCTTATAGTATTTTTTTAAATTCATTTTTCTTAATAACATGGATTTATTTATTTTTTTTTATTTCAATACTTATTTTTCATGTGATTTTTTTTTAATGGCAAGTGGGAGCCTATGAAGATTTGAAGATCCATTTGGGAGTTATTTATTTTTTTATTGCTTTTCATTATTTTTGATTAATTCATTTTATCATGTAATTTGTAGTAATTTATTTTATGCACGTTAATTAAAAAATCACAAAAATATTTATATTAATTAATTTGATTTTTTTCTAAATAAAAAAGGGGACCAATGTCCTAGCTTTTTCATCCAAAATAAATTATCACTTTAAAATTATTTTCTTTAATTATGTATGAGAGGACCAATATCCTCATCTTTAATAAATAGCCCGATTTATGTATGAATTGTATTTTATTTATGGGGGTTGTATTCCGCCCCTAGTTTTATTGTAATTTATTTTCATGCGCTTTTATTTACTTTATCTACAGTTTTCTTTATGTGATTGACATGCGCTTTAATTAAATTGCATTAAAATTGAATGAGAAATTGGATGAACGCTAAATTCAAAACTCAATTATAAACTTAACCAAGGTATCAATAAATGGGAAGTCCCGAACCATCTCTGGTCTTTGGGCTCAACGAGGTGAGAGGACCATTTCAATGTTCCATTGTAATGGGACTTCCAAGACACCTCTTGTGTCTCGTAAAAAGGCTTTAACTTGCATATTCCTAGGCTCCACGAGGTGAGAGGGCCATCCTAATGTTCTATTAGGATGTGGCCTCCAAAATCCCTTTGGCTTGCCCAAAATGGACATAGCAGTGCTGACTTAGGCTCACTGAGGCTAGACGAACTTTTCCATTGTTTTATTAGGTGGCGACTCCATGAAACCTTCTTGTTGCCCAAAATAGACGCCCTTGTAATTTCTTACAACTTTTATAAACCTCTCCCGATCGCCCTAAAAGCGGGCGTTCGGGGTGCCCCAGGGATTGGCGCGCGTCACACCACACAAGCCATAGTAGCCGAAGAAGTTGGTAGGACATTAGAAGAGTTTAAAAATAGGATCATGGCTATGATGGGGAACTTAACGGCAGCAATAGCACCTCTTGCTGGACCAAATCCATTTGCTCCTCCTGGCAAACAGAATGAACTAGAGGCTATTAGGGAAGACCCCCTAGAGGAGGTACATCCCCCACCAATAGATCTCAGAGCCACCACATCCTTGGGCCAGAGAAGAGGTGGAGCTCACAGGGTAGAGGAAAACTATGTCGAAGATGAGTATGATGAACCCGCAGGGGTGAGAGGAAAGGTGCCTCAGACGGAGGAGGCTATATGGATAAAGATGAAAGAGAAGTTTGAGGCTATGTACTTTATGCTGACAATAGGAAAAGGGATGAACTGTTAGTGGTTATGCCATAGGCCAAATATTTGGACCTTGATGTAATCATTACATTTTCATTTATATAATGGTTTTTTTTCACATCAATTTTATTGGCATGTTATATTATTGTAATGTTTATAAATAACCATGTTATTCATGTCGTCTCTAGTCATTTATCACTAAAGGGCATAAAGATAAATTAAGACTAGTATAGATTTGCATTAATAATCATAAGATGATTATATATGATGATATAAATCAAATCTATAGGTACTTATTAGGGAACAAGGTAGTGGATTGACCCACTATGAGATTATTACATGGGATAGAGTTATAAGTGATCTCATAATAGTTACATTATTGAATCCTTAGACCTAAGATTATCACAGTTTCCTACATAAGGAACATTGTGTTTTTACATAATCAAACGTTGTCTTTAATCGGATAATCATAAAGGTTATACTTGAACATGATGAGAATTATGCAGAGGATAGTAAATAATTAAGATGGAATTTATCCCTCTCTTATGAGAGATATATCTATTGGACCCTTGATAAGTAGGACTGTAAAATGTATGGCCATGCTTGAATGAATTGATAGTGTAATCAATGTCATTTGAATTTATCAGTCTACTTAGTGATCGATAAATTATATGTTTGAGCAATATAAGTTTAACATGGACCATGATTTATGTTCAAATAAGATATCGTGTGACAAAAGGATAATAACATGATCTGTTGTCAGGTTAAAATCGGACTAACGATATTTATATTATTTGAGTAGTCACAATGTCTTGCTAGAAACCAATTATAACTTGTGGGCCTATTGTGAAATTGGGTCTACTGCCAACTTAATATAAACCTATTGGGTCACACACCAAGACCACAATGAACAGACTGGATTTTAATTAGGGTATTTTGAAATTATATAAATATGGATATTTATATTTAATTTTGAAATTATATATATATATATATATATATATATATATATATATATATATATATATATATATATCTTACTTTGAATATGATATAATAATATATATATATATTGATATAATATTTCTTATTATTTTGAATAAGAAATAAATATATATATATATATATATATATATATCTTATTTTGAATAAGAGATAATATCCTTGATTTATCTCTCTAGGGTTTACATATATATATATATATATGTTTAAGGAAATTAATGACGTTTTCTAAGAGAGGCTGCATTTTGAGAAACCGTAGCCGCCACTTGAGAAACACCCTAGCCGCCACATTTCTTTGAGAAAGAAAAACACAGAAAAATCCAGTCGCATGTAAAGGGAGCTAGCACCCCTGCTATTAGCCGTTCATCGGGTCATGTGTGTGGATACTAGTAGAGGGCGTTCATGATTTAGCAACGCCTATAATCCGATATAACTAAAGAGTTAGTTCATTTTTCAAGCACACCATAAGGTCGGTATTCTTATCCCTCTTTTTGAATCGATTGGATCGTATGGATCCTGTTTTGAGTTTTATTTTTTGCTGCGTTAATATATTTTAATTTCGATCAAAACCCAACATGAACCTCGAGGATAAGGAGCTGGAGGGAGAAGACCTGATCCCTCAAAGTTTCAAGATGCTAGATGTCCCAAAGTTTGATGGCACATCGGATCCCACCGACTATATTAAGCAGTACTTGTTGGTAATGAAGGGTACTACTTTAACCAAAAGGCAGAAGATAGAGTACTTCTGCCTGAGCTTAATAGGTACCGCAGTGGACTGGTACCATGGACTAGGTAGAAGAACAAAAGAAGATTGGGATCTGCTGACTGAGGAGTTCCTTAGACAACACGACTGTAGCACCAGGATGGAAATGACTCTAAAAGATCTAGAGCTGCTGCAACAGAAACCAGACGAGTCATTCCATGAGTACTTGACCCGGTGGAGGAATAGAGTGATGGAAATGAAGAGGAAGCCGGACACTCTGGATCAGATCAGGCTCTTTATCAGGAATGCCAGCCCATACCTAAAAGAGGGGTTAAAGATGAAAGGATTAAAGGGCTGGGAATCCTTCAAGGATATAGCCATTGAGGCTGAAAGTGAGTACTTGACGAGAAGGGCAAGCAGTGAGGCCTACGCTAAGAGAAGTGGTGGTAATCAGGGGATGAGTAGATCTGCGAGCTCTAGTAGTGGCAGAAGGACAGGCAAAACGGCCGAGATTTCGACTACAGGCACAAGTCAGAGGCATTTTTCGAACCTAAAAAGGTCTTTATCCTGGGTGCTAAAGAGGATGATGAAGGAGGGGAACTTATAACCTCTAACACCTCGATCGGCCTGAAACCAAGGACAACCGGGACACAAGGAGGATGAGTATTGTGCTTACCATCAGCACACTGGGCATACTATTGACAGTTGCCGAACATTGAGCTATGCTATCCAGGATCTGATCGACTCTAAGCAAATCATAGATCCAGAGAAGAGAGACAATCAGAAGAAGCCCAAGTACAACAATGTGCCCCCACCTGTGTTCATGATCGGGTCTAGTCTACCCGAATGGTTTGTTTTAAGGGATTTGTATAGAAAGGAGAACATTGTTATCACCTGCCTTGAGGGGGTAAGTGAAAAAGCGATTTTCATAACAACGATAGACTGTTGGTCCACTGATGAGAGTGAAAATAAAGATAATAATAGTGATGGTGAAGAATTTGCAGACCCATAGGGTTCAAAAGATGAGGAGATCGGAGCAGTGACCCAAAGTGAAAGGGTAGTTCCAAAGGTAAAGAGGCCACAAGATCCTGTGGCGGTGCAGAAAAGAGTCGAAAGAGGATCAGGTTATGAAGCAACTGAAAAGGATGTCGGCTCAGATATCAATATGAGATATGTTAAGACAAGCTCCTTCGTATAGGCAGAAGTTGGTAGAAGTCTTATGCGAGTCTACGATGGCAACTACCATCTCCCCTATAGAGCTTTTAGATATCGTGAAGGGAAGAACTGGAGAGAATGTAGTGTATTCAAGTACTGATTTTCTGGCAGAGGGCCGCAACCATAATCGCCCTTTGTACATAAGAGCACAGATCAATGAGAAGCACACTGCCTGTGTTATAGTGGATGATGGTTCCTCCATAAATATTTGCCCCTTAGTGGCAATGTCATCTTTTGGGGTACCGGAGGACATGCTGAGCGAGTCCAATCTTACAATCACTGCCTATGATAACTCTCAAAGGCAAGCATCGGGGACATTCAAGACAATGGTTAGGACTGGGCCAATAGAGACGGAGGTGGAGTTTGTAGTCCTCCCTATTCCAGCCAATTTCTCAGCACTATTAGGAAGACTGTGGTTCCATAAGCTAGGAAGGGTGCCATCTACCTTGCACAAAATGATAAAGATCCCATACGAAGGGCAGGTAGTGACAATCAGAGCAGCTAGAGAAAACCAGGTGTCTATACTGGAGATTGCGAGGCAGCCTTTTAATGGGTTTTATGTGGCGGTAATTAGTGAGGAGGATGACATCGCTGGGAGCCCTTAGGTGGTAAACATGCTTAAGAAGATGTCCTTCCTTCCTAGAGCTGGTTTGAAAAAGAACTCTCAGGGGCTGCAAGCAGCCATCGCTACAAGAGGTCAGAAGGATCGAAAGGGCCTCGGATATAAAGGCATAACTATTTTGAGCAAGAGGGCAGCTTGTCAAATCCCCCACATTAGGGAAAGCTTTGTGCCGACAACCTCGGTATGTGCTTATGCGGGAGAGGCTGAACCTCAGTGGGTAGACAGGAGAGTCGTGCTAGGTTTTGAATTTTTTAATGACATATTCGATTGGGACACTGGAATGATCAAGCCAATAGAGGGTTTTTGGGATGAAAAAATCATGACCAAGGGGACTGTTTGGGATTGAGAGGCACCTAAAAAGATCATCACTGAGAGGTTGATGGCCACCTGAGTGAAGGGGAAGGAGAAGGTAACAGATGAAGTTGCAGAGAAAAAAAGTGAAGTCCCACAGGAGGTTACTGCAGAGCCTCCAAAATGCCAAGATAACATTCAACTATCGACTACAATAACATCGGCATCAGTAGAGCAAGAAGATGATAGCAATTTAGATTTTCTTTTTATGCTTGAAGTTTTTGATAATATATGTGGTTTTTTCGATTCAATTAATAAGATGAATGATTTTGCTTACTTGTGCAAAGTTTCTGATGATTTCACTATACATAATCATGATCATAACTCATTTATGTTTGACATTGATTAAACTGATGCCATTCTATTTAATCTCGGAACTTTGGAAAACCCAAAGGAAATATTGATAGCATCTAATGTAACTCTTGAAGAGAGGATAGAATTTGAGAGAATATTAAAAAACTATGAAAAAGTCTATGCCTGGACCTATGAAGACATAACGGGAGTTGATCATGAGGTCGCTGAACACGCCATTCCCACATACCCCAATCATAGACCAGTTAAGCAGAAGCTCAGAAGACTTAGGCCAGAATAGGCAAAAAAGGTCAAGGAAGAAATCCACAAGCAGATTGAGGCCAAGTTTCTCATTGAGGTCCAATATCCAACTTGGTTGGCCAACATCGTCCCGGTAGCCAAGAAGAATGGCAAGGTATGTGTATGTATGGACTACCGGGATTTGAACAAAGCATGTCCTAAGGATGACTTCCCTTTGCCTCATGTCGACGTTTTAGTGGACAGTGCAGCTGCTTGTATGATGTACAACTTTATGAATGGATATACTGGCTATAATCAGATCCTCAACAAAATAACTGATCGAATTAAGACAGCTTTTATAACTGAGTGGGGCATGTTTCTTACAGAGTAATACCATTTGGGTTAAAGAAGCAAGGGCAACTTACCAAAGGATGGCTACTAGGATCTTCGACAACTTGACCCATAAGGAGGTAAAAGTATATGTTGATGACATGATGATCAAGTCAGACACTAGAGAAGGTGACTTTGAGGCTCTAGAGAAGTTCTTTCGAAAGATCGACAAGTATAACTTGCGGTTGAACCCTAAGAAGTGTATCTTTGGAGTTACCTCAGGCAAGCTTTTAGGGCACATAGTTAGTCAGAGAGGGATTAAGATGACCCTAATAAGGTCAAAGCCATTAGGGAAATGTCGGTGCCTCAGAAAAAGAAGGATGTCAGAAGTTTCTTGGGGAAATTGTAGTATATCAGCAGATTTATTGCCAAGCTCACTTCGATTTGTGAATCGATCTTCAAGTTGCTCAAGAAAGACCAGCTTGTGATATGGAATGACAACTGCCAGAGGGCTTTCGACACCATCAAGAAATATCTGTTGAGCCCCCCAATTTTGAGACCACCTTAGCCAGCCAAGCCATTGATTCTTACCTAGCAATAGAAGATAGTTTCATAAGTGCCATGATGGCTCAGGAGGATGAATTTGGAGTGGAGTTTGCAGTTTATTACCTTAGTAAGAAGTTTCTTTCTTTTGAGGTCAAGTACACTGAAGTCAAAAAGATCTGGCTGGCGATAATTTGAGCCTCTAAGAAGTTAAGGCACTACTTCCATTCTTACAAGGTACAAGCTATTGCTAAGTAGAACCCTCTCGGGTATTTGCAGGAAGCTCCCTCTTTGTTAAGAAAAATAGGAAGATGGCTACTGCTCCTACAAGAATTTGATGTCGAATACGTCACCCGAAAGATGATCAAGGGGCACGCAGTAGCGAAATTCTTGGTAGAACACCCTATTGAAGGAGATCTATTTGAGTTTAATTTTCTAGACGAGGATGTTATAGCTATTGTAGTACAAGGTTGGCAGTTGCACTTTGACAGAGCGGTTAACAACAAAGGGGCAGGAGTAAGAATCATCCTTATGACCCCAGACGGTGAAAAACTCCCATTGGCTAAGAAACTGAGGTACAAGGCTACTAATAACGAAACCGAATATGAAGCTTGCACTTTCGGATTAAAAGTTTTGCTAGCCTCAAGGGCAAAGAATGCAGACGTCTTTGGGGATTCATCATTAGTAGTCTACTAGATTCGGGGTGAATGGGCTGTAAAAGAAGAACAACTGATGCTGTATGTGAAGCACTTGAAGATGTTGAGCAGTCAATTTGAGACATGAACCTTCCATTTTGTCCCGAGGGATGAGAATCAATTATTAGATACCCTCGCAACATTGGTGTCAATGTGGGATAATCCAGAGTGGGTAGTCATGAAGCCCATCTTGATTTCAAGTTCCGAGAAGCCTAGTTTTGAGTCTGATCCAGCCATGGAAATCGAAGTGGGAGATGAGAAATCGTGGTACAGTCACATTAAGAACTACTTAGAAAGGACGGAGTTCCCAGAAGAGGCTAATGATAAGGACCAAATGTTAATCCGTAAGCTGTCTACTCAGTTCATCTGCATAGATGGTGTGCTGTATAAACGGCAAGTCGATGGCATTCAACTAAGATGTTTGGATGAGAAGGAAGCTGAGACAGTCATGGAGGAAACTCATGTAGGGGTTTGTGGAGCCTATATGAATGGCTTAATGCTTGCAAAGAAGATCATGAGGCAAGCAGCGTCAACTGTGCCAATAATATGCAGACCCAAGGCATTTACCAGTTTCAAAATTGCATAGCTTGACGTCACCTTGGCCATTTGTACCTTGGGGAATAGACTTTATAGAAGAAGTACACCCTACGGCCTCTAATGGACATAGGTTCATCATTGTCGCTATTAACTACTTCACAAAGTGGGTAGAAGCTGAGTTCTTTAAGAAAGTCAACGCTCGGGATATGGCCAAGTTTATTGAAAAGAATCTGATATGGAGATATGGTCTCCCACATCACGTTGTGTCCGACAATAGAGTGCAGTTTATGGCTGAAACTAAGAAGTTGCTCCAGAAGTATGACATTGAGCATCATAAGTCCTCTCCATATCGCCTGCAGGCCAATGGGGCAATTGAGGTGGCCAACAAAAATGTCAAGAAGATCTTGGCCAAAATGGTTTAGAACTACAAGGATTGGGCTGAGAAGCTACCGTTCGCATTCTGGGGCTATAGAACCACCGTCAGAACTTTTACGGGAGCTATGCCTATTCCTTGGTGTATGGGACGAAAGCAGTATTGCCAGTAGAAGTAGAGTTCAAGTCTTTAAGGGTAGTCATGGAAGCTCGGACTCCGAAAACTGATTAGGCATAGCAGCGGTTGCAACAGATGAACATGTTAGACAAAAATAGGTTGCGGGCTTATTATCACAATCAGATCTATCAGGAAAGACTTATTTGGTCATTCGACAAGAAGGTCAGAAAGCATCCACTGAAGGAAAGAGATTTAGTCTTCAAACAAATAAGACCAGATGCCCCGGACATATGGGTTAAATTCAGGCCAACGTGGGAAGGTTCATTTATCCTTAAGAAGTTATTATCCAAGGAAGCAGCAATTCTGATAGACAGCGATGGAAATAAGTTCAGAGAGCCGGTCAATATCGACAGACTCAAAAGGTTCCATGGCTAAAAACATAAAAATCAAAAGAAGAGAATAGAAGCCCCGCGAGTCAAAAATTGGGAAAATGCGGCCTTACTAAAAATAGGTGCCTCGTCAGGGTGAAAATCGAAAAAAGGCACCCTGGGCAAAAATTAGTGGCTAGAGAGAAAGTGTCCTATCAAAAAAACCCGATAAGGCTAATTGGAAACATGAGTTTTGATGCTTACGAGATCTACTATGAGATTAGATGTAGTTTTTGCATTTTAAGTCTATGTTAAATAATCATCATGTATGGTGAAATCATACTGAAATGTACACAATTTTGCAAAAATATATCAAGCGAAAAACAATTCGAATCATGTGTTCATTATTTTCTAGTTCTTTTATAAAAAGAGAAACATCGTTTATTATTGAATGCATCTAATCTAATAACTATGCTCTGCTACTGCTCTCGCCAGCCAGATGCCTAAGTCAATGGGTCCTATTGTCGACTGTAGGACTAAGCACTCGTCTCTTGTATGCACTAGTGGAAGTAGTGGAACGATTCCCGACAGAGGGTATAACAGTCTTCACTGGGGCTGTGGTATCTAAAAGTGAAAGCTGAAGATAAGACGTCGCCTTGAAAAGATAAAGGGAGCCTCATGACATCTTGAGCCCCTTCGAACTATCAGGTACAGCGGGCCGCAATGTAAAAGGTAGTCTCGTGAAGCCCACATAATGGAACACACCCTAAAGGGCCATCCAGAGTCACAACGAAAATAGGGAGCCAAGGGCACATGAAGCTAATATCCTCATCTGCCAACTTACCCAATCTAGTAACGCCCTCATCGGGAGAGGCAAAGGAATACAACCACTGTCGAGGAAAAAGTGCCTCAATGAATAGTTGTTGATCACTTTAGGAGGGGGCTCTGATAGTAGCTTCAGCTTTTCTTGCAGCTATACCTGAAAGATAGGAGAGTTTTATTTTTTTTTAAAAAAAAACTGCTGGAATGGGTAGGATTTACTCCAGGCAAAAATAAGGCATAGGGTTATGTGAAAATTCGAAAGGACGCATTTCCCGATAAAAAAAAGCTAGTGTAAAAATCCACAAGAGATGCACTGCCATTTAAAATAATGAATAACTTGGAGTAATAAGGGGCTCCAAGTAAAGGCAGCAGAAGAATCAGCATGGATGGAATCCAAGCCCAGAATAGTTTCAGCAAGAATCAGGGGAAATGGGGTCAGCCCACGATGGATGCCATCCACTATCCCAAACAGCCGAAAATCACCGATCAACTCTTCAGAGGTCACGGTCAGATACCTAGATAGGCACAATAATAGGATGACACTGGCCTAATAGGTGGACTTATTGGAGAAACCCTCTAATGCCTCGATCAATGGCTCTAGAGCAAAAGTGGTACCCGGAGGGGGATTCGCTAAAGAAGAAATGCCTAAGGCCAATACTGTGTCCCTTGCATGAATCAAACCACAACTCGAAATGCAGGGCAGTGTGCCAGGAGGAAACATCGTTGCGACAATTGCAGCAAATTTTTCAGGCAGGAGGCATAATTCTTGATAAGTAAACCTGAAGACATGAAAAGGGGTATCCCAGAAGTGGACTGCAACTGATAAAAGATTTTGGTCCACTCTAACCCTTCTCAGGAAACTCAGACTAGAATAAGGGGCCAAAGTGATATTTTCCCAGGTTTGAGGGTCATCCAGAAGCTGACGCGTTTTAATAAATATAGGAGGCGGCATTTTTCGAATTTCGGGGCAAAAATTAAAAATAAATGGAAAAGAAAAGGAGAAAAGAGATTAAAAAAAACTAAAAGAGAGGGTTCTGGTTGAGATCCTAGAGAAAAGGCACGAAATCTAAGGAGAAAACACGCTATTTAAAGAACAGTCACGATCGATAGGCGTGCCTGGGCCGAGGCATGGCCAGCCCGTCAGTCAACCTGTTGACCACCTGGTGGATTTCATTCTGCATGGTTCATACATTTCACGTGCATAAATATTTTACTTGTATTTGTACCATTTTAATTTTGCAAAAAAGCAAATTTGATGGAAGAAACCATGGGCGGAATTTAGTGAGGCAAAATATTCAGGGAGTACTTTAAAATTTTGGAAAAAAGAAAAAAAAGGGAAATTCGAATGAGCGACGGGTAGCCCGTCGCTCGGTCCTTCGACGGGCAGCCCATCGGTCACGAAAATCTATATTAGGCCAGCAGTTACGCGTCTGTTCACATTTCCTTCTTTTTTTCTTCTTCCCTTTTCTCCCACGCAAACCGACGCCACCTCTTCGGTTTTTTTGCATTTTTTCCCTCATTCCTTACCCATTTTGCGTGCTGTTTGCGCCAAAACGATCCTCTCGCCACTGCGCACATCCAGGACTAGTTTTTTCACAGTTTTTTGAGTTGTTTTTTAGTGTATTCGTCGACTACCAGGTTCATTTTGTTGCATTTCCCTTCTTCTTTTCACTTCTTTTTATTTAATTTTTGTTCTGAATGTATGATAGACATGCATGATTCAAAATGTAGGACAAATTCTGCCCATTTATTTTCTATAATTTTGAGCTATACACTGATAGTAGGCAGTAAATACCAAAAATATATATATACAAAAAATAGAAAGAAATAATAATAATAATAATAATAATAATAATAATAATAATAATAATAATAATAATAATAATAATAATAATAATAAGTAAATAATAATGGTAATAATAAAATAGCATAATAAAGTGTAGAAAAATGACTTTTCGTGGTTATTAGTTGAGGGTAGTTAAATGTTCTTTTATTCCATGCAAATAATTATATCTTGTAAAACTGTTGTTGGGGCTTGAGGCTTGTCCATTTTGTGTTTTTTTTTTTATGCAGGAAGTTGGACACATCCTTATCGGGATGCTGGCCAAATTTTTTAGTAGGCACATTCTATCCGAGTTGCTGTCGAAATTTTCAAAAATTTTGAAATTGTGTTTAGCTTACTTACGGTTATTATGCAAAACTAACTCTTTTATTTTTGGGATGCCCCCGAGATGTAACATCCCTTAAGAGCAACCCAAGCCCGAGGCTCCGGAGTGGATGACTCCAGACCTTAGGCGGCAATTTGAGGCCCTAGCCCAAGTTCAGTTCTGCACCAGTTGATACATCTCCCGGCCATTCTTGCAGTACATGGGGATGTTAGAGGAGGTTGATGGGCTCATAGAGGCGGCTGGATGGACAGAGTTCCTCAGACCATCCTTTCAGACTTACCCGGAGGTTACAAGGGAGTTTTGTGCCACTCTTTACTACAGAGGGTTCCAGAGACCGGATTCAGAGAAGGGGGGTGATTCAGTTTTGCATAAAAGGCAATCACTTTAGTATCACCCGGAGGGTCTTTGTCGAGGCTATAGGGTTTCCACATGCGATAGATGTGATGATACCTCAGAGAGCCATTAGGAGGCAACACTGGGAGGCCATCACACTACCGGGGGCACCATACGACCACGACACAGCGAAGAGCACCATGCTCTCATGACAGGCATTGAGGTATGTACTTAGGGTCCTCTTCAGCTCATATTTAGGTCGGGCAGGTAACCCAGGATCGGTAAATGGTGCAGAGATATGGAGCTTATGGGCAATGGTGACAAGCCAACGCCTTAACATTAGCCATGAGATACTGGCTAACCTAGTGAGATTGGCGAGGAGAACAACCTTTTTTATATGTGTTGGGGGTGTCATCACTAGACTACTTCTGCATCTGAGGGTTCCTCCGGTAACATTTGGTCCTCTATTGGATGAGGACATTTTTGTTGACTTGGCGGCTGCACAGATGATGGGATGGTCACTCAGATATGAGATCGCCCGGATGAGTATAGACTGCTCACGGTGGTAGAGACTAGGCGTCTTTTCTGCCTCCCACCACTTCAGCCAGCCGAGGACATTCCAGGAGAGACCAAGGAGGAGCAGCCTCTACATCAGCCCTAGCCGAAGGAGGATCAGCCTCACACCCCGTTGGACATGGACGTAGACATCGATCTAGAGGAGTTACTGAGCACCCCACGGTCATAGAGAACTCAGAGCCTCACACCACCACCACCATAGGTCTAGTAACCAGAGGCCCACGAGACTAGGAGATTTCATCTATACAGTCGGTCGGGCCACCTAGAGGCATCTACATCCATAGCTCCTCCGCCATCAGAGCCCCAGGCACAACCGTTATGGCCCAGTCCGCCGTCACCTCCTCAGCCAACACATCAAGAGATCATTTCTGCGATGACCACAGCCCTTGCCTCTATGGAGCACCGAATGGAGGAGAGGCATAGAGTCCTGGTTGAGTGCCTAGATTGCCAAGAGAGGCAGATAGAGGAGATGAGATGGGAGTTGAGTGCCTGATAGGTGGCTGTGGCTGAGAGGATTGATGAGGCCATCCAGATGGTCGATGAGTTGATCACTGCTCTTCGATTCTGGGTGGAGGTATTAGAGATGTCTATATCGACAGTATCTGGGTCCATCAGGGAGCTGAGAGAGCAAACAGAGATCGGGCTATCTAGGATCAAAGATGCATCCAGACACCAGAGCTCGGAGCTGATGTAGGTCTTCACTCAGCTGGCCAAAGTGATCAGTGAGACACTCAGGTTCTTCAGGACTAGTGCTCAACCCTTCCTAGATGGGTGGGCTTGGGTCCAGTTTCGGCAGGCCTCCTGAGCAGCACAGTAGGCAGCATTACGATCTCCACCACTGGTCATCATCTGCCCATAGCTAGCCGCAGGAGCCAGACCATCAGCACCTAGGGGATAGCCGTCCTCCTCCCGAGCTGGACCATCAGCCTTCGGTGCAGGGTTGTCCTCATCCGGTGCTCAGTCGATCCCCTTATCAAACAGTGATGATGAGGATCCTGATGAGCCGACGGACTATCCACTTCTGTAGCTTGTTTTAGGGAGATTTGTATATATATTTACTGATGTAAAAAAAATTCACTTTAGTGGTGTTTATACTTTATTAAACTTTCATGTTATTTAGTGACATTTATATCTTGTTTAAATTTCGTTTTGTTTTTTCAAGAATACTTGATACACCAAAAATAATAAGACAAAAAGAGAATAAGCAAAAGAATAATCAATAAAGATAAATAATAAATATTAATAATAAAAAAAATGAGAGATATAAAATTTGCGCTTTAAAAGGATCCAGTTAATATAATAAATTAACAAGGTTCTTTGGAATTACAGGAAGTGTATATTAGCCCGACCCGATGGTGGTTGGTAGGGATATGCCGTGCAGGCCCGGAGGTGGTCTTCAAGACAAATGCGGTGTATCAAATGAGTCGTAGTAGAATACGCTACAACTCAATAACGATTATATGTCGTGTAGGCCTAGAGGCGGTCAGCAAGATAAATGCAGTATATGAAATAATTCATAGCAGAATACACTACAACTCAACGGCAGTGATCAAATGCCATGCAAAACCGGATGGTGGTTAGCAAGCATGCGCCATGCAGACCTGGAGGTGGTCAACAAAACGATTGCAGTATATCAATGAGTCGTAGTAGAATACGCTATAACTCAGCATCGACAAGCCACGATGTTCAATACAACAAAAAGGTAAGGATTGCCTCAGGTACGCACTTCTTTCTTTCTTCTCTGAATTTTGGCTCTTCTAGATACTAGTGTGCTAGTTTTCCCAAAATTTGGAACCGGTACCTGTTCCACGGGATGAGGAGTGAAGTCATAGTCTGTGACCATTGAAGTTCACAATTTTTAGGGATATTGGTGGCTAAATGCTTAAAATTCTTCTCTTGCTTCGGAAAGGGGTTTTTTATTTGAAATTCTATTTTTTTGGCGACCGACGCCCATCGGTGGGGGTGAGCAAAGCCCATCGCTCACGCATGAGGGGTGCTTGACCCTCGCGCAAGCGATGCACGTCACTCGCTCTTGAGGGATGCATATCCCTCGGGCGTCGCTCGAGCTTGAGGGCACCCGTCCCTCGCACAAAAGATGCCCATCGTTGGTGCTTGTCCCTCACATGAATGCCTCAAAAGTCAAGTGTGCCCTCGTGACCGACGCCCGTCGGTCCGATCCTGTGGGCGTTTTGCGAATTTTTTGGTTTTGAATGATTTGTTTTAATCTCATTTGATTTTGAAAGATTTAATTTTATTTTCCAAATCTTATTTAAATTTGGAAATGAATTGATTTTATTTTCCAAATCTTATTTGATTTTGGAAATCATTTGATTTTATTCTCCTAAATCTTATTTAAATTTAGAAGTTATTTGATTTGATTTCTAAATTTTATTTAAATTTAGAAATTATTTTATTTGATTTTTAAGTCTTATTTAAATTTTGAAATTATTTGAATTGATTTTTCAAAATCTTATTTAAATTCAAAACGATTTGAACTTTTATTGCTGGAGCCTATAAATAGCAGGCTAATTTTTGAGGTCGGGGGTTAGCAATTTTGGAGATTAGAAAATTTTCACAAGCAAAAAAAAGGTATTCTTTCTATTTTTTTCTTTCAAAGATTCTTGGAAAAGGAATTAGGAGCAACTCGAGAAAGGAAAAATAATTTTCTTTCCTCGGTCTATCCTTATTAGATTCAAAATCTCTTACAAAAGAAAAGGGAAATCAAGATCGAGAAATAAATTCTTCTCTTTTGATTTGTCTTCCGAAAATTATGATTTGTTTGCAAAGAACGATTTTTGCAAAGGGATTATCTTTAAACCATTTTCATTAGTCGCAGGTCCTTGTAGAACTCAAGGGAAGTTCATGCGACTTTTACCTTTTGAAAATCAACATTCCGAGGGTATTCATTCTAGATTAGTCCCTTCATAGTACGACTTAATTTACTTTAATTAATCCATTTTATCACCTTATTTGCTTTATTATTAAATAATTGCATAAAAAAAGGTTTTAATTGTAAAATTTTGGATTTAATTTATTTTTTTTGTTTTTTTTTTAGATCGGGAGTCGACCAACGGGCTGAAGGTCCCACCAACAGCTGTAGCGGGAGTTCTTTCTACCCGTCGGTCGCCCCATGGACCGCCGTCGCTCAGGCGATCCGGCCTTCCCTGGGCCTTCTTCCTCCATTTCTTTGCCATTTCTTTTATTAACTTCCTTTAATCCTTTTTTACTCATTTTTAGTTTATTTCCTTCTTATATTTTTATTTATTGATCTTCCTTTTGACATTTCCTTTTGTTATCATTAGTTTATTTTTTAATTGGCTAATGTGTTACTTGTATTTTGTGAGTTTCATTATTTTGGTGAATATGAGATCCGAAAAAGAAACTAGTTAGAATGACGCGTAGACATCAATACGGTTCTTTCCCTCTACCCTTTTCTCTCTCATTTATTTTTCTTAATTTTATTTGTGGTAAATGTTGTTTTTGCGCTCGTTAAATAAAAATGACAAATGATTTCTACAAATAAATGGGGTTTTTTTTAAATAAAACAGGTCTAATGTCCTGATTTTCCATCCAAATAAAACAGACCTTTTAACATTAGTTTCTTTAAATATGCATGCGAAGACCAATGTTTTCATCCTTAATAAATATCCCGCTTTATGTATGATTTACTGTTCCTTTTATTGGGAGTTGTATTCCACCTCTAGTTTTATTGTATTTTCATGTACTTTATCTTAATCTTGATTTTATTTACCGCTCTTATTATGTGATTGATATGCATTCCAATTACTGCATTTAAATGTATGAGAAAAGGAATGACATCTTAAATTCAAAACTCAATTATAACTTTAACCAAGGTATGAATAAGGGTGGAGTCCCGAACTCTCTCTGGTCTTAGGTTTCACGAGGTTAAATGAACATTCCCAATATTCTGTTGGGAAGAGAATTCCAAAATATCTCCTGTTGCCTAAAATAGACTCATATTCATCATCTTAGGCTTCATGAGATTAGATGAACCTTTCCAATGTTCTATTAGGAAGGAAATTCCAAAATATCTCTCATTGCTGAAAATGGACATACGTGCATTATCTTAGGTTCAATGAGGTTAGATGAACTTTCCTAATGTTTTATCGGGTGGCGACTCCAACACACCTCTTATTGCCCAAAATAGATGCCTTTGTAATCCTTATAAGTCTTAAGAACCTCTCTCGAACTCCCTAAAAGTGGGTTTTTGGGGCCTCCGGGGTTTGGCGCGTGTCACACCAACTCTAAAAAAGCACGTGTCTGCTCTGAGCTTTGATGTCTGGAGGCATCCCTAATTTGAGTAAGTCGGTCTTCCATTTCCTCACATAGCTCTCTCATAGTCCCAGACATCCCAGGTATAGATGTCTTTAAAATCTCAATTTGGAATCTAAGAGATGTGACAAACTCATCAATAAGCTGGATGGCCTCATCAATCCTCTCAGCTGCCGCTACCTGCGAGGCACTCAAAGCCTGCCTCAAACCCTCTATGAGCTGTTCTTATCTATCTTGACGCTCATCTAACATCCTAGCTCTCTCCTTCATACGTCTGTTCATGGCAGCAAGAGTAGCAGTGACCGCTAAGATGAGCTCCCGCTGCATAGATGGAGAAGACTCCTACGTGTTAGCCTGGCCTGGTTCTACTTGGGGCTCTGGTGGTGGAGGAGCGGTGGATGTAGATGCCCTTGGGTGTCCAGGTCGACTGTATGAGTGATATCTCCTCTCGGCCCGGGTATCTGCCTGCTGAACTGATGGTGGTGGAGGGATAGGACTCGGCACCTCTGCATGACACATCTCAGAAGCCAGGGTGTGAATCATATAATCCAAGTCTATGTCCAGATCCTGATCCTAGGGCATGTGAGGTAACTCCTCCCCGAGCTGCAGCTGCTATGGAAGCCCCCCTTCTGGTTGGATCTCCTCCTTTAGACCCTCTGGTGTCGGCTGGAGTGGAGGTAGATGGAAAAGCCATCGGGTCTTTGCTACTGTGAGTAATCTGTACACTCTAGAGCTATCAGGTACTTGAGCAACCATCCCTATGGTCTGGGCTACAGCCAGATCTACAAAGATGTCCTCGTCGACTGGAGGTCCAAAGTTGAGCTCAACCCCCAGGTGAAGTAGCAACCGTGTAATCACCCCTCCAACATATATGAATGGTTTGGACCCGTGGCCTAGCCTAACCAAATTAGCCACGATCTCGTGGCTAATGTTTAGTTGTCTCCCTGCCACCATGGCCCACAAACTCCATATCTTTATAAAGTTAACTGACCCAGGGTTCCCTGCTCTGCCCAGGTATGAACTAGATAACACTCGATGCATATACCAGAGGGCCTGTGAAAATAGCATGGTGCTCTTCATCGTATCGTGGTCATATGGAGCCCCTGGTAGTGTAATGGCCTCCCAGTGGTGCCTCTTGACTGCTCTCTCTAGAGTGATCACCTCTACCCTGATTGGAAGCCCCAGTTCCTGTGCAAAGACCTGGCGGGTAATGCTGAAGTGGTGCCCCTTAACTTTAAACTAAATGACTCCCTTTTCTGTATCTGGCCTCTAAAACTCTCTGCACTGTAAAGTAGCTAGGAACTCTCTGCAAATCTTTGGATAAGTCCAAAAAGAAGGTCTGAGGAAATCGGTCCACCCAACTGCCTATAATAATGCTTTAACTTCCTTAATCATCCCCATATGCTGGAGGAATGGTCTAGAAATGTATCTGCTAGAGCGAAACTACGCCCCAGCTAAAGCCTCGAATTGCTCCCTCTGATTAAAGCTCATCCAAATGGGAGTCTGAGCCTCTGACTGCTCCTGAGGAATACTATGTCTCAAAGGCATCCTGAAAAAGATTACAAGTTATTTTTATCTTGAAAACATATTAATTGTAGAATATAACAAATATTCACATATTCTGTATTTTGAAAAATTTCGGCAGCATCTCGGCTAGGATGTGCCCTAAAAAAATTTTTACCAGCATTCCGGCAAGGATATGCCTAGCTCCCTGCACAAAAACAAGCAATTGGACAGACTCAGGCCCCAACAAACTCATTTTCAAATAATATCTCAATTTTCATCATGGCAAAATATGAACTAAAGAATTCTAATTGAATAAAAAATTTATACTTTTTTTTTCATATTCCCATATTTCCATTGCCCACCATCTCTTTTTGTTTATTATTTTTCATTCAGAAAGCTACTAGCAGTGTAGAGAACACAAATTACATAGAATTAAAAGCACATAATTTTATCTACATTTAGAGCATGCATATCTATAGTGCATTTAGAACCTAAAATTAAAGAAAAAAAGAGATAAATTGACGAAAACTAACCTATAAACCGGTGAACTAAACCAAAAAAAAATGTGTGATATAAATTGCAAAAACTCAGACACGTGCATGTGTAACTGTCCTAGGAGCATTTTGGCGCAATCGACATGCAAAACGGAATGGAAATAAGGGAGAAATGGCCAAAAAATCGAGAATGAACATCGGTTGGTATGGAACAGAAGAAGGAGAGAAGAAGAAAAGGTGAGAGGTTAGGCGATGGAGGGCCCTTTTATAGAATTTCTTGACCGACGGGCTGCTCGCACCTAGAGCAAGTGACGGGCTGTCCTATAAGCCCGTCGGTCGTTCCAAATTTCAAAATTTTTTTAAGACCCAAATTTTTAGTGACTAATGCCCTAATTTCGCCTATATGACTCAATACAGACTTTGAAAATTTAGAGATACTCCCTGAATATTTTCGCATTCTGACTTCCGTAAGTGATTGTGTCCGACAAGTCTCTTTTCCTGCAAAACCTTACATCGCAAAAATACACGTAAATGACTTATGCATGTGACATGCATGCGTTATGCAGAAAAAAAATGCAAGAATAGAGTCTAAACGGGTGATCCAGGACTAACCGGCGGGCTAACCGTGACTAGCTCGAGCCACGCCCATCGGTCATCACTTTTCTATAAATACTCTTCATTTTCTTGGTTTTTGTGCTTCTTCCTCTGGTATTTTCTCTTTCTCTTTTCATTTTTCTTTCCTATTTCTTTTTCTTTCTTTGCTTATTTTTAATTTTTATCCAGACATCTTGAGAATGTCAACATCATCCCTCAAAAAAATGCACCATTTTTTGGATGACCCTCGAACTTGGAAAAATTCTATTTTAATCACTTATTCTGGCCTGAAATTCCTGATGAGGGTTACATTGGATGACAATCTTTTGCTAGCTACAATTCATTTTTAGGACCTCCGATTTCACATTTTCAAATTCACTCATCAAGAACTATGCCCCCTGCCTGAGGAATTTGTTGCAATCAGCGTGAGGTTTTCTCCTGGCACATTACCCTGCATATCGACCTGTATGTTGATTTGCGCGAGGGATGTGGCACTGACCTTAGGTATTTCACCTTCAACCACTACTAGATTGGCATCCCAAGGTGTGACTTTTGCTTTAGAGCCATTGATTGAGGCACTTGAGGGTTTTTTTGATGTGCCTACATACTGGGCCAGTGCCGTTCTACTATTTTGCTTGACCAGGTATTTGACAGTGACCTTTGAGGGATTGGTTGGCGATTATCGGCTGTTCAGCATTATGGATAGCATCAACCATAGGCTAACCCCTTTGCCACTGATTCTTGATGAGACGATCCTAGGCTTGGACATTGTTTGTACTGACTCCATTACTTTCTTCACCGAAAGCCCTATATTACTCTTGGTAAGCATTTGTCATTAAAAAGTAGTGCATCCCTTATGGATTTTCACACTAGCTTTTCTTAGCGGAGAATACGTCTTTTCAGATTTTCACATAACCGTGTTCTTAATTTTTTCCTGGAATAGATCCAACCCACTCCAGCAGCTTTTTTTTTCAAAGTTAAACACAAAGCACTAGGTCTAGAAAAGTTTACAACATTATTATTAAAAATTAATGCTTTACATGATATTCTTAAGAACAAGCTTAGTGTTTAATATTTTTTAATTTATCTATCTTCTTTTATCTTTCAGATATGGTTACAAGAGAAACTAAAATTACTATCAGAGCCCCCTCCTAGGATGATTAGCACTTACTCGCTGAGGCATTTCCTTCCTAGGCAGCTGCTGTACTCCTTTGAATCTCTTGATGGAGGTTTTGCTCGACTGGCCATGGTGACAGATGATGACATCAATTTCATGTGCCTCTGGCTACCCCTTTTTGTTAGTGGTTATGTTCTAGGCCAAATATTTGGACCTTGATGTAATCATTACATTTTCATTTATATAATAGTTTTCTTCACATTAATATTATTGGCATGTCACATTATTGTAATGTTTGTGAATAACCATGTTATTCTTGTCATCCCTAGTCATTTGTCACTAAAGGGCATAAAAATAAATTAAGACTAGTATAGATTTGATCGATAATCATGAGATGATTATATATGGTGATATAAATCAAATATGTAGGTACTTATTAGTGAACAAGGTACTGGATAGATCCACTATGAGATCGCTACATGGGATAGTGTCATAAGTGATCTCATAATAGTTATGTTATTGAATCTTTAGACTTGAGATTATCACAATTTCCTACATAAGGAACATCGTGTTTTGACATAATCAAACGTTGTCTTTAATCGGATAATCATAAAGGTTATGCTTGAACATGATGAGAATTATGCAGAGAATAGTGAATAATTAAGATGGAATTTGTCCATCTCTTATGAGAGAGATATCTATTGGGCCCCTCGATAAGTAGACTATAAAATGCATGCCCGTGCTTGAATGAATTGATAGTGTGATCAATATTATTTGGATTTATCAGTCTACTTAGTGATCAAGAAATTATATGTTTGAACAATATAAGTTTGACATGGTCCATGACTTATGTTCAAATAAGATATCATGTGACAAAAGGATAATAACATGTTGTATTATCAGGTTAAAATCGGACTTATGATATTTATATTATTTGGGTAGTCATAATGTCTTGCTAGAGACCAATTATGACTTATGGGCCTATTATAGAATTGAGCCCACTGCCAACTTAATGTAAACCTATTGGGTCACACACCAAGACCATAATGAACATATTATATTTTAATTAGGGTATTTCGAAATTATATAAATAGAGATATTTATATTTAATTTCGTAATTATATAAATATAATATTTCTTATTATTTTGAATAAGAATAAATAATTTATATATATATATATATATCTTATTTTGAATAAGAGATAATATCCCTAATTTATCTCTCTAGGGTTTAAGTATTTACAAATATATATATGGATATATGTTTAAGATAAATATAACCCTAATTTTTGTTTTTAGAGAGGCTATAAAAAAATACCTAGCCGCCACTTTTCTTTGTGAAAGAAAAAAAACGTAGAGAAAAACCTTTAAAATTCAGTCTCAAGAGAGAGAGCTAGCACCCCTGTGATTATCAGTTCATCAGTTCGTATACTGGTAGAGGGCGTTTGTGATTAGAGCAGTGCCTACAATCTAATAGAACTAAGGTGTTAGTTCGTGTTTTTGCGCATTAAGAAAGGCTAGTGTTCTATTATCTCTCTTTTGAATCAAATGGATCGCATGGATCCTGTTTGGGTTTTTATTTTTCAGCTGTGTTAATATGTATTTAATTTCGCTCAAAACCTAACACTTTCATCTATGACTTATGACGGTCCTTCAGGATGCATCCCTTTGTGTGGGCTCTATAAAGCTACTTTTTGTATCACGACCCATTGTGCTCGATAGTTTGGAGGGCCACAGGACATCGTGAGGTGCCCACTGTATTTTCAGGGTGGCATTTTATCTTCTGCCTTTACTTTCAGGTACCACAACCTCTGGGCATGTCTACCTCTAAGGATAGTTATCCAACGAATTGACATTTGTAACTTTACTACCGCAAATGCATACAAGAGGTGGGTGACCAACCTTGCAGCTGACAATAGGACTTATCGACTTAAGCATCTGGCTGGTGAGGATAGTAGAGGATAGCTCTTAGATTATATAAATTTAGTAAAGAATGATGGTTTTTTTTTTTCTTTTTATAAAAGAACTAAATAGTAATGAACAGATAAGTTGAATTATTTTTGTTTTTGCTTTTATTGCATAAATGTGTACATTTTAATATGATTTCATCATACATGATCATCATTTGACATAAATCAGAAATGCAAAGCTACACTTAATCTCAAGATAGATCTCATAAGCATCAAACTCCTGTTTTCAATCAGCTTTCTCGGGTTTTCTTGATTAGATATTTTCTCTCAAACCCCAAATTTTTTCCCAGGATGCCTTTTTTCGGTTTTCACCCTGGTGGGGCACCAAATTTTAGTAAGGCCACCTTTTTTTTCAACTTTCGACCCGCATGGCATTTATTCTCTTCTTGTGATCTTTGGTCTGTAGCCATAGAACTTTTTAAGTCTATCGACATTCACTAGTTCTTTGAACTTGTTTCCATCGCTATCTATTAGAATCGTTGCTTCTTTTGATAACAACTTTTTAAGAACGAGTGGACCTTCCCATATTGGCCAGAATTTGCCACGTATATCTGGAACACCTAGCCTCATTTGCTTAAAGACTAGATCTCCTTTTTTCAACGGATGCTTTTTAACTTTCTTTCCAAATAATTGAGCAAGTCTTTTCTAATAAATTTGGTTATGATAATAAGCCCGCAATCTATCTTCGTCTAATAGATTCAACTATTGAAATTGTTGTTGTGCCCATTTGGCCTCTAGAATCTGGGTTTCCATAATTACTCTTGAAGGACTGTCTGCCTCAATTGGCAATACTGCTTCCATTTCGTATACCAAAGAGTAAGGTGTGGCTCCTGTAGAAGTTCTGATATTAGTTTTATAACCCCAAAATGCAAAAAGTAGCTTCTCTGCCTAGTCCTTGTAGTTCTGAACCATTTTGGACAAGATTTTTTTGACATTTTTATTAACTGCCTCGACTGCCCCATTGCCTTGCGGGCTATATGGAGAGGACTTGTGATGCTCGTTGCCATATTTCTGGAGTAATTTCTTGGTTTCAGCCAAGAATTGTACCCCATTATCAGACATATTGTGGTGTAAAAGGCCATACCTACATATCAAATTCTATTCAATAAACTTGGCCATGTATCGAGCATCGATCTTCTTAAAAGATTCTGCCTCAACCCATTTGGTAAAGTAATCGATGGCGACTATAATGAACCTGTGTCTATTAGAGGCTATCGGGGCATATCTCGCCCATGATATTTATTGCCTAGGTTGCAAATGGCCATGGAGACGTTAAGTTGTGCAATTTTGAGACCGACAAATGTCTCAAATTTGCATACTGTTGATATAATTGACATTACTTTACATATTTTGTATAGTTTGTATCCATTGTAAGCCAATAGAACCCTTATCGCATGATCTTCTTCGCAAAAGCTAGGCTATTTATGTGAACTCCACAAACCCCAGCATGAGTTTCCTCTATAACTTTCTCAGCTTCTTTCTCATATAAACATCTTAACTAAATTCCATCGGTTTGATGCTTATATAGAGCACCGTTTATGCTAATAAACTGAGCGGACAATTTACGGATTAGCCTCTGGTCCTTTTCAGTAACCTCTTTCAAGAATACCATTTTTTTCTAGACACTTCTGAATATTATAGTACCACGGCTTCTCATTAGCATTCTCAACTTCCATTATTTGCTCGGATTCAAAACTAGGCTTCTTTGAGCTCGAGATTAACACGGGTTTCATTATGACTCCTTCAGGGTTATCCCATATGGATACCAAAGTTGCAAGTACATCTGCCAACTGGCTTTCATCTTTAAGAACGAAGTGAAAAGTACATATTTCAAACTGACTGCTTAACATCCTCAAGTGCTTCACATATGGCATCAGTCGTTCTTCTTTAATAGACTATTCACCTTAGATCTGATGGATTATCAATGACGAATCCCCGAAAAGCTCTACATTCTTTGCCCCCAAGGCTATCAGTGCTTCTAACCCAAAAACATAAGGTTCATACTCGGCCTTATTATTGGTCGCTTTATATCTCAATTTCTTGGCAATGGCAGCTTCTTATCGTAAGGGTTATGAGAATGATTACCAACCTTGCACTGCAATGGCCATAACATCCTCATTTAGGAAGATATAATCAATTTGATTTCCTTTAATGTGATGGTCTGCTAGGAATTTTGCCACAGCATGACCTTTAATGGTTTTTCTAATGATATACTCGATATCAAATTCTTGCAATAGCAACAACCATCTTCCCATTTTTTCTCAATAAAGAAGGTGCCTATTGAAGATACCTAAGAGGATCCTGCTTAGCGATAGCTTATACCTTATAAGAATGAAAGTAATGACTTAATTTCTTGGAAGCCCAAATTACTGCTAGATAGATTCTCTCAACCTCGGCATACCTAATTTCATAAGGGAGAAATTTTTTACTAAAGTAATAGACTGCAAACTCTACTCCAAACTCATCTTCTTAGGCCATCATGGCGCCTACAGAACTATCCTTTATGGCTAAGTACAGGATTAGAAGCTTGACCGGCTGAGGCGGTCTTAAAATTGGTGGGTTTGACAAATATTCCTTAATGGTGTTAAAAACTTTCTGACAGTCGTCATTCCATATCACAAGCTAATTTTTCCTGAGCATCTTAAAGATGGGCTCGCAAATTGAAGTAAGCTTGGCAATGAATCTGCTAATGTACTGTAATTTTCACAAGAAATTATGACATCCTTTTCCTTCTGGAGCACTAATATTTCTCTGATGGCTTTGACCTTATCAGGATCGATCTCAATCCCTCTCTGGCTCACAATATGTCCCAAAAGTTTTTTCGAAGTAACTCTAAAGATACACTTCTTAGGCAGATTGTATTTGTCGATCTTTTGAAATAACTTCTTTAAAGCCTCGAAATGACCTTCTCTAGTGGCTGACTTGATCATCATATCGTCGGCATATACTTCTACTTCTTTGTGAATCAAATCATCAAGAATTTTAGTAGCCATTCTTTGGTAGGTTGCACCTGCATTTTTCAACCCAAAAGGCATCACCCTATAAGCATATGCCCCCCACTCAATGATAAAAGCCATCTTAATTCGTTCAAATATCTTATTAAGGATTTGGTTATACTCGGCATATCCAACCACGAAACTATACATCATGCAGGTGACTGCACTGTCCATTAAAATATTGATGTGAGGGAAAGGGAAATCATCTCTTAGACAAGCCTTGTTCAAATCCCGGTAGTCCACACATACATGCACTTTTTCATTCTATTTCGCCACTAGAACAACGTTTCACAACCAAGTCGGGTATTGAACCTCTATAAGGAACTTAGCCTCAATTTATTTATGGACCTCTTCTTTAACCTTTTCCATCCACTCCGGTCTAAGCCTTCTGAGTTTTTGCTTAACTAATTTGTGATCTAGATATGTAGGTATGACGTGTTCAACAATTTCATGATTGATCCCTAGCATGTCCTCGTAGGTCCAGGCAAAGACTTTTTCATGTTATTTTAAGATTCTCTCAAATTTTAATCTCTCTTCAGGAGTTACTTAGACGCTATCAAGATTTCCTTTGGATTTTCTAAAGTTCTAAAATTAAATGGAGTAGCATCTGTTAAATCGATGTCAAATATGAATAAGTCATGTTCATGATTATAAATAGTGAAATGGATCAGAAACATCATTATTGAAAAGTTCTGGAACAAAAAGAAAATCTAATTCACTATCATCTTCTTTCCCTGCCGACACATATGTTGCAGCCGACGGTTGGGTAAAATCTTGGCTTTTTGGAGGCTCTTCAGTAACCTCCAGTGGGATCTTGTCTTGCTTGTTCAAATCTGCACCTTCATCTTCTACCTTCTCCTTTGCCTTTACTCCGGGTAGCTAAAAGTTTATCTGTGATAATCTCCTCGGGTGCGTCTAGTCCCAAATAATATTTTGAGTCATAACTTCTTCATCCCAAAAACCCTTTATTGGTTTGATGAATCCAATGACCCAATCAAAGACATCATTGAAAGCCTTAAATCCGAGTATCATTGTCCCAATTATCCATTAAGGTTCAGCTTCTTCAGAATAGGCACAGATTGAGGTGGCTGGCACAAAACTCTCTGTGATGTGAGGGATCTCACCTATTGTCTTCTTACAATTTATTGTTGTGCCTTTGTACCTGAGACCCTTCCGATCTTTCTGACCCCTTGTTGTGATAGCTAATTGTGGTCCTTAAGAGTTTTTGCCCAAACCAGCTTGAGGGAGAAAAGACATCTTCTTCATTATATTCACCATCTGAGGGCTCTCCACAATATCCCCATTTATCATAGCCACATGAAAGCCGCTGAAAGGATGGTTCGCAATTTCTAAGATGAAAACCTGATTTTCCCTAGTAGCTCTGATTGTCACTGACTGCCCCTCATGTGAAATTTTTATCATATGGTGAAAAGTAGATGGTACTCCTCCTAACTTATGAAACCATAGCCTTCCCAATAATGCTAAAAAGTTAGCAGGAATAGGAAGGACCACGAATTTTGCTTCTGTTTTTACTGGCCCTGTCTTCACCATTGCTTTAAAAGTTCCTGAGGCTTATCTTTGAGAATTGTCATAGGTGGTGATTGTAAGGTTGGATTTGCTCCGCATACTCTTTTTTAGTCCAAATGTAGAAATTGCCACTAAAGGACACACATTTATAAACGACCCATCGTTAACTATTGCACATGTTGTATGCTTCTCATTGATCTATGCTCTTATTAATAAAGGGCGATTGAGATTACGGCCTTCTGCTGGTAAATCTGCATCTGAATAAACTAAATTCTTTCCAGAGCTCCCTTTAACAATGTCTAATAATTCGGTGGGGGAAATAGTGGTTATAACTATGGACTCGCACAAACCTTCTACTAACTTTTATCTGTGCAATGGTGATTGCCTTAGCAAATCCCAGATTGATATCTAAGCCAACGTCTTTTTTAACTGTTTCATTATCTAGTTTTCTTTCGGCTCCTTCTTTATAGGTACTTGCACTGGATCTTATTGTTTTTCTTTTTCTGGAACTACCCTTCCACTCCGGGTCACTGCTCCAATCTTTTTATTATTTTTATTGTCTGAGCCCTAAGGATCAGTGGGCTCTTCACCTTCCATATCATAATCATCTCCACTCTCACTAGTGGACCAACAATCGATCATTGCCACGGGAATTCCTTCTTCACTCGCCTTCTGTTCTCGGCGTGTGCTAGCGACATATTCATTACCAAACAAATCCTTTAATACGTACCACTCGGGTAGACTAGACTTGATCATAAAAATAGATGGGGAACATTGTTATATCCGGACTTCTTCTTGTTGTTTCTCTGTTGTGGATCAATGATCTGCTTGGAATCAATGAGATCCTGAATTGCATTTTTTAGCATCTTATAATTGTCTGAGTATGTCCGGTATGTTGATGATAAGCACAGTATTCATCATTCTTATGCCCTGATCGCCCTTGGCTTTTAGCAGGTCTGGGTATTAGGGGCTGCAACTTCCCTTCTTTTATTAACCTTTTTAGCACCCATGACAGAAATCTACCCAAGTTTGAAAAGTATCTCTATTCTACTCCTGTGGTCGAAACTTCTGTTGTCTTACCTGTCCTGTTACCACTATTGGAGCTTCCTGACTTGTTCACCCTCTAGTTGTTATAACCATTCTTAGTGTAATTCTCATTACTTGCCTTCTTTGCTAGGTATTCGCCTTCAGCTTCTATGGCAATATCCTTTAACCCCTTCATTTTTAGTCCCTCTTTCAGATACGGGATAGCATTTCTAATAAATAATCTGATCTAATTTGGGGTGCCTGGCTTCCTCTTTATTTCAATTAATCGGTTTCTCCACCTGGTCAAGTACTCGTGGAATGATTCTCCTGATTTTTGCTACAACAGTTCTAGGTCCTTTAGAGTTATTTCCATTCTTGTACTATAATCATACTGCCTGAGTAACTCTTCCTTCAGTAAGTTCCAGTCTTCTTTCATTCTCCTATCCAGCCTATGGTACCAGTCGATTGTGGGTCCTATTAAGCTTAGGCATAAGTACTCTATTTTCTGCTTTCTTGTTAAGGTTGTACCCTTCATTATTAGTGAATAGTTATTTACATGTGCTGTTGGGTCCAAAATACCATCAAATTTTGGAACGTCAGGCATTTTAAAATTCTAAGGAATTAAATCCTCACCATCTAACTCTTTATCTTCTAGGTTCATACCCTTTCCAACAGTCAGCATACGAGACATTACCTCAAATTTCTTTTCCATTTTTCTCCATATTACTTCCTCTATCTGAGGTGCCTTGCCCTTCACCACTATTGGTTCCTCATATTCATCTTCTATAAAATCATTCTCAAGCTTATTGTTTCACTTCTTTTTTGACCTGTAGGTGTCGTATCCCTAAGGTCAACAGCTAGTGGATGTATCACTTCCAGAGGATCTTCCCTAACTGTCTCTTGATCATTTTGCCCTGCGATATGGGCGATGTCATTACAGCGGTTAAGTTCCCTATCATTGTCATCATTTGAGCTTCAAACTCTTTAGATTTCCTTTCCATTTCTTGTGATATTCTGTTCATCTCATCGGTAATAAGTGCACAAGTTGCATCGAATTCTCTTAATGTGTTTGCCATATCAATTTTTGCTAAAAACTTTGAAGAATAAGACTTATTACTTTCTGAGAGCGACTCTGAACCCCAACCCGTTACTCTTTTTGAAAGACAGAAAAATGGGTTCCTTATTAACCGACCACCAGGATCTCTAGACCACCTGGGTGGATCTATAATGGCTGCAAAACATACCCTGTTAAGATGATGCATGGATGACATATAATGTATGGTCATGCTTTATATAGCATCCATAACCACATGCAAGCAAATAGATCATTGCAACCTTGTTACTCCCACACAGGAGGTTGTGTTATCTCTTTCCTAGGTGGGATTAGCCCATGGGTCATTGGGGAACCCAATAATCACGTATGGTGCACGATTAAAAGAAATCGGTAGCTTAATACCTCTTATCTAATGCACATACATATGGATTTTAGCCATTATGTATTTAAACACTTCAATCAAATTAAGATGGGCCCATCGGGGTATGAAAGTCTTTGATAACAGAAAATTTAATTTAGCTAATTTTGTCCAACATATAATGGCCCACATAGCAAGCATAGTATTATGACACATTTCACCTAGGGAAAGTATCTATTTCCATTACATGAGCTTTAGCTAAGGTAATGATGTTTTAGGGCTACCCAAGCATGATCCCTACCAATAGGTCTAGCTCGTCATAAGTGTAGTAACCGATTAGGTCATCATTTGATATACCATGTTAGTACATGGCTTAGGCTGGTGATTATCCCTAACACTTCTCTACATTGAGTGAACGTAGGATCGTGCTTTAGGAATATACTGGGGCTAAAAGAGGGACCAACTAGCATAGATCTAAGGCTCTATTATGAAATGCAATGCAGTTTGAAAATGAATGAAATTTTAATTTAAAAAATCAATTATATATATTTTTAACTAAGGTATTTTCGAAGTAAAGTCTCAAAGTCCCTAGTGGAGTCGCCATTATGACGAGCGCCGAACCCTGTCGACCTCAGAAAACTCGCTTTTAGGGTCAGAGAGAGGTTCATAAAACCCGTAAAGATTACAGGAGCATCTATTTTGTACAATAATAGGTGTTTTGGAGTCGCCACCCAATAGAATATTGGAAAAGTTCATCTAGCCTTATTGAACCTAAGACGATGCGTACATGTATATTTTGGGCAACAAGAGATATTTTAAAATTTTGATCCCAATAAAACATTGGGAGGGTTCATCTAACCTCATGAACCCTAAGACCAGAGAGAGTTCATTACGTTACTCTTATTTATGCCTTGGTTGAAAGGTTATAAGAGAGTTTTTAAGTTAAATTTTCATCATTTTCTCATTCAATTTAATGCAATTTATTTAGAACGCAATTCAAGCACATAGTGAAAGCAGTAAATAAAAGAATTTAAATAGGGCGGAATACAATCCCAACCAAAAAAATGGAAACCATATTCATCAAAAGTGGGAACATTGGTTCCTATCATGCTTATAAAAATAATATTTAGATGGCATTTTGGAGGAAAACCAGGACAATGGTCTTATTTTATTAAAGAAAAATCTTATTTTATTCATAAAAAATATATTTTTTATATTAACGAAATCAAATAATATTTATAATAATTAACCAAATAAATAAAATCCAATAGCAATAAAAGTTAAATAATACAAAAAGAGAAGGATTGAGAAAAATGAACCAAAATAATGTCGTCGCATTTGAGTCTCCATTCTATCATCCATACTAAAAAATAAATCTCATGAAATCAAAATAACATATTAGAAACGTCAAAATAAAGTATTGAAATAAATAAACAAAACATAATATAAGAAAATAAAAATAGAGACAATAAAAAATAAAGAAGAAATCAACCAGGGATGGCCAAATAGCTAAGGGACGGCCGTCCGAGAGGCGACCGATGGGAGGAAGAGGATCTCCGTGACATCCTGTTGTTTGTTTAAGCGACCGCTATTGGTCGGGCCTTCTTTCCATTGGTCATATACATATTTAAAAAATTAGGGAAAAACTCCATTTTTAACATACACAAAGCTTAAACGCTAATTTTTTAAAGAATTTTAAAACATTGTTTCGTGCAATTGAGTTGAACAACCTACCAATAAAACAAATCTAACATCAAATAATAAAATTATCAAATAAACCTACATTTTGAAGCAAAACATATATTTCATATCAACATGTCAAAATTAGTACAAAAATGTCTACTTGGATCACCAGATATTTACCCTCAGAATATTGATCTCTGGAAGGCAAAAGCAATATAGATCTCCCTTAAATTCTACAAGAACCAGTTGAAAGTTGAACAAATTGAAAATAATTTTCTCTCGAAAAAGCATTCTTTTAAAATGATTTGAAATTTTTGGAAAGTAAATCAAGAAAAGAGAATTGATTTCCCTTTCTCAAATTCACTCTTGATTCTTTTAGAATAAATTTCAAAAGCAAACAAATATAAAGAGAAAACTTCTTGTTTATGAAAATTAATATTGTGGCGATGGATATCCAGAACCTGAACTTGGAGATGGCCAATAACGCCCTTATATGTAACATCAGGTGCCAGGACTTTAGTGACTTACTGAGTAAGAAACCACTTAGTGATTTTATAGAGCTTATGTCCAGAGCTCATAAGTATATCAGGATGGATGAGGCAAATCGTCTTCGCAACAGCTCTCCATATGAAGATATGAGTAGAGACTCATATATATCGGGCCATGAGAGAAGCAATGGGAGGAATGATTCGAGAGGAATCGGGGGTCAGGTGGCTCAAATATTAGGGATCAAAATGAAGATAGGTGGACACCTTTGAAGGCCACAAGGTCTCAAAATTTAAAGTGGATGAAGGAAAATAATAGAGTGATTTGGCCCAGACCTATGAGAGAAGACCCTAATAGAGATCAGAGCCTTTATTGCTCTTTTCACAAAGATAAAGGTCACGAGATGAATGACTATAAGTAGCTCAAAAAGGAGATTGAATTCCTAGTTCGGAAGGGCAAGCTTGCTCAGTTTGTTAAGAGGGGTGATAAGGGCAGGGACCGATCTCATTCACCTCAGAGACAGGATAATAGAGCTAGCACAAGAAATAAGGCTCCAGCAGGCATTATTCATGTCATTGTGGGTGGCAAGCATTATGACGTTTTTGATGATTCTAGAAAGTCAAAAGCCAAAAAGGTGTCCTCCTTAGACTCCAGTCCCCCAGTAATGAGTTACAAAGTAAGATTCTCAGATGTGGATGGTGATCATGTTCAACAACGGTACACGGACTCTTTAGTGGTGGAGACCTTGATTCAGACTATTTAGTCTAGTGAATTTTGGTAGACACAGGTAGTGCGGTCAATCTTATCACCCTGCAGGCATAGAAGGCATTGAAAATGTCTACCAACATCTTAGAGCTAGTGTCTTCCCCACTCATTGGGATATTCGGACAGCAAGTCAAGGTAGAGGTATCGGTGAAATTAGCTCTACAACTCAGGGATAATGAGGTTTTTCGCACCTGTACCAGTTGCTTTATGGTAGTGGACATTCCTTTGGCTTACAATGTTATCTTTGGAAGGCCATTACTAGCTGGGGTGGATGCATACATTTCTATGTGCAAATTATTGTTGAAAGTCCCTGCCTAAGGAGGCATTGTGGTGCTTCGAGGAAATCAGAAAGTAGCTTGGGAAACGTACGTTACAATATTGAAGGAAGCAAACCAAGCACTTCAATTAGATGCCTTGGATGTTTCCATTAATGATGCTCGAAAAGTTGTGCCATTGGACTCAACACAAGAAGTTGAACTGAGCTTGCACCGGGCAAGACAGGCAGAGTCGAGACCAGCAAAAAAGAGGATGAAAAGGTAGCACTCATTACAGTATTGGTAGAATTTGTGGATGTGTTTGCCTGGCAGCCTTCGGACATTCAGGGCATATCTCCAGGAGTAATATCCCAAGCACTCAATATCAGATAAGACCATAAGCCTGTCAAATAAAAAAAACAGAATCATGCTCCTGACTGTTAGATAGCAATGACGGAGGAAACAAATATTCTGTTGAAAAATGGATTCATACGTGAAGTCTTATATTTGGATTGGTTGTCCAATGTGGTTCTGGTAAAAAAGGCTAATGAAAAGTGGAAAATGTGTGTCGACTTCACTGACTTAAACAAGGCTTGCCCCAAAGACAACTAGCCGCTACCTAACATCGATCTTTTAGTTAATTCAATAGCTGGGTTCGAGAAATATGCCTTTTTAAATGCCTCGGCTGGTTACCACCATATTCCAATGAACCCAACAGATGAAAAGAAGACGGCATTCATCCCACCAAGCTACTTACTACTACCGAGTTATGCCTTTTGGGCTAACAAATGCAGGGGCTACTTATCAAAGATTGATGAACAAGTTATTTTTTTCCCAGCTCGGGAGGAATATGAAGGTGTATGTGGATGATATGATAGTCAAGAGTAAGGCATCTGGAGATTTGCCAACCAAACTCACAGAGACTTTCTCAACTCTTAGGAAGTTCAATTTAAAGCTTAACCAAGAGAAATGCATTTTTGGGGTACAGTTCGAGAAATTCATGGGGTTCATGATCTTGAATAGAGGAATAGAGGCCAGTCCAGCAAAGATTCAAGCCATTTTAAAGATGAAACCACCTCTAGCATGATGCGATGCAATTTTAGAAGAGAGTTTGACTTTAGTTTTAAAAAAACTCAATTATACATTTTAACAAAGACACTTTCAGAGCAAAGTCACAAAATTCCCAGCGGAGTCGCCACTGTGATGAGCGCCGAACCGCGATCCCTTTTTCAAGAGGCCCTCGAGAGGAGTTAGTTTGCATCATTTGATCTTGGGTAACACGAGACATTTTGAAATCCCTACCCAATAGAACATTTGGTAAGTTCATCTAGTTCCATGATACCTTTAGGCACGGGTTGATTTCACCCATGGTCACTCAACTTATCACTTATCGCGCAAAAGTAACCGACTTTTTTTTCTGACTTAAATGTCACTGAACTTTTAATATTTTTGCAAAAACATCATGTTGACCGGAATCCGGCGAGGACCCTCGCCGGATTGATGACATGGCATGCCATGTCAGAAACTACATGTCATTTAACAATATTTCCAACAAATGCTACATCTAAATCAATTTCACTCATGATCACTAAACTTATCATTTATCGCGCAAAAGTAACCAACTTTTTTTTTCAACCTAAATGTTACTGAACTTCTAACATTTTTGCAAAAAAGTCATGTATTTACTATTCATCACCACGTGTCGTATGCCATGTCATCAATCTGGCAAGGGTTCTCGCCTGATTCCGATTTATATGACTTTTTGCAAAAATGTTAGAAGTTCAGTGACATTTAAGTCAGAAAAAAAGTCGGTTACTTTTGTGCAATAAGTGATAAGTTGAGTGACCATGAGTGAAATTGACCCCTTTAGGCACCTTTGAGGTATTTTAGAGTCGCCACCCAATTTACGAAAAATTGGGAAAGGTCGTCTAACCTCTATGGTCTAAGCCAGAGAGTAGTTCGAAACTACACTCTTATTAATGTCTTGATTAATTATAAATGAGTTTTTAAATTAAAAAATTTCATCTCTCATCTCACATGATTAATGCAATTTATTAAAGGCACAATGCAAGCATCGGGAAAGCGATAAATGAAAACTGTAAAGAAAGCGGTAAACACACAAAACACATCATTACAAAAAAGAAATTGGGATAAATACAATCCCCCAAAAAGAAAAATAATTAATTACAAGGGCCCACAAGATGTATAAATATAAAGCTAAACAATCAAGCAAAATCAATCAAAAGGATAACATGCATAAATCGGGATATTTATTCGGTTTAAAAACATTGGTTTTTTCATACTTACTTAAAAGGGGATTGAAGAGTTGTTTCAGTTTTTGATTTGAAAATCGGGACGAATTACTCCGTTTTTTATAAAATTTAACTTTTCATTTTAATTCGTGACATTTTTGCATTTTTTGGCTAAAATCAAGGATATTGGTCCTAATTTATTAATAAAACTCAAGATTTAGTCGTAAAAATATTTTTGTGATTTTTTATCTAACACGCACATAAAATAAAACTATTTTATTTATAAACAAACACAATCACACAAATAAAGATAGGCAAGATCTCACTGAGATAACGTAATCTCCTACGCGTCGTAACCCCTCCATTCAATCACGAAAATGCTCAAACAAGCAATATCACAATTTAAACCCCAAATAAAAAACAATAATAAGAAATATTAGCAATAATTCTAAAATCAAATAAATAAAAATGAAAACAAGGGAAATATAAAATAAAATTAATACACAAGTAGAAAATAAAATAAATTAAATTAAACACATTAATTTAATATGTGGATAGCACTAGGGGTGAGCAAAAAAACCGATGGGCTTGGTTAACCGAAAAAAAAAATCCGAAACCGAACCGATGGACTGGTTAACCGATTGTAATGGACTGGTTAATGGTTAGTGTTTTGAAAAAACCGATATTAATGGACTGGTTAATGGTTTTTGACTCATGTGACTGGTTAACCGAACCGAAACCGAATTTTTAGTTAATTTATTAATTTTTTAATAATTTATAACAATTTATCCTAATTAAAAGTGATCATGTACTTTTTTTCATTATACTAATTATTTTTAAGTTTTTAAGTTTTTTAATTGGCTATGTGTAAGTATAACAATTTATCTAATTAAAAGTGATTATGAACTAGTTAATATATTTACTTATTAAATATTAATTTTTAAAAATAAATTTGCTTATATCCACAAAATATTTTTATTTTATCAACAATAATGTTATATTATAGTGAAAAAATTTTAATTTTTAAGTATCTTGAACATTTTAATTTTATTTATGAATATATTTATAATTATAATGGTTAACCGAAAAATATTGGGTAACCGATCCGAAAAATCGAAACCGATGGACTGGTTAACCGATGACAATGGACTGGTTAATGGACTGGAATTTCGAAAAACCGATATTAATGGACTGGTTAATGGACTGGGGCTTATGGACCGGTTAACCGACCATACTCACCCCTAGATAGCACACATGCAAAGATAATTAGAAATCATGCAAAAGTATGATAATAATAATAATAATAATAATAATAATAATAATAATAATAATAATAATAATAATAATAACAACTAAGCCATGCAATAACAACATAAAAATAAAATGATAATAATGATAATAATAATAAAAATAATGCTAATAATAATAATAAATGACAATAATAAGCAAATAAAATTAAATAAATAAACAAGATGAATGGGGAAAGCGTACAAACATGCAACAGAAAATAATAATATTTAAACATGAAAAAGAAAAGATTATTACAAAAAATCATACCAAAAACACAAAACAATAAACCTGATTTTTCACACGCAAATCATATGCATTTATCCATTTTCAAACCAAAAACAAAACAAAGATTGAAAAATCATGCTAAGAGAATAAATCTCAACTTCAAAAACACATATTTATCAAATCATTATTCATATATTTATTAATGTAAGAAAAGTAAAATAAAATAAATAAAATAAAATAAAACGAGATAATAAAATGGATCCAAGAATCTTTACCCTCAGAGTAGATAATATAGAAGCAACATGTCTTAATCTTCTCCTTGCCAAGATTCAAAAACAGATTCAAAAAGATTAAAAAAAGATATTAAGTTTTTGTCTAAAAAACTCAAGAATAGTAAACTAAAAAATACATATTTTTTTTTGTTTGATGAAAAACCCAAGCTAAGAAAATTGAATTTTCCTTCCTCAAGCTAAATTTGATTTTAACCAACTTTTTCTAGATCTAAAAAAATTAAAGAAAATCAAAGAAAGAATTTTTTTATCCTTTTTTTTTCTCTCTCAAAAACTCTAGTTTTTTGTTCCTCCTTTTTCCTTTCAAAAGCTCCTCTTCTCCAAAAAATCCCCCCCTCCAAAAAAGGAAGGGGATCCATCTCCTTTTTTCCTAATCGCCTAAAAATTGCATGAAAACTGAGATAAAACAAACTCTTTCAGTCCAAAATCCGACAAAACAGCGCGTTAGAAGGAGATCGGCATGTCAGAAGGAGGCGAAGGGACGGCTTGCCGAGGCGGGCCCAGCGTGCAAGGGTGGCCTTGTACGCAGCTGCCGCGTGGTTGCCCACGCGCAAGGGCACCCTCACACGTGCAGGCCACGTGACAGGGGCAGCACCCCGCCCGAGCGCTCCTCCCCCGGCGTGATGCAAACTCGAACAACCTTCTATTTTCAATAATACAATAAAATAAAAATAAATAAATAAATAAATAAAAAATTTAAAAGCATTTTGAGACAGACAAAAGAACTTGATAAGGGGACGATCAATCCCTATTTTCTTGCCTATAAATCGGTTTTTATTTTTATCATTGGGTAATCCTTAACTTGGACCACCTCGGGACTCGGTATCTACAGTTGTGCCCAATTTTGGCGAAACTAGCACGTGGGTGCCTAGGTGAGCCAAAATTCAGAAAAAGGAAAGAAGCGCGTACCTGAGGCTGCGACCTTCCTGCTGCTACAAGAAGGAAATTATCTCTTTAAGTCACCATCTAGACTGTGGAGTGATTGTCATCGCTCTGTGTTGCACCTAGTCTTCTCAAGACTTTCAAGATATGGGTATCATCCTCAAATAGTAAGGCACCGACTATGCTCCAAACTTACAAAAAGTGGGAAATGTCCTCTTGGACTGCACCGAGTCTACTCCAGACTTCCAAAGTGCAGGTGCCATCCTCAAATGATGATGTGCCGAGTCTGCTCTAGACTTACGGAACGCAGGAAATGTCCTCTTGGACTGCATCGAGTTTACTCCAAACTTCCAAAGTGCGGATGCCATCCTCAAATGGCGATGCGCCGAGTCTGCTTCAGATTTACAAAATGCGGGAAATATCGTCCTGGACTGCACCGAGTCTGCTCCAGACTTCCAAAGTGCAGGTGTCATCCTCAAATGGCGATGTGCCGAGTCTGCTCCAGACTTATAAAATGCGGGAATTGTCCTCCTGGATTGCACTAAGCCTACTCCAGACGTACAAAGTGCAGGTGCTATCCTCAAATGGCGATACACCGAGTCTGCTCCTGACTTCGAAAGCGCCGTAACTGTTCTTTTGAACTGCACCAAGTCTGCTCTAGACTTCTGAAGTGCGGGTGCCATCCTCAAATGGCAATGCATTGAGTCTGCTCCAGACTTACAAAATGCGAAATTATTCTCTTGAACTACACCGAGTCTGCTCTAGGCTTATAAAGTGCAGGTGCCATTCTCGGATGGTGATGTGCCCAGTCTACTCCAAAGTTACAAAATAAGGGTGCTATCCTCAAATAGCGATGCGTCGAGTCTACTCCATACTTACAAAATGCGGGGGCCATCCTCAAATAACGATGCGTCGAGTCTGCTTTAGACTTACAAAATGCGAGAAGTGTTCTCCTGAACTACGCCGAGTTTGTCCCAGACTTACAAAATGCAGACATCATCCTGGATTGAGTTGATAAAGAGCCATCAGGAGGCGCCTCTTAAGAGGACTTTGGAAATTTGCCTCCTAAAAGGACTTTAAGGGTTGCCTCCTCAGAGGACTTTGGGATTTTCCTCCTCAAAGATCTTGGAAATTTGCCTCCTCAGAAGACTTGGAAATTTGCCTCCTCAGAGGACTTTGAGGTTTGCCTCCTCAGAGGACTTGGAAATTTGCCTCCTCAAAGGACTTGAAAATTTGCCTCCTAAGAGGACTTGGAAGTTTGCCTCCTCAGAAGAGTTTGAGGTTTGTCTCATCAGAGGACTTTAAGATTTGCCTCCTCAGAGGGCTTGGAAATTTGCCTCCTCAGAGGAAATGGAAATTTGCCTCTTAAGAGGGCTTGGAAGTTTGCCTCCTCAAAGGACTTTGAAATTGGCCTCTTAAGAGGACTTAGAAGGAATTAAACTTGTGTAGACTTCATCTTAACCTAGTCATCCAGCATAGGTGAGTGATAATGTTGGGTTGAAGCTGTCCTTGACCAGCTTTTGCATGCATGGCCTTCATTTGGGCTTTTCCTGCAAAGTTGTATACACAAGAAAATATACAAGAGATTGTGCATGCATGTGTAAAAGGTCATATGCAGATGTTTGCAAAAGAAATGCATGGCATGAAATGCATGCAAAAATGGATAGATCATGTCCTGGGTGGTTAGGTCCATTAAGGATACGGCCTGATGATTGTTTGATAGACCCCAAAGATCTAAAAGAGTGTCGTCTTGGCTAAGAGACTCTGACCTATAATCTTTTCGGAAAGAACCGTCCGGTGTGCATCTTTGTACCCCGGTCAATGAGCATGCACCCTTTTGCTATGAGTTGTACAGCATCTTGCCCCCATGATTCTGACTCGTGCTTTGCATTACGCACTATCTACCTGAAGTGAGGTCATCCAAAGTAATGTTGCCTTATCACTCCAGGCATCGGAAGTCATTGATTAAAGGTAGTGCGTCCCTTATGGATTTTCACACTAGTTTTTCTTTGTGAGAGATGCATCCCTTTGGGGATTTTCGCATAACCCTTTGCCTAACTTTTGCCCGAAATGGATCCAACCCACTCCGACTGTTTTTTTTCATTTTATTTTTTTAGGACAGACTGCATGTTTCTAGCTTTTCACCCTATTTTTCGGCCTAACTTTTGGTTAGAGAGCCAGTTACGGTTTTCATCTCTAACGACCTTCTTTTTTTTCTCTTTTTTTGTGAAGGGTATGGCTGCAAGAAAAGTCGAAGCTACTATCAGAGCCCCTTCTAGAGTAATCGGCAGTTATCCATTGAGGCATTTTCTTCCCAGACAGTGGTCGTATTCCTTTGCCTCTCCCGATGAAGATGTTGCAAGATTGGGTGAGGCAAAAAACGAGGACCTCTGCTGCATGGGCTCCTGGCTCCCCCTTTGTGTTGTGACCCTGGATGGTTCTTTAGGATGTGTCCCATTGCATGGGCTCCATGAGGCTACCTTCTACATTACCACCCGCTGTGCTTGACAATTTCGAAAAGATTTCAAGACGTAGTGAGGCATCCCCTATCCTTCAAAGGTGGCACCTTATCCTCAGCCCTCACCCCCAAGTACCATATCATTTGGACATAGCTCCTTAGAAAGACTGTTATACCACCGATTGGGGATTCCTCCTTTGCTACCACTATTACATACAAGAGATAGGTGCTTAATTCCGCAGTTGATAACATGGCCCATCAACTTAGGCATCTGGCCGACGAGGGCAGAGCATAGTTATTTAGATTAGATGCATTCAATAATGAATGATGTTTCTTTTTTTATAAAATAACTAGAAAATAATAAACATATGAGTCTAATTTCCTTTGTTTTATATCTTTCTGCAAAATTGTATACATTTCAGTATGATTTCTCCATACATGATCACCATTTAACTTAGATTCAAAATGCAAAATCACACCTAATCTCAAAATGGATCTTGAAAGCATCGAACTCCTGTTTTCAATCAGCTCTCTCAGGTTTTCTTGATTGGAAATTTTCTCTCAAGCCTCTAATTTTGCCCAGGGTGCCTTTTTTCGATTTTCACCCTGACGAGGCACCCAATTTTAGTAAGGCCGCCTATAACACCCCTTACGTCCCCGTTGGAAGGACGCAGAAGAGCGCTACCGACGTTCACTCACATACATGCACACATACACTGTGCAAAAGCATACATTCATACATAATCATACATGCATAAATGCGGGATAATTAAAAACTTATCCCGCACACTCACAAGCACACTCAAAAGCTGGTCATGCATTAACTCACACACTCACAAGCACCAAGTGGAAGCATAAGCACATTCACACACACATACACTCTTTCAATCAGCGGAAGCAACAAGCAGGCGACATAACTGAGGAATAACTTAACACATACTTACAACAACATTTCATCATCCGAACATTACATTAAGATCCTTACATAACACATTTACAAAAGGCTACAGAAATACAAAAGCTAAAAATACAGAAGCTGAACAAAATACAAAACTTCTAACTCCTATGTGGCCGACTTTGCAGATGCTCGACTCGAACCGAACCAAACCTACCACCTGCACGAAAAAGAATCCGTGCTAAGCGATAAACGCTTAGTGGGGAGAACACGCAAGCAAAAATGGACGGCCATTCACAATGGTCGCCAAGGCAAGTAACATACACAAATGGCATATGCAAATAATCATAGCAAAAAAATGTACATGCCTGTAAATAAAACCATGAACTCAGAAACTCACATCCACATGCATATATATATATATATATATATATACAATACTTCTTTGTTCATGTCACTATCATATACATATGGTTATCACATTTTATAATTATATTAAGCAAATCAAGCAGACGGAAGACCATATAAGATACAGATATTATCATGCAGGAATACTTACGATCCCACATGCATATACTTACCGAGATATCATATATTAGAATTGCGTCATGCATAAACACAAACCTTTAAACATGCAATTATCATACCAGAATGTCTAGGTACTCAATAAAAGCCAATTCACATGAGTTGCAATTAGTATATACATCTAGCATGTAGATTCATAGAAATCTCAACATGTCCATATCATACCATAATACACCCACACTAGCCGAGAACCAAGGGACGTCATCTAAACACTACTCTTCCACTATGCAACTCTAATACATAAAGTATCATGCCATGAATGCGACATATGACAACATACTGAAGACGCTATGATAGCTGAGTCCAAAGAGACATATAACATAACATTCCGTTATGGCACATCCACTTACCGAAAGCTGATCCACATACCCAGCATCACAATAATACATATATATATAATCAAATAATGAGATGAAACGCATGCTAACATGCCGAGACTACTACCATAACAAAACTAGAGAAAACAATTAACATTACTCAATATTTATAACAATCCATAGTCAAGAATGCACTCATACTTATACTAATTCACATGATTCACCATAATGGTCAAAAGTACAAAATCACATTCATGTACATACTAATTAGCCCAATCACTTAATAATTCAGGCTTATATTCAACCCATTTAGAGATTCATAATCTCGTTCAGATACATAACTGTTCCACATGTCCGAAATATTGCTCATTCGGATATCACATTCATTTACTCATATCTGACAAAACGAATAGAATACCTGCTGACTCAAAATCGTGGATAACGAGTGAACTGACAGTACCTTGCTGGTACGGACTGAATAGTAGTGAGCTTACAGTACCATGCTGGTACGGACTGAATGGTAGTCGATAAGCAACATCATTTTACAGATTCAAAAATATTTTTCAAAGGGGGGGAGACCTTAAACAAGATCCAAAACATTGAAAAGGATCGCGAGGATCCGAACACATTAAAAAGGGTTCGCGAGGAACCAAACGGGGGACCTGATCAGGGTCCAAACGTCCAAAGGGCGCTGCAGCTATAGGGCTCTATTAGGCATGCCTAACTATCCACTGACTTGACTCAAGCATGCATTGAACAATTTACTTTGCAATCCATTCACACACTTTAACTTTATTCATTACTTTAAGACATATCAAGATCAAATATAAGAAACCGTATTATACCAGTAAATAACATCAATAAACTAAGTCATATATCAACATGTGGAATCATAAAACATTTACTTACTTAAACATAGGGTTCGAACACCCGAAATCACCTTCAAAACCATTTACAATAATTATCATGTATAAATAAAATTATAGATAAGCATAACACATTGGTTCCTAAGCTAAGGCATAATATGGCATTCAGACATTAATCCTATCATTCAAATAAGTTAGCACAGTAACATGCTATTCACATATAGAATTCTTAACTTAAACATAAATAACCCATCTCCATACCAAAAATAGCATTCATAAATTTAGCATAGCAAAACATACCATTAAGTTATGTGAGATATATAGAAAGACACTAATTAATATTTTAACCCATGCATAAGAGAAAAAGGAGTAAAAAGGAAGAAGGTCAAAAATCTGTAAAACTGAGGACAGTAGCGTTTTACACGGCGGTATGGGTAGTCCCTTACCGCCGTGTAAGTCACCTTACATGGGGGTATGGTTTAGACCTTACCGCCGTGTAAGACGACTTACACAGGTACTGGCATAAAAACATTTTACACGGCGGTATGGGGGAACCCTTACCCCCGTGTGAGACGTTCAACTCAAAATGCTCTTAGGGCAGTAGCGTTTTACACGGCGGTAAGGGACTACCCATACCGTCGTGTAAGACGACGGCCTTGCATTTTCTGAGGAATTTTCTCGATTCACACGGCGGTGAGCCAATTCCTTACCGCCGTGTGACTTCTGGAAATTCCAGAAATTGCAGAAATCACTCCAATTTTGAACCCAAAATCCACATACATCAAAATTGCACTTAGTAAACCATAAAATTCACCCAGAACTTACCTTTCCAACACAACTTATTATCACCTTATGTAATATCATGCTCAATTAAGCAATTTATCCAACAATTTAAGAATCACATTTGAGTAAAACTTATACATGCATAACTCACCAAAATCACCATCTTAAGCTCACAATTCCAGCTCTTAACTCAACATATGTACACTATCATATCCCACACACCATTTTAAACACCAAACATCTTATAAATTTCAGAATCATGCCAACCTCGAATCACCAAAACATAACCATTCAAAAAATTCCCAAATAAATACATGCAAAAACTCATAACCAAACACTCAAATTTCTGGAAAACAAGTACAGATACACATTTATGATCTAAAAAGAAATAGGGCAGAGACAACTCAAAACTCAATTTCAAAAGTTAAAGCTCCCAAACTTCTTTGAAGCACCAAGACCACCATCCTCTTCAAGCTTTAATCTTCAACCCTTTCCTTGCCTTTAAGCTTCTTCTTGTCACCCAAAGCTTGCACATACCAAAACCCACAAATTACTCTTCCAAAAACCCTAACTTAAACAAAATCAAAAGAAGAAGAGGAAGAAGATGAACCCAAAAACGCAGGGAACCTAAACCCAATCACATACCTCTTTAATTTTGCTCCAAAACTCAATCAAAATCACCTCTAAGCATGTACAAACCCCATCCAAAAGAAAAAAAAGGAAGAAGTGCAGAAAATGAAGAAAGAAGAAGGAAGAAAATGTGAGAGGGAAGAGAGAACGTGAATGCAGATTTTCTGTGTTCTCTCTCTCTCTCTTTCTCTTTTCTTCTTTTCCCATTCAATGCCCAACTATAGACACCGGGTCTCGAGGCGGTCCAAGATCAGGATTACCCGATGATGAGAATGATACCGACTTACAGGCAGAGGTGTCAAAAATGATGTTTTCCTTGTCGAGATCCTTTTTTTTATCATAAAAATTTTTTAATTTATTTTAAAAATAATATTATTAGAAAGTGTTATTTTTGATATTTGAAAAAAAAAAGGAAATTAAATTAGTTAATTAATTTCATTGAATTAAATTAAATTAACTGATTTAATTTGAAAAAAGAGAAATTGAATTAACTAATTAATTTAATTGAGTTAAATTAAATTAATTAATTGATTTAATTGAAAAAATAAGAAAATTAAGTTGGATAATTAATTTGATTGAATTAAATTAGTTAATTAATTTTATTGGGTTAGTTAATTAGTCTCATTAGGAAAAATAAATAAAAATATAAAAGATAAAAAAAAAGAGATTTAAAAGGTTTTTGTAAAAAAAAAAAAATTAAATAATAAAGTGTTTTAACGTGGTGGTAAAGTGGCCATACCTGGGTTGCGTGGTGGCCATTGCCACCACGCGACCACTTTGGCTTTTGGCCAAAGTGGCCGCGTGGTGGCCGCTTGGCCACCGCGCGACCACCTGCCCCTCGCTTGCACATGCGCGCGACTGTCCCCCACGCGCGCTGTGCCCTTCACCACTCGGCCACCTGCCCAGTCCCGTTGCTTTCACCGATTTTCTGCATTTTTCAGACTGTTTTTCAGTCCGTTTTTTCCATTTTTCACCGTTTTGTGTTATTTTCGATTTACAAAATTAAAAGTTATTTTGGTCTTTCTCCTTTTTTGGCCAAGCCTGAGTTCAAATGGGGACTAGCTCTTCATTTTTTAAAAGGGGGGGACGGCAACTTTGAAAAAAAAAAAGAGTTCTCTGTTTTCCTCTCAAGAACAACCCAGAAAAAATTTTCAACTTATTTTTCCAGTTTTTTTTTTTGATTTTCATCTTCCATTCTTTCTTTAATATTTTTCCATCGGAAAATTCATCTAGAACAAACAAGAATCAATTTTCTTTATTTGATAAATATTTTCCCGAAAAAATACTTTCTCTAAATTTTAGTCTAAACTTCTCTCCTTCTTTAATTTTTTACACTTTTCTTCGCCAAATCTCGACAAAGGGAGCAGATCCCAGCACTTCTCATTTCAAATACACACCTCTAAGGGTAAACACTTGGACCAATTTTATTTATTTATTTGCATATTATTTATTATTGTGAGCATTTTTTCCTCTTTTGCCATCAAGAAATCATGCCTTTTGTCTAATATTATTCTTTGGTTTTTGCTACTGTTGGTATATTATTTGTGACTATAATTTATTTTTTGTGAATCCTGGTGCCGCCATCTCCTTTGTATTTATTTATTTATTATTATTATTATTATCATCATCAACATTAATATTAGCACTGTTATTTTTTACCTCTATTATTATTATTATTATTATTATTATTATTATTATTATTATTATTATTATTATTATTATTATTATTATTATTATTATTATTATTATTATTATTATTATTATTATCATTATAAATTGACTTGCCTAACATTTATTTCGTTTTTACTCGATTAATTTTTAGAATTATTACTAATATTTCTGATGTCAATTTTTGTATGAGATTTAATTTGAGTCGGGCTATGTGAGCATCCCCGTGACTCCCCGGATGGGTCGTGACATGTAAATGAACACTCCGGTTTGGGTGAGATCTTTCTTAACTCCCTTCTCTTATGTTGTGATTACTTGAAAATAATTATTTCGTTTATTGCACGCGTGAGATAAAAAGTCACAAAAATATTTTTACAATTAACTTGGAATTTTCACTAATGGGACCAATGTCCCTTGTTTTAGCCGAACTATAAAAATATCATAATTAAAACGAGAGTCAATTTTCAATAAAATGGGATCACTCATCCCCGTTTTCATCAAATAACCAAAACGACTTTTTGAACCCTCTTCAAATAAACGCGAAGGAACCAATGTTCCTAAACATTCGAATAGGCACGAAAGAACTAATGTCCCTAAAACAATGTCCCGATTTATGTATGTCTTTTTATTTTGATCTTGTGTGAGTGATTTAAGTTTATATTCATTTCCGTTTGGGCCCTTGTAATTAATTTTGGGGCAACTTTATTTATTTTTGGGGATTGTATTCCGTCCCATTTATATTTTTTAATTTCCTTTTATTGGGGTTGTATTCCGCCCCTATTTCTCTTGTAATTGTGTGCTTGAGTGTTTATCGCTTTCATTTATCGCTTTCTTTATTTACTTTATCGCTTTCCTTTTATCGCTTTCGTACGCTTGGAATGTGCTATTTAATTTAAATGCATCAATCGCGTGAGATGAGAGATATAATTTTAAGAGGTTAAAAACTCATTTAGAATTAACCAAAGCATAAATAAGAGGGAAGTTCCGGACACCATATCTCTGGTTTAGACCGTTAGAGGTGAGAGACTTTTCCCAATTTCTCGCAAATTGGGTGGCGACTCCAAATACCTCAAAGGGGCCTTTAGGCGTCATTAGGCTAGGTAGTTCTCCCCAATGTCCTATTGGGAGGGATACACTGATGATGTCTCATGACGCCCATGATCAAAAAGAAGCAAACCAATTCCTCGAATCCCAAAGGCGAATTCAAAGCGAGGGCCCTTGCTGGGTTTTCAGGTCCGGCACGCGTCACAATGGCGACTCCACTAGGGACTTTGTGTTTGAAACTTTGCTCCGAAAGTGCTTTGGTTAAAATATATAATTGGATTTTTAAAACTTAAAATTCTATCTCTTTTTAAAAATTTGCATTACATTTTAGAGCCTTAGACTTACGCTAGTTGGTCCCTATCTTACCTCAGTGCGTTCCCAAAGCACGACCCTACTTTCACTCATTGTAGGAAAGTGTTAGGGATAATCACCAGCCCAAGCCCTGTACCTTTCGGTATATCAAATGGAGACCCGATCGATCGTTATGCTCGTGATGAGCTAGACCCGTTGGCAGGGACCATGCTTGGGTAGCCCTAAAATTTCATCACCTTGACCAAAGCCCATGTAATGCCAAGTAGGAACTTCTCCTAGGTAGCATGCTCCTTAATATAATGCTTGTGGTGTGGGTCATTACGTATTAAGCAAAAATCAACCAAACCAAATGGTCTTCATCAAAGGCTCTCATGCCCCGTCGAGCCCATCTTGATTTGATTGAATTGCCTAAATACGTAATGGCCAAAACTCATACGTATGTTCATTAGATTAAGAGTGTTATGCTGCCGGTTTTTTGCCGTATACCATGAGCGTCCAATGGGTTCCCTGTTGACCCATGGACTAAGCCCACCTAGGAAAGGACTATTTGACCTCGTGTGCGGGAGAAATAAGGTCGGAAGGATCTACTTGCTCGTATGTGGTTCCGACATGCTTCATAACTCACGATCATGCATTGTAACTGTCATCCATGCATCATTCTAACAATCTTGATCTTTCAGCCACCATAGATTTATCCAAGTGGACTAGGGGTTCTGACAGCCGGCTAGTGAGAACAGACTCGCCTTTCGAATTGCTAGAACTAGTGCCTTTTTGGGATTCTGAGTCATTCTCAACAAGTACCGAATCATCCTCAATGGCAGAAGAAATCGAAAACCTGACCACTCAAGACCTCGCTAGGAGGCTAGAGGAGTTTGAACGGCGTATGATGGACATGGTGGGGGCCATGGCCGAAAGATTTGCTCAGCTCCCTACTCCCCAAGCACCAGTTGCTCCACAACCACTGGTAGCGCCTCCTCGAGGGCAAGCCGAACCGCCTGCTGGTGGGGAGGCTCCCCTCATTGGAGGTGTTGCCCATCAACCTGTAGAAGAGCCTAAAGTTGCTGCTGTGCCTATTGACCCAAGAAGGGCAAAGGTCCCTGACCCCAATGAGGATTTTCTGATGGAAGAGGAGGTTGAAGAGATAGCAGCCCATCGAGTCGTGAGGGGTAGAGCACCCAGGGCAGAAAATGAAGCCATGAGAGGGATGAGGCAACAAATTGAGGCAATCACTCACCTATTATCAGCTGGTAAGGGAATCAACCCCGAGGACAGAGATTTGGGGGATGAGGAGCTACTGCCCCAGAGGTTCAGGATGCCCGAGCTGCCAAAATTTGACGAAACATCGGACCCGTCCGCACATATCAAGCAATAGACCCTGGTGATGAAGGGCACAGGGCTGACCAAGAGGCAAAAGGTGGACTATTTCTGCCTCAGCCTAGCGGGTCCGGCGGTTGACTGGTATCATGGCCTTGATAGGAGATCGAAGGAGGACTGGGACCTCCTGACTAATGAATTCATGAGACAATATGACTGCAGCACTAGGAGGGAGGTCACTCTAAAGGACCTCGAGCTTCTTCAGCAGAAACATGATGAATCATTCCACGAGTACCTCACCAGATGGAGGAACCGAGTTATGAAAATGAAGCGTAAGCCCGACACTGCCGATCAAATCAGACTGTTCATCAGGAACTCCTGCCTCTACTTGAGGGATTTGCTTAGCTTCAAAGGGCTCAGGGATTGGGAGTCCTTCAAGGACATTGCTGTGGAAGCCGAGGCGGCCTACCTAGCAAGGAAAGCCAGCCAAAATAACTTCGCTGGGAGGAACTTTGGAAACCAGTCAGGCTACAGGTCAGGAGGAGCCGGGGGTAGCAGTAGCAGAAACGGCAAGACAGCCGAGGTCTCGGCCACTGGAGCAGAACAGGGCCAGTGGTACTTCTCTAACTTAGGTCGACCTCTATCCGGGGTGTTGGAAAGGCTAATGAAAGAGGGCAAGTTACAGCCATTGCCGCCCAAACCAACCTTGAGCCAGGGACAGCCAGGGCACAAAACTGATTAATACTGCGGTTAGCACCAACACACTCGGCATCTGACTGACAATTGCCGAATCTTGAGGGGCAAGATCCAGGACCTCATCGACTCCAAGCAGATCACAGACCCTGAGAAGAGGGAGAAGAAGAAGAAGACGGGCTACAATGCCGTTCCTCCACCAGAGATGCGATCGGGTCAATCCACTTGAGCGGCATGTTCCTCCAAAGCCACCAGAAGGAGATTATGTTTTTCTAGATGTTTTATTTTTTTTTAATTCCATAACTCCTTTATGACAATTTGGTTATTTCAATATGATGGACAATTTTTTGCTTATTTGTATGATGTTTCTAATAATTTCATTTCTCATGAACACGATGCATTCATTCATTTTGACATTAATTCAATTAATAATACGGCTCTATCTAGTCTCGAAACTTTGGGAAAATCCAAATAAAATCTTGATAGCATCTGTTATGACTCCTGAAGTGAGATAAAAATTTGAGAGATAATAATAAAAAAAAGCCTTTGCCCGGATCTGGTATGATATGCTGAAGATTGACAAGGATATTCTTGAGATCATGCCACTTCTCGTGCCAACATGACGACAAACCAAATTTTAGAAACCATTCTTTTGCACCCCCCAACATTTGGGATGCATATCGTGCTGCCGAATAAACTCGAACTTCGAAAGCTACATCAAAAGTTAGACGAATACAACTCAAAACCACCACGAAGAATATACAACCCATCGAAACCAAGCCATATGACCTTTTCCCTCTCGACCCCTTCGAAATATGCACCCTCAAAACCAATTATAACTGACCCTTAACCATCCAGAACCCTTGTAGCCAAATTTCTTACTAAAACTTACATGCTTGACCAGATTGAACAACAATGGTCCCAGTGGTTAAGATGAAAAGTGCACGTATATGTAAACTTTAGGATTTGAGCAAAACTTGTTAAAAGAAAGAAAATTGGGGTGCAAAAAAAAAAAAAAGATTGGTTGTAAAAAAAAAAAATTGGTTGTAAAAAAAAATGAAATGAAAAATTGGGATGTAAAGAAAAGAGAGAATTGATCAGGGAGCAAGGGAATGCTATTTGAGAGCAAGCTTTATTCAAATTCTGCTGACCTACACATGCCTGCACATTGCCATTCTTCTTAGCTACTGAAGAGGACCAAAAGGGCTAACCCCCGAGCCATCCATCCAATCCCGACAGTTGAAAAGCCATTCCAGGGTTCAAACTACTGAGGCCGATAAAAGTACCCCAGATCATCCAAGCCCAACCTGTCACCCTATCTCAACCATTGAAAGGCCATTCCGAGCTTTGAACCGCCAAAGCCAATAAAAGCCAAGCGTGAGAGTTCACATTCAAGCCCCAAATAAGGAACCCATCACCTCAACCAGTCTGCGCAAGGGCTAAGACCAAGATTTTGATACCAAGAAGAACCATTCTCAGAAGCAGCAGTCTCCCCGGCTGACGAAGATGAAAGCGAATTTAACCAATACTGACGAACTGAAGGAGGGTCCATGGCAAAGGCTAAATAAAGAATTAAAAAAAAGAGAGAGAGAAAATATTCAATCAAGAAAACCCGCGAGGGCTGATTGATAACAGGAGTTTGATGCTCTCAAAATCTATCCCGAGATTAGATGAGGTCTCATATTTTTCGAGTTAGTGCCAAATAGTGATCATGTGTTATGAAATCAGATTAAAATATATGCATTTATGCAAAGATGTATTGGTATGACCAGAGCAGTTCGTCTTGCACACTCAAAGTTGTCTGAGCCTGGCATAAAACTAGCACATTGTTACCAACTACCCCCTACCATTCTCGCTACTCAGGCACTTCAGCCAACTCATCTTGCTACCTACTATGAAGCTAACCCTACAACACCTTCCAATTAAAGACCCGAGCTCATACAACCATAATCTGAGACATAAGCACATGCCAATCATACCCGAAAGACCTTTCGCAACAACGTCAACTTCTCTCTCTCTCAAAAAAAGAAAAAAAAAAGAAAAGGCCGTTAGAGATGAAAACCATGACCGGCGCTCTAAGCAAAAGTTAGGCCAAAGGGCAGGCTGAAAACTTGGTGACAGGCAGTCTTCCCTACAAAAAATGAAATAAATAAAAGTCGCTGGATTGGGTTGGGTCCATTTCAGGCAAAAAATAAGGCACAGGGTTATGTGAAAATCCGACAAGGACGCATCTCCCGCTAAGAAAAGCTAGTGTGAAAATCCACGAGGGATGTACTACCTTCAAAAAATGACTACAGGTATCAGAAGAGAACCTCATAATCCCCCAGAGGCATGAAACTCAAAAGCAATTCCAGAGGGCACCGATCCTACTGCAAATTACGACCAAATCAGCTGTCGCCTCCAAAATCCACTTAGACGAATTCTTGCCCTGCATTCCTGCATACATATGCATCTCACGTGCATGCTCACCACTTTTCCTGCATGTTTTTCTTTCTAAGTCTTGCAGAAAGAAAGAATCAAATGCCAACGCCAACGAAAGGGCAAGCGGCAATATCGTTCAAAACATCAATTCAATCCAAGTCAGCAACCAAAGACTTCTCAGGGAGCAGCAGCCAAAGACTTCTCAGGGAGCAGCAGCCAAAGACTTCTCAGGGAGCATCAACCAAAGACTTCTCAGGGAGCAGCAGCCAAAGACTTCTCAGGGAGCATCAGCCAAAGACTTCTCAGGGGGCAATCCAACCGAAGACTTCTCAGGGAGCAAAAACCAAAGACTTCTCAGGGAGCAGAAATCAAAGACTTCTCAGGGAGCGGCAACCAAAGACTTCTCAGGGAGCATCAGCCAAAGACTTCTCAGGGAGCGGCAACCAAAGACTTCTCAGGGAGCATCAGCCAAAGACTTCTCAGGGAGCATCAGCCAAAGACTTCTCAGGGAGCAGCAACCAAAGACTTCTCAGGGAGCATCAACCGAAGACTTCTCAGGGAGCATCAGCCAAAGACTTCTCAGGGAGCAGTAGCCAAAAACTTCTCAGGGAGCAGCGAACCGAAGACCTCTCGGGGGGCGATCAACCGAAGACTTCTCAGGGAGCAGCTAACCGAAGACCTCTCAGGGGTCGATCAACCGAAGACTTCTTAGGGAGCAGCAACTAAAGACTTCTTAGGGAGCAGCTAACCGAAGACCTCTCAGGGGGCGATCAACCGAAGACTTCTCAGGGAGCAGCGAACCGAAGACCTCTCAGGGGGCAATCAACTGAAGACTTCTCAGGGAGCAGCGAACCGAAGACCTCTCGGGGGGTGATCAACCGAAGACTTCTCAGGGAGCAGCGAACCGAAGACCTCTCAGGGGGCGATCAACCGAAGACTTCTCAGGGAGCAGTTAATCGAAGACTTCTCAGGGGGCGATCAACCGAAAACTTCTCAAGGAGTAGCCGGCTAATCGAAGACCTCTCAGGGGGCAATCAAATGAAGACCTCTCAGGGGGCACCAACCAGTCAAAGACCTCTCAGGGGGCGCCGATCAGCCAAAGACCTCCCAGGGGGCACAACCTCAGAAAGCATAACACACCAACAATCTCTCCTTGTTCGGGAAAGCGACCGCCTCAGGTACGTGTCTCTTCCATTCTTTTCTGAATTTTGGCTCACTTAGGCACCTAGGTTCTAAGTTTCCCAAAATTGGGGGCAACAGTAGACACCGCGTCCCGAGGCGGTCAAAGATCAGGATTATCCGATGATGAGAATGATACCGGCTTACAGGCAGAGGTGTCAAAAATGATGTTTCCCTTGTCGAGATCCTTTTTTTTATCATAAAAAATTTTTAATTTATTTTAAAAATAATATTATTAGAAAGTGTTATTTTTGATATTTGAAAAAAAAGGAAATTAAATTAGTTAATTAATTTCATTGAATTAAATTAAATTAACTGATTTAATTTGAAAAAAGAGAAATTGAATTAACTAATTAATTTAATTGAGTTAAATTAAATTAAATTAATTGATTTAACTGAAAAAATAAGAAAATTAAGTTGGATAATTAATTTGATTGAATTAAATTAGTTAATTAATTTTATTGGGTTAGTTAATTAGTCTAATTAGGAAAAATAAATAAAAATATAAAAGATGAAAAAAAAGAGATTTAAAAGGTTTTTGTAAAAAAATAAATAAATAAATAATAAAGTGTTTTAACGTGGTGGTAAAGTGTCCATATGGCCACTTTACCACCTGGGTTGCGTGGTGGCCGCTTGGCCACCGCGCGACCACCTGCCCCTCACGTGCACATGCGTGCAACTGTCCCCCGCGCGCGCTGTGACCTTCACCACGCGGCCACCTGCCCAGTCCCGTTGCTTTCACCGATTTTCTGCATTTTTCAGACTGTTTTTCAGTCCGTTTTTTCCGTTTTTCACCGTTTTGTGTTATTTTCGATTTACAAAATTAAAAGTTATTTTGGTTTTTCTCCTTTTTTGGCCAAGCCTGAGTTCAAATGGGGACTAGCTCTTCATTTTTGAAAAGGGGGGGACAGCAACTTTGAAAAAAAAAAGAGTTCTCTGTTTTCCTCTCAAGAACAACCCAGCAAAAATTTTCAACTTATTTTTCCAGTTTTTTTTTATTTTCATCTTCCATTCTTTCTTTAACATTTTTCCACCGGAAAATTCATTTATAACAAACAAGAATCAATTTTCTTTATTTGACAAATATTTTCCCGAAAAAGTACTTTCTCTAAATTTTTGTCTAAACTTCTCTCCTTTAATTTTTTACACTTTTCTTCGCCAAATCTCGACAAAGGGAGCAGATCCCAGCACTTCTCATTTCAAATACACACCTCTGAGGGTAAACACTTGGACCAATTTTATTTATTTATTTGCATATTATTTATTATTGTGAGCATTTTTGCCTCTTTTGCCATCAAGAAATCATGCCTTTTGTCTAATATTATTCTTTTGTTTTTGCTACTGTTGGTATATTATTTGTGACTATAATTTATTTTTTGTGAATCCTGGTGCCGCCATCTCCTTTGTATTTATTTATTTGTTTATTTATTTATTTATTATTATTATTATTATCATCATCAACATTAATATTAGCACTGTTATTTTTTACCTCTATTATTATTATTATTATTATTATTATTATTATTATTATTATTATTATTATCATTATAAATTGACTTGCCTAACATTTATTTCGTTTTTACTCGATTAATTTTTAGAATTATTACTAATATTTCTGATGTCAATTTTTGTATGAGATTTAATTTGAGTCGGGCTATGTGAGCATCCCCGTGACTCCCCGGATGGGTCGCGGCATGTAAATGAACACTCCGGTTTGGGTGAGATCTTTCTTAACTCCCTTCTCTTATGTTGTGATTACTTGAAAATAATTATTTCGTTTATTGCACGTGTGAGATAAAAAGTCACAAAAATATTTTTACAATTAACTTGGAATTTTCACTAATGGGACCAATGTCCCTTGTTTTAGCCGAACTATAAAAATATCACAATTAAAACGAGAGTTAATTTTCAATAAAATGGGATCACTCATCCCCGTTTTCATCAAACAACCAAAACGACTTTTCAAACCCTCTTCAAATAAACGCGAAGGAACCAATGTTCCTAAACATTCGAATAGGCACGAAAGAACCAATGTCCCTAAAACAATGTCCCGATTTAAGTATGTCTTTTTATTTTGATCTTATGTGAGTGATTTAAGTTTATGTTCATTTCCGTTTGGGCCCTTGTAATTAATTTTGGGACAACTTTATTTATTTTTGGGGATTGTATTCCGTCCCATTTATATTTTTAATTTCCTTTTATTGGGGTTGTATTCCGCCCCTATTTCTCTTGTAATTGTGTGCTTGCGTGTTTACCGCTTTCATTTATCGCTTTCTTTATTTACTTTATCGCTTTCGTATGCTTGGAATGCGCTATTTAATTTAAATGCATCAATCGCGTGAGATGAGAGATATAATTTTAAGAGGTTAAAAACTCATTTATAATTAACCAAAGCATAAATAAGAGGGAAGTTCCGGACACCATATCTCTGGTTTAGACCGTTAGAGGTGAGAGACTTTTTCCAATTTCTCACAAATTGGGTGGCGACTCCAAATACCTCAAAGGTGCCTTTAGGCGTCATTAGGCTAGGTAGTTCTCCCCAATGTCCTATTGGGAGGGATACACCGATGATGTCTCATGACGCCCATGATCAAAAAGACGCAAACAAATTCCTCGAATCCCAAAGGCGGATTCAAAGCGAGGGCCCTTGCTGGGTACTTCCGGCGCGCGTCACACCAACAGCTAAGCCACATGGCAGCCTCCTATTGGACCAATAATTCCACTTCTTGACTTATTACTCTTTGGACTTCACAAATCTCACTTAAGTCCTTGCAACTTCCATTATACTCCCTAAGACAATTATTTACTCACTTGAACTTTATTTATCTTTTCAATTAGGCCCTTAATTACTCAAATTCCACATGCACTGATTACCAATTACTTCTAATCCACTAACCAAAATTACCGAAATACCCATCACTTATCCGACATGCATACAAATTCCGACTAGGCCCAATTTGGGGTGTGACAACTCTTCCCTCCTAAAAGAATTTCGTCCTCGAAATTCACTTACACCGGGAAGAATTCCCAACACTACACCCCAAGATCCCATCAGACTCATACACTTCATTTTCAAACTACTCACTTGCTTACAATCATCACCATCGCTATACTCTTAAATCGCTTTCTTATATTCAAATCAATCATATTTACCTGGATAATCATTACTCAACTGCACCTCAGAAATCAAAACACAACACTTCACACATAATTCATTTAACTTTCCTTGGTAGCTACACAAATCCTTTAATACTTCAAAGATATCCGTCATACATGCTGTTCTCTTAACAATACTTCTGTTAAACTCCAAAATCATTTCACATTCACTTGCATAAGATTCTGAAATACTCCATGTACACCCTGTCAGCTTTCTCTCAATCAAAACGCATATGCCAATGTTTCTCATGTATGGTCAAAAGGATGATAATGCAATGAGAATGTGATGGCTCATGTATGCAGAGTGATGCAGAAGAAATGCAATTGATGCTATAATGATGCACTTTATCCCATCCCCATGATTCAATATGCTTTTTATTCAAATACTTTTTCTGGAGATAGCTGACAAGTATACAGAATATTACCAAAACCTGACAAAATCCAAATACCCTTCCATCTCAAAATACCAAAAACAACTTTACTCAAACATACCAAAACAAACTTACCGAAAGGCTCTGCAGGCTCTGTCTCTTTGCTGCGGTGTGCAATAAATCCCGATGGCACACGGGTGGTCCTAAGAAGTTCCTCAACATCCTTCCTAGCTTGCCAAGCCAGGTCCTCCCCCATCTTGGGACAAGCCGCAATTTGATGCTCCATACTGCTACATCTGAAGCAAGCACCCGTGAATTTTTGACACTGACCCCGATGTCGCTTCTGGCAGTGCTGACATATTGGCGGTACCCATTTCTTTTTACACTTTCCCTTATGTTGCTTCTGACAATGTTGACACATCGGAGGTTCTTGAATCCTTTTTCCCGTTGACACTTCTCTACCTGAGACCTTTCTTTTCTATGGTACCTTCTGAACAGGGTCTTGAGAAACCCGAGGAGCAGTCAGCCTATCCAAAATCCGAATCAATCCTTGCACTAATGTCCTATCATTAGAAACAGGACCGGAATCTCCAACCATAGGATGCTCAGAAATACTCTGCTCAGCACTAACTGGGTTCACACTTCCTGTTGTCTCGCCCACATTCTCACTAGGATCAGACTCCATCTATACACAACACCATACCAGACACATCTAAATTAGGCCACGACACAAAATCGACTCGCATGCAAAAACACGACACATAACAAACAAGACAACTAAAACCATCAAACCTGGGCTCTGATACCACAACTGTAACACCCCCTACGTCCCCGTTGGAAGGACGCCGAAGAGCGCTACCGACGTTCACTCACATACATGCACACATACACTGTGTAGAAGCATACATTCATACATAATCATACATGCATAAATGCGGGATAATTAAAAACTTACCTTGCGGGCAAAAGCTGGTCATGCATTAACTCACACACTCGCAAGCACCAAGTTGAAGCATAAGCACATGCACACACACATACACTCTTTCAATCAACGGAAGCAATAAGCAGGCGATATAACTAAGGAATAACTTAACACATACTTACAACAGCATTTCATCATCCGAACATTACATTAAGATCCTTACATAACTCATTTACAAAAGGCTACAGAAATACAAAAGCCAAAAATACAGAAGCTGAACAAAATACAAAACTTCTAACTCCTATGTGGCCGATCTTGCAGATGCTCGACTCGAACCGAACCAAACCTGCCACCTGCAGGGAAAAGAATCCTTGCTAAGCGATAAACGCTTAGTGGGAAGAACACGCAAGCAACAATGGACGGCCATTCACAATTTTCGCCAAGGCAAGTCACATACACAAATGGCATATGCAAATAATCATAGCAGATAGATATACATGCCTGTAAATAAAACCATGAACTCGGAAACTCACATCCACATGCATATATATACATATATACAATACTTCTTTGTTCATGTCACTGTCATATACATACGGTTATCACATTTTATAATCATATTAAGCAAATCAAGCAGACGAAAGACCATATAAGATACATATATTATCATGTAGGAATACTTACGATCCCACATGCATATACTTACCGAGATATTAGATATCAGAATTGCGTCATGCACAAACACAAACCATTAAACATGCAATTATCATACCAGAATGTCTAGGTACTCAATAAAAGCCAATTCACATGAGTTGCAATTAGTATATACATCTAGCATGCAGATTTATAGAAATCTCAACATGTCCATATCATACCATAATACACCCACACTAGCCGAGAACCAAGGGACATCATCTAAACACTACTCTTCCACTGCGCAACTCTAATACATAAAGTATCATGTCGTGAATGCGACACATGACAACATATTGAAGACGTTATGATAACTGAGTCCAAAGAGGCATATAACATAACATTCCGTTATGGCACATCCACTTATCGAAAGCTGATCCACATACCCAGCATCACAATAATACATATATATATAATCAAATAATGAGATGAAACGTATGCTAACATACCGAGACTACTACCATAACAAAACTAGAGAAAACAATTAACATTACTCAATATTTATAACAATCCATAGTCAAGAATGCACTCATACTTCTACTAATTCACATGATTCACCATAATGGTCAAAAGTACAAAATCACATTCATGTACATACTAATTAGCCCAAGCACTTAATAATTCAGGCTTCTATTCAACCCATTTAGAGATTCATAATCTCGTTCAGATACATAACTGTTCCACATGTCCGAAATAATGCTCATTCAGATATCACATTCATTTACTCATATCTGACAAAATGAATAGAATACCTGCTAACTCAAAATCGTGGATAACGAGTGAACTGATAGTACCTTGCTGGTACGGACTGAATGGTAGTGAGCTTACAGTACCTTGCTGGTACGGACTGAATGGTAGCATACCTTATGGGTACAAGTCAATAAGCAACATCATTTTCCACATTCAAAAATATTTTTCAAGGGGGGGGGGGGGACCTTAAACAAGATCCAAACACATTGAAAAGGATCCGAACACATTAAAAAGGGTTCGCGAGGAACTAAACGGGGGACCTGATCAGGGTCCAAACATCCAAAGGGCGCTGCAACTATAGGGCTCTATTATGCATGCCTTACTATCCACTAACTTGACTCAAGCAGGTCACGCATAAATGATTCACGATTCAAATCACATAGTACATATATATATATATCATCATATGTAGAACAGAGTATGATAGGCATATCAATATGTTCATGATGCCAAACATGCATTGAACAATTTACATTGCAATCCATTCACACACTTTAACTTTATTCATTACTTTAAGACATATCAAGATCAAATATAAGAAACCATATTATACCAGTAAATGACATCAATAAACTAAGTCATATATCAACATGCGGAATCATAAAACATTTACTTACTTAAACATAGGGTTCAAACACCCGAAATCACCTTCAAAACCATTTACAATAATTATTATTCATAAATAAAATTATAGATAAGCATAACACATTGGTTCCTAAGCTAAGGCATAATATGGCATTCAGACATTAATCCTATCATTCAAATAAGTTAGCACAGTAACATGCTATTCACATATAAAGTTCTTAACTTGAGCATAAATAACCCATCTCCATACCAAAAATAGCATTCATAAATTTAGCATAGCAAAGCATACCATTAAGTTATGTGAGATATGTAAAAAGACACTAATTAATATTTTAACCCAAGCATAAGAGAAAAAGGAGTAAAAAGGAAGAAGGTCAAAAATCTATAAAACTGAGGACAGTAGCGTTTTACATACCCATACCGCCGTGTAAGTCACCTTACACGGGGGTATGGTTTAGACCTTACCGCCGTGTAAGACAACTTACACAGGTACTGGCACAAAAACATTTCACACGGCGGTATGGGGAAACCCTTACCCCCGTGTGAGACGTTCAGCTCAAAACGTTCTTAGGGTAGTAGCGTTTTACACGGCGGTAAGGGACTACCCATACCGCCGTGTAAGACGACGGCCTTACATTTTCTGAGGAATTTTCTCGATTCACACGGCGGTGAGCCAATTCCTTACCGTCGTGTGACTTCTGAAAATTCCAGAAATTGCAGAAATCACTCCAATTTCGAACCCAAAATCCACATACATCAAAATTGCACTTAGTAAACCATAAAATTCACCCAGAACTTACCTTTCCAACACAACTTATTATCACCTTATGTAATATCATGCTCAATCAAGCAATTTATCCAACAATTTAAGAATCACATTTGAGTAAAACTTTTACATGCATAACTCACCAAAATCACCATCTTAAGCTCACAATTCCAGCTCTTAACTCAACATATGTACACTATCATATCCCACACACCATTTTAAACACCAAACATCTTACAAATTTCCAGAATCATGCCAACTTCAAATCACCAAAACATAACCATTCAAGAAAATTCCCAAACAAACACATGCAAAAACTCATAACCAAACACTCAAATTTCTGGAAAACAAGTACAGATACACATTTATGATCCAAAAAGAAATAGGGCAGAGACAACTCAAAACTCAATTTCAAAAGTTAAAGCTCCCGAACCTCTTTGAAGCACCAAGACCACCATCCTCTTCAAGCTTTAATCTTCAACCCTTTCCTTGCCTTTAAGCTTCTTCTTGTCACCCAAAGCTTGCACAGACCAAAACCCACAAATTACTCTTCCAAAAACCCTAACTTAAACAAAATCAGAAGAAGAAGAGGAAGAAGATGAACCCAAAAACGCAGGGAACCTAAACCCAAACACATACCTCTTTAATCTTGCTCCAAAACTCAATCAAAATCACCTCTAAGCATGTACAAACCCCAGCTAAAAGAAAGAAAAGGAAGAAGTGCAGAAAATGAAGAAAGAAGAAGCAAGAAAATGTGAGAGGGAAGAGAGAACGTGAATGCAGATTTTCTGTGTTCTCTCTCTCTCTCTTTCTCTTTTCTTCTTTTCCCATTCAATGCCAAACAACTAAGCCACATGGCAGCCTCTTATTGGACCAATAATTCCACTTCTTGACTTATTACTCTTTGGTCCTCACAAATCTCACTTAAGTCCTTGCAACTTCCATTATACTCCCTAAGACAATTATTTACTCACTTGAACTTTATTTATCTTTTCAATTAGGTCCTTAATTACTCAAATTCCACATGTACTGATTACCAATTACTTCCAATCCACTAACTAAAATTACCAAAATACCCTTCACTTATCCGACATGGCATACACATTCCGACTAGGCCCAATTTGGGGTGTGACACCGCCTTTTTTCGATTTTTGACTCGCGGGGCATTTATTCTTTTCTTTTGATTTTTAGTCTTTAGCCATGGAACCTCTCGAGTCTGTCGATATTGACTGGTTCTTTAAACTAGTCTCCATCATTGTCTGTTAGAATCGCTGCTCCTTTAGATAACACCTTCTTTCCAAATGATCGAGCAAGTCTTTTTTTATAGATTCGGTTGTGATAATAAGCTTGCGACCTGTTCTTCTCTAACATGTTCAATTGCTGCAATTGTTGCTGTGCCCAATTAGTTTTCTAAATTTGGGCTTCCATGACTACCCCTAACGACTTGAGCTCCACTTCAACAGGCAACACTTTTTCCATCCCATACACCAAGGAATAAGGCGTTGGCTCCCGTAGAGGTTCTGACGATGGCTCTACAGCCCCAGAGTGCAAAAGGCAATTTCTATGCCCAACTCTTATAGTTCTGAACCATTTTGGCCAAAATCTTCAGATTTGAATGATTAGACAGTTTTTTTTTTTCAACTTTAAAATTCCTTTTGCCTTTCGTAGGGATACAATTCAAGATTTCAAAATTTAAAGAAACTTAGTTTATTAGTTTTAAAGTATGTATATTAAAAAATTAAGGGATGACAAATATGAAAATAAGAGCTTCTGTTCGTAAAATTTGTGAAAAATGTCGACTCTGCCTAAGGGTGATATGAAGAAGATTTATGATGCTCAGTACCATACTTCTGGAGCACCTTCCTAGCTTTAGCCATAACTACGCCCCCCGTCTTTGGACACAACATGGTGTGGGAGACCATATTAACATATCAAATTCCTTTGGATGAACTTGTCCATATCCCGAGTGTCGACTTTCTTGAAGGACTCGACTTCTACCCACTTGGTGAAGTAGGCGATAGCAACTATGGTGAACCAATGTCAGTTGGAGGCCGTAGGGCGCACTTCCCTTATGATGTTTATTCCCCAAGCTCGAGCAATCCATATCCATTGCAAGCCAATAGAACCCTTGTCTCATGATCTTTTCTGCTAGTATTAAACCGTTCATATGGGCTCCATAGATTTTGACATGAATTTCTTCCATGACCTTCTTAGCTCCTTTCTCGTCCACACATCTTAACCGAATGCCATCGACTTGCCATTTGTACAATACAACACTTATGCAGATAAACTGAGTAGACAGTTTCACTACAAGAAAATTGCAATTTAGCAACGGAAAATAGCAATAAAAATTTGATATTTTTCGTTGCTAATTAAAAATAGCAACGGAAATTAGCAATGGAACTTTTGGTTGCTAAACCGGCAGTTACTAATTTTTAGCAAAGGAAATGAAATTCCGTTGCTAAATTTAGCAACAAAAAAAGAATTCCGTTACTAAATTCAACCAAGTAAAGTTTTAGTGAATTGGTAATTTTTAGTAACGGAATGTTTCCGTTGCTAATTTTGGCAACGGAATTCAAATTTCTGTTGCTAAGTTTAGCAACGGAATTATAATTTATGTTTTTAAATTTGGCAACGGTCCTTAGCAACGGAATAATTTTTCATAGCAATGAAAACTTTTCGTTGCTAATTTAGCAACGAAATTGTAGTTTCTGTTGCTAATTTAGCAACGGAATTATAGTTTTCGTTGCTAAATTTGGCAACGGTAGCACTATTTCGTTGCTAATTAGCAACAGAAACTACAATTCCATTGCTAAATTAGCAACAGAAGCACTATTCCGTTGCTAATTAGCAACAGAATAGTGCTTCCATTGCTATTTAGCAACGGAACCTACAATTCTGTTGCTAAATTAGCAACGGAAATTGCAACTCCGTTGCTAAATTTAGCAACGTAAAAATAAATTACACTACATATTTTGGCAATGGTACTAGCAATTGTACATAAATTACCATAAAGAATTATCGTTGCTAAATTTATCCATAGAAATTAATTGATTTTATTGGTAGCATAAGATTTTAATTAAATTTTAATTTTATTGGACATAAAATAAATATAATCCAAATTCATAATGCAATTTACTTGTAATAGTATAAATGTACGAGAATAAATACATATTCTACTATAAAGTAAGAATTCATAGAAACTAATAAAGACACAACATAAAATCGGTATCCATACCTAAATGTTACAAATCTAAACTATGTAGTTGGTGAAGGAGGACGATCTGGCTACTCTGGCTGCTGAGAGGTGTTGTCCTTGCTTGTCATCTCTTTTATCTCATTCTTTAGTTGGATTATAATATCGAGCAACATACTGACAGTATTCTCTAACTAAATGACTCTTTCAGAAGGTTCAGAACGCCTACTACAATCAACTGTAGATGATGTAGAGGAATGTAAATGGGATGTATTTGTAATAGATCGTAAGCCAAAAATCCTTCCCCGATTATTCTTACTACCAATTGCTTCAAGAAATATCTGACTCTCATCCACATTTTCAGAGTTCTGCCGCTGTTGAGTGAGAGTCTCTTGTAATTGCTCCTATAATTACAATAGTTACAATAAATTAACTATATTTTCATAAAATAATTAATATTCATATATAAAATTTACGTACATTGAGTTGTCTGCAATGAGTATTAACAAATGTCTAACCATCATGCTTTTTTGTATTGGTGTACATAAATACTTCAGGATATGTAGGCCTCTTACCCATGAACTTTTCCTGCATAACCAATTAAACTCAAGTTTATAAAAAATTCAGCAGAATTTCCTTTGAAATATAAAAATTATCTCTTGTGAAATAAAAAAAAAATTATCTCAAAAATGCATCCATCTAATGGAAACAGACATATATTAAACCATCATTATCCAACCAAATCCAAAATTCACAGTACAGAAGAAAAACTAGCCAATGGACAAAAGCAAAATTCAAGGGCAGAACAACCAGTCAAAGATTCAAAGTAACTACCCGAAGAAAACCAGCCAGTAAACAAAAGCAAGATACAGTTCACCCATTTCATCAGAGATTGTAATGCAGAAAATTTTCAATATCAAGCCTTGGATAGAGGGTATGAAGACAGAGAATCCACATAGCCAACCTCAACCTAGATATAGGATAAGGCTTAGTTTTTACTGTACTTCACACCCAGTAACCTCCTTTTAACTTTAATCTACCAGATACTTCACATTAGTTTTTATTCCATTCCATTCTATTGCTAAGGCAATATAATCTAATGTATTTTTTTTCCAGCACAACTAATATGAAGTATGCTTGGGAACTATGATTAGATGGGGATTTGAAATTTTTTTTCATAATGGAAAAAAAATGATAACAATAAAAAAAGCCGATGTTATTATTACCAGTTTATTTGCATGCTTGTGATGGCTCAAAGATCCTCCAGTGTGCACGGCTAAACTCTCTCCATCTAAGCCTCCCCGTCTGTTTGAAGAATTTCTCTCTGAAATAGCAATTGCTTCGGGTGATGCCCAGTATTCCTGCCAACGACCCCATATTTCTTCGGAATTAAAAGAAGGTTGAACACCTTTCTTGTGTAATTTAGCAACAAATTCTTTATATCGATGACAAGCATGCTTTTCCCAAACTTGATAAATGACCCTATTAAATTTTAAATCCTAAAAAATTTCTTTCTGAAAAAAACATAATTTAATTATTATAAATTACAATAGATATCTCATTAATGTATAAAATCAGCTATTTCGTAACAAATAGCTGTAATTTATTTTTTGTACCTCAAACTCTTGATAGTAAAAATCCCTTATCTGCAGAGAGAGATTCTTCCATACATAACCCTCAATTTCTATCCTCTCTCTGAACGTGGATCTAATCTTTCTTGAGCACTTACCTGATGGAATAAATTTGTTAATATGAACAAAATTAAATCAATTTCAAATTAGATATCTATAGCAATAGATATAAACTTATGTTATCTTCTAATACAAAATTAGATCAATACTCACATATCATTGATAATCTTAATGTAAATTCTTCCATCAACTCCCTTCGCACCAGGCTGGAAGCCTTCTTCTTCATCCTCAGCATCTACCGCCGATTCAATAGTCGGTGTAGATCCAAAGTCAAGTGCGGGAGTAGATGCAACTATAGGTTGTGCTGATATATCTAGATTGTTTGATGCTGAATCACTTGCTAGATTAGGAGAGCCATTGGGGTTTGCAGTTGGTGAAGGTGATGCCCGATATGGCTGTTGAGGATCTGAACCTAACACACCTAAACCTGTAGGTCCTACAGGTTGAGATGGGTGCACTTGTGTACTATCGCCTCCATCCGATGTTAATCTAAGCCTGGGCGGCAACAATTTATTCTTTCTTTTGGGTGGCATATTTTGTACCTGAAAAACAAACAAATGGATCATTCTTATTGTAATAGAACAATATAATTATAGCATATATCACAATATTACATTGATTCAATAATAACATATTTGGATTATGATATAATAAAAATAACACATACTCAAATTAATCGCTGTCATCACTTAATTGCACATCAAAATCATCCTCTGTTTCAGAATAATCAGAATCAAGGTCGGGCTCATCTTCAAAATTCGGCCCATCTATGGATTCCTCATCATCTCCAGATAAAATTTCCATAAATTCATTATTTGGATCATTTAAAAGTTTATTCTCAAAACATGAATTTATTTCATGTACATTCGGTTCTTCTTCCTGAAATGCTTCACTTTCATTTGTCTTGCTTACTCCTTTTACCTGTCCTTCAAAAATACCTCTTGGTTTTACTTTGTAGACTGCCAACCAATCTAACTTATCACATCTTAAACTGGGATAAGGGACTGTAGACACCGGGTCCCGAGTAGCCTTGATCAGGATTACCCAATGATGAAATTAAGTGTACCGATTTATAGGCAAAAAGAATGAAAGTTAGAAGTGATAATTTTTTTGTCGTTTTGATTTGTTAGGAATAAATAAAAATATATTTTAAAAATTATTTTGGGACAAAAAGGGTATGTTTTGAAATTATAGTATTTTATAAAAATTAAAAAAAAATCGGCGAATGTCAAGCGCGGCAGCGCCCAGCGTGCACTGAGCTGGGCGAGCGATGCCCTGAGCGTCACCCGCACGTGTGGGCGATGCCCAAGGTGTCGCACGCACGTTCTGCGCGCGAGCTGGGCGCAGCGACGCCTATCGCTCGCCCAGCTCGCCCCCTGGTCGCCCGATTCTGCCATTTTTGACGTTTTTGGCCTAAAAAATTGTTTTTCTTCTTTTTTTTAGTAGAATTCAGTGCAAAATCTTTCTAAATTCCAAACCCTTCCAATTCTTCAGTTTTGGCATTTATTGGAATAAAATCAATTTAATTTAAGGGAATTAAAATTCTAATTTTTGGGGGGGTGAATAAAAAGGAATTTTGGAAGGAAAATTAGGGGGATTTTCTTTAGAAAAATGATCTTCTTCTTTCTTCTCTAAAAAGCAAATTCTCTCAAATTTTCTAAATAATTTTTCCAAGAAAATTATCAAGGCAAAAAAATAATAATTTTTGTTCTTGGTGACTTTCTTCTTTTCAATTAACAATTTTTACCTTAAGACAAATAAATCAATTGTTTGTTCTTGAATAAAAATTCATTTTTCAACATTTTATTTTCCTAATTTTATTTCTATAAATCAAGGCAAGAAATTGGATCATCTACCTTCATTTCTTCAAGATAATTTTGAGGGTAAACATTCTTGGCTCAATTTCTTATTTTAATTTTTAATTTCATTTTTTTTGTTTCCAATTACCTAGTTAACATGTAAATTCTTTTAGTCCTATTATTTTCTTCTTATTTTTTGTTCTTTTGTTTTTAATTAATTATTTATCATGTAAATTCTCTTAGATCTATTGTATTATGTTTATTCTTATTCTTTTATTCAATTGTTCATGTTAAACTAACATGTAAATTCTCTTAGATTTATTTTATTTTCTTAGTTAATTGTTCATATCATGATTCCTCACTCATATTATTATCACTATTTTTGTTCATATATCATTGTTATTATTACTTAACATGTTTTAGCATGATTAACTTATTTTATTCTTGCATGACTATTGGGATTGTTCATATTTCATATGCTTTATTATTATTATTATTATTATTATTATTATTATTATGCACATGAGATTTTGTTGTTATTGTTTATGTTATCTTGCATATTGGATTTTTTATTTTGTCCATTATTGTTTTTATACATGCTGAATTTTATGTTTGTTTTTTTCTATTCATGTTTTTTTGCATGTTGAGTTTTATAATTATTATTTTATGTTTGCTTATGCATGTTGGCTTTTATCAATATTATTAATATGTTTTATGCATGCTAAATTTTATATATATTATACTTTTTATGCATGATTGGATATAATTACTATTATTTTGTGCTTTTATGCATGTTAAATTTTATTAGCACTATTTTATGTTATTTTTTATGCATGCTAAATTGTTAATTAATTAAATTGCAAATTTTTATTATGTCATTTTAATTGGCTTATCATACATAATGCAATTTTGTTTGCCTTAATTTAATTATTTTCATGTTATATGTTTAATTCATTTTTTATTACTAACTTCATTTTCATTTGTTTTTATTTTCAATACTCATTTTTATGTGTGAGTTTTTGCCAAGTGGGAGCCCATGGAGACTTGAAGATACCTTTTGGATGTTGTTCATTTTTTTTTATTGTTTTTCATTATTTTTGTTTCGTTTGTTTTATCATGTAATTTGTAATAAGTTTATTTAGTTTTATTTTTATGCACGTTTAATTAAAAAATCACAAAAATATTTATATTAATTAATTTGATTTTTTTCCAAATAAAAAGGGGACCAATGTCCTAGCTTTTTCATCCAAAATAAAAAATTATTTTCTTTAATTATGCATGAGAGGACCAATGTCCTCATCTTTAATAAATAGCCCGATTTATGTATGAATTGTATTTTATTTACCAATGGGGGTTGTATTTCGCCCCCTCGTTTTGTCGTAATTTATTTTGCTTTCATTTGCTTTATCTACCGCTTTCTTTATGTGATTGACATGCGCTTTAATTAAATTGCATTAAAATTGAATGAGAAATGGGATGAAACACTAAATTCAAAACTCAATTATAAACTTAATCACGGTATGAATAAATGGGAAGTCCCGAACCATCTCTGGTCTTTGGGCTCAACGAGGCGAGAGGACCATTTCAATGTTCCATTGGAATGAGACTTCCAAGACACCTCTAGTGTCCCGTAAAAAGCCTTTAACTTGCATAGTCCTAGGCTCCACGAGGCGAGAGGGCCATCCTAATGTTCTATTAGGATGGGGCCTCCAAGACCCCTCTGGCTTGCCCAAAATGGACATAGTAGCGCAATCTTAGGCTCACTGAGGCTAGACGACCTTTTTCAATGTTCTATTGGGTGGCGACTCCAAGAAACCTCCTTGTTGCCCAAAATGGACGCACTTGTAATTTCTTACAAGTTTTATGAACCTCTCCCGATCGCCCTAAAAGCGGGCATTCGGGGCGACCCATGGTTCGGCGCGCATCACAGTGGCGGCTCTACTGGGGACATAGAGATTTCCCTTCAAAAGTACCTTGGTTAAAATTTACAATTGAGTTTTAGTTTAAAATTTTCATCCATTGTTGAAATTGCATTGCATATCATTAGAGCCTTAGATTATGCTAGTTCGGTCCCTTTTCTAGCCCCGGTGTGTTCCCAAAGCACGACCCTAGATTCACTCAATGTGGGGAAGTGTTAAGGATAATCACCGGCCCAAGCCTCGTATCTTATAGTATATCAAATGGTGACCCAATCGGTCATTATGCTCGTGATGAGCTAGACCTATTGGCAGGGACGGGTAGCCCTAAAGTATCACTACCTTCGATCAAAGCTCATGTAACAATAGATACTTTCACTAGGTGAAATGTACTATAATATCGTGCCTGCTACGTGGGCCATCATATATTGAACAAAATCAGTTAAATTAAATGGTCTTTCATCAAAGGCTTTCATGCCCCGGTGAGCCCATCTTGATTTAATTGAGGTGTTTAAATACATAATGGCCAAACACTCATACGTGTGTACATTAGATAAAAGATGTTATGCTGTCGATTTTCCATTGTGCACCATACGCATCCAATGGGTTTCCTGTTAACCCTTGGACAAAGCCCACCTAGGAAAGAGACTACACTACCTCGTGTGTGGGAGAGACAAGGTTGGAAGGATTTATCCGCTTGTATGTGTTTGTTTATGTTGCATTAGCACAACCATGCATTGCATTTCAATCAAGCATCATCCTAACAAAGTGTATTCTGCAGCCATCATAGATTTGTCCAGGTGGTCAAGGGGTCCCGACGGTCAGCTAAGAAGGATTCCACTCTTGGGATTACCAGAGCTAGTGTTATATTAGAGCTCAGATTCTCTTTCAGAGAGTAGTGAGACTTTCTCTTTAGAATCATCACTAGAGATAAGTATGTTTAATCCATCAAGTGGAACCAGGGCAATAATTGCCGAAGAAGTAGGGAGAAGATTGGAAGAGTTTGAGGCTAGAATGATGGCCATGATGGGCAACCTTGCCACTACCTTAGCTCCACTTGCGATGCAGCAAGCTGCTGCTCCAATTAGGGAGCAAGATGAACAAGGGGTTGTGAGAGAGGATCCCCCTGCTGTGGCTGACCCACCTGTGGTTGAGCAAAGAGCACCAGCTCCTGTTGAGAGCAGGGAAGGCCCAAAATCTGAGGTTGACCTCTGGGAAGATGAGCAAGAGGAACAGATGGTGGCAAAGGGAAAGTCACTTAAGCTGGAAGAGGCAATGTGGAGAAAGATGGAGGAGAAATTTGAGGCCATGACAAGGATGATGACGGTAGGAAGGGGAATGAACCCCGAGGATCAGGAGCTAGATGGGGATGATCTGATCCCCCAGAACTTCAAGATGCCTGATATTCCAAAATTTGACCGCACCTCTGACCCTGCTGCACACATCAAGCAGTACTCGCTAGTCATGAAGGGGATAACTTTAACTAGAAAGCAGAAGATAGAGTATTTTTGCTTGAGTCTCACAAGAGCTGCTATTGACTGGTACTATGGGCTAGACAGAAGGTCCAAGGAAGACTGGGACTTATTGACTGAGGAGTTCCTAAAGCAATATGATTGTAGTTCCCGAATGGAAGTCACGTTAAAAGATTTAGAGCTGCTATAGCAGAAGGCTGGGGAGTCTTTTCACGAGTATCTTACTCGGTGGAGGAACCGAGTTATGGAGATAAAGAGGAAGCCGAACACTCCAGACCAGATAAGGCTATTTATCAGGAATGCCAGCCCATATCTGAAAGATGGGTTAAAAATGAAAGGTTTAAAGGACTGGGAGTCCTTGAAAGACATAGCCATAGAAGCTGAAGGAGAGTACCTGGCAAGGAAGGCCAACAATGATAATTATGCCCGGAGAAATTACGGCAATCAGGGGGTAGGAAAGTCAGTAGGGTCCGGTAATGGGAATCAGTCTGGAAATACCATAGATGTAGTAGCCACCAAAGCAGACCAAAGGCATTTCTCCAACCTAGGCAAGTCATTGTCTTGGGTACTTAAAAGGTTGATGAAGGAAGGCAAGCTACAACCAATGCCTGCTAAACCCGCTAGAAGTCAAGGACATCCCGATCACCGAGCATATCTGTATTGTGCTTACAATCAGCATACAGGGCATGACACTGATGAATGTCAAACTCTAAGGAACCATATTCAGGATCTCATTGATAACAAATAGATTACTGATCCAGAGCGTCGCAAGAAATAGTGGAGGAAATCTTCTAGTAGATATGCTTTTCATATTTGAACTTTTTTCAGTCTTGATATATGCAGTACTGTTTACATTAATTATATTAATGGCTTTTTATTTATGTTCTCATGATTTCATTATGCATGATCACAATCACAAGTCATTTACATTTGATATTAACTTAATGAATACTTCTTCATGTAATCTTGAGATCCTGTAGCATCTAATATAACTCCTGAAGAGAGGAAAATTCTGAGAGCTAAAAATAAAAAGAGAAAGTAGTGAAAGGAAAAACTAGGTGCAATTAGGGGATTGGATGAAAACTCACTAAGAGTACTAGAACCTTTCTGATTACCCGTTAAAATGATCCCTGGATAAGACAGAACCTAGAAAATGATTTAAGCAGCCCTTCTTTGTATAGCTCTTTAAATGACTGTGTCCTACCTTTATTTCATAATCGCTTGCTAGCCCGTTGAGCCTTTATGATGGTATGCTAAATGTGTGCCAATTTTGTTGTTACACATGTTAAAACTATCCCCTCGCCTAAAATGATTTTTGCCTCCCCTTAAAAGAATGGCCGTTCTAGTAAGGATGGATGTACATAATTGACAATTCTACATCATTGACAATTCTTTGGGTTATCAAAGATTGCCCTGATAAGGATGAGTTTACACTTTGGGAAGAGGATTTAGTCATGTGCCAAAGACATGAGCTCACGAGAAAAGAAAGAAAAAATAAAGAAAGAAAAAAAAGAAAAGAGAAAAAGAAAAAAAGAAAAAAAGAAGTAGAGCTCAAGATAGTAACCCCTTGATGAGTTTCTATGGTTATCTTTTTAACTTAATTGTTATTCTGAACTTGATGAGCTAAAAGTATTATTAAAACCCAAATTCAAGAATCCATTTATAGGACGCACCCATCAGTCGAGTAAATGTTACGACCATTTTTCTCTAGCAACCTGATCCTCCTTTGATAGCCATCTACTTAAGCCTAACGTTACAACCGAAGTAAGACCTTTTGATTCTTGGTTCAGTCTTATCCAATTAGCGGAGATGACCTTTTAATAAGGTTCGGTACGTAGGAAGAGGCATATGGTGTTTTTTGAGTTTCAAGCAGGAAGCCACAAGTGCATTTATGCATTTGAGTTAAGTCTTGTCCCCAACGTTGCATCTAGAATTTGCTTCAGAAAAAGAGTATTCGGGCAAAAATTAAGAGCAGAGAGAAAATTTTCAACCATGAAAACCCGAGAGAGCTGGTTGATAACAGGAGTTTGATGTGTTTAGGATCCATCTCGAGATTAGATAGGGTCTTGCATTTTAGAGATTAATGCCAAATGATGATCATGCGTGATAAAATCAGACTAGAACATATGCATTTATGCAATAATATTTCAATGTAAGCAAAGCACTCTATCTTGCATACTCAAAATGGTTTAAGTTCGAGCATAAAAAGTAGCGCATTGTTTTTCTTCGCATATGTGCAATTTACTATAAGTGGCCCTCATTGCCATCTTCATCTTAATACTTCAGCAGACTTGCCCCGACATCGGCTTCGAGCTATTCGTCAGCACAAAATCCATACGACCATTATTCAAAAAGCTAAAGGATTTTAGCCTTTAAAAAAAAAGAAGGCCGTTAGAGATGAAAACCGTAACTGGCTCTCTAAGCAAAAGTTAGGCTAAAGGGCAGGGTGAAAACCTGGAGATAGGCAGTCTACCTTACAAAAAAATGAAATAAATAAAAGCCGCTGGATTGGGTTGGATCCATTCCAGGCAAAAGTTAGGCACAGGGTTATGTGAAAATCCCCCAAGGGACGTATTACCCACAAAGAAAAGCTAGTGTGAAAATCCACAAGGGACGCACTACCTTTAAATTAATGACTTCCGATGCCCGGAGTAATAAGGCGGCATTACTTTGGATGATTTCCCTTCAGCCAGATAAGGCATAATTCAGGACATGAGTCAGAATCCCAGGCATTTGCTCATTGACCGGAGGCAAAGATGCACACCTAACGGTTCTCTCTGAAGAGTTTACGGGTCAAAGTCCCTAAGCCAAGATGCCATTTCTAGTTCCTCAGGGGGCATGGTGGAGCGGCCAAGCCATATCCTCAACGGATCCTTAACCACTCTGGACATGGTCTATCCATTTTTGCATGCATTTCATACCATTCTTTAGCAAACGCCTGCATATGGCCATTTACACTTGCATGCACAATCTATTGTATATATTCCTATGCACACAGCTTTGCAGGAAAAGTCCAAATGAAGGCCACACAGATAAAAGCTAGTCAAGGATAGCAACATTAGCACTCACCCTTCCTGGACAATCAGGTCAAGATAGAATCTACGCTGGCAAATCTCCAAGACCTCTTAAGAGGCAATTCTCTGAGGTCTCTTAAGAGACAAATCTCTTTTTCCTGCACTTTTAGTTGTATGTTGCAGACTCGGTGCGGTCCTCTGAGGAGGACATCGTTTTCACTTTTAGTAATCTGTAGCAGACTCGGTGCAGCTCAAGAGAGCAACCTCTGCGCTTTTTGTAGTCTTGTCAGCAACTCGGCGCATCGTCCTCTGAGGAGGATATCCTCCTGCACTTTTAGTAGTCTTGTCAGCGACTCAATGCAGTCTTCCTCTCGTGCTTTTTATAGTCTTGTCAGCGACTCGGCGCATCGTCATCTGCAGATGGAACCTGCACTTTTTGTAGTCTATAGCAGACTCGGTGCAGTCCTCCTTTTGCGCTTTTTTTAGTCTATAGCAGACTCGGTGCATCGCCATTTGCGGATGGCAGCTGCACTTTTTGTAGTCTGTAGCAGACTTGGTGCAGTCCTCCTTTTGCACTTTTTGTAGTCTGTAGCAGACTCGGCGCATCGCTATCTGCGGATAGCACCTACACTTTTAGTAGTCTGTAGCAGACTCGGTGCAGCTCAAGAGAGCAACCTCTACACTTTTAGTAGTCTGTAGCAGACTCAGTGCAGGCCTCTGAGGAGGACATTTTCTCTTGCGCTTTTTGTAGTCTTGTCAGTGACTCGGCGCATCATCATCTGTAGATGGCACCTGCACTTTTAGTAGTCTTGTCAGCGACTCGGTACAGTCCTCCTCTTGCGCTTTTCGTAATCTTGTCATCGACTCGGCGCATCGTCTTCTGTAGATGGCACCTGCACTTTTTGTAGTCTTGTCAGCGACTCGGTGCACTCCTTCTCCTGTGTTTTGTAGTCTTGTCAGCAACTCGACTCATCGCCTTCTGTTGATGGCACCTGCACTTCTGGTGATCTGTAACAAACTTGGTGCGGCCCTCTGAAGAGGACATTTCTCGCGTTTTGTAAGTCTGTAGCAGAACCGACGCATCACCGTCTGAGGATGGTCCCTAGCACTTTATAGTCTTATCAGCGACTCAGAGAAATCTAAGAGGATACTCACAGTTCGAATCACAATATTGTTCCCGAGGGAGCAACTAGAAGGAGGCAGCCTCAGGTACGTGCTTCTTTCCCTTTCCTGAATTTTGTCTCACCTAGGCACCCATGCACTAGCCTCCCCAAAATTGGGGGCAACTATAGACACCGGGTCCCGAGTAGCCTTGATCAGGATTACCCAATGATAAAATTAAGTGTAACGATTTATAGGCAAAAAGAATGAAAGTTGGAAGTGATGATTTTATCGTCGTTTTGATTTGTTAGGAATAAATAAAAATGTATTTTAAAAATATTTTAAAAATTATTTTGGGACAAAAAGGGTATGTTTTGAAATTATAGTATTTTATAAAAATTTTAAGAAAAAACGACAAATGTCACCCGCGGCAGCGCCCGCACGCCCGCTGGTCACCCGATTCTGCCGTTTTTTACGTTTTTAGCCTAAAAAATTGTTTTTTTTTTTTCTTTTTTTTTTAGTAGAATTCAGTGCAAAATCTTTCTAAATTCCAAACCCTTCCAATTCTTCAGTTTTTGGCATTTATTGGAATAAAATCAATTTAATGTAAGGGAATTAAAATTCTGATTTTTGGGGGGGTGAATAAAAAGGAATTTTGGAAGGAAAATTAGGGGGATTTTCTTTAGAAAAATGATCTTCTTCTTTCTTCTCTAAAAAGCAAATTCTCTCAAATTTTCTAAATAATTTTTCCAAGAAAAATATCAAGGCAAAACAATAATAATTTTTATTCTTGGTGACTTTCTTTTTTTCAATTAACAATTTTTACCTTAAGACAAATAAATCAATTGTTTGCTCTTGAATAAAAATTCATTTTTCAACCTTTTATTTTCCTAATTTTATTTTTACAAATCAAGGCAAGAAAGTGGATCATCTATCTTCATTTCTTCAAGATAATTTTGAGGGTAAACATTCTTGGCTCAATTTCTTATTTTAATTTTTAATTTCATTTTTTTGTTTCCAATTACCTAGTTAACATGTAAATTCTTTTAGTCCTATTATTTTCTTCTTATTTCTTGTTCTTTTGTTTTTAATTAATTATTTATCATGTAAATTCTCTTAGATCTATTGTATTATGTTTATTCTTATTCTTTTATTCAATTGTTCATGTTAAACTAACATGTAAATTCTCTTACATTTATTTTATTTCCTTAGTTAATTGTTCATATCATGATTCCTTACTCATATTATTATCACTATTTTTGTTCATATATCATTGTTATTATTACTTAACATGTTTTAGCATGATTAACCTATTTTATTCTTGCATGACTATTGGGATTGTTCATATTTCATATACTTTATTATTATTATTATTATTATTATTATTATTATTATTATTATTATTATGCACGTGAGATTTTGTTGTTATTGTTTATGTTATCTTGCATATTGGATCTTTTATTTTGTCCATTATTGTTTTTATACATGTTGAATTTTATGTTTGTTTTTTTTCTATTCATGTTTTTTGCATGTTGAGTTTTATAATTATTATTTTATATTTGCTTATGCATGTTGGATTTTATCAATATTATCAATATGTTTTATACATGCTGAATTTTATATGTATTATACTTTTTATGCATGATTGGATGTTATTGCTATTATTTTGTACTTTTATGCATGTTAAATTTTATTAGCACTATTTTATGTTATTTTTTACGCATACTAAATTGTTAATTAATTAAATTGCACATTTTTATTATGTTATTTTAATTGGCTTATCATACATGATGCAATTTTGTTTGCCTTAATTTAATTGTTTTCATGTTATAGGTTTAATTCATTTTTTATTACTAACTTCATTTTCATTTGTTTTTATTTTCAATACTCATTTTTATGTGTGAGTTTTTGCCAAGTGGGAGCCCATGGAGACTTGAAGATACCTTTTGGATGTTGTTCATTTTTTTTATTGTTTTTCATTATTTTTGTTTCGTTTGTTTTATCATGTAATTTATAATAAGTTTATTTAGTTTTATTTTTATGCACGTTTAATTAAAAAATCACAAAAATATTTATATTAATTAATTTGATTTTTTTTTCCAAATAAAAAGGGGACCAATGTCCTAACTTTTTCATCCAAAATAAAAAATTATTTTCTTTAATTATGCATGAGAGGACCAATGTCCTCATCTTTAATAAATAGCCCGATTTATGTATGAATTGTATTTTATTTACCAATGGGAGTTGTATTCCGCCCCCTAGTTTTGTTGTAATTTATTTTGCTTTCATTTACTTTATCTACAGCTTTCTTTATGTGATTGACATGCGCTTTAATTAAATTGCATTAAAATTGAATGAGATATGGGATAAAACGCTAAATTCAAAACTCAATTATAAACTTAATCAAGGTATAAATAAATGGGAAGTTCCGAACCATCTCTGGTCTTTGGGCTCAACGAGGCGAGATGACCATTTCAATGTTCCATTGGAAGAAGACTTCCAAGACACCTCTTGTGTCCCGTAAAAAGGCTTTAACTTGCATAGTCCTAGGCTCCAAGAGGCGAGAGGGCCATCCTAATGTTCTATTAGAATGGGGCCTCGAAGACCCCTCTGGCTTGCCCAAAATAGACATAGTAGCGCAGTCTTAGGCTTACTGAGGCTAGACGACCTTTCCCAATATTCTATTGGGTGGCGATTCCAATAAACCTCCTTGTTGCCCAAAATGGATGCACCTGTAATTTCTTATAAGTTTTATAAACCTCTCCCGATCGCCCTAAAAGCGGGCGTTCGGGGTGACCCGGGGTTCGACACGCGTCACAGGGACATAATACACCTGAGTCGCTTGCATTGCCAACACGAACGATTCAAATTGTTTAAATCTTCTCCGTTGGTTGATTTCAATGAGTTTATATCGGCTATGTACTTTTATTGCAACATTACGAGTAGGATCAAACCATTCACACTTAAAAAGTACACATCGTTTTATCGGCAATACGGGGTATTCAATTTCAAGTATCTCAATAATTTTGCCAAAATAATCCATCAGTTCCCCTTGTATGCAAACCCCACTATTTATTGTTGCCATGCTATGCCCATAATTTTCTGTATAAAATTTGTATCCGTTAACGAAATAGACTGGATATGATTTAACAGTTCGCAATGGTCCTTTCGCAAGATCACATATGAGCCTGTTTTCCATTCTATTTTCAGAAGCCTACATAATTTAAAAAAAAGGAAATTTAATCAATAAATATAATATTTGTAAGTGTAACAATAATTTATTGAAACATTCCTCGTATTACAAGTTAAAAACTTACATAATTTTCAAACCAATGTGGGAAGTTTCTTTCCACTTCTTTATTGATGTCATCCTGTGGTTTTCCCGGCATGAGCTCACTTAACAATTCCTCATATTCACTAAAACAATTGTAAATTATTTTAGTTATAAAGTCTAATCCCCGAGAATAAGAACTTACCCAATTTTAAATATAACTTAAACTTACTGCACGAAAGGTTGAATTTCTTGGCAATTCAATAAAATGTAACCATGTGCATCCTCCGTTTCTTTGTCTATTAACATTCTTCTTGTTGAGTGTCCATGTGTTCGGCCAGGATATGTGAAAATAGATAAGTTATCATCATCAATCCGCTCACCCCCATCGTCATTACGAGGAACTTTTCTTTCTAGAGTGATCACATGCGGCTCGAAATAACGTGAACAAAATGTACTTGCTTCTTCTACTAAATACGCATTGCATATAGAGCCTTCAACTCTTGCCTTATTTTTAATATTTTACTTCAAGTGATGCAAATTCCTACATTAGAATTAGGATAAATTATATTATATTTACTCATTTGGTATAAATCTATATAAGTTTTAGATAAAAATTGTATTTAATTACCTCTCAAATGGATACATCCATCGGTATTGAACTAGACCAGCAAGTTTAGCCTCATGTATTAAATGTACGGGTAGATTCTCCATACAATCAAAGAAGCTGGGAGGAATAATTACCTCTAATTTGCATAAGATAATCAAAATGTCCCTTTCTAGTCTTTCCATGTCAGGCAACTGTATTTCAGATGATGTTAAGCTTTTGAAAAACAAACTTAATTTTGTTATAGTTTCCCAAACATTATTCAGTAGGAGCTCTCGAAATGCAATTGGAATTAGTCTCTGCATAAATACATGACAATCATGACTTTTCATTCCAAATAATTTGTACTTCCTCATATAAACACACCTCACCAATTTCGAAACATAACCATCTGGAAACTTTAGGATTTTTAACCATTCACACAAAATTTTCTTTTGTTTTTTGTCCAAAGTGTAACGTGCTTTTGGATATTTTCCTATATTTGGATCTTCATCTAACTCGCTTCTTCTACAAAAAATTTTCAAATTAGCTCTTGATTTTGCATTGTCCTTTGTCCTCCCTTCAATGTTCATGATTGTGTTAAAAAGATAATCAAAAATATTTTTCTCAATATGCATCACATCTAAGTTATGACATATCAAATTAGTTTTCTAATATGGCAAATCCCAAAATATACCCCATTTTCTCCAACCGAAGTTATTACTTATGCGCTTATTAACCTCTTCAGCTTCAAGTTCTGTGACTTTTAGAAGCCCTAACTCATCAATCCCTCGTAATATATCTTCACCAGATTTAGTAGGGGGAAGAGGTTTTTGCACCATCATATTCTTAATGAACTTCTATTTATTACGCCTAAATGGGTGATCTAGAGGAAGAAATTTTCGATGGTAGTCAAACCAAGATGTTTTGCCCCCATTAGGAAGATGAAATGCATTAAAATCATTGCCACAGTGAGGACAAGCCAATTTCCCTGCTGTGCTCTATCCAAACAACATAGCATAGGCAGGAAAATCACTAACAATCCACATTAGTGTTACTTTCATTTTAAAATTTTATTTAAGAGACACATCATAAGTTTTAACACTAAATTCCCAAAGATGATTCAATTCAGATATCAATAATTGCAAGAATACATCAATTTTATGCTTTGGATTTGTAGGTCCTGGCACAATCATTGTCAAGAACATATATGCCTTGTCCATACACATCCATGGAGGTAAATTATAAGGAGTAATTATGATTAGCCATGATGAATATTGTTGGCCAGATTGACCAAAAGGTTAGAACCCATCTGTGGATAATTCCAACCTGACATTTCAAATTTCTGCTGCAAACTCAGTATGGGTATCGTTGAAATGTTTCCATGTGAGAGCATCTGATGGGTGGCTCATACTACCATCAATATGTTCATGTTCATTATGCCATCTCATATGAGATGCAGTAACATCATAGGCATACAGTCTTTGAAACCTCGGAGTTAGCGAAAAATAATACATTCGCTTCCAAGGAACTAATTTTTGCTTCCTAGTATGCTTTCTTGGTTTGAACCTAGGTTGAGTAGAGAATTTACACTCTTATAATTCCACATCTTCTCCCCAAAACAACATACATCCCAACCTGCAACAATCTATTCGTTGAACAGGCAAACCAAGACCCCGAATAAGCTTCTTCATTTCATAAAAATTCTCAAACATTTTATGATCAGGAGGCAATGAATTTTATCCAAACTGCTTTCAGAAATATGACTTTCAGATTTTATGTTCAATAATCGGGCAATTGCAGACAATTGAGTCATGTTTTCATAGTTTAGCCATAATTCTTGGTCAGCCGACTCTAATAAGTCAAAAAACCTTTTTGCATTTGAGTTTGGCTCCTCTTCAATATTCAGCATATTTTCTTGAAAGGAATAACTAGCTGCATCATAAACCATTTGTGTGTAAGGGTTTTCATTTACATCCATATTATTTGGTCTAATTCTAGCTCCCCCTGCAAACCCATCTATATTTACTGATGAATATAATTGATTACCCCTAGAGGTGCTACAAATTATTGGCTTCCCGTGTCGTGTCCATTCAAAATAATTTAGAGCAAACCCTTTTTTTAACAAATATAGATGCACTTCATCAGTAGGGAGAAAATGAATATGTTTGCACTTTTTACATGGACATCTAATTTTTGAACCATCCATATATGCAGGTTGCAAACTTGCATATTCAATGAATGATTGAACTCTCTCAACAAACTCAAGATTAATGAAACCATTTGGTGTTAATCGCCTATACATCCAAGATCTATCAACATTACTCATGCTTGCGTAACTGTTATTCAAATAATCATAATTAGAATTATGGGTTAAATAAATATGAAAGTGTTATCAATGTATACATGTATGCGTGTAACTCAGCATACATGAAATATGTGGTTATTTTAATCATCTAATAGATACCACTTACTAATTATCAACCAATTCATATAAATGCAACAAGCCATGATGTATTTTTTAAAACAATAACAATGAAAGTAATATTAAATATAAAAAAGGTGTACTTGCCATGAAAGTAAATAATACTAAAAAAAAAATATTTCAAACTTATTACCTTTAGAATGCAGAAAGGGATTTGACAAATTCAGGAGCTCCGCAATACTAAACCCAAAACAGAAGCATCCTTTTCTTTCTTGCTATTGCTGTAATATGTAATAGCGTAGCTATTTAATAAACATCATGAGCCTGCTAATAAGGTAAAATGTGGAAGCATGGCATAAAATTAAGTTGCATCAAGGTACGTGGCACTCAACCATGATAATCGAGTTATCCTTTGGAAACCAGTAGCTTGCAGGTCGAATCATTTCAGCCTATATACCTTGATACAATATTGACACAAACAAAATGCAAGGCAGAGTGATTAATGCAATACAAACAGATATGCAGCTTGGTAGAAGTGCTGGAATGAATGTATATGAAAATGCATTGGCTACCTATCAAATGAGGTTTGGTTGACAATTGAAAATTCCACACACGACAGTCCTAATATAATTAATCAAAAATTTAATGCTACCTACTTACAATAGTTCTCAAATCAAGCAACAGCAGTCATTATAGGATCTATGATCTATAATACTATAATAGCTTAACTATACTTGTAAATTATCATATTCAATATTCAAACATCAACGCATTAAGTATATATAACATGTTAGTAGTCATTAAAATATTAAATATATAAACAGAAAAATTTACATAAATATATAAACAACAAAATGTACATAAATAGCAAAATATAAAATGTATAAACAGCAAAATGAACATAAATAGCAAAATTTACTGAAAATTTATTACAAGTAGATAACACATGCATGTTAAATTACAGAAAATACTTCAAGTAACATATGGAATGAAAATAGAAAGTACATACCTCTCACCAAATAGTTTCACTTTAACTTATGGGGATGTAAATTTGCTTACTGATATGAGTTTTCTATAATTTTTCAACCCTTCCATCCCACACAAATAAAAGAAAGCAAAGGAGAGAGGGAAATTGGAAAAACCTGCAGTTTTGAGGTAAGATCTAGAATCTCCAAATGATATATGCAGCTGGGTGCTTACTCCTTATGTAGCATGTCTTTTACTATAGTACCTACATTAATTTCATTTTTTGATTTTGCGTCAAGTGTACTAAACTGAAAGTGTCACTATCTTTGTACATGTATTAAAATAATAGTGTACATTTAGTCTCTAAATAGCTGTCTTTTCTCATTAACACACAATTGGAACCAAAATACAAGCAATGTATATTAAGTGTTTAATGAATTAATAATAGAAACTAGTAGTGATGCAGCGAAACTTATCTCAAATATTCACTTTTTATTCAAATGCCAAAACTCCCTTTTAACGTAGAGCAACAAACTATTTATATGACAAAATTTAATAAAAGCACAAAAATGCCACTAAACTTTCAACTGATAAAATGGAAGCCCAAACGTCATTTTTGAGGCCTGAAATTGGCTATTACAAAGGGTTGTGCCCCAATAACATGCAACCGACTCGAAACAAGCTTTCCGAAAACAAATTATATTAGGCAATCGGCCACTCGTAGCAAAAGTTACGACCGAAAATGTAAGACACTCACAAACTAAGAAAAACAAAAGAATTGTTCGAGTCATGCACTAGAGACTGAGTTGTGCACTACTATTCCATCTCTTGATGAGTCATGCACTGGAGACCAAGTCGTGCACTACTGTTCCATCTCTTCACGAGTCGTGCACTGGAGACCGAGTCGTGCACTGCTGTTCCATCTCTTCACGAGTCGTGCATCTCTTCACGAGTCGTGCATCTCATTATTCCTTTTTCACCCAAATTACCCTCTAATGCAAATAAACACATAAATTAGACGAAAACACATGAAATATAAAGATATTTACATACTTAACTACCCAAACTTACAGAAAATATGCACTAAATAATAGACCAATTAATCAATAACCAACCCAACTTGGCAGTCCTTTTCTACCAGCAAAGGGTATCAGTTCCGAAATCACATATCCAAAATAAAGATAAATGGCAGAGCAATTAGTGGAAAGCCATCTACTTCAGTAATGAAAACTGAGAATTACTTCAATTTTAAGCTTGATTTCCTAATCTAAGATAAGAAATGCAAATGTTTAAAGACTGCAGATAACGAGCATGTGAAACATATCTTAAATATATGTATAAGCAGTAATACAAGCAATTACTCCAGATGAACTATCATTTTCTGAAATAAATCCACAGTATAGAACAGAAGAAGAAGCTAAGCTAGAAAGAAACACAAATTCAGAAGCGGTACCTGTTTAAAAGAGCAAAGCCTAAAACATAACAAAAACATCGAGTCTAGTGGCTTGTGTGGCTAAAAAAGGAAGAAAAATGTGGAATCATTAAACCAAATATATCATTACCATAAAATGAAGTCAATGAAATGAAGAATTGAAATTAAAAAAAAAAACAAAGAATCAAAAGAAGAAGATTCACAACTCAGAAGCATAGACTTAAAGAAAAAAATAATAATAAATAAAAGAAAATTGAAATCAATGAAATGAAGAATTGAAGATGATAAATCAGAACCTTTCACCAATTAAAGTCGTAACTGTACAGTCTACCGAGAGCTTCGATCTTGAAATCACCCGTAAAAATTCAAATTCAAAAACAAAATCAAAATCAAGCTTCAAATCTCGATCTCCAAAATGGTAAAAAACAACCAAATGAAATAATTAATGGCTGACAAACACACAAATCATGTAGAATAAGTAAAAAAGCAAATTCTAAATCCAATGTCAGTCAATATCATACATTATCAAACACATACCTGGTTGATGGCGCAAAATCGAGTGAGGGAGAGTGAGATCAAAGAAACCCTCAAGAGCAAGATTAGGACGGCTAGAGAAAGAGATCGAGATAGGGATAGCGACATCTAGATTAGGAGGGCGAGAGAGTGAGAGCGAGATTAGGACGGCAAGAGAGCGAGATTGAGACAGAGAGCGATATCGAGACAGAGAGAGGGAGATCGATAGGATGAAGAGGCTGTGTGATGAGAGAGAAGAAAAGAAACCGGGACAGGTCCAACAAAAAGAATAATTTATACCGCAAATTATAAATTACCAACTGAAATAGCAACGGAATATTTACTCCATTGCAAATTTAGCAATGGAAATAGAATTCTGTTGCTATTATGAGAACTGAATTATTTTACGGTGCATTATTTAGCAACGAAAATATAATTCCGTTGCTACATAACACACCTTAAAATAATTTCGTTATCAAAATAGCAACGAAATTTTATTTCCATTGCTAAATTAGCAATGAAATATGTGTTCCGTTGCTAAAGTAGCAACGGAAAAATATTTTGTTGTTAAATTAGCAACAGAGTTCAATTTCCATTGCTAATTTAGCAACAGAATTTAATTTCCGTTCCTAAATTTCATTCCAAAACTTTTTCACCAACTGCTGGCGTCATATTTAGCAACAGTATTGGCAATCCGTTGCTAATTTTCATTGCTATTTTTTTGTGCTAAAATTTTCCGCATTATTTAGCAACCGAATTTCATCATTTTTTATTCCGTTTCTAAATTAAAAAAATTTCAAACAATTTTAGCAACGGAATTTTTTTCCGTTGCTATTTGATTTTCGTTGCTAAATTAGCAACGAAAACTATTCCATTGCCAATTTGCATAATTTCTTATAGTGTTTGCAGATTAGTGTTAGCCTATTTTACATGCTAATTCCGCAAGCATACGGTGTACCGGTTATAGTACAAAAGATGTCGATTCCATGAGGAATGTGCTAATTATTACACACTATTACTACTTAATTTTAATCTTGTTTACAATGATCATTAATTTGTGAGTTAAATCTATACTTTATTATATAAACTAATTAAACCTAGTTCATGCTAATCAAAGAAGATAAAACATATAATGAAGAGTTAACAATTATAAAACTTAATTCCATCATTTAATTATAATTTTAATCTCTTAAGCAAGCCAAGTTGGAATATAGTTCCAATTTACTCTCTCAACATAAATTAGAGTACCTAAAACATACATTTATAATTCTAACTCACAACTTTCATAAATGAATTAGAGAGTTATACATGCAAATTTCAGGAATAATCACCGACCTATAACAACCATTTAATATTACGATTTCTCAAATAATATTTCAATGATGAACTTCCATTAGATGTAAGTAAGAATTTATCTTTCAATTAAACACTTACTTATAAAGATGATGCATAAAAATACTAATAGAAAATAAAGATCATGCATAAAAAATACTAATAGAAAATTCTACATTAAAAGACTACTAATTTAGATGGAAATAGAAAATAACAATAATATTCAAGTTCTCAAAAATATTCATTTTATTTACAAAGAAGAAGTAATAGATGAGAGTAATGAGAAAGAAATCTTTCAACCCTTTTCTCAAACCCTTGTAAAAATTCTTCTTCTCCTTGGTCTTCTTCTTCAAAACATGAAAACAAACTAAGAACTTCCCTAAGAAATGTACTCTCAAAATTTACAGAAAATTCCTTAACTAAAATTCAACACTTTAAAATTAAAGTTAAACTAATATTTATAATGTTCTAAAAATTGTGTCCTTTCGAAATGTCCCTTCAAATGGTTGCAATTATTGGTAGAAAGAGGTGCCTTCTCAGATGACTTTTAAGAGAAAAACTACCCAATGGCTAGTTTCGTCGCGCTCGAGATCAATGTCGCACTCGCGACAGAACACGGACTCGCTATTTTCCTTCTTTTTCTTCTTTCTTGCCTCTCTACTTCTCTTTGGACTTTCACGACTCGTGATGGCCTTTCACGAGTCGTGATCCTGTGTGTGAGTCGTGACTTTGGCTTATGTCTCATCTTCTTGTTCCCTTTCTTCTTCCCTTTTCCTTTTTCGCTGTTTTCTTCCTATCCATCAACCACTCGTGATCCCTTCTCCCTAGTCGTGAATCATGCTCCTTCGCTCTTCTCTTTTCTTGCTTAGCTGGTTGCTCTACCTCATCACGAGTCCTGATTTCTTTTCACGGCTCGTGACTCATACTCCTTCTTCTCTGTTGTCTTCACATATTACGCTACTTCCTTCACTCACGAGTCATATAATTAATCATGACTCGTGAACTTACTGACCAAACTTCACGAGAAACACAGTAAGTCCCAATGCATGCATCTTTTCATCTTTTTAACTCTAAATCCTCCAAATTACCCTACGAAACAGATAAACAAGTAAACTAGACAAATAACATGAAAGATAAACAGATTTTCATACTTTAACTCCTTAAACATACACAAAATGTCTACTAAATAATACATTAATTAGACACCTATCAATCAGTATTTTGGTCCTTTTCGATAGTCAAGAAGAATGGTAAAGTACGGGTATGTGTTGATTAATGGGATTTGAACAAATCTTGCCCTAAGGATGACTTTCCTTTGCCCCATATTGACGGTTTTCGGCCATATCTACATATTAATTCTTTTTCTTCTCTTTTTTTCGTATATTTTTTTTTGTTTTTTTTTTTGCCATATCTACATATTAATTCTTTTCCTTCTCTCTTTTTTTTTATTAAGCTTTGTTCAAATCCTGATAGTTTACACATACACGCACTTCTCTTCTTAACTATTGGGACAACATTGACCAACCAAGTCGGGTGTTGTACTTCGATAAGAAATTTGGCCTCATTTCTACTTGTGAATTTCTTCTTTTAACTTTTTCTGCCCATTCTGGCCTGAGTTTTCTGAGCTTCTACTTAACTGGTCCATGATCAAGATATATCAGCATAGCTTGTTCGGTGACTTCACGATCATCTCCCGGCATGTCTTCGTAGGTCCAAGCAAAGACTTTTTCATGCTTTTTGTAAGATTCTCTCAAATTTTAATCTCTCTTTAGGAGTTATATTAGATGCTATTGGGCAACAAGGAGGTTTCATGGAGTCGCCACCCAATAGAACATTGGGAAAGTTTCTCTCACCTCGGAGAGCCTAAGACTGCGCTTAGTATCCATTTTGGGCCAGCCAGAATGGTCTTGGAAGGTAAACCTCTCGCCCTAAGGAGCCTAGGATTAACGCCAAGTTTCGTAACACAAGAGGTGTCTTGGAGGGTAAACCTCTCGCCTCTTTGAGCCCAAAGACCAGAGAAAGTTCGGGACTCCCCATTTATTCATACCTTGGTTAAGTTTATAATCGAGTTTTGAATTTAGTATTTCATGCCTTTTCTCATTCAATTTTAATGCAATTTAATTTTAACGCATATCAATCATATAATAAAAGCGATAAATAAAGTAAAATAAATTACAATAAAACTAGGGGCAGAATACAACCCCCATTTGTAAATAAAATGCAAATCATACATAAATCGAGCTATTTATTAAAAATGAGAACGTTGGTCCTCTCATGCATAATTTAAGAAAACAATTTTAAAGTGATAATTTACTTTGGATAAAAAATCTAGGACATTGGTCCTATTTTTATTAAATAAAATCCAATTTAGTTTAATAGAAATATTTTTGGTGATTTTCTTAATTAACGTGCATGGAAATAAATTTATTATTACAAATTACATAATAATCAATTAAACCAAAATAATAAAAAGCAACAAAAATAATAAACAACTCCCAAATGGATCTTCAAATCTCCATGGACTCTCACTTGACAAAAACTCACATATGAAAAATAAGTATTGCAAAAATAAAAGAAAAAACCAATAAAATGAAGTTAGTATAAAAAAATAATTAAACATATAACTTGAAAATAATTAAATTAAGGCAAACAAAATTGCATCATATATGATAAGCCAATTAAAATGACATAATAAATATGCAATATAACAAATTAGCAAAAACAACATGCATAAAAAAAATAACATGATAATAATAAAATTCAACATGCAAAAACAAGCATAAAATAATGATGATAGAATTTAACATGCATAAAGACATAAAATAACAACAATAATATCCAATCATGCATAAAAAGTATAATACATATAAAATTCAGCATGCATAAAACATATTAATAATAGCAACATGTATAAAAAGCAAAAGTAATAATAAAATCAACATGCATAAGAAATAAATAATAATAGTAATAATAAAATTAAACAAGAATAAGGATAATAATAACAATACTAATGATGATAATAACTACAATAATAATAACACAATAAATAACAAAGAATATGAACAATCAAATACAATAATAATAATAATAATAATAATAATAATAATAATAATAATAAAAGAAGATGAACAATATGAACAACATGACCAATATGAACAATTAAATAAAAATAATATGAACAAAAGTAATAGCATGAACAATTAAAGAAGAAATAAGAATAAAAAAATAATAGTATGAACAATTAAATAAAAAAATAAGAAATATGAACAATTAAATAATAGATCTAAAAGAATTTACATGTCGATTAGTTAATTAGAAAATAAAAAAAAAAAACAAGAAATAAGAAGAAAATAATAAAACTAAAAAAATTTACATGTTAACTAGTTAATTAAAAATAAAAAGACAAATTAAAATTAAACTAAGAAATTGAGCCAAGAATGTTTACCCTCAAAATTTATCTTGAAGAGATTAAGGTAGATGATTCAATTACTTGTCTTGATTTGAAGAATATGATTAGAAAAATAAAATATTGAAAGATGAATTTTACTCAAGAACAAACAATTAATTTGTTTGTCTCAAAGTAGAAAATTGTTTGATTGAAAATAAGAAAATTCTCAAGAACAAAAATAGTTATTATTTTTTTGCCTTAAGAATTGCTGGAAATTTCTTTAAAAATTGAGAGAATTTGTTCTTGAAAAGGAGAAAGAAGAAGAAAAATATTTTCTAAAGAAAATCCTCCTTAATTCCCACTAAAAAACTCTTTTTATTCCCCCTTAAAATTCAGATTTTTTTAATTAAGAAATTAAATTAATTTAATTCCCATAATTACAAAAAACCACTGAATTTATTGGGTTGGAAGATAGAAGGTTTTTTGAATTAAATTTTGCAAAAGAAATGAGTTAAAAAGCATTTAAAATGAAGAAGTTATGGCCAAAATGGCCAAAATAGGCAAAACGGACGAACAGGGGCGCGAAGGGCCGACCGACGGCCTGCCCGTCCGAAGGCGTGACCGACGGCCTGCCCGTCCGAAGGTGTGACCGACGGCCTGCCCGTCCCTCGCGCGGAATTTTTTTTTTTTAATTCCTATAAAATATAATAATTTAAAAACTCACTTTTTTTCATCACAAAATAAATTTTAAAATACTTTAAAAATATTTTTAAAATACATTTTTATTTAATTTTAAAACAACAAATCGACAAGGAAATCGTCACTTCCAACTTCATTCTTTTTGCCTATAGACCGGCACACTTAATTTCATCATTGGGTAATCCTGATCTTGGCTACTCGGGACACGGTGTCTACAGTTGCCCCCAATTTTGGGGAGGCTAGTATGTGGGTGCCTAAGTGAGCCAAAATTCAAGAAAATGAAAGAAGCGCGTACCTGAGGCTGCCTCCTTCCCGCTGCTCCCTCGGGAACAGTGCTGTGATTCATCCTCTTGAGTTGCACTGAGTCGCTGACAAGACTACAAAGTGCCAAGGAACCATCCTAAGACGGTGATGCGCCGAGTCGCTACCAAGACTACAAAACGCGAAAGATACATCGCACCGAGCCGCTGACAAGGCTACTAAAAGTGCGCTGCACGGAGTCGCTGACAAGACTACTAAACGTACAGGTGCTATCTGTAGATAGCGATGCGCCGAGCCACTACCAAGACTACTAAAAGCGCAGAACGAAAAAAACGCACCAAGCCGCTGACAAGGCTACTAAAAGTGCACTGCATGGAGTCGCTGACAAGACTACTAAACGTGCAGGGTTCCATCCTAAGACGAAGATGCGCCGAGCCACTACCAAGGCTACTAAAAACGCACAAGAGAGATGCACCGAGTCACTACCAAGACTACCAAAAGTGCACGAAAGAACTACACCGAGCCACTACCAAGGCTACCAAAAGTGCAGCTGCCATCCATAGATGACGATGCGCCGAGCCTGCTACAGGCTACAAAAAAACGCAAAAGGAAGATACTGCACCGAGTCTGCTACAGACTACCAAAAGTGCAAGGGATGCCCTCTTAGAGGACTGCACCGAGTCTGCTACAGACTACGAAAAGCGCAAAAGATGCCCTCTTAGAGGACTGCACCGAGTCTGCTGCAGACTACCAAAAGCGCAAGAGATGCCCTCTTAGAGGACCGCACCGAGTCTACTACAGACTACCAAAAGTGCAAGGGATGCCCTCTTAGAGGACTGCACCGAGTCTGCTACAGACTACGAAAAGCGCAAAAGATGCCCTCTTAGAGGACTGCACCGAGTCTGCTACAGACTGCAAAAAGTGCAAGGGATGCCCTCTTAGAGGACTGCGATGCCCTCTTAGAGGACTGCACCGAGTCTGCTACAGACTACGAAAAGCGCAAAAGATGCCCTCTTAGAGGACTGCATCGAGTCTGCTACAGACTGCGAAAAGTGCAAGGGATGCCCTCTTAGAGGACTGCACCGAGTCTGCTACAGACTGCTAAAAGTGCAAGAGATAAAGAGATTAGTCTCCTAAGAGACCTCGGAGAATAACCTCTTAAGAAGTCTCGAAGATTTGCCAGCGTAGATTCTATCTTGACCTGATTGCCCAACAAGAGCGAGTGCCAACGTTGCCGTCCTTGACCAGCTTTATGTGTGTGGCCTTCATTTGGACTTTCCTGCAAAGCTGTGTGCACAGGAATATATATAATAGATTGTGCATGCAAGTGTAAATGACCATATGCAGATGTTTGCTAAAGAATGGTATGAAATGCATTATGCAAAAATGAATAGACCATGTCCTGAGTGGTTAAGGGTCCGTTGAGGATATGGTTTGGCCGCTCCACCATGCTGAGTGGTTAAAGGTCCGTTGAGGATATGGCTTGGCCGCTCCACCATGCCCCCTGAAGAACTAGAAATGGCATCTTTGCTTAAGGACCCTGACCCGTAAACTCTTCAAAGAGAACCGTCAGGTGTGCATCTTTGCCCCCCGGTCAATGAGCAAATGCCCGGAATTCTGACTCATGTCCTGAATTATGCCTTATCTAGCTGAAAAGAAGATCATCTGAAATATGCTGCCTTATTGCTCCAGGCATCGGAAGTCATTGTTTTAAAGGTAGTGCGTCCCTTGTGGATTTTCACACTAGCTTTTCTTTGTGGGAAATGCGTCCCTTTAGGGATTTTCACATAACCCTTTGCCTAATTTTTGCCTGGCATGGACCCAACCCAAACCAGCAGCTTTTTATTTTTTATTATTTTTTTTTGTAGGGCAGACTGCCTGTCTCCAGGTTTTCACCCTGCCCTTTGGCCTAACTTTTGCTTAGAGAGCCAATTACGGTTTTCATCTCTAACGGCCTTTTTTTTATTTTTTATTTTTTTTTATTTTTTTAACTGCAAGAGAAAGCTATTATTCCCTTACGAGTGACCAGCACACATCTGCTTAGATATCTTCCGATAGAATGAGTAGACAATAGTCATTAGATAAATAGATGATAAGTCTCTTTTTAAGACAGAACTAAAAGAACAATGAAAATGTAAACTGCATTCTTTTATTCATTGCAAAATTGAGTATATTTCTATATGATTTCATCATACATGATCCTTATTTAACAAGAATTCAAAAGCACAAGACTACACCTAATCTCGGAATAGATCTTGTAAGTATCAAACTCCTGTTATCAATCGGCCCTCTCGGGTTTTCTCGATTGAACATTTTCTCTTGGCCCTTAATTTTTGCCCAGGATGCCTTTTTTCGGTTTTCATCCTGACAGGGCGCCCAATTTTAGCAAGGCCGCCTTTTTTCGGTTTTCGACCTGCGGGGCATTTATTCTCTTCTTTTTATTTTTTTGGTCTTTAGCCATGGAACCTTTTTAGTCTATCGACATTAACCGGGTCTTTAAACTCATTACCATCGCTGTCTGCCAAGATTGCTGCTCCTTTCGTTAGCAACTTTTTCACAATGAACGGACCTTCCCAGGTTTGTCTGAATTTTCCTCGTATGTCTGGGACTCCCGGCCTCATCATCTTAAAGACCAAATCCCCTTCTTTCAACGGGTGGTTCCGTACCTTCTTGCCAAAGGACCGAGCTAGTCTCTTCTGATAAACCTGATTGTGATAATAGGCCCTTAACCTATCTTCATCCAACATATTCAACTGTAATAATCGTTGTTGTGCCCATTCTGTCTCTGAAATCTCGGCTTCCATAACTACCCTCAAGGATTTCAGCTCAATTTCAACCGGCAGAACTGCTTCGATTCCGTATACCAAAGAGAACGGTGTTGCCCCCGTAGAGGTTCTGACTGTAGTTCTATAAACCCAGAGTGCAAAAGGCAGCTTTTTTGCCCAATCTTTATAGCTCTGAACCATCTTGGCCAATATCCTTTTCACATTCTTGTTCGCCGCTTCAACCGCACCGTTAGCTTGAGGACGGTAAGGAAAAGACTTATGATGTTGGATTCCATACCTCTGAAGCATCTGTTTAGTTTCTGCTAAGAATTGCACCCCATTATCAGATACAATATGGTGTGGGAGGCCATATCTGCATATCAAATTTCGCTCAATGAACTTAGCCATATCCCTAGCATCAATCTTTTTGAAAGATTCAGCTTCGACCCACTTAGTGAAATAATCAATGGCAACTATAATGAACCTGTGCCCATTAGACGCTGTAGGACGTATCTCACCTATGATATCTATCCCCCAAGCTGCAAATGGCCATGGAGATGTCAAATTATGTAGCTCTGAAACTGGGACATGCCTTAAATTCGCGTATTGCTGGCATAACTGGCATTGCTTCACATATTTTGAACAATCCGTATCCATTGTGAGCCAATAGAATCCTTGACGCATGATCTTCTTCGCTAAGGCTAAGCCATTCATGTGAGCTCCACAGACTCCGGCATGAACCTCTTCCATAACCTTTTCAGCTTCTTTCTCCGCCAAACATCTTAACTGGATACCATCAGCTTGCCTCTTATACAAAGTGCCATTTACATTGATGAACTGAGTGGACAACTTTCGAATCATCCTCTGGTCTTTCTCAATGGCTTCCTCCGGAAAAACTGACCGTTCCAAATAATTCTGAATGTCGTAGTACCAAGGGTTTCCATCAGTGGCCCCAACATCCATCACCTGCTCAGCTTCAAAACAAGGCTTTTCCGAGCTAGAGATTAGCACGGGTTTCATAGCAATCCCTGTTGGATTATCCCACATGGAAACTAAAGTCGCGAGAGCATCAGCCAATTGATTTTCATCCCTGGGGGTGAAGTGAAAAGTGCAAGTCTCAAACTGGCTGCTCAACATTCTCAAATGCTTCACGTAAGGTAACAGCTTTTCTTCCTTAACTGACCATTCCCCTCTGATCTGATGGACTACTAATGAAGAATCTCCGAAGACTTCTGCAGTCTTTGCCCCCAGAGCCAGCAATGCCTCCAATCCGAAGATGCAAGCTTCATATTCTGCTTCATTATTGGTCGCCTTGTACCTCAACTTTTTGGCTAATGGCAGCTTTTCTCCATCCGGGGTCGTAAGAATGATCCCTGCGCCTGCCCCTTTACTGTTAACTGCCCCATCAAAGAACATCTGCCATCCTTGTACTGCTATGGCCATGACATCTTCATCTGGGAAATTGTATTCGAATTGGTCTCCCTCAATAGGATGCTCAGCCAAGAACTCAGCTACAGCTCTTCCTTTAATGGTTTTCCTGGTGATGTATTCAATATCAAACTCCTGCAATAGTAGTAACCACCTTCCCATCTTTCCCAACAGAGAGGGCGCTTCCTGAAGGTACCTAAGCGGGTTATGCTTAGCAACCACTTGCACACTGAAGGAATGAAAGTAGTGCCGCAACTTCTTAGAAACCCAAATAACTGCTAAACAAATCTTTTTCACTTCCACATATTTGGCTTCATATGTCAGGAATTTCTTGCTAAGATAGTAAACAGCATACTCTACCCCAAAGTCATCCTCTTGGGCCATCATGGCGCCCACTGAATTGTCTTCTATAGCCAAATACAAGATTAGTGGCTTGGCATGCCGCGGTGGTCTTAAAACTGGAGGATTCAGGAGATAATCCTTAATAGCATCAAAAGCCAATTGACAATCATTATTCCATACCACCGGCTGATTCTTCCTAAGAAGCTTGAAGATGGGCTCACATACTGAAGCCAGCTTGGCAATAAATCGGCTGATGTACTGAAGCTTTCCCAGGAAACTTCTAACCTCTTTCTCTTTTTGAGGCACTGGCATCTCTCTGATGGCCCTAACCTTGTCGGGATCTACTTCAATTCCCCTCTGGCTTACCACATGACCTAACAGCTTACCCGAGGTAACTCCAAAAATGCACTTCTTGGGATTGAGGCGTAGATCATACTTATTGATCCTTTGAAAGAACTTTTCCAAAGCCTCGAAGTGACCTTCTCTGGTAGCTGACTTGATCATCATGTCGTCAACATACACCTCCACTTCCTTGTGGATTAAATCATTGAGAACTCTGGTGGCCATCCTCTGATAGGTCGCTCCTGCGTTCTTTAATCCGAAAGGCATAACCCGGTAAGCAAATGTACCCCATTCGGTGATGAAGGCTGTCTTAATCCGATCCATTATCTTGTTAAGGATTTGATTGTACCCTGCGTACCCATCCACGAAACTGTACATCATGCAAGCAGCAGCACTGTCTACCAGCACATCAATATGAGGCAAAGGAAAATCATCTTTCGGGCAGGCTTTGTTCAGGTCCCTATAATCCACACATACTCGAACTTTTCCTTCCTTTTTAGCCACAGGAACCACATTAGCCAGCCACGTCGGGTATTTAACCTCCAGTAGAAACTTAGCCTCAATCTGCTTATGGATCTCCTCTTTCACCTTCTGAGCCCATTCTGGCCTAAGTCTTCTGAGTTTTTGCTTGACCGGTTTACTTTCTGGGTAAGTTGGAATGGCATGTTCGGCTACATCTCGATCAATTCCCGGCATGTCCTCGTAGGTCCAGGCAAAGACTTTTTCATATTTTTTCAATATTCTCTCAAATTTTAGCCTCTCCTCAGGAGTTATTTCTGATGCTATCAAAATTTCCTTTGGATTCTCCAAAGTTCCGAGATTAAATGCAGTTGTGCTAGTTGAGTTAATGTCAAAAATGAATGCATCATGTTTATGATCATGAGAAATGAAATCATCAGAAACATCACACAAGTAAGCAAAGTTATTCATCTCATTGATGTAATCAGAAACATTAACATTGTCATTAAAAAGTTCTGGCATAAAAATAGTATCTAAACAACTATTGTTTTCATCTTCTGTCGACGATGATGCTGCAGCCGACTGGACTTTGACTTCTTGGCTTGGTGGAAGCTTTTCAACTACCTCCGGTGAAATCTTCAAATCTTCCATCTCTAGCTCTGGCTCTACCATCTTTTCCTTTCCTTTCAACCTGGTAGCTAACAGCTTATCAGTAACAATCTCCTCAGGCTCATCCCTGTCCCAGACACTGCACTGAGTCATGATCTCCTCATCCCAGAAGTTCTCTGCGGACTTGATAACTCCAACATCCCAGTCGAAGACATCATTAAAAATTTCAAACCCCGGAATGATCTTTCCATCCACCCACTGAGGCTCTTCTTCTCCAGTATAGGCACAGACTGAAGATGAGGGAACAAAACTCTTTGAAATATGGGGGATCTTCTCTGATACTTTCTTCCTGCCATGCTCTCCTTTGTAACCAAGACCCTTTCGATCTTTCTGGCCTTGTGTTGTGATGGCATCTTGCAATCCCTACGAATTTCTACCCAATCCGGCCCCTGGGAGGAAATGCATCTTCTTCATCATGCTCATCACCTGAGGGCTACCTGCCAGGCCCTGCTCCTTACCAATCACTGATACGTGAAAGCCACTAAATGGCTGATTAGAGATCCCCAAGGCAGACACTTGATTCTCTCTTGCTGCTTTAATAGTCACCACCTCCCCTTCATGAGGTATCTTTACCATTTGGTGCAGGGTGGATGGCACTCCTCCCAATTTATGGAACCACGGTCTTCCCAGTAAGGCTGAGAAATTGGCTGGGATAGGCAAAACCACAAACTCTGCCTCCGTCTCAACAGGCCCAGTCCTAACTAGAGCTCTGAAAGTTCCCGATGCTTGTCTTCGAGAATTATCATAGGCTGTGATGGTTAAATCAGACTTGCTCAACATGCTTTCATTTAGCCCAAAAGCCTGAAGTGCAACTAGAGGGCAAACATTTATGGATGAGCCATCATCAACCATAACACAAGCGGTATACTTGTCATTAATTTGAGCCTTGATGTACAGTGGTCGATTCTGATTACGGCCCTCTACCGGTAAGTCTGCGTCAGAAAACACCAGTTTCTCTCCAGATCCCCCTTTGACGAGGTCTAGCAGCTCAGATGGAGAAATTGTGGTGGCTACGATGGACTCACTCAATGCCTCAACCAACTTCTGTCTGTGGGAGGGGGACTGTCTCAAAAGGTCCCAAATTGATATCTGAGCCGTGGTCTTTTTCAGCTGCTTCACTATGGCACTTTCTTTCGGCTCCTTCTCCACAGGTGCTTGCACTGAGTCCTGCTGCTTCTCAACTTCGGGAACCACTCTCCCACTTCTTGTTACAGCCTCAACTCTTTCCTCCTCTTCCGAATCCCATGGATCCGCGAATTCTCCATCTTTCTCTTCTTCTTCTTCATCTCCACTCTCACTAGTGGACCAACAGTCTATTGTCGCCACAGGAATCCCTTCTTCACTTGCATCAGGGTGAGTGATAGCGACGTACTGGTTTCCGTATAAATCCTGCATCACATACCATTCTGGTAGGCTAGACCCAACCATAAAGACAGGTGGTGGCATGGCATTGAAATTAGCCTTCTTCTTGCTTTCTCTCTTTTCAGGATCAGTGATCTGCTTACTATCGATCAGATCCTGTATTTGGTGCCTCAGCCTATAGCAATTGTCTGTCAGATGCCCGGTATGCTGGTGAAAGGCACAGTATTCGTGCTCTTTATGCCCTGGCTCCCCTTGGGTCCTAGCTGGCCTAGGTGGTAGGGGTTGTAGCTTCCCCTCCTTCATCAATCTCTTCAGTACCCATGACAAAGGCCTACCCAAATTCGAGAAGTACCTCTGATTCATCCCTGTTGTCGACACCTCAGCTGTCTTTCCATTTCTATTACCACTGCTGGAACTAGCTGACTTGGTTGCACCTTGACTACTGTAGCCTTTCTTGGCATAAGCCTCACTGCTTGCCCTTCTGGCCATATACTCTCCTTCTGCCTCTATAGCAATGTCCTTCAAGGACTCCCAATCTTTCAGCCCTTTCATTTTAAGTCCATCTCTCAGATATGGGCTGGCATTCCGAATAAATAATCGGATCTGATCAGAAGTATCAGGCTTGCGCTTCATTTCCATAACCCGGTTTCTCCACCGAGTAAGATACTCATGGAAAGACTCCCCAGCCTTCTGCTGTAGTAGCTCTAGATCCTTAAGTGTGACCTCCATGCGGGTACTGCAATCGTATTGCTTTAGGAACTCCTCAGTCAACAAGTCCCAGTCTTCTTTGGACCTTCTGTCCAACCCATGATACCAATCGACGATGGCTCCTGTGAGACTCAAACAAAAGTACTCTATCTTCTGCTTCCTTGTTAAAGTTATTCCCTTCATGACTAATGAATACTGCTTGATGTGTGCAGCAGGATCAGAAGTGCCATCAAATTTTGGGATATCAGGCATCTTAAAATTCTGGGGGATCAGATCATCACCATCGAGCTCTCGATCCTCGGGATTCATTCCCCTTCCAATCGTCATCATCCTGGTCATAGCCTCAAATTTCTCCTCCATCTTCCTCCACATTGCTTCCTCCAGCTTAGGTGACTTTCCCTTTGCTACCATTTGTTCCTCTTGCTCATCTTTCCAGAGGTCAACTTCAGATCTCAGACCTTCTTTACGCTCAACAGGTGCTGGTGCTCTTTGCTCAACCGCAGGTGGGTCAACTATAGCAGGGGGATCCTCTCTAACAGGCCCTTGTTCATCTAGCCCCCTAATAGGAGCAGTAGCAACTTGTTGCCCAGCTATGTTAGTGGCAAGATTGCCCATCATGTCCATCATTCTAGCCTCAAACTCTTCCATTTTTCTCCCCACTTCCTCGGCAATCATAGCCCTGGTTACATCAGACCCACTGGCTGGATTAGACATGCTTGATGATTCTGAAGAGAAAGTCTCACTACCCTCTGAAAGAGAATCTGAGCTCTGATATGTCACTAGCTCTGGTAACCCCAAGAGTGGAATCCTTCTCAACCGACCGTTGGGACCCCTAAACCACCCGGGTGAATCTATGATGGCTGAAAAAATACACCTCGTTAGGATGATGCATGATTGAAGTGCAATGTATGGTCGTGCTGATGCATCATAGACAAACACATGCAAGCAGATAGATCCTTCCAACCTTATTGCCCCCAGACACGAGGTAGCATAGTCTCTTTCCTAGGTGGGCTTTATCCAAGGGTTAACAGGGAACCCATTAGACGCGTACGGTGCACGATGAAAAAAATCGGCAGCATAACCTCTCCTATCTAATGTACATACGTATGGTTGTTTTGATCATTATGTATTTAGGTAGTCCGAATAAGTTGACATGGACCTATCGGGGCATGAAAGCCTTTGATTAGGTGACCAACCAGATTATTTGGGTTTGTCCAATACAAAATGATCCATATAGCAAGCAAGGTGTTATGGTTTATACCACATAGGGGAAGTAGCTATTGCCATTACATGAGCTTTGGTCAAAGGGTGGTGTTACTTTAGGGCTACCCAAGCATGATCCCTGCCGACGGGTCTAGCTCATCACGAGCGTAACGACCGATCGGGTCACCATTTAATATACCATAAGGTACGAGGCTTGGGCTGGTGATTATCCTTAACACTTCCCTAAATTGAGTGAAAATAGGGTCGTGCTTCGGGAACGCACCGGGGCTAGAAAAGGGACCAAACTAGCATAAATCTAAGGCTCTAATGATATGCAAATGCAATTTCAAAAAGGGATGAAATTTTAAATTAAAACTCAATTATAAAATTTAGCCAAGGTATTTTCGAAGGGAAGTCTCTAAGGTCCCCAGTGGAGTCGCCACTGTGACGCGCGCCGGATGTCCACTCGGCCGCCCCTATGACCGCCCGTTTGAGGGCGATCGGGCACTTGAGGGTCCGTTAACAGCTTGCAATAAACCGCAAGTGCGTCTATGTTGGGCAACAAGGAGGTTTCATGGAGTCGCCACCCAATAGAACATTGGGAAAGTTTCTCTCGCCTCGGAGAGCCTAAGACTGCGCATAGTATCCATTTTGGGCCAGCCAGATGGGTCTTGGAAGGTAAACCTCTCGCCCTAAGGAGCCTAGGATTAACGCCAAGTTTCGTAACACAAGAGGTGTCTTGGAGGGTAAACCTCTAGCCTCTTTGAGCCCAAAGACCAGAGAAAGTTCGGGACTCCCCATTTATTCATACCTTGGTTAAGTTTATAATCGAGTTTTGAATTTAGTATTTCATGCCTTTTCTCATTCAATTTTAATGCAATTTAATTTTAACGCATATCAATCATATAATAAAAGCGATAAATAAAGTAAAATAAATTACAATAAAACTAGGGGCAGAATACAATCCCCATTTGTAAATAAAATGCAAATCATACATAAATCGAGCTATTTATTAAAAATGAGAACGTTGGTCCTCTCATGCATAATTTAAGAAAACAATTTTAAAGTGATAATTTACTTTGGATAAAAAATCTAGGACATTGGTCCTATTTTTATTAAATAAAATCCAATTTAGTTTAATAGAAATATTTTTGGTGATTTTCTTAATTAACGTGCATGGAAATAAATTTATTATTATAAATTACATAATAATCAATTAAACCAAAATAATAAAAAGCAACAAAAATAATAAACAACTCCCAAATGGATCTTCAAATCTCCATGGGCTCTCACTTGACAAAAACTCACATATGAAAAATAAATATTGCAAAAATAAAAGAAAAAACCAATAAAATGAAGTTAGTATAAAAAAATAATTAAACATATAACTTGAAAATAATTAAATTAAGGCAAACAAAATTGCATCATATATGATAAGCCAATTAAAATGACATAATAAATATGCAATATAACAAATTAGCAAAAACAACATGCATAAAAAAAATAACATGATAATAATAAAATTCAACATGCAAAAACAAGCATAAAATAATGATGATAGAATTTAACATGCATAAAGACATAAAATAACAACAATAATATCCAATCATGCATAAAAAGTATAATACATATAAAATTCAGCATGCATAAAACATATTAATAATAGCAACATGTATAAAAAGCAAAAGTAATAATAAAATCAACATGCATAAGAAATAACTAATAATAGTAATAATAAAATTAAACAAGAATAAGGATAATAATAACAATACTAATGATGATAATAACTACAATAATAATAACACAATAAATAACGAAGAATATGAACAATCAAATACAACAACAACAACAATAATAATAATAATAATAATAATAATAATAATAATAATAATAATAATAATAATAATAATAATAAAAGAAGATGAACAATATGAACAACATGACCAATATGAACAATTAAATAAAAATAATATGAACAAAAGTAATAGCATGAACAATTAAAGAAGAAATAAGAACAAAAAAATAATAGTATGAAAAATTAAATAAAAAATTAAGAAATATGAACAATTAAATAATATATCTAAAAGAATTTACATGTCGATTAGTTAATTAGAAAATAAAAAAAAAACAAGAAATAAAAAGAAAATAATAAAACTAAAAAAATTTACATGTTAACTAGTTAATTAAAAATAAAAAGACAAATTAAAATTAAACTAAGAAATTGAGCCAAGAATGTTTACCCTCAAAATTTATCTTGAAGAGATGAAGGTAGATGATTCAATTACTTGTCTTGATTTGAAGAATATGATTAGAAAAATAAAATATTGAAAGATGAATTTTACTCAAGAACAAACAATTAATTTGTTTGTCTCAAAGTAGAAAATTGTTTGATTGAATATAAGAAAATTCTCAAGAACAAAAATAGTTATTATTTTTTTTGCCTTAAGAATTGCTGGAAATTTCTTTAAAAATTGAGAGAATTTGTTCTTGAAAAGAAGAAAGAAGAAGAAAAATATTTTCTAAAGAAAATCCTCCTTAATTCCCACTAAAAAACTCTTTTTATTCCCCTTTAAAATTCAGATTTTTTTAATTAAGAAATTAAATTAATTTAATTCCCATAATTACAAAAAACCACTGAATTTATTGGGTTGGAAGATAGAAGGTTTTTTGAATTAAATTTTGCAAAAAAAATGAGTTAAAAAGCATTTAAAATGAAGAAGTTATGGCCAAAATGGCCAAAATAGGCAAAACGGACGAACAGGGGGCGCGAAGGGCCGACCGACGGCCTGCCCGTACAAAGGCGTGATCGACGGCCTGCCCGTCCCTCGCGCGGAATTTTTTATGTTTTTTTAATTCCTATAAAATATAATAATTTAAAAACTCACTTTTTTTCATCACAAAATAAATTTTAAAATACTTTAAAAATATTTTTAAAATACATTTTTATTTAATTTTAAAACAACAAATCGACAAGGAAATCGTCACTTCCAACTTCATTCTTTTTGCCTATAGACCGGCACACTTAATTTCATCATTGGGTAATCCTGATCTTGGCTACTCGGTACCCGGTGTCTACACTTTCCTACTTACCCGACTAGTGAATCAAGTGGCGCCTTACCTCTAGGCTCGAAAGTGGATGGAAGCATTGTGGTCGTTGCTGTATAAGCCTTTTTCACTGTGGCTGGCTCAACTCAGTTAAGAGCAGTCGCCATAAGCTGAGCATGAAGAACGAGCGCCATGGCATCCATTCCTTAACCATGGCCAATAACCTTTTTTCAAGCTCTTTGAATCTTCCATCTATCTCTTGGGCAATTAGGGCAAAAGTCTCTTAAGTCTGTTGCGAAGAATTGGTCATTTTTTAATATTTGATTTTTTATTAACTGCCCTTGATCTTGGTCCTGGCCTCAGACAAAAGGTCTTCTAATTAGGTGACTGTCAGAACCCCAAAACCACTTAGGCGAATGGTCTATAGTGGCTAAAAAATCAAGGAGGTAAAATGATGCATAAATGACATGTAATGCATGATCGTGCTATGCGAATGGTCCTCAGCGACTGAAAGATCAAGGAATTACAATGATATATGTGATGCATGGAAAATATTATACATAGGATGATATGTATATGTGAAAATAATATGTACACAAAAGGATATACACACACATGAAGAAAATTAATCTTTTATGTCTTTTATGTTTTTATATGCATGAATGACACGTAATGCATGAATATGAAATGCAACATCTACAATCACATGCAAGCTGATAGATCCTTCCAACCTTTTAACTCCCACACACGAGATTAATTGGTCTCTTCCTAGGTGGGCTTAATCCATGGGTAAACAGGAGACCCAATGAATACGCATAGTGCATGGTGAAGAACCGGCAGCACAACATCTCTCAGAATGCGCATACGTATGAGCTTCGGCCGTCATGTATTTGAACACTTCAATCAAATTAAAGTGAACCCGCCGAGGCATGAAAGCCTTTGATAAAAGACCACTCAATTCATTTGATTTTGTTCAATGATGGCCCAAATGACAAGCATTGTATTATGGTTCATTTCACCTAAGGAAAGTATTTATTGCCATTACATAAACTTTGGTCAAGGTGATGTTACTTTAGGGCTACCCAAGCACGGTTTCTACCAATGGTCTACCTCATTATGAGCATGACGACCAATCGGGTCTCCATTTGATATACCACGAGGTACTAGGCTTAAGCTGGTGATTATCCTTAATACTTTTCCACATTGAGTGAACGTAGGGTCGTGCTTCGGGAATGGATCAGGGTAAGATAAGGGTCCAAACTAGTATAATTCTAAGGCTCTAGCATGATGCGATGCAATTTTAGAAGAGAGATGGAACTTTAGTTTTAAAAAACTTAATTATACATTTTAACAAAAACACTTTCAGAGCAAAGTCACAAAGTCCCCAGTGGAGTTGCCACTGTGACGAGCGCTGAACCGCGACCCCTTTTTCGAGAGGCCTGCTTTTAGGGTTCGAGAAGAGTTGGTTCGTGTCATTTGATCTTGGGTAACACGAGATATTTTGGAATCCCTATCCAATAGAACATTGGGTAAGTTCATCTAGTCTCATGATACCTTTAGGCACCTTTGAGATATTTTGGAGTCGCCACCCAATTTACGATAAATTGAAAAAGGTCGTCTAATCTCTATGGTCTAAACCAGAGAGTAGTTTGAAACTCCACTCTTATATATGTCTTAATTAATTATAAATGAGTTTTTAGATTAGAAAATCCCATCTCTCATCTCACATGATTAATGTAATTTATTAAAGGCGCAATTCAAGCATCGGAAAAGTGATAAATGAAAGCTGTAAAGAAATCAATAAATAAAGCAATAAATAAAGAGGTAAACACATAAAACACATCATTACAAAAATAGAAATTGGGACAAATACAATCCCCCAAATGGAAAAAAAAAAAGCTAAACAAAATTGTCCCGAAAATAATTAATTACAACGGCACACAAGATATATAAATATAACGCTAAACAATCAAGCAAAATCATTCAAAAGGATAACATACATAAATTAGAATATTTATTCGGTTTAGAAATATTGGTTCATTCATGCTCACTTAAAAGGGGATCGAAGAGTTGTTTCGGCTATTGATTTGAAAACCAGGACGAATTACTCCCATTTTCATAAAATTTAACTCTTCGTTTTAATTCGTGATATTTTTGCATTGTTTGGCTAAAATCAAGGACATTGGTCCTAATTTATTAATAAAACTCCCGATTTAGTCGTAAAAATATTTTTTTTGATTTCTTATCTAACACACGCATAAAATAAAACTATTTTATTTATAAACAAACACAATCACACAAATAGAGATACGTAAGATCTCATTGAGATAACGTAGTCTCCTATGCGTCATGACCCCTCCATTCGGTCATGAAAATACTCAAACAAGCAATATCACATTTTAAACCCCAAATAAAAAACAATAAAAAGAAATATTAGTAATAATTCTAAAATTAAATAAATAAAAATAAAAATAAGAAAAATATAAAATAAAATTAATACACAAGTAGAAAATAAAATGAATTAAATTAAACACATTAATTTAATATGTGGATAGCACACATGCAAAGATAATTAGAAATCATGCAAAAGTATGATGATTATAATAATAATAATAATAATAATAATAACAACAACAACAACTAAGCCATGTAATAACACCATAAAAATAAAATAATAATAATAATAATAATAATAATAATAATAATAATGCTAATAATAATAATAATAATAATGCTAATAATAATAATAAATGACAATAATAAGCAAATAAAATTAAATAAATAAACAAGATGAATGGGGAAAGCACACAAACATGCAACAGAAAATAATAATATTTAAACATGAAAAAGAAAAGTTTATTACAAAAAATCATACCAAAAATAAAAAACAATAAACCTGATTTTTCACAACCAAATTATATGCATTTATCCATTTTTAAACCAAAAACAAAACAAAGATTGAAAAATCATGCTAAGAGAATAAATCTCAACTTCAAAAACAGATATTCATCAAATCATTATTCATGTTTTTATTAATGCAAGAAAAGTAAAACAAAATAAATAAAATAAAATAAAATAAAACGAGATAATAAAATGGATCCAAAAATTTTTACCCTCATAGTAGACAATATAGAAGCAAGATCTCTTAATCTTCTCCTTACCAAGATTCAAAAATAGATTCAAAAAGATTCGAAAAAAAATCTTAAGTTTTTGTCTCAAAAACTCAAGAATACTAAAATCAAAAAAATATATTTTTTATTGTTTGATGAAAGTTAAGGAAATTGATTTTTCCTTCCTCAAGTTAAATTTGATTTCAACTAACTTTTTCTAGATCTAAGAAATTAAAGAAAATCAAAGGAAGAATTTTTTTCCCTCAAGAAAAATCCTTTTTTTTTCCTCTCAAAAACTCTCGTTTTTTGTTCCTCCTTTTTCCTTTCAAAAGCTCCTCTTCTCAAAAAAATCCCACCTCCAAAAAAGGAAGGGGATCTACCTCATTTTTTCCTAATCCCCCAAAAATTGCATGAAAACTGAAATAAAATAATCTTTTCCAGTCTAAAATCTGATAAAACAGTGCGTCAAAAGGAGATCAACACGTTAGAAGAAGGCACAGAGGCAAAGGGGCGGCCTGCCGAGAGGCGCCCAGCATGCAGGGGTAACCTCACGTGGCTGCCCGCTCACAGGGGCGCCTGTGACGCGCTCCGGATCTACTCGATTCCCATGAACCCGCTTTTAGGGCCCGAGAGGGTTCGCGTCATTTGATCTTGTGCAATCATGAGATATTTTGAATACCTCTTTCCAGTAGAATACTGGAAAGATCATCTAATCCCATGAAATCTTTAGGCACCTTTGAGATATTTTGGAGTCGCCACCCAATTTATAAGAAATTGAAAAATTCGTTTAATCTCGGGGGTCTAAACAAGAGAAAGATTCGGAACTTTACTCTTATTAATGCCTTGGTTAATTATAAATGGATTTTTAATTTTAAAAATTTCACCTCTCTTCTCACGTGGTTATACATTAAAAATAAAGCGCAAATCAAGCACTAAAAAAAGCAGTAAAAGCGATAAAATAAAACAAACTAAAGAAAGATAAAAATTTCGACAAAAATACAATCTCCCAAAATAATAAAAAAAAAGTATTAAAATTTGGAACAAAAATACAATCACCCAAATAAAATCAAACGAAATGTAAATAAATAACAAACTTCAACAAGAAAATAAACATTAATAAGTCGGGATATTATTTAAAATTGGAACATCGGTTCCTTCATGTTTACTTTAAAAAATTGAAAAGTTATTTTTGGTATGCTTGGAAAAAATCGGGATGAGTGATCTCATTTTAAGAGAATTAACTCTTCCATTTAAAAGTGAATTTTTATTGGTTAAAATTAGGATATTGGTCCCATTTTATTAGAAAACCCCAATCTATTAATATAAACTTATGTGATTTTTAATTAACGTGCATAAAAAATAAATAAACTTATTACAAATTACATAATAAAATAATGAATAAATAAAAAAATGATAAATAATAATAAACAAGACAAATCCCACCAATATAGTGTCTTCAAATCTCCATGGACTCCCATTTGGTATTGGAAAGGTTCACATATAAAAAATAAATATTGAAATAAAAAACACAAATAAAAGAGATGTTAGTAATAAAAAATAAATTTAAACATGTAACATATGAAAATGAATTAAAATGAATAAAATAAGATGCATCATGTATGACAAATCAATTAAATGATATAATAAAAATAAGTAATTTAACATATTAACAATTCAACATGCATAAAAAGCAAAAGTGATAAAAATAATAATAACAAATTATAACAATAAACAAGAATAATAAAAGTAATAATAATAACAATAATAATAATAATAGATAATAATAATTAGAGGTGGCAAGTTGGGCGGGTTGGACAGGTTTGGGTTGGGTCACTAATGGGCCAAAAAGCATGGGTCACAAATGGGTCAAATATCAAAATGGGTTGGGCGGGTTGGGTCAATCCATGGGCTAAAAACTTTTTGAATATACAAAAAATTTATAAAAATACACAAATGAGTCGGGTGATTCAAACGGACTGATTTTGGTCCAAACGGATTTAGTGGCCCAAATGGGCCGCTTGAGACCCAAACGGGCCGAGATGTAATTTGATATTTTTAATCCATTTTTAATAAAAAATAATTTTCTATATAATAAAGGAATTTTGGTCCAAACGGATTGAGTGGCCCAAATGGGCTGCTTGAGGCCCTAACGGGCCGAAATGTGCTTTGACCCATTTAATCAATTTTTAATGAAAAATAATTTTCGATATAATAAAATGATATTAAAGTGACTCATGTAAAATAATTTGGCCCAAATGGGCTGCTTGAGGCCCAAAATCATTAACAATAAAAGAAAAATCAAGAGATTGGTAGAAATAAATAAGGAATTGTATCTCAATTAAACTACCATGATTATCAAAATAAGGAAATAAATCATTATTTCTTGCATTATCTAAAGTGGATGGTTCTGGCTGAATTTGAGATTGTACCTGTATCTGGGCAACTTCAGGTGCTGAGTTTTCTGTTGGTTGATCTACAGGCGGAGCAGATTCGGTTGGCACTGGCACTGCAGCTTCAACTATTTCTAGAGGTTGGAACTTGTTGATATAGTAGCTGAGTGATGGTCCTGAGTATTCAACTGTCTGCACATCAACGGGCTTCTTTCCAACTTGGATGAGAACTGCTGAAGCTGCAGCCACAGAGAACAGAGCAAGGCCAGCAGCAAATGCTACTGTGTTTTTAGCTCCATCAGAAAAAGAACCTGCACTTCCTGAACTTATTGCACTTTCTGCCACATACACTGAAGGCTAGAAATCAGATAAAATTAGATGAATCATCGCACAAGCATGTAGAACTCTACGCCCAAGTTATGTGAGAAAAAAATAAGCACACATCTCTATATCACTTATCGAAAGATTACAATCATCTGAGGTTGCTAGGATTTCAATCTCAGTGGTTCTTAATTGACAAAGCTGGAGATAGCAGTTAGAATGTCTAAGCATGAATCATTCCTAATGTACTTCTCGAGGAAGTTGTAATATCAATTATGAGAACCCATTGATTGACTTGAACAGTTTATAACCGCATGTCTAAGTGCTTGGGAGAGTGAACTTCAGGGATTTAATTTCTAGGCAAATGATGATCATATGGACAAGGAGGATGGTTATTCCATTCATTTGGGTGAACAGATAGAAAAGATTTTCACATAGGAAATACAAACTGAAGAGCACATCGTTATTTAGCATCCTGACTATAGCAATAATAAACCATTTCAGCAAGAGATGCTAATTTTCCTCCTTTTTTCCCAATCTTTTTAACATTATAAACCATTTATGCAGAAAGTGGAATCAACCATTAGAGAATGGATAAACAAAGTGAATATCAGGATTATGATAAACACAAACTGATTTAGAGTTGATGTGGTTGATTTAGGGTTCCCAATTGGGAAATTTTAAGCTTGAATTTATGAAATTTGGTACAGCTTGATTAACCAGATTAGCAATTCTTAGCTTGAATTTATCATCTTTATGTTAGTTTGCTGTGCATCCTAAGATATCTATATTCTATACTACTCAGATTGCCGAGATAGCGAAAGCTTACTACGCAAATTCATTCATTCTCATACATAGACAAGAAATGCATAAAGCCATAACCAGTTAATATCCCTTACATGTCAGCAAGCGAGAGAGAGAGGCGGCGAACAAGAGAGAGAGAGACAGCAAGCACGAGAGAGAGAGAGGCGGCGAGGATGGCAGCGGCGATGATTAGATAGTGGAGAGGGAGAGAGGAGGCGAAGGTGGAAGCACTCGAAGCGAGAAAGCGAGAGAGCGAGAGAGATAGAGAGGGCCAGAGACTGGAAGGGGAAGAGTTAGGCCCGTTGGGCATTAGGGGGCAGAGCTAAACGGGCCTTCTTCTCTAAGGGTTTCATTTGGGCGGGTTTAAATGGGTAAGTGTTTAATTGGGTTGGGTTTGGGTTATTTTTTATTGGGCGGGTTGGGCGGGTATTTTGGGCTTGGGCCAAATTTGCCACCTATAATAATAATAATAATAATAATAATAATAATAATAATAATAATAATAATGATGATGATGATAATAATAATCACAATAATGATAATAATAAAATAAAAGTAATAATGATATTAACAATAATAATAATAATAATGAACAATAATAATAAAAAAATGAATAATCAAACAAGTAAAAATAAAATAAATAAAACATGTTAAATAATAATACTAATGATAATAATAATAATAATAATATATGAACCAAAGTAATGATAATAATAATAATAATAATAATAATAATAATAATAATAATAATAATAATAATAATAATAATAATAAACAAATAACAACAAAAGATGAACAATCAAATAAACATGTAAGATTGAAATAAAATATTTTAAAAAATATTAAATCACATAACTAAATTACATAAACAAATAAGAAAAAGAACAAAAGATGTAAAAATCTACATGATGACTAATTAATTGTAAATTAAAATTAGATTAAAAATTAAATTAAAAATTGAGTTTAAAATGCTTACCCTCAAAATTTGATGTGATGAATGAAGTTAGATGGTAAATTTCCTTATCTTGATTTAAGAAAATAAAATATATAACAAAATTTTGTCCCAAAAATAAATAATTTATTTATTTATTTTAAGGAAAAAATGTGAAAAAAAAAAAGAAGTAAGAAAATTCATAAGAATAAAGAATTGTTCTTTTTGTCTAAAAAATTAACTTAAGAAAAATTAAAAATACTTGGGGAATTTGTTCTTGGAGAAGAAGGAAAAAAGAAGAAGAGAGAAAATAATTTTTTCTTGAGAAAATAATTTTTTCTCTTCCAAAAAAATCATTTTATACCTTCTAACAAGATCAGATTTAGTGAAAAAATTAAAACAATTTAATTCCCATTAACACAAAAAAAAAAACTGAATAATTTGAAAGGTTAGAAGACAAAAGGGTTTAAAAATTAAATTCTACCAAAAAAATGAGTAAAAACACTCAAAAAATGCCAAAAAACGCTCAAAGGGCTGCTGGAGGGGCAACGGGCACGCGGCAGTGGCGAGCGACGCCCGTTGGCGCGCGTGACGGGCATCGCCACACGCAGCAGCGCGAAAGGCGCATGCGCGCTACAGGTGAGGGACGTCCAGCGCGCTGCCGCAGGTCAACACTCGCAAATATATTTTTAAAATTTTTTTTTTTAAATCTTTGCTAAAATACTATAATTTCAAAACTAACTTTTTTTTATCTTAAAATAATTTTTAAAACATTTTCAAAATATTTTTAAAACACATTTTTATTTATTTTTAATAAATCAATTTGATAAGAAAATCATCACTTCCAATTTCATTTTTGCCTGTAAACAGGTACAATTAATTTCATCATTGGGTAATCCTGATTTGGGCTCCTCGGGATTCAGTGTCTGCAGTTGCCTCCAATTTTAGGGAGGCTAGTGCATGGGTGCCTAGGTGAGCCAAAATTCAGAAAAGGAAAGAAACGCGTACCTGAGGTTGCCTCCTTCCAGCTGCTCCCTGGAGAACAGTGCTGTGATTTAAACCGCGAATGTTATCCTTCCGGATCGCACCGAGTCGCTGACAAGATTACGAAGTGCAGACATTCTTGAATATTACCGAGCCGTTAAATAGGCTACAAATGATTGCACCGAGTCGCTGACAAGACTAAAAAGTGCGGATGCCATCTTTAGATGGTGATGCATCGAGTCTACTCCAGACTTACAAAACGCAAGAGGTGCTCTCTTGAGCTGCACTGAGTCGCTAATAAGACTACCAAGTGCAGGTGCCATCCTCAGATGGTGATGCGCTGAGTCTGCTCCAGACTTACAAAACGCAAGAAATGTCCTTCTGGACCTCACCGAGCCTGCTCCAGACTTACAAAGTGCGATGGACCATCCTCAGATGGTGATGCGCCAAGTCTGCTCCAGACTTACAAAACGCGAGGTTGTTCTCCTGAACTGCACCGAGTCTGCTCCAGACTTACAAAATGCGAGGTGCCATCATCCAATGGCAATGCGCCGAGTCCGCTCCGGACTACTAAAATGCAGGATTGCTCTTCTAAGCTGCACCGAGTTTGCTTCAGACTTACAAAATGCTTGGGTGTCATCCTCAAATGGCGATGCGCCGAGTCTGCTCCAGACTTACAAAACGCATAAAGTGCTCTCTTGAACTGCACTAAGTCGCTGACAAGACTATAGAGTGCCATCCTTGGATGGCGATGGTTTTCACTTAGACATTTCCTGCAAAATTATGTGCACAGAAATATATATAAGAAATTGTGTGTGTATGTGTAAAAAGCAAAATGCTGATGCTTGCAAAGGAATTGTATGACATGATATGTAAATGCTCGCAAAAATGGATAAACCTTGTCCTGGGTGGTCAAGGGTCCATTGAGGATACGGCTTGGCTGCTCCACCATGCCCCCCAAGGATCCAGCAAAGTGACATCTTGGCTTTAGGGACTCTAACCCAAAACTTTTTTTGAGAGACCCGTCAGGTGTGCATCTTTGTCCCCCGGCCAATGATCATATGCTCAAGATTCTAACTCCTGTCCCCGCATCATACACTATCCGCCTGAAGAGAGATCACCCGAAGTAATGCCGCCTTATCGCTCCGGGTATCGGAAGTCATTGTTTTAAAGGTAGTGCATCTGTAGACATCGGATCTTGAGTCAACTTAGATCAGAGTTACCCAATGATAATTAGATGCTTGTTTACAAGCAAAAAGGTTAAAAGTAGTGATTTTCTTGTTAAATTTGCTTTTTTGAATAAAAAAATACAAAATAATAAAAATATATTAAAAATTAATTTTGAAAAATAGAGTTTGAAAATTATTGTGTTTTTAGTTAGATTTAAAAATAAATAAATATATATATATATATATATTTTCGGCTGCGTCGGCGCGCTGTGGCTGCCCGTAGGTGAGCGAGCGCAGTGCGCTACGGGGGCGCCTGCATTAGGCGTCGCTCGCATGCCGACGCCTGTCGCGCGCACTGACGGGCGTCGGTCGCCCCTGGTCTGCCGCAAACGCATTTTTCGTCCATTTTTTCCGTTTTTTCGTGATTTTCTTTGACTTTTTCACATTTTTCCAGAATTTTTAATGATAATTTCCTTTTTTGTACCCAAATTAAAGGGAATTTGATAAAAATCCTATTTTTTTAATTAATATTTTTTTCCATTTTTACTCATTTAAATAGAAAATTTGGGAAAGAAATTGGGGCAATTCATTTTGCATTAAAAGTATTTTTTTTTTCTTCTTTCTTCTCTAAGAATTCTCTCTACACTTTTCTTATTTTTTTCTCTAAATAAAATTCTTAAGATTAAAAAATTTAATTTTTAACCAAAAAATTTTTTTAAGACAAAGAAAAATTATTTTTTGTTCTTAAGATTTGGTTTTTTTATCATTTATAATTTTTTGAGATAAAAAAATCAATTTTTTGTTCTTGAGAATTAATTTATTTTTTTCTATTATTTTTCTTAAGCATTTTTCTCTTGATATAAAGTTCCAATTATTTTTATTTCTATTTTGCGAATCAAAGCAAGGAAATCAATTATATTTAGGAAATCAATCATATTTCTCATCAATTGAATCCGAAATCTGAGTGTAAACATTTTAGACCCGATCTCTTAATTTTATTTTTAATTTTATTTATTTTTGTTCATATTTAATTAGTAATAATGTAAATTTTTATATTTATTGTGTTTTTTTTTTTATTTTATGTAATTTTATATATAGATTTAACATCTCTAATATTCTTTTTGCTTTATCTTATTTAATTGTTTATTCTTCATTTCTATTATTATTATTATTATTATTATTATTATTATTATTATTATTATTATTATTATTATTATTTGTGTTAATTTATTAATATGTTAATACTATTTATTTTAATATGTCATTTAATTTATTTGTCATCCATAATGCATATTTTATTTATTCTAATCTATCATTTATTGTTTTATGTGTTTAATTAATTTTCTTGATTTGATACTAACATTAATTTATTTTGTGTTTTTTTGTTTTAATATTTATTCTTCCTTGTTTGAGCACATTTGCAAGCGAAAGAGGAAATTCGGAGAGTTATTATTTTTATTGTTTTTAGTATTTTTCCTTTATTTGTATTTTAATTTACTTATCATGTAATTATCAATGAAATCATTTATTTTATGCACGTTTAATTAAAAATCACACAAAAATATTTTTATAAATAAATTGGACTTTTCTATTAAAATGGGACCAATGTCCTAGTTTTTATCCAAATAAATTGCCACTTTAAAATCATTTTCTTTAACTATGCATGCGAGGACCAATATCCTCCCTCTTAATAAATACCCCATTTTATGTATAATTTACATTTATTTTATATTGAGGGTTGTATTCCGCCTTTAGTTTTATTGTAATTTATTGTATTTCTTTTTACCTTATTTTAATCTTGCTTTTATTTACCGTTTTATTATGTGATTGATATGCATTCTAATTATTACATTTAAATGTATGAGAAAATGGATGAAATCTTAAATTCAAAACTCAATTGTAATTTAATCAAGGTATGAATAAATGGAAAGTTCCGAACCATCTCCGGTTTTTGGGCTCAATGAGGCAAGAGGGCCACCTCAATGTTCTATTGGGGTGGGGCCTCCAAGATACCTCTTGTGTCCCGAAAAAGGCTCAACTTGCATACCGGAAAAGGCTCAACTTGTATAGTCCTAGGCTCCACGAGGCGAGAGAGCCATCCTAATATTCTATTAGGATGGGGCCTCCAAGACACCTCTGGCTTGCCCAAGTGTGAAGCGAGAGGGCCATCCTAATGTTCCATTAGGGTGGGGCCTCCAAGACACCTCCGGCTTGCCCAAAATGGACATAACAGTGCTGTCTCAGGCTCACTGAGGCTAGACGACATTTCCCAATGTTCTATTGGGTGGCGACTCCAAGAAACCTCTTTGTTGCCCAAAATAGACGCACTTGTAATTTTACTTGTAAGTTTCCATGAACCTCATCCTGAAAGCCCTAAGAGTGGGCAGTTTAGGGAGCCAAGGGGTTCAGCGCGCGTTACAGCGTCCCTTGTGGATTTTTACACTAGCTTTTTTTTGTGGGAAATGCGTCCCTTTGGGATTTTCACGTAACCCGTTGCCTAATTTTTACGTGTAGTGGACCCAACCCAATCCAGCGGCTCTTATTTATTTCATTTTTTTGCATAGGGTAGACTGCCTGTTTTCATGTTTTCACCCTATCCTTTGGCCTAACTTTTATTTAGAGAGCCAGTTACGGTTTTCATCTCTAATGGCCTTTTTTTTCAGTGTGGCTACAAGAGAAGTGAAGGCTATTATCAGAACCTCCCTTAAGGATGACCAGCGCAATTTACTTAGACACCTTTCGATAAAAATGATTAGAGAATAGTCATTAGACAAATAAATGAGATATTTCTTTTTAAGACAGAACTAATATCCGATGAAAATGTAAACTGAATCCTTTTATTCATTGCAAAATTGCATACATTTCTATATGATTTGATTTCATCAAACATGATCCTTAATTGGTAATAACTTAAAAACACAATACTACCCCTAATCTTAGAATAGATCTTGTAAGCATCAAACTCCTATTATCAATCGGCCCTCTCGGGTTTTCTCGATTTAAAATTTTCACTTGGCCCTTAATTTTTGCCCAGGATACCTTTTTTTGATTTTCACCCTAACAGTGCACCCAATTTTAGTAAGGCCGCCTTTTTTCAGTTTTCGACCCGCGGGTCATTTATTCTCTTCTTTTGATTTTTGGTCTTTAGCCATGGAATCTTTTTAGTCTATTAACATTTACTGGGTCTTTAAACTCATTTCCATTGCTGTCTGCTAAAATCGCTGCTCCCTTTATTAGTAACTTTTCAGATCGAACGAACCTTCACAGGTTGGCCTGAATTTTTCGCTTATGTCTGGCACTCTCGGCCTCATCATCTTAAAGACCAAATCCGCTTCCTTCAATGGGTGCTTTCGTACCTTCTTAGCAAATGACCGAGTTAGCCTCTTCTGATAAAGCTGATTGTGATAATAAGTTCGTAACCTATCTTCATCTAATAGATTCAACTGCAATAACCGCTGTTGTACCCATTCTGCCTCTGGAATCTCGGCTTCCATGACTACCCTTAAAGATTTTAGCTCGATTTCGACTGGCATAATTGCTTCAATTCCATATACTAGAGAGAATGGTATCGCTCCCGTAGAGGTTCTGACTATGGTTCTATAACTCCAGAGTGCAAAAAGTAGCTTTTCTGCCCAGTCTTTATAACTCTTAACCATCTTGGCCAATATTCTTTTAACATTCTTGTTTGCTGCGTCAACCGTGCCATTAGCCTGAGGTCGGTAAAGAGAAGACTTGTGATGCTGGATTTCATATTTCTAAAGCATCTGTTATGTTTTCGCTAAGAATTGTACCCCATTATCAGATACAATGTGGTGTGGGAGACCATATCTGCATATCAAATTCCTCTCGATGAACTTAGCCATGTCCCTAGCATTAACCTTTTTGAAAGATTTAGCTTCGACCCATTTAGTGAAGTAATCAATGGCGACTATGATGAATCTATGCCCATTAGAAGCTGTAGGACGTATTTTGCCTATGATATCTATCCCCCAGGCTGCAAATGGCCATGGAGATGTCAAATTATGTAGCTCTGAAACTGGCACATGCCTCAAATTCGCGTATTGCTGGCATAACTGGCATTACTTCACATACTTTGAATAATCCATATCTATCATGAGCTAATATAATCCTTAGCGCATGATCTTCTTTGCTAAGGCTAAAACATTCATGTGAGCTCCACAGACACTAGCATGAACTTCTTCCATAACTCTTTTCACTTCTTTCTCCGCCAAACATCTTAATTGGATACCATCAGCTTACCTCTTATACAAAGTTCCCTCTACGCTAATGAACTGAGTGGATAACTTTCTAATCATTCTTTGGTCTTTCTCGGTGGCTTCTTCCAGAAAAACTGACCGTTCTAAGTAATTTTGAATATCGTAGTACTAAGGGTTTCCATCGGCAACTTTAACCTCCATCACCTGCTCATTTTCAAAACAAAGCTTTTCTGCACTAGAGATCAACATGGGTCTCATAGCAACCCCTGTTGGATTATCCCACATGGACACTAACATTGTGAGAGCATCAACCAACTGATTTTCATCCTTGGGGATGAAGTGAAAAGTGCAAGTCTCAAACTGGCTACTTAACATTCTCAAGTATTTCACATAAGCAACAACCTCTCTTCCTTAACTGACCACTCCCCTCTGATTTGATGGATTACTAAGGATGAATCTTCGAAGACTTCTACGGTCTTTGCCCACAGAGCAAGCAGTGCTTCCAATCTGAAGATGCAAGCTTCATATTTCGCTTCATTATTGGTCACCTTGTACCTCAACTTTTTGGCTAATGACAGCTTCTCGCCATCTGGGGTTGTAAGAATAATCCCTGCTCCTGCCCCTTTATTGTTAACTGCCCCATCAAAAAACATCTGCCACCCTTGTACTGCTATGGCCGTGACATCTTCATCTGGAAAATTGTATTCGAACTGGTCTCCCTCAATAGGATGTTCAGCCAAGAACTCAGCTACAGCTCTTCCCTTAATGGTTTTCTTAGTGATGTATTCAATATCGAACTCCTACGACAGTAATAACCATCTTCCCATTTTTCCTAGTAGAAAGGGTGCTTCCTGAAGGTATCTAAGAGGGTTATACTTAGCAACCGCCTGCACACTAAAAGAGTGAAAGTAATGTCGCAACTTTTTAGAGGCCTAAATTACTGCTAAGCAAATCTTTTCTACTTCCACATATTTGGCTTCATATGGCAGGAATTTCTTGCTAAGGTAATAAACAACAAACTCCACTCCAAATTCATCCTCCTGGGCCATTATTACACTCACTGAACTGTCTTCTATTGCAAAATACAGGATTAGTGGTTTGGCCTGACGTGGTAGTCTTAAAACTGGTGGATTTAGGAGATAATCCTTAATAGTATCAAAAGCCAATTGACAATCATTATTCTACACCACCGGCTGATTCTTCCTGAGAAACTTAAAGATGGGCTCACATACTGAAGCTAGCTTGTCAATAAACCGACTGATGTACTGAATTTTTCCCAAGAGACTTCTAACTTCCTTCTCTTTCTGGGGCACTGGCATCTCTCTAATGGCTCTGACCTTATCAGGATCTACTTCAATTCCTCTCTGGCTTACCATATGGCCTAATAGCTTACTCGAGGTAACTCCAAAGATGCACTTCTTGGGATTGAGGCGCAGATTATACTTATTGATCCTTTAAAAGAACTTTTTCAAAGCCCCGAAGTGATTTTCTCTGGTAGCTGACTTGATCATCATGTCGTCAACATACACCTCTAGTTCTTTATGGATTAAGTCATTAAGAACTCTAGTGGCCATTCTTTAATACGTTGCACCTGCATTCTTTAATCCAAAAGGCATAACCCGATAAGCAAATGTACCCTATTCAGTGATGAAGGTTGTCTTAATTTGATCCACTATCTTGTTGAGGATTTGATTGTGCCCTGCATACCCTCCACAAAACTGTACATCATACAAGCAGTTGTATTATCTACCAGCACATCAATATGAGGCAAAGGGAAATCGTCTTTTGGACAGGCTTTATTCAGGTCCCGATAATCCACACATACTCGAACCTTTTCATCATTTTTAGCCACATGAACTACATTAGCTAACCAGGTCGGGTATTGAACCTCCATTAGAAACTTAGCCTCAATCTGCTTATGGATCTCTTCTTTCACCTTTTGCGCCCATTCTGGTCTATGTCTTCTGAGCTTTTGCTTAACTGGTTTAGACTCTGGGTAAGTTGGGATGGCATGTTCGGTGACTTCTCGATCAATTCCCGGCATGTCCTTATACGTCCAGGCAAAGACTTTTACATATTTTTTCAAAATTCTCTCAAATTTTAACCTCTCCTTAGGAGTCATGTCTGATACTATCAAAATTTCGTTTGTGTTCTCCAAAGTTCCAAGATTAAATGCAGTCATACTAGTTGAGTTAATGTCAAAAATGAATGCATCATTTTTATGATCATGAGAAATGAAATCATCAGAAACATCAAACAAGTAAGCAAAGTTATTCATCTCATTAATATAATTAGAAACATTAACATTGTCATTACTGAAAAGTTCTAGTATAAAAAGATTATCTAAATAACTATGGTCTTCATTCTCTGTCATCACTGATGTTGCAGCCGACTATTCCTTGACTTCTTGGCCTCGTGGAGGCTTTTCAACTACCCCCGGTGAAATCTTCAAATCTCCAACCTTCAAATCTGACTCTGCCATCTTCTCTTTCCCGTTTAACCTGGTGGCTAACAGCTTGTTATTGATAATATCCTCTAACCCATCCCTGTCCCAGACACTGTATTGAGTCATAATTTCTTCATCCCAGAAGTCCTTTGCAGATTTGATAACTCCAACATCCCAGTTGAAGACATCATTGAAGATTTTAAAACTCGGTATGATCTTTCTATCTACCCACTGAGGCTCTTCATCTCCGGTGTAAGCACAGACCGAGGTCTCGGGAATAAAACTCTCTGAAATATAGGGGATCTTCTCTGACATTTTCTTCTTGCCACGTTCTCCTTTATAGCCCAAACCCTTCCGATCTTTCCGGCCTTGTGTAGTGACAGCAAACTGTAGGCCTTGTGAATTTTTGCCCAAACCAACCCCTGGGAAGAAGTGCATCTTTTACATCATGTTTACCACTTGAGTGCTATCTGCTGAACCCTGCTCTTCTCCTATCACCGATATATGAAAGCTACTGAATTGCTGGTTAGAAATCCCCAAGGCAGACACTTGGTTTTCTCTCGCCGCTTTAATAGTTACCACTTCTCCTTCATGTGGTATCTTAATCATCTGGTGTAAGGTAGACGACACTCCTCCCAATTTATGGAACCATGGCCTTTCAAGTAGAGCTGAAAAATTTACTGGGATAGGCAAGACCATAAATTCTGTCTCCGTAGCAATAGGCCCAGTCTTGACTAGAGCTCTAAATGTTCCCGACGCTTATCTTCGAGAATTATCGTAGGCTGTGATAGTCAAATCAAACTTGCTCAGCATGTTTTCATTTAGCCCAAAAGCCTGGTGCACCACTAAAAGATAGATATTTATGGATGAGCCATCGTCAACCATAACACAAGCGGTGTGCTTATCATTAATTTACGCCTTGATGTAGTGGTCGGTTGTGATTGCGGCCTTCTGCTGGCAAGTTCGCATCAGAAAATACCAATCTCTCTCCTAATCCCCCTTTGATAAGATCTAGCAACTCGGATGGAAAAATCGTGGTGGCCACGGTAGATTCACTCAAAGCCTCAACCAACTTTTGTCTGTGGGAAGGGGACTATCTTAAAAGGTCCCAAATAGATATTTGAGCCGTGGTCTTTTTCAACTGTTTTACTATAGGATTCTCTTCCGGCTCCTTTTCTGCAGGTGTTTGCACTGGGTCCTGTGACCTCTCAACTTCTGGGACCACTCTCCCACTTCTTGTTACAGCCCCAACTTCTTTCCTTTCTCCATCTGAATCCCACAGATCCACAGACTTTCCTCCTTCTTCCTCCTCTTTGTCTTCTTCTCCACTCTCACTAGTGGACCAACACTCTATCGCCACCACGAGCATCCCTTCTTCACTTGTCTCAGGGCGAGTGATAGCGATATATTCATTACCATAGAAGTCCTGCAAGACATACCACTCAAGTAAACTTGACCCAATCGTAAAGACAGGTGGTGACACAGTATTGTAGTTGGACTTTTCTTGCTTTCTCTTCGTTCAGGATCAGTGATCTGCTTACTATCGATCAGATCCTGAATCTGGTGCCTTAGCCTCATACAGTTGTCTGTCATATGCCCAGTATGTTGGTGAAAGGCACAATATTCATTCTCTTTATGCCCCAGCTGTCCTTGGGTTCTGGCTGGCCTGGGTGGCAGGGGTTGTAGCTCCCCCTCCTTTACCAGTCTCTTCAACACCCATGATAAAAGTTAACTCAAATTTGAGAAGTACCTCTGATTCACACCTGTTGTCGATACCTCAGCTGTCTTCCCACTCTGATTACCACTACTGGAGCTTGCTGATTTGGTTGTCCCTTGATTAGTGTAGCCCTTCTTAACATAAGCCTCACTACTTGCCCTCCTGGCCATATATTCACCTTTTGCCTCTATAGCGATGTCCTTTAAAGATTCCCAATCCTTCATTCATTTTTAGCCCATCTCTTAGGTAGGGACTGGCATTTCGAATGAACAATCGGATCTGATCAGCAGTGTCAGGTTTGTGCTTCATCTCCATAACTCGGTTCATCCACTGAGTGAGGTACTCATGAAAAGACTCCCCAGCCTTTTGTTGCAGCAGCTCTAAATCCTTCAACTTGACCTCCATCCTAGTACTACAATCATATTACCTTAGGAACTTTTCGGTCAATAAGTCCCAATCTTCTTTGGACCTTCTGTCCAACCCGTGGTACCAGTCAATGGCAGCCCCCGTAAGACTGAGGTAAAAGTACTCTATCATCTGCTTCCTAGTCAGAGTTGTCCCCTTTATGACCAGTGAATACTGTTTAATGTGTGCAGCAGGGTCAGAAGTGCCATCAAACTTAGGAATATCGGGCATTTTGAAGTTTTGGGGGATCAGATCATCACCATCCAGCTCCCAATCCTTAGGGTTTATTCCCCTTCCTACAGTAAACATCCTTGTCATGGCCTCAAACTTCTCCTCCATCTTTTTTCACATCGCCTCCTCTAGCTTGGGTGATTTCCCCTTTATTACCATCGGCTCTTCTTGCTCTTCTTCCCATAAGTCAACCTCAGATTTAGGGCCTTCTCTGTACTCTATAGGCGCTGGCGCTCTTGGTTCAATAACAAGTGGGTCAACTGCAGTAGGGGGATCCTCCCTGACAGCTCCTTGTTCGTCTTACCCCCTAATTGGAGTAGCAGCTTATGGCCCAGCAAGTGGGGCTAGGGTGGTAGTATTAGCTTATGGCCCAGCAAGTAGGGCTAGGGTGGTAGCCAGGTTGCCCATCATCGCTATCATTCTGGCCTCAAACTCTTCCATTTTCCTCCCTACCTCTTCAGCAATCATTGCCTGGATTGTATCAGACCCACTTGATTGGTTAACCATACTTGTCTCAGCTGATGACTCAAAAAATAATATCTCACTACCTTCTGAAAGAGAATCTGAACTCTGATCTAACACTAGCTCTGGTAATCTAAAGAGTGAAATCCTTCTTAGCCAACCTTCAGGACCTCTAAACCACCTGGATGAATCTATGATGGCTGCAGAATACACCACATTAGGATGATGCATGATTGAAATGCAATGCATGGTCGTGCTGATGCAGCATAGACACACACGTGCAAGCAGATAGATCCTTCCAACCTTATCTCTCCCCCTACACGAGGTAGTGTAGTCTCTTTCCTAGGTGGGCTTTATCCAAGGGTTAACAGGGAACCCATTGGACGTGTGTAGTGCACGGTAGAAAATCGACAACATAACATCTCTTGCCTAATGTACATATGTATAGGTATTTGGCCATTATGTATTTAAACACCTTAATTAAATCAAGATGGGCCCATCGGGGCATGAAAGCCTTTGATAAAAAATCCTTTTAATTTAACTGACTTTTCCAATATATGACGGCCCACATAGCAAGCACGGTATTACAGTACATTTCTCCTAGTGAAAGCATTGATTGCTATTATATGAACTTTGGTCAAAGGCGATGATACTTTAGGGCTACCCAAGCATGGTTTCTGCCAACAGGTCTAACTCATCACGAGCATAACGACCGATTGGGTCTCCATTTGATATACCATAAGGTACGAGGCTTGGGTTGGTGATTATCCTTAACACTTTTCCACAATGAGTGAACGTAGAGTTGTACCTCGGGAACGCACCGGGGTTAAGAAGAGGGACTAAATTAACATAGTTTTAAGGCTCTAGCATGGATGCAATGCAATTTTTCGAAAAGAGGTACAATTTTAATTTATTAAAAACCCAATTATATTATTAACCAAGACAATTTCAGAGTAAAGTTTCTAGATCCCCACTGGAGTCGCCACTATGATGCGTGCCGGACCCACTCGATTCCCGGGAATCCGCTTTTAGGGCCCAAGAGGGTTCGCGTTTTTTGATCTTGGGCAATCATGAGATATTTTGGATACCTCTTTCCAGTAAAACACTGTAAAGATCATCTAATTTCATGAAATTTTTAGGCCCCTTTGAGGTATTTTAGAGTCACTACCCAATTTACAAGAAATTGAGAAAGTTCGTCTAACCTCGGGGGTCTAAAGCAGAGGAAGATTCAGAACTTTACTCTTATTAATGCCTTGGTTAATTATAAATGAATTTTTAATTTTAAAAATTTCACCTCTCTTCTCACGCGGTTATACATTAAAAATAAATCACAAATCAAGCACCAAAGAAACCAATAAAAGAAAGCGATAAAATAAAATAAACTAAAGAAAGATAAAAATTGGGACAAAAATACAATCCCCCAAAATAAAAAAAAAGTATTAAAATTTGGGATAAAAATACAATCCCCCAGATAAAATCAAACGAAACGTAAATAAATAATAAACTTCAACAAGAAAATAAACATTCGGAAATTGGGATATTATTTAAAATAGGAACATTGGTTCCTTCATGTTCACTTTAGAAAATCGAAAAGTTATTTTTGGTATGCTTGGGAAAAATCGGGATGAATGATCATATTTTAAGAGAATTAACTCTTCTTTTTAAAAGTGAATTTTTATTAGTTGAAATTAGGACATTGGTCCCATTTTATTAGAAAACTCCAATTTATTAATATAAATTTTATGTGATTTTAATTAACGTGCATAAAAAATAAATGAATTTATTACAAATTACATAATAAAATAATGAATAAATACAAAAATGATAAATAGTAATAAACAAGACAAATCCCACCAAAATGGTGTCTTAAAATCTCCATGGACTCGTATTTGGTATTGGAAAGGTTCACACATAAAAAATAAGTATTGAAATAAAAAAAATACAAATAAAAATGATGTTAGTAATCAAAAATAAATTTAAACATGTAACATATGAAAATGAATTAAAATGAATAAAATAAAATGTATCATGTATGACAAATTAATTGAATGACATAATAAAAATAAGTAACTTAACATATTAACAATTCAACATGCATAAAAAGCAAAAGTGATAAAAATAATAATAACAAATTATAACAATAAATAACAATAATAAAAAAAATAATAATAACAACAACAATAATAATAATAATAGTAATAACAGATAATAATAATAATAATAATAATAATAATAATAATAATAATAAGAGAAAGAGTAAGAGTAATAATAATAATGATAGCAACAATGACAATAATAATAATGATAATAACAAATAATACTAACAAAAATAATAATAATAATAATAATAATAATAATAATAATAATAATAATGATGATGATGATGATGATACTAATGATGATAATAATCACAATAATAATAATAATAAAATAAAAGTAATAATGATATTAACAATAACAATAATAATAATAATAAACAATAATAATAAATAAGATGAACAATCAAATAAGCAAAAATATAACAAATAAAATAAACAAAACATGTTAAAACATTTTAAATAATAATACTAATGATAATAATAATAATATATGAACCAAAGTGATGATGATGATGATGATGATGATGCTAATAATAATAATAATAACAACAAAAGATGAACAATCAAATAAACATGAAAGATTAAAATAAAATATTCTAAAAAATATTAAATCACATAACTAAATTACATAAAAAAAATAAGAAAAAGAACAAAAGATTTAAAAATCTACATGATAACTAATTAATTGTAAACAAAAATTAGATTAAAAATTAAATTAAAAATTGAGCCTAAAATGCTTACCCTCAAAATTTAATATGATGAATGAAGCTAAATGATAAATCTCCTTATCTTGATTTAGGAAAATAAAATATATAACAAAATTTTGTCCCAAGAACAAATAATTACTTTATTTGTCTTAAGGAAAAAAATATAAAAAAAGAAGTAAGAAAATTCACAAGAACAAACAATTGTTCTCTTTGTCTCAAGAAATAACTTAAAAAAAATTAAAAATACTTGGGGAATTTGTTTTTAGAGAAGAAGGAAAAAAGAAGAAGAGAGAAAATAATTTTTTCTTAAGAAAATTCCCCTAATTTTCTTCCAAAAAATCATTTTATACCTTCTAACAAAATCAGATTTAAAGAAAAAATTAAAATAATTTAATTCCCATTAACAAAAAAAAAACTGAATAATTTGAAAGGTTGGAAAACAAAAGGGTTTAAAAATTAAATTCTACAAAAAGAATGAGTAAAACCATTCAAAAAAGGCCAAAAAAGGCCCAAAGGGTTGCTGGAGGGGCGACGGGAGCGCGACAGGGGCGAGCGACGCTCGTCGGCACGCCCAAGGCACGCACGAACGACACCCTGCTCATCGCTTGTGCTGCGGGCGATGCCCCACTTGTGCGCCCAACATGCTACCGCAGGCCGGCACTCGCAAATATTTTTTTTTTTAAAAAAAAATTTAATTTTTGCTGAAACACTTTAATTTCAAAACTCATTTTTTTTTATCTTAAAATAATTTTTAAAATATTTTCAAAATATTTTTAAACAACATTTTTATTTATTTTTAATAAATCAATTTGATAAGTAAATCATCACTTCCAATTTTTATTTTTGCCTATAAACAGGCACAATTAATTTTATTATTGGGTAATTCTGATCTGGATTGTTTCGGGATCCGGTATCTACAGCGCCCTTGCGCGAGGGGTGGCCTCGCGCTCGTGTAGGCCGCGCCTGCGCAGAGGCCTCTCGCGTGCGGCAGGGGGTAACGCCCCACCCTCGCGCTCCTCTTCCGGCGAGACAGTACCGCGTGCCTTCCGCATGCAAACCCGAAAACCCTATATTTTCAATAATACAATAAAATAAAAATAAAAATAAAATAAATAAATAAAAAATTTTAAAAGCATTTTAAGATAGACAACAGAACTTGACAAGGGGACGATCAATCCCTATTTTTTTGCCTATGAATCGGTCTTTATTTTTATCATTGGGTAATCCTGATCTTGGACCGCCTCGAGACCTAGTGTCTACACTACCGAAGTTAATCAGATAATTGCAAAAACTTAATGGAAAGGTAACAGCCCTAGGCAGATTTATCTTTTGTTTAGCAAGCGTTGTCTCCCATTTTACAGGGCACTCAAAAGTTTAAAGAAGTTTAAATGGACCCCAGAATATCAGCAAGCTTTCAATGAGCTAAAATAATTTCTCAGTACATCACCATTGCTGAGCATGCCTCAATCGGGTGAAATTCTATATATGTACCTTGCAGTTTCATCTGGAGCTATCGGTTCAATTTTTATTAGAGCCAACAGTTCCAAATTTATTATACCAGTAAGGTGTTGAAGGGTATCGAACTAAAGTATCTCATATTAGGGCAATTAGCCTTGGATCACGGGTCATTACCTTCTCCCCAAAAGACATCTTGTAATGATCTCGAAGTGTACCCTAGAAGGATTTATAGTGTTAATTGCATTATGAGGGTGCAAGCATAATTATACTAGTATGAGATCATGGAAAAATGAGGATGTAATTGAAAAGAAATATAAGTTATTAAAACGAAGAATTAAGTTGAGGGATTAAGTAGGAATTGGCTAAGGACTAAGTGGGTTATTTGCTAAGAGCTTGACATGTGTCAAGAGATGGGTTTGCCACCAAAGATTCTGCATGCAATATAAGGCTTAGTGGAGGCTAGTTGTCTAATTTTTTCTCCGCATATTGGTCCGGCCACCTCCTTCTCTCTCTCTTTCTTTCTCTTTGTTCTTCTTCCTCTGTTCTTCTTCTTCATTTTTTTAGCAAGCTTCTTCTTTTGGTTTATTTTTAAGAGTTTTGGATTGATTTGAAGAGGTTAAGTGATAAGTTGGAAAGGTAAGTGTGGGTTTGGAAGTTAAAGTTATCTCTTTCTACTTAGTTCTGTTTTTGGTTTGAGTTGGTTGATTTACGGATTAAGTGTGTTTTGTTAGATTTGTGCAAGAAGTTGTGGAAAAGAGAAGAGACAAAGGCAAAGACAAGATTTGAGCTTGAAGAGAGTTGGTCAAGCTTCTTTTTCAGGTTTGGGAATTATTTGCTAACTTTTGAGTAGATGCATGTTTAATCAGTTTGGGATTTTAATTTCTAGTAGATGTATGTTTGATTAAATTGGGGAAATTGTGGGTTTTGAAGGGTTCAATAACTCTTCTAGTTGATAGTTTTTACATGGGTCAATATTGCTGAGTTAATGATGTTCTGTGACAATTTAAAGTTGTATTAAGTTTTGATTATTTGCATGTTGATATTGGGTATGTTATAAATTATGTATGAGGAATATATTGGTATGTGATTATATGTTTAGAAGGCCATTTCTGCTGAAATTGGTAATTGATTGATGATAGAAGTCATGCATGTGATTATAGGAAAGTATGTAAATGTATGTGAAGGAAGTAAGTCAAGTTTAGGAGTTTGAACGTGAAGTTCAGGCTCTGTCGCTAGTGCGACAGAGTGCTTTGTAGGCAACTTTGCCAGACCGTGTTCTGTCTCGAGCTCGAGATTTATTACGAGTGCAATAGAAGTGTTTTGGTGTTCTGTCGCATCCGCGAGCGCAATAGAAGGTATATCTGTGGTCTGTCACGAGCGCGACATAGTTAAAGTGCATGAATATAAGTTAGTTGTCCTATATTGTGTGCATTATTGCATTGGATTATGAATTTAAGATATTCGTGTATACTATATGAACAAGTATAATGAATATGAGCATATTAAATAGATATAGTTTTGGAATGTCAGATAAGCAAATATGTATGTATGTTCATGTTTTGAGTTGGATGTGCAGTGAATTGAAAAGATGATCGAGTAATTGTAATGTACATAAAATAGTGAATGAAGTTTCTATTTTAAGCCTGAATTAGTCATAGCAGTGGATAGATAGGCATGCCTATAAAGGGTTAGAGTTTGCAGCTACCAGAGTAGCACCGATTGGTGTCTAGAGTTTGATACCTTATGATATCTAGAGTTTGGTGCCTTTTGGTATCTAGAGATTTGAGACCTCGGTCTCCAGATGTTTGATATTGCTCGTAAGTATCTAGAGTACCCGTATCCACCATCGATGTAAATTTAGGCTATGAAAGCTATTGTGTGTTATGACTGTATAAGAAATGTTATCATATGTTTATATGTATATGAATACATATTAGATGTAGTGAAATGTTATTGCCTATCTATACAATGTTGCTAAAGTTAGAGAATTTGAGTATGTTGAGATGAATGTATATAATAAAGGCATATTGATATCATGTTCATTGAAAGTACTCATTAATGAATGATATCGTGTGATCAGTGTTGGATATTGATATACTTGATGTGTGATGTTTTGTGACTTCGTTAGAAGTCTATTTGCTTTTGTTATTCCTCACTAAGCGTTATTGCTTAGCACGGGTGTTTTCCCGTGTAGGTATGTAGGTTTGGTATAAAGAGTTGTGCATCTGCAGGCCATTAGGATAGAAGCTGGAAGTTCTTTTGTCTTTATGATTCTTTTTGTATTGATCAGTTTAGTGATCATGTAATGAATTTTGTATAGTTTGTGTAAATGTTTAAAGAAGATTAGGTATTATATGAAGGATAATGATAATATGTAATATATTTAACTAAAGTTGTTTATGCATCTGGAATTTGTTTTAATTATAATATTTAATTATTATTGTCTAAGTATTTGCTAGTGTTCAATTGCTTTGATGTGTATGTATGTGTAGCACTCCTATATCCTTTAGGGGGTATATGGGCGTGATAAGCCTTGTTGAGGTGTGCAACACCCATGCTTATAAGCCAAGGACCCCCCTTTTAACTATCCAATTTGGGATTCTTTTGTCCATGACATACTTCCCCACCCAATCCTGTGACGCCCTTGTTACAGGTGGAGCCCACTGCATGCCCCACCCTCGGGGCGCTTGGCGTTGACATCGGGTTCGGGTCCGGGTCAACTCTGATACCACTTGTCACGGGCCATTACCCTCTCCCTAAAAGACGTTTTGTTGAGGTGTGCAACACCCATGCTTATAGCCTCATGACCCTCCCCCACCCCCCCCCCCCCCCCCTCTTTACATATCCGATGTGGGATTCTTTTGTCCATGGCACATGGAACTGGTCACATCATCCATTAAGTTTTAGCCTTGCTTTTAGGCACACACTGTGGTAGCTAGACTGATTCCAATCTCAAAAAAGTGCTCCATAAGCCAGAAGCATCCGGAAGGCTTACAGAATGGGCAGCTCATCCAGGGAAATTTGATGTTTGGTATGAAGCCTGCCCTTTCATGAAAGCTCAAGTCCTGGCTAACTTTGTAGCTGAATTGCATGCTCCACCTCCCGAGTTGGACACTCGCTCTTGGAGATTATTTATGGATGGAGCATGCTCATCTAAAAATGCTGATATAGGAATAGTCCTTATTAGGCCAGGAAATATAACCATCAGAGGAATGGCCCACATAACATTCCCGACCTCTAACAATATGGTAGAATACGAGGCTCTTTGTTTTGGACTGCAGCTCGCCATTGAGGTAAAGCCCGACTCTTTAGCCATTTTTTCTGATTCACAGTTAGTTGTTAGCCAGTTGCTCAGCAAATTTGAAGTAAAAAAGCACACAATGGTTTGGTACAAAGAGCTGGTAGCTGTTTTGCATGGTCGACTGAGCAAATACCTCGAGCAAAAAATGAGGGAGCAGATGCTCTAGCTAAGTAGGCTTCAAGTCAGAATAAAATATCCACGGCGGACATCGTGTGGTCAGTACAGGCAGCACCGACTTATGAAATATACAGGGTTCAAGTGCAAGAGCCGATGGATGGTTAGCATCTACTTATATATCAGTACCTAAATGCGGCAGTCCTCCCTAATGACCAGAATCAAGCACGGAAGGTTGCTCGGCAGTCCAGCCGGTATGTTATCCTAGGGGATAAGCTATATGGACGATCATTTTCACATCCCTGGACACTCTGTCTGAACACCAAAGATTGTGATTATATACTCAAAGAAATTCATGAAGGAATATGTGGCGCACATGAGAGCGCACAGGCAATAGCTCGAAAAGCCTTATTGCAGGGGTATTATTGGTCCAGGATGGAGAATGATGCTAAAGAGCTCGTTCAGAAGTGTGACAAATGCTAGTGATTTGGAAACATACTGCATGAAAAGTCGACCCATCAATTGCCTATTCACAGCCCTTGGCCGTTTGCTCAGTGGGGGATTGATATTCTTGACCCTTTCTAGTTGGCAACTAGGCAGCAGAAGTTCTTGGTAGTTATGGTTGATCATTTCACGAAGTGGCTGAAAGCAGAGCCTCTAGCCAAAATCACCCCTGTAAATATAATAAAGTTCATTCAAAAGTCCATAGTTACAAAGTTCAAAATCCCGCACACAATTATCACTAATAATGGTAAATAGTTCGACTATTTTTCCTTTAAGAATTATTGCTCAGAATTAAAAATTCAGTTGTGTTTTACCTCGGTATACCATCTGCAATCAAACGGCATGACTGAGGTGACCAACCGAACTATACTGGCCGGGCTAAAAAAAAGGCTTGATGATGCGAATGGTCTCTGGGTTGATGAGCTAAATAATGTGCTATGGGAATATCGAACTTCTCCATGAATGGCGACTGGGGTCACACCTTTTTCCTTCACATATGGAGCTGAAGCAATCGTTTCATGTGAGATTGGCATCCCTAGCACCAGGACTTCATCATACGATACTGAGGAAAATGGGGCAAATTTGCTGTATCACCTGGATAGACTTGAAGAAATCAGAGAGTCTGCCCAACTATAATCTGCAGTATATAAATAGCGAATGTCATCATATCATGATCGAAATCTGAAGTCCAGGTCTTTTCGGATTGGACAACTCATTCTTCGAAAGGTTGTCGCAACACATATAGCATCTGGAGTTAGTAAGCTCGATCCAAATTGGGAAGGCCCCTATATGGTACACGAAGTCAATGGGGGAGCTTACAGGTTAAAAGATCTCTCTGGGAAGCTACTCCCCCACGCTTGGAATATCTCCAACTTGAAACTGTATTATCAATAGTATGCTCAGTTCGACAAGTTCGCCATATGAGCTCTTATTTCATTGTAAAATCAGTTCGACATGTTCGCCATATAAGTTCATATTTCATTGTAAGCTTAGTCTAGCTATCTCGCTATCTGAGCATTTATTTTATTAGCAATAAAAAGCTTAGATCAGCAATGAACATTCTTTCAATTTGTCGGCTTCTCTAATTCAAGCATTTATTTATATCTTGTTCGAATAAACTTAAATTATCATATTTTTAAATGCTTTGCTCATAACAACTATATTGCTGTCCGAACAAACAATATCATTTATGTAGGTTTACGCAATAATTATAATGAATTATGCAGATCATAAAAGCGTTTATTCAGTTTGGAAAAATGTCCATTTCATTAATTGAAAAAGTGGTTACAATTCAAAAATTAGCAGCAAAGTCCTATTTATTCATCCGTATAAACTTCATCCAACCAGGACCAGTCCATATTCAGATGCCGGTCCTTTATTGCTTGGATGAGTTTAACGCCGAATACAACGCATTTATCCGCTGCTAGGTCTACTACCTTATCCTCGAGCTCGGGACACCTTTGTTCCAGCTCGGCTTTTTCATTCTTTGCTACTACTTTTTCCCGCATGGCTTGCTCTAAGCTAGATTTAGCAGCTTGGTTCCTCTCTTTCTCTTGGCTCAAACTGGCTTCAGCAGCAGCAGCTCTTTCCTTGGCCTTGGCTATGTCGTCTTTAAATGTGAGCATTTTCTTTTTGACCTCTAAATCCCGTTCTCAGCTGCCTCCTTTTTGGACCCAGCTTCTTCAAGTTAGTGTCGAAGCCGGGATGCTTCCTGTTCCTTTTTCTTCTAGGCAATGACAAGTTTGTTCATTTTGCCAATAGCAGCTCCTCCTAATAGGGGTGAGCATGAACTGGTTAACGGGTCCATGAGCCCAAAAAAATCAGTCCATTAATATCAATTTTTTAAAAATACTAACCATTAACCAGTTTGTTATAATTGGTTAACCAGTCTATCGGTTTTAGTTTTTCGGATCGGTTAACCAATATTTTTCGGTTAACCACTATAATTATAAGATGCATTTATAAATAAAATTAAAATGTTCAAAATAGTTAAAAATTAAAATTTCTCCACTATATTATAATATTATTGTTGTTAAAATAAAAGTTTTTGGTGGACATAAGCAACTTTATTTTTAAAAATTAAAACTTAATAAGTAAATAAATTAACCGGTTCATGATCATTCTAATTAGATGGACGGTTACACTTACTAATCGTCAATTAAAAAAACACTTGAAAATTTCAAAATAATTAGGATAATGAAAAAAGTGTAACAAAAATACTTAAAAATACGAAATTATTAAAATAAATCTATCCAATGCTAACAGCTTTTTTCCTTTATTTTTTTAAAACTTAAAACACATTATTTTCACATATATTAAAAATTATAGTTTTTTTAAAATTATTGAAAATTTTAGTCAATATATTAATGTTATTTAACTTTTCGAATATATTTTGATTTTTATTATTAAAAAACTAATAAATCAAGAAATAATAATAAATACTAAATATGGACATATTAAATAATTAATAAATTAACTAAAATATTTTTTTTAAAAAATAAAATAAATTTGAAATATATTTTAAAGTAATGAAAACTAAAGGAATATAATTAAATATGAAATAATGAAATAAAAAATTATAATATATATATATATATATTATAGGAGTGTTTATGTATCGGTTATCGGTTCAGTTAATCGGGTAATGAGCTAAAAAAATAAACCAGTCCATTAATATTGATTTTTTTAAAACACTAACCGTTAACCACTAAATCGATTCAGTGCACCTATTTTTTGGATCGATTTCGATTCAATTTATCGGTTAACCAAGTCCAATAGTTTTTTTATTCACCCCTACCTTCTAGCATGCACCCTTGAAAATAAAATATTTTATGTTCTGTACATGATCAAGCAAACCGAACACATTAAATGTTCCAGGAAGTTACCTCCACTTCATGCCTCTTCAATTATAGCATAGCTCAATTATTCGATGCTCAAATGGATCAGATGTGTGGCTTCCGAGGGAACACAAGCTGCCTGATGAACGAAGGTTGTGAAGTCAGGGTTCTTCTTTAACCCCGAATTTCCCCTGTCGTTGCTAGAACTTATGGATGTTTTCGGCAAGAGCCTTCAGTTCTTCCACCCATGATTTAGGATTAGGAGTATACGCTTATTCCCTATTCTCGAATGGGTGCTCGGACGTAGTAGCTCGAGTAGGCACCAATTGAGGAGAGCTGTCAGCTACCAATAGGGGTATAGGTGTAGGAGCCGCAGTAGTCGATATGGGGCTCCGAACTGAAGCATTTGCGTTCGGATAAATAATAGGTGAGCTTGGATTTGGAGGAGCTGGATTGGCTTCCTCCAGCTTTTTACCATTTTGCCTTAATAAGTTTGGCCAAGCTAGGTTGAGAACTCCTCTTCATAGCTGCAACAAAGCAAATAATAAGAAATAAATTAAAATGCAAGAACTAGAAATAAAGAGTTTTACTCTTTTTCTTGGAGGTTGATTTCGGTGGTGGTGGGGGCACCCCACATTGTAGTTGCAAGTTAATGTCTGTCTTCTCTTGCGCTAGCTCCCTCCATTGAGCTAATGTACTTTCATTGGCATCACTAAGATATATAGGGTTGTCATTTCAGTTGACAAACCGACCCTATTGAATCTTGAAGGAGAATTCTGACTCGCTTTCTATCATGAAGAACAGATTCTTTTAGTTCTTCAAAGACTCGAGATTTCTAGCAAATACTCCGTACCCATCTCGGGCTTGAATATAATTATGGTCCTCGCCATTAGCTCGGAGTCCCACCACATGGGTAGCTCAAAAAATGTGAAGGGTGAGATCTATGTCATGCTCGCCTGCCTAGATTTGTAGTGTGGAGAGAGTTCACCAGGTATTGGGATGCAATTGGCTGATAGTCAAATCATAGTAATCTAAAAGTTCGAGCTCAAAGGCGATCAGTGGGAGACTTACCCTGGCTTTGAAGTCTGCCTCATACATGATTTTAGTTTTCTTACCCTGAAATTTGGCATTGGCCCTTAGGTAGGCACCAGCAGCGCAGATTCTGTACGAATAGGGTTTGCTCAATTTCTCTCTCAACGCGCTCATATCGCTGGATTTGAAGATTGAACTTATGCTTCCCACCCTAGGAAGCCTTCTCGGTTCTTTCCTTTCCCTTTGCCTCGACTGGCTAGTGTTAGAGGACTCTAGGGGACTATCGGCGGTAGGCCCTCCCTCTACCTTCATTCTCTCACTAGAACTTTCGAAAGTACTTATGGTAAGAAAAAGGAAAGAGGAGATAAAGTACAAACCTGAAATTTTAGAAAAAGCTTTAGAGAAAATCTAGAAATAGCAATTCAAAAAACACTTTAAGATGAAAACGTACAAGCAGAGGAGTGGATCTAAATATAAGTGAATCTAAAGCAAGAATGCAAAGAAAGAAGATGAAGATAAGGTTAAAGAAAATGAACAGTTGAGCGAGGGAGCAAAAGCGTGAAAGCGGAGCGAAATTCTGAAAATGGAAAGGAGTATATAGGCGAAATGAACCATTGATTACTGGACAGGTGGCAAGCATTGAGTGGTGGTGTCAGTGGTCATTATGTTCAACGCAGGAACCGAAACGCTGCAATGATGGCATTAACTACCCTATCTATCACTTCGCATGAAATGAGGCGCTGTCTTATCCTCTTTTAACGCATCACGCACTTGACAGTTACTTTTTAAATTTTTGGTTTTGCCACCTAAATGACATGAATGTCATATACTTGGGATGGGACTTATGATAACCAGACACCTTGCCCATGAGTTTGGCTACGCTTTACTCCTGAGTTCGGTTAGCCGAGCTAATCTGAATAAACTCTCAATAATAGCTCGGTCTCTCCTAAATAGCTCGAAAAAAGCTTGTTTCCATTGGTCACAAGGATTGTCAAAGTCCTTTAAAGATTCCCATCCCATTACATTGCGGGTTACTCGTGATTAACCTTATCTAATAAGGAATCAGCCTTATTAAATCAGAGATCAACCTTATCTAATCAGGGTTCCTTGAGTTCTACCCCATTTAGGACTTGAAGTTCTATTCTATTGAGGATACGTGTTCTACTCAGAAATTAATTTCTATTCCAACATTGATTCTTAACTCTATAAAAGGAGGAATCTAGGTATGTTTCTCTTCTTGATTCTTTCCCAATTATAATACACTTTACCCTCGTCAATTTTCCCGACTTGACAATCAATGTAACACCCCCACCGCCGCCCCCGTTGGAAGGGCACCGGCGGGCGCGCTACAACACGACACCCACTCACGACGCGGCAAAGCATACAGCGGAAGCATTCAATAATCATATAATAAAATCTTAGAAAGATACAAAAAAAGGAAATAAACTTCATTACATAAATAATCAAAATACTAGTTATATACAATGGCCCAAAAGTTTATATTTTTACAATCCTTTACAAAAAGAGTTACAGGAGGAAACAAAATAAACTAAAAAAAACTCGACTCCAACGTGGCCTGCCTGCAGATGCACGACTCGAGCATTCCCAAAATCCTTCACGCTACCTGCACGAGATAAAAGCCCGTGCTAAGCGATAACGCTTAGTGGGGAGAAACAAACACAACAGAGCACTAACAAGAAACATGCACTAACAGATATAATTCAATAAGAATTAGAGTTCAGAGATATTAACAAATATATCCAGAATAAATAACACAAGGCACTAAATCGTTCACTATTCATGAATCACGCTATGATCAGAACACTCACTTAATCAATACAAGACCATTCACACAATAGCCTGAAATCAATGGTGGAGGATACGGGAACACGGCACGGGAGACCGAAGCCTCAAAAACACTTTAATACCCGAAGGCAGCGCGGGAGACCGGAGTCTCAAAACATTTTATCACTACACGATTGATGACCATCTCGGAGGTCGACCGCTTCGCCCAAACGGGGCGGGCAGAACAGCTGTACACTAACCCCTTCTTAAGCATGCTTAATTATCCTATACCTTGACACTTCAGGCTCGACAATTCATAAACTCTCAAGATAGTACAAAGACAAAAACAATATTCACTAAGACTCTTATATTCCATAACAAGGACGCTAGCACATTAATATCACGAATCCAAAAGCACACACATATTCCATGTAATAGTAAGAAACCGTGCAAAGTGGGACCAAAGAAACACATTCAGAAAACAAGGCAAGCAGGAAGGGCCTCTGTCGCGATCGCGACAAGTGTCGCGCTCGCGACAGAGCACGGAGTGCTTCCTCGCGAGGTCGCGCCTAAAGGCCTCCTCGCGACGAGGTACTCGCGGCAGAACTCGCGGGACCGAGCTCTGTCGCGCTCGCGACAAGCGTCGCGATCGCGACAGAGACCAGTTCTTCCTCCTCGCGCGCACGCTCGGCAGCACGCCCGCGCGGAGGTTTCCGCTTCCGAGCTCTCTGTCGCGCTCGCGGCAATGTCGCGATCGCGACAGAGGGCTCTTCAAGAACGAGGGGCCAAATCCGTCTTCTGTCACGCTCGCGACAGACGTCGCGATCGCGACAGAACCCAGATTCGCCCAATTCTGCACTTTTCCTAGTCTTTCCATACGCAACTCTTCATACATGCACACAACATATACAAAACACCTACCTCTCACCTCCAGCACATCACCGCATCAATCACAAGTCAAATAAACACATTTACACTATAATCAACTATAATTCCACAATAACTCACTCACAATCAAACTCAAATACACTAACAGGGCATGCTCAAATTCTGAAGACGCATAACATCGCCACAATATCACTTGCACTTCATTATAAGTCACTACACAATTTAAACATGCATTCATAAAATACTCAAGATTACACATAACATGCAAACACTAGCTAGAGTTGATCCAAGGAGAAAATAGGGAAGAAACCACAATCTATAACACAGCTCAAATAAACTCCCAAACCTGGAAATCGCAGCTTCTAACCGAGCTCCTCACGAGTCCACTTTATCCTTGCCCTTGATCTTCCTTCGCTCTTCCGATTCTTGCACAAAAACCCAGCCACGATACATTCAAATCAGACCCAAACACAATCAAAATCAGAAATCTAAGAACGAGAAACAAATACGAGATCCCAATCCGAACTCAACCACTTACCTTCAACACTTCCAGCTCAAACCTTCCAGAAACCCACTCAAAACTCAAAGAAAATGCAAGAGAAAAGAGATGAGAGCAGCCAAAATGGAAGAAGGAGAGAGAGGGAACGGGAAGTGAAGAAGAAAGGGAGAAAATGAGTTAGCTTCCAAGGGAAGCTATGCAAAATCTGCCCCTTCATTCCCTCTCTCCTACTTTTCATTAATTGCTCACCAACCCTTGCCACTTGTCAAAATCTTAAAGAATCAAGCCATCCATCTTAATCAAAACCACTCATGGCACCATACACTAACCACACACAAACCTTTCTAACACAAATATCTTCCAATGCACCATACACCACAACCCACTCAATAAAAGCCTTAATCCACTCACACCCTACAATTCTACACCACAAGCACACACTAATATTTTCCTTCTCTTCAATTAATACCTAACTTATTAATTCCTTAATAACAAATCCTATTTTCCTTATACCTATTTACGAACATACCCTTACTATACCGGCTTAAAACACAGATTCCGACCAGGCCCTATTTGGGTTGTTACAAATCACTCCCCCTTAAGAAATTTCGTCCTCGAAATTTCCCCGCTAATCACTTAAATCCAAACAACCCAAACACAAACCGAAACTTAACTGAAAAACCAATAACATAACTTACCAGAAGGTCCCGCTCGATCTGCTATATTTTCTACTTGCATCGCATAAACTCTTGGACGCGAAGGCACTTCTTCTACAGATGGTTTCTGCACTGACTCTGACGGCGCTTGCGAAGGACGTCCACTGGCTCTTCCACTCTGATTCCCCCTCGCTCGCTGACCACTGGCTCGACCCTCTGCTCTACCCTGAAGCTCTCTTCTATCCGGACAATTCGCCACCATGTGGTCTTGACTACCACATCTGAAACATGCTCCAGAGATCCTTCTGCACTCGCCCCAGTGGCGCTTATAACAATGCTCACACTCAGGAATCGTACTTCCCTTACTAGAGGGTGGCGCTACACTCTCGACTTCCGAACGAACCGGAATCGAACTCTTCCCACTAAGGCCACTCGGAACTCCTCTCGACTTCTTGCCACTTCCAAACCCATCACTCGGTGCTTTCCTCTTACTCTCGATCCTCTGCTTGATCACCTCAGACTCTTCTAACTTCATCGCTGCTGCCACAAGCTTATAATACCCCACAGGTTGCAAAACTGACAATGCCGACAAAGGACCTCTAAATACTTCCGAAGTCCCTCAAGGAAATGCCGACTCCTGAACTCATCCGTCAACAAAGTCTCAGGCACATACTTACTCAACCGGCTGAATTCCTTATCATACTCACTCACGGTCATCCCTCGCTGCCTCAAACTGATAAACTCTCTCCACTTAGCCTCTTGATACGCCTTCGTCACATACTTCTGCTCAAATTCTTGCTTGAAGAATTCCCATGTCAACACGGCTGGTCGCTGAGGATTCCGCATCACTAATTCCCACCAATCATACGCAGGCCCTTGAAGCAACGACACTGCACAAAGCACCCTCTGTTCTGCAGGACATCTTATCTCTTGCAAAATCCGATCCACTCTCTTAAGCCAAAATTCGGCCACATCAGATTGATCTAAAGCAGTACCATGAAAATCCTCGGCTCCTCTCTTTCTTAATAACTCAGTCGGGGCCTTAGGAGCAGTCAGCCTCTCTACCAACTGAAGCAAACCTTGCACTAACGCCGGGATCTCTTGACCAAAACCCACACCAGGAATCTCCTCTCGCTGACGCTGCGGAGCAGGCTGCTCACCTCTCACTACACTTGCACTACCAACCGTCTCACCCACATGCTCACTTGGATCAGACTCCATCTAAACACTACACAAGACAAGACACATCTGCATTAGGCCACGACACAAAACCGACTCACATGCAAAGACTCAACACATAACAAACAGAGGCAACCAGAACCGCCTAAACCGGTGCTCTGATACCACTAAATTGTAACACCCCCACCGCCGCCCCCATTGGAAGGGCACCGGCGGGCGCGCTACAACACGACACCCACTCACAACGCGGCAAAGCATACAGCGGAAGCATTCAATAATCATATAATAAAATCTTAGAAAGATACAAAAAAAGGAAATAAACTTCATTACATAAATAATCAAAATACTAGTTATATACAATGGCCCAAAAGTTTATATTTTTACAATCCTTTACAAAAAGAGTTACAGGAGGAAACAAAATAAACTAAAAAAAACTCGACTCCAACGTGGCCTGCCTGCAGATGCACGACTCGAGCATTCCCAAAATCCTTCACGCTACCTGCACGGGATAAAAGCCCGTGCTAAGCGATAACGCTTAGTGGGGAGAAACAAACACAACAGAGCACTAACAAGAAACATGCACTAACAGATATAATTCAATAAGAATTAGAGTTCAGAGATATTAACAAATATATCCAGAATAAATAACACAAGGCACTAAATCGTTCACTATTCATGAATCACGCTATGATCAGAACACTCACTTAATCAATACAAGACCATTCACACAATAGCCTGAAATCAATGGTGGAGGATACGGGAACACGGCACGGGAGACCGAAGCCTCAAAAACACTTTAATACCCGAAGGCAGCGCGGGAGACCGGAGTCTCAAAACATTTTATCACTACACGATTGATGACCATCTCGGAGGTCGACCGCTTCGCCCAAACGGGGCGGACAGAACAGCTGTACACTAACCCCTTCTTAAGCATGCTTAATTATCCTATACCTTGACACTTCAGGCTCGACAATTCATAAACTCTCAAGATAGTACAAAGACAAAAACAATATTCACTAAGACTCTTATATTCCATAACAAGGACGCTAGCACATTAATATCACGAATCCAAAAGCACACACATATTCCATGTAATAGTAAGAAACCGTGCAAAGTGGGACCAAAGAAACACATTCAGAAAACAAGGCAAGCAGGAAGGGCCTCTGTCGCGATCGCGACAAGTGTCGCGCTCGCGACAGAGCACGGAGTGCTTCCTCGCGAGGTCGCGCCTAAAGGCCTCCTCGCGACGAGGTACTCGCGGCAGAACTCGCGGGACCGAGCTCTGTCGCGCTCGCGACATAGACCAGTTCTTCCTCCTCGCGCGCACGCTCGGCAGCACGCCCGCGCGGAGGTTTCCGCTTCCGAGCTCTCTGTCGCGCTCGCGGCAATGTCGCGATCGCGACAGAGGGCTCTTCAAGAACGAGGGGCCAAATCCGTCTTCTGTCGCGCTCGCGACAGACGTCGCGATCGCGACAGAACCCAGATTCGCCCAATTCTGCACTTTTCCTAGTCTTTCCATACGCAACTCTTCATACATGCACACAACATATACAAAACACCTACCTCTCACCTCCAGCACATCACCGCATCAATCACAAGTCAAATAAACACATTTACACTATAATCAACTATAATTCCACAATAACTCACTCACAATCAAACTCAAATACACTAACAGGGCATGCTCAAATTCTAAAGACGCATAACATCGCCACAATATCACTTGCACTTCATTATAAGTCACTACACAATTTAAACATGCATTCATAAAATACTCAAGATTACACATAACATGCAAACACTAGCTAGAGTTGATCCAAGGAGAAAATAGGGAAGAAACCACAATCTATAACACAGCTCAAATAAACTCCCAAACCTGGAAATCGCAGCTTCTAACCGAGCTCCTCACGAGTCCACTTTATCCTTGCCCTTGATCTTCCTTCGCTCTTCCGATTCTTGCACAAAAACCCAGCCACGATACATTCAAATCAGACCCAAACACAATCAAAATCAGAAATCTAAGAACGAGAAACAAATACGAGATCCCAATCCGAACTCAACCACTTACCTTCAACACTTCCAGCTCAAACCTTCCAGAAACCCACTCAAAACTCAAAGAAAATGCAAGAGAAAAGAGATGAGAGCAGCCAAAATGGAAGAAGGAGAGAGAGGGAACGGGAAGTGAAGAAGAAAGGGAGAAAATGAGTTAGCTTCCAAGGGAAGCTATGCAAAATCTGCCCCTTCATTCCCTCTCTCCTACTTTTCATTAATTGCTCACCAACCCTTGCCACTTGTCAAAATCTTAAAGAATCAAGCCATCCATCTTAATCAAAACCACTCATGGCACCATACACTAACCACACACAAACCTTTCTAACACAAATATCTTCCAATGCACCATACACCACAACCCACTCAATAAAAGCCTTAATCCACTCACACCCTACAATTCTACACCACAAGCACACACTAATATTTTCCTTCTCTTCAATTAATACCTAACTTATTAATTCCTTAATAACAAATCCTATTTTCCTTATACCTATTTACGAACATACCCTTACTATACCGGCTTAAAACACAGATTCCGACCAGGCCCTATTTGGGTTGTTACAATCAAAGTATCCCTTGCCGAAAAATCTGTCAGAGTTTTGTGTTTTTAGGTAATTTCTCCTAGCCACTAGCCTGAAAATTTCGGGCTGTCATCAATAATAAATGGCCTAAATATTATGTTTGTGAGAACATTAAAAATGAATTAGGCCTGTATGAATGAAAATGTTAGTAGATTATGTTAAAATTTACATTTCATTTTCATTTTAAGTGTTTTTTTATTAATTGTTAAGTATAATTATTTAATGAAATTATGTCATAATTTTTTTTTATTACATAATAATTTACGAAATAAAATATAAGTATTGATGCAAAAGTTATAATAATATATTGATAATAAATATATAAAATCATTTAAAATAATTATAACAACACATAAAAAGTTAGAACAAATATAAGATACACAAATAAATAAAATTTAATGATTTATTGAACATATATGATGTAAAATTTATTTCAAGTTTTGACATGATTCGTCATAGAGGAGCTGTACGAATAAATCTGGGTCCTATTAATGGAGAATTGTTAACACTTCAAGAAAGACACCAATCTGATGTAATATAAAATAATTCAGTAATTTTTTAATTATAAATATATATTACATAACAAGTTTTTATTTATTTATTTTTTTACTATATGGCTTGACTTATTTTATTTATACTAAAAGTTGAGAGGGATTTGTTGAGGACACGAAAGAGTAGCATTGATGAACACTATACAACTATTGACTCGAGAATTATACCTTATATAAGAGCAGCTGATTTGTTAGGAATTGCCAAAATTGGTGTGATTTATTTAGATTGGAACTTAATCACATCACTTATTAAAAGGTGGTGATCAGAAACACACATATTTTACCTCACATATGGTGAAACCACAATTACACTTAAAGATGTTAGAATTTTAACAGGTTTACCAATTGAGGGTGAACCCCATAACTAGAAGAACAAATCTAGATTGGATAAAAATTCATAATCTACTTAGAGATGTTTCTTTTATGAATGATTTGCGTGGAGGTAAAGTGAAGTTGACATGGTTGGATGCAATATTTAGTGAAGTTCCTGATAATGCAACACTTGAAGTGATACGACAGCATGCTCGTGTGTGAATGCTAAAATATTTTGGTGGATCATTATTTGCATCTCAAAATGCATCATTGATCCACTTAATGTTCCTATCTCTTCTAGAGGATTAGGAATCTGTTGGCCAATATAGTTAGGAATCAGCATGTCTAGATTGGCTATATAGAAATTTATGCAGGATCACTCATCTTGATGCAAAAAAAAAAGTTGCTTGATATCTACAACTCCTACAAATGTGGGCATGGGAAAGACTTCTCCAATTTAGGCCTAAACATATATAGCCATATACACTAAACTGAATCATGTCTTACGGATTCAGACATCCATAGCATATTTAATATTAATTAATTTTTTTATTCAAATTTAATATAAGGCAATTCGTCTGTGTTTTTTTAACGTGATGTTATCTTAGGTGGATAGAATCACTAGACATGTGTAACATTTATAGGATGGATATACATACATATTGAGAAATATTAGATACGCAGTCCACTAAATAGGTTTCTAGTAAAATATTATCTATTTATACATTAACATAATTTGTTTAGATAAAAATTATTTAATATTTATAATGTAAAAATACAAAACTTATTTTCATTTTGTAATGCAGTTTGAGTGGGAGCCTTACGACAACATACTTGATTTGCTCCCAGATTATTGTAAAAGTGGATAGACATGCTGGATGTCTATTGTTCCACTAATCTGCTTCCATATCATTGAGCAGCACCATCTAGATAGAGTCCTATGACAATTTGGTTTTAACCAGCCAATTCTTTCTCGATCCCTTATACAAGATAAATTACATATAATAAACTTGTGGGGCCAAAATCATCTGGATTGGATTGCAAAATTTGCAATATTCATAAAGAGTGGAACAAATGTCACACTCGTGTTGTATTTGGCCAAGATCCCAGGCAGCAATTGAATAATCGATATGAATATATGCAATGGTATGTGCAATGTACTGGACATTGGATAACCCCAAGTGGAGCATCCTCTACATCAACTGTAAGTATTTCAATTAAATTATTTTACATCATGGGAAAAAAATATTTTTAAGAATGTAAGTAACTTTTTTAGTTTAATTATAAATTTAATTATTTTAGGCTGATAGTGTTGAAAGATTAGTCCATGAACAAGGTGATGCTTTGACCAACAGAAAGATAATGGAAAGCATCCTTGTTGTAGTAGGTCATGAAGATCGATTATTAACTGATTATCCCAAACAGCAGGGTCCAAATCTTATCAATGTACCACCTATGAAAAGTCAGTTTGTAGACTTTTAAACTCAACGACATAGGACTAGAATGATTGATAGGCGTGCCAATGTCCACAGGGATATTATGATCCAAATGTCATACAGATTCTAGCACCCATGTCATGGCCTTTTCATGACATTTAATCTCTCTATGAACAATGTACGATGTGAATTCCTGGCTAAATTTTTTCATCCTGTGAAGTCAGGTCCACGAGTTATACTCACTTTGATTTGGGTGGTTCAAGCTACCAAAATCCAGGGATAGCAATGTCTTATGATTTACAACAGACACATTGTGCATACACAGTACCTGTATTCAAAATCGACTCTGCATCATCTTAGGGTGTGCATCAACATGATATTTTCTCCAGTATATTTGGTACACATAAAGAATCAAATCGGCAAGGAAAATATGGACAACAACTATTATTTTCTGATTTTTACAATGATGTAATTATTGGTGATGCAAGATCGAGTGAGGCACGATCGTGCCAAACTGGTTCAGGTGATGTTAGATCAATGATTGACCTTGAGTTAGGTGGTGAAGGAACAGGAGATGCACAAGTTGATAAACTGGTTAACCAATAGTAACGGACTGGTTAATGGACTGGAATTTCAAAAAACCAATATTAATGGATTGATTTTTTTGGGGGCGCATGGATCGATTCTCACCCCTACTACTAACCCTCACATCTACAACTAAATCCAATTTAACTAATATCTTATGAATAAATTTTACAAATGTCAGTTTGCTCCTAACCTTCAATCTCCTTGATCTTGCTGAGAGACTTGAAGTATCATACTGGTAACCAGCTATACCCCATATTGATTATCTTATAGTATGAATCATAAAAGTTGCTAGAATCGATATTTTTTAACTCCTACATTATATGTACATATTTTATAATTAATGCATCATTTTACTATTTTCGTCATCAAAAAATAATCCACAAATTTTAAACTCATTGATAAATTTAATCACTTTATGCAACTATTTTTTTAAATATTTATTCCTTTAACAAAAAAATTTATATAAATATTTTGTACTAATTAGTCCAATAATTCTCCAAATTAAAATTTTAATTCACTTCTTAACTCATGCAATTTATATTTTTTTTCAGATTTACAATACTTTTTTTTAAATAACATAATATTATATATGTGGACTACTATACATATCTTCATAAATATTTTAACTTCTTATACTAATTACTCTTTTAATTTTCTAAATTTATATTTTAATTCACATCTAAATTTTACTTTTAATTCACTTGTAAAAACTATATATAATAAATTTATATATCAATTTACTTTCATATATTCCTAAATATCAGAACATGACAAAATAAAAGTAAAATAATATAATTAAATTCGAATAACTAATTGCTCTACAAATATTGATAATTATAATTTATCTGAATAAACCATAAAATAACATGTAAAATTTAATTATCTTAACTTAAACTAAAGCTACTTTTCAAAATAAATAAAATAAAATAATAACAACTTACCTTTAAAAATATTGACCGCGAATATATTGCAAATTTAACAGTACATACAATTTAAAAACAAATTTTAAATATAAACAAACAAACGTAAAAAAAATTATCAATTATCTATTTGCAATTTTATAAAAAAAATTTAAACAATCAGTTAAATTAAGCTGCATTTACAAATTAAAGCTATTTTTTCAAAATAAACAAAATAATAATAACTTACTTTTAAAAATATTGTCTGAAATTATATTATAAACTTAACAACACCTACAATTTAAGAATGAAAATAAAGTTAGTCAAAAATTAAAATTTAATTAACAAAATTAATTTATATTATATTCAAATAATATTGCCTTCTTTTTTACCTTCAACAAAATTTTCTATAATAATTTGAATAAAATTTCTTCAACAATATTGAAATAGTGAAATGAAAAAGTGAATATAAGATGAAAATGTTGAAAGTGGAAAAATGAAAATAAAAAGAAGGAAGAAAGAATAAAATGAAAATGAGAGTTAATGCAAAAGGGGTAGGAAATAGGGGGGGGGGGGGGGGGGGGGGGGGGGGGGGGGGGGGGGATTTTTAAAGGCAAACTTAAAATAAAAAAATTACAGACCCATGCCTGCTGCTACAGTGCACGGGAATTACTGCGGTGCTGTTGCAATGCATAGTAGTTCTCGTGCACCTACAGTTTTATATTAAAAAAAAAAAAGAAAACGTCAACTATGGTTGCCGTTTTCTGACAGACCGAGACCCACTCATCCAATTCAAGATTCCTTTACAAAATTGTGCCGTTTTAGATTCCAAAAAACAGCAACAAGTAATGCCGTTTTTATGACATCATTCTAAAAAAGAAGCATGGGTCTCGTTTTAATACAAAACGACAACAATTTTGCCCTCTTTTGGCACACTAAAATCCTAAAATTTTTTTATTGTAGCATCATATCCCTAATTACTTATAGAAAACGTACCAATTTTTTTTTTAAAAAAAAAATCACTAATTGCAGCAAATTTTAGTTTGGATCAAGTTTGGCATATTTTTCACTTGATTTGAACTGAAATATTCCTTAAATTATAACTCGATCCGACCTTAAAAACTTGTATAACCCAAACTGAATTCAAATTTTGGATTGTTCTTTTTTTTGGGTTCGGTTTGTGTTTTGCACATCGCCTATTAGCAATAGGAATTTTATCATGAGTTAAGTGACTTGTGAGTTACAAACTTAAGTTTGAGGCATTTAAGATTACAATAAGTTGAGGGATCATAAATGCAATTAACCCGAAAGTGCTCCTTAAAGAGACGGAGTTCTGAAAAACATCACGAAAAATAAATTCAAGATAATTTTTTTTTTCTTTTTTCCCTCTTCCTCCAGAAAATATATTAGTGAAAAAAAAATACTACTTAATTAAGGTTAACTAGTTTCCATCCTGGTTCCGCAAAGCAACTCCGGCGACGGGTGGAGCAGGAGACACACAAAAAAACATGTTTGAATTGATGGGATCATCAGTGCCTCAGCCACTGTGGTGGCTCCAAAACCACCGTGTAGGACCCACTCCGACTCCCTTTCATTTCATTGCTACCGCTGCTTCTGTCCGCCTTGGCGTTCTTCTCCACTCTTCCTTCAAGGTATCAGCCTCTCTCTATATTTGTGTTTTTCCTTCCAATTCTTACGTCCCTGATAAAAAAAATAATAAAAAAATTAAAGAAAATTTAACAAATCCCCCCATCATCTACAACATAAATTTGATGGGTTCTGTCTCTTGGTGGCTTTAATTTACTTACATCAGTTCGATTTTGTATTTATGACAATGTTTTGTTCTTGTGGCTATACACCCAAATTGTTGAAGCTCATTGGCTGTAGTTCTACTGCTTCTGTCATGCCCTTCCTGTTTACTATGAGTTCCATTTACAAATTCATTTTGTTGGCTTATTTTTGGCAAACTACATTGCTATAATTTTATTTCTAATAAAAAGAATTTTTGAGAACTAGACATAAACTTTGTGGGATAGTTTGAATTCTATTTTTGCTTTCCTATAGTTCACTCAATTATTCATGGCAGCTAAGTGCTGAAATAATGAAAGCTCTTAGTCTTAGAAGCCATTTAATACAGAGTTTGGCTGTAATTACCAACTTACTGCACATCTTTAACAACCTTCATCAAAACCTTGTTGAATGGATGGAAAATTGTGTTTGTAGATGCAGATAGGTTAATGGAGATTTTTGCCTTGTTTTCAAATAACTGTCAATACAGATCCTTGTCGAGCTGTATTGAATTCTGTCTGAATTCCATGGAATGCTGTGGACGTATTCTTGCTTAAACCCAATGAGTCGTTGTGGTGGTGTGATTTCCTTGTGTTTTCTCCCTCATCTAAATCTATGAGATGTTTAAATTTTCTTCTGTGGGAGATAAGTGCAGATATGGTTCAGCTGCAAACCCGCCATTTGGTGAATAATTTGAGAACCCAGTTTTTATGCTGCTATCATGTATAAGTGGTATGAGATGATCTTCACGCTTTTGCCAGATGTGTGTTTTCCATATGAAACACGGCAAAGAAGGAATTAATAGGCATTTCTTATCAAATGGAGGCACACTTCTATAAGAAAACTTGCATGGCCTTGTGACTGTACCTGCAATTTGTTTAACATAATATATGATTCCTATCCAAACCCTACTTGATTAACTGACTGCAATTTGTCTAATACTTACCTTTCCAGCCCAAGAAATGAAAATACCATCAATGTGTAGCAGGGATATGGGGGGAGATAGAGCAAATAACAGCCCTTAAGTAGGTTCCAGAATATATTGTTTGAGTATTCTTCATTTTCTTTAATGTCAAGATATTACCATTTCCAAAAGCTGTAAACATGCAAGTTAAATAGTTGTGTGTATTATTCTATTTCACTGGTGCACTATTTAGTTTAAAAACTTCATTTCTAATTGATTGCTGTATGATATCTCCTATTGGACAGAAACTCTCTCATCTCTGTCATGGGTCTAGATTGAAGGATATATGTTGCAAAAATGTTTCCCAATTCAAGGGAATTAATCTACTTCAGCTTTCCAATGATGTTATTGCGTCCACATGTTCAAAGTGCTTATATTTCTTCAATGATGGCGAAATTGGAAAGGGCCGTGGAATTGAGGGAGCATCAAACATAGGGGGATCCAGAAGAAATTCATTTAACGGCAGGAAATGGACAAATATTCTTCTTGCTATTAATGTCATGTGAGTACTTATTCCTTTCTTATTTGGTGCACCAGCTACTAAGAGCACCTACCATTGTCATTTACACCTCTGGTTTGCCCTACTTCCTAATGTGTGGAATGGTCACAAAATAACATATGAAGCAATGTTTTATTAGTTGTCCATGAATGCAGAGTTTATGTTGCACAAATGGCTACCCAGGGGAAGCTGTTATTGTGGGGTGCTAAGGTTAGACAAATTGACAGCTAAGGGGAAAATGTAGGCATGTGCCTTATTTGATTTTGAAATTTCTAACTTGTCAGCCCTATACTGATTATTTCATAATATTTACAGATTAATAGCCTTATTGACAAGGGGCAGTTTTGGAGGCTGCTCACTTCCTCTGTTTTGCATGCAAATGTTGGGCACCTGATGGTTGGTTCTGATTTTTCTGACACCAAATCCTTTTTTATTTTATAATGATTTTCTTCCAATATTCAACTCTAAAAGAAAGTTATTCTTTTCCAGGTCAATTGTTATTCCTTGAATTCTATTGGTCCTTCTGTTGAGAACCTTATTGGTCCTAGGAGATTTCTTGCAGTTTACTTTGCCTCTGCAATTACAAGTAACAATTATATTACATGCCCACTACAACAGGAAATGAAAATGCTTACAGTTTAGTAATCTAGTCTCTTAAACAAATTCTTTGGTGCAATTCAGGTTCATCCATAAGTTATTGGTTCTGCAAAGCACCAGCAGTGGGTGCATCAGGAGCGATATTTGGATTAGTAGGTCATCCTGCACCCTATTACATAAAGCAATTGCAGATTTTAGTACATTATATGGTTTACTTTTAGTGCGGGTGTAGCTGCATATCTTATTTCTCTTCTCCTTCACAGCTCTTTATTTTTCTCATCAAGGAAGTATTGCACTTTTGTTACCTAATGTACTGGATATATTAATATATACCAGAGCCCAGATGTAGGGTACATACTGCAGAGAGTTCTACCTGCACTACATGAATGAATAGTTTTCATATCCTTGCAAAGTAAATGTCCAAATCCATGACAATATAAAAAAGTGGGACATACAAAGCAACCATTTTTGTGTATTTGCACGGATTTTCTTTTTTCGTATTGACATGCGTGCGTGCGTGCGTATATTGTCAGTTATGCGTAATATTGTCTTAGAATTTTCAATTGGAAAACATAGTGAACTAACAAAGTGAAATAAAAAGAATAATAACCAAGAAAGATGGTGGATGGAGATGGAAAAAGAAGCTACCATTTTAGTAATGATGCATGTTTTACCTTGAAAATTTTTAGTTTTGACCTAGAAATATGTAGGCTGTTTAAAAGAAAAAAAAAACAAAAAATTCCTGCGAGCTAATAATTTTCCTTGCAGCTTACTAATTGAGATCTGGATATTCACTGTAGGCTGGATCTCTTGCCGTATTTGTTTTAAGACATAGAGGAATTATCAGAGGTGGAACAAAGGATCTGCATCACTTAGCACGAGTAATATTGCTAAACATGGTAAGATCTAAGACTTTTGCATGAACTTCTGTAGCTGCTGAGCAACTCGGTAGAAATATGTTCTGCTCATTAAACCTATTAAATGAAGTCCAATAAGATCACTGCTTAGGATTTTATGTTAATTTGAATTCAGAGGTATGACCTGGTTTTAGCTAAATTTTACCTGGTAGTTCTCTTTTGTTTGAACTGTTGGTTCCGCAAAAATGCCTGTAACTAACAAATGTGTTTTGAACATCTTTCTTTAGGTTATTGGTATATTGTCCACAGGCATTGATAACTGGGGACATGTAAGTATAACCTTCATTTTTCGATATTATATTCACATTTGAAGCCATTATCAGAACTTAGGAAGATTAAGTGAAACTGATCTGGGGGAGGAGATGCATGTATTCTCTTCATGCTTCCTTTTTCCATCAGTTATCATTGGTGTCAAAACTCGGGATGTAGATCAAAGTTGTGAATGCACAGTTGGCTAGATATTGTTACTTATGCAATTCCTCTGAGATCAAGCCTCCCATTTGAATTACAAATTCAATGCGGGAGCTTAGCAGTCTTATTTCAGGGGTTATTTGTTTTGATTTTATTTACCAATTCTTAATCTGGCATTGGCATGAACAATTACAGATGGGAGGTTTGCTTGGCGGAGTTGCGACTTCGTGGCTTGTTGGACCTGCCTGGAAGTATGAAACCCTGGCAACCGATGGTCGAAGAATCTTTGTCGACCGAGCACCAATTAAGTATCTTTCTAACCGGAAAAGAGATCATAGGCACCTGAGATAAATTGTTCATTCTCATTTACTGGTAAATTGTCAATGTGCAATTTACAAAGCCTGTCCTCCTAATCTAAAACAATAACTTTTCACTCCTTAACATGGATTGCGCTAGACTTTAGCTTCATTGTGTTTGACATTGGAGTATTGGACAGAGAGAGGGAGAGGGAATTAGTTGATTAATAGGATAGGTGGCAAATGGGTTGAGCTGGTTCGGGTCATAAATGAGTCAAAATTTTGTGGGTGATAAACAGGTCGGGTGGGTCATAATTCACACGGATTAGGTTATAAATGGGTTAAATTTTATGGTATTATTTTTTAAAAATATTTCTTTTATTAAAAATAAAAAATTATGCATGTATAAACTATAAAATTTGTTTTTATATTTATATTGTATAAAAAGTTATAAAATTATAAAAACCAAATTGAGTTATAAACGGGGTCGCTTTGGGTCATAGATCATATAACTGGTCAATTTGTGGATCGGGTTTGGGTAGAAAATGCAAATTATACGGATCGGATTTGCTTATAGATGATCAGTCTCATTAATAGATTTGTGGCCCCATTTCAGTTCATAAAATTTCCAAAAAAGAAATAATGTTTATAGCTTAATATATAGTATTAATTTATATATTTCAGGAAACTGTGTATATATATAAATTTTGGGAAGAAGTGTATATTATGGTTATTGTTAGTACGTATGGGCCATAATTTTAAGATTTAACACGTCGAAGGCATTTGAATTTGATTTCATAATTCATTTAAACACTTAAATTTTAATAATAATTTATTGAATGTTTATATTTGTTAATTTTATAAATTAATAAATATAAATTAATACTATTTTTAAAATTTGGAAATATAAGCATTTACAAAAAAAAATTAAAAAATAACTATATGGGAGTTGATATGATTGTAACACTTAATAAAAAATGTGACAGATTTCGAATTCGATTTTTCTAACAACATATTTGCAATGAGAAATTATGTTATATCTTATAAAAAAATAAAAAAAAATATTGAATTTTAATTTTAGATAATGAAGGGAAAAATTATACATATATATATAATTAACATGCGGAGGTAACATTAAATAAATGTACCTACCTTTTGTAGCGCAGAAACTAGTTGCGGAAGCGTCTACTAAAATTTCGTTTGTTTTTGGTCACTGGTCTGGCTTTTACCCACTCGGGGTAAGAGCAGCTAGATCACAATCTAAATGCCCCTGAAAATAAGACAAAAAACTGTGAGTGGGAACGAGCAGTTTTGCGGCGTATACGTTTTCTCGTTACCAAATTATGAGGACCTCACCTCTATTTATAGAGGTCCTAATGGCTAGAGACCTAACTCTATTTTAACTCAAACTCTTTCTGAGATAATATTTGGTAATTTAATTTAGATTAAATAACTCAATTTAATCTTGATAGGAACTCAATCCTTTATAGAGTCATGGGCGTATCCCAACTCTATCATCTCCCACTCGCACATGACGGAACGCATTCCAGTCTTAATCTCCAATTATACTGGCAAATAGATTGTGTGACCAGCATACCTCGAGAGCACTAGTGCTATACACCTGTTAGGGATATATAGCGTCTCGGAAAACAAGATCCTCTTCTTCACGTATGCCTAACCCTAGATTGCCTTCTCACATTCACTGTTTAACTCATGATCTCATAAAACAATTTTCTTGTTCACTATTATATTTCTACTCATAGAAACTATAATAGACCGGCCAATGAACCACGAAACCTTATGAAAGTGATCAGAAGGCTATCTTCCCCTCTTACTGTATGCCATCCATCATGATTCAACTCGCTTTTCTAGTTAGATCCGCCAGGCCTAAATTTTTCTCGGACCTCTTGGAAACTAACTAAGCTAGCCACATTGAACCATACTTCAGGGATAAGTTAAGGGTTCTGAGAGTCGAAATATAAATAGGGTCTCACAATAGGGAAAGTTGAGATCAATTATATTATTAAATTCCCATCCCTGTGGTCACATAAGCACACACGGTATAAACACGTGTTATGGTGTTCTTTCCTTCCCTTAAAGGAGCGCATGTCTCACATTTCTATAATGTGTATATTAAAACACCATACAGAAGCGTAAGGTTGCGATGCACCAAAGTACCCAACTTTAGTCCGCTTACTTAAGGACTACTTCTGGCTTTTTAGACAGAATATGGTAGTTACATTTAACTTACCATCGAATTTCGTATAATCCTTTATTTGGATCTCAATCCAAAGCATACAATTTTATGTATGTCTTTATCTCGCACCTTAATAAGACACATCTTATAATTTCTGCAAGACGGTACTTTTATTTTGAACAGGCTCTCGAGCATTCTCATATGTTCAAAAATCGCCTCATCTTAGTCTTTGCCAACTCATTGACAAAACTAAGGTAAACACCCTTGTGAGTGGGCTATTTCTCTGTCCAACATGCTCAATCTCATATTAATAACAGTAAATGTTTACACATAAACATTCACACTCATGTATTGCCAACAATCAACTTTAGTTATTATTCGCAAATAATAACGTTAAGGGATTACATAAAGTATAACAGTACCAATTAAATTCTACGCAAACCTCGAGATCTAATGTGTCTCTCAAAACACATCTCTCGTTATAGGTTTACTCAACGGATCTGCGTGCGTAGAAACGTACTGTAAGTTCACTTCTCCTCGTGCAACAATATTTCTCATGTATTAATACTTAATGCCGATACGCTTAGCTCCACTATAAGCTATCAATGACTAACTGTCACTAAAGACTGTCATTAATACCTCTAAGACATTTACTCTTAAATGGCTCACAAACCATTTCAGCCAAACTATCTCTTGTACTGCAATTGAGGAAGTGACAAATTCAACTTCCACTATTGATAGGGCTACACGGGTTTAATTCTTGTTACTCCTCGAGATGGCACTCTTGCCAAACAAGAATATAAACTTAAGGCGGATTTCCTCTCATCCTTACCTCCTACCCAATCAACATCTCTGTATTCTCTCAATGCAGATCATTTTCTTAATAATAGAGAGAATAGGCTGCAGTACCTCTAAGGTATATAAGCATCCTTTCAATTGCTTCCAATGTGCTTTGCCTGGGTTAGATTGATATCTATTTACCATGCCCACTGCATAGCATATATCATGTCTTGTATACAACACTGCATACATAAGACTACCCATGGCACTGTCATATCGAACGTTCCTCATACGTTCAATTTTCCTGACCTCATAGGACACACATCTTTGCTAAGAAACTGATTCTTGGCAATGGGGTAATCTATGAGTTTGCAGTTTTGCATATTAAATCGCTCAAGGTTTTTTGTTGATATATTTCTCTCAAGAAATAGACAACAATCTTCTTGAATGATCTCTTGAAATCTTAACTTCAAGAATGTAATATGCACAACTCATATTCTTTGTCTCAAAGTTGGACGATAACTAATCTTTGATTTTATTTACGTACCATTTATCATTTTCAGCTTTCAGTATGTCGTCTACATACAATGCCAAAATGATGAATTCATTTTCAGAGCTTTTACTTTAAACACAATGATCTTCATCAATCATGTTGAACACGTTCGACATGACTGTATGATGAAGTCTCAAGCACCATTGTGTTGTAGACTGTTTAAGGCCATAGATTGAACTCATCAATCAGCAAACCTTATGTTTGCTGCCTTTTTCGATGAAACATGTAGATTGTTTCATCCATTTCTCCATTGAGAAAAGCAGTCTATTCATCCACTTGATGAAGCTCTACATTCAAACTCGCCACTGTGGCTAGAATGAACCTTATGGACGTAAATTTTACAACAGATGAGAAAGTCTACTCATAGTCAATCTCTTTCTATTGTATGAACCCCTTAGCGACTAGCCGAGCCTTATATCTTTCGATACCTCTTTCAGCCTTTCACTTTACTTTGAGAATACATTTATTCTCAATTTGTGTCCTTCCAGTAGATCAACTAGTTCTCAAACATGGTTTGATCTCATGGATGCCAATTTCCTTTTCTATTGCTTTAGTCCATTTTTCTCTTAAATGGGCATGAAAGAGCTTTTTGAATAGGTTTTATGCTCTTTCTAGTCTTGTGGGATAACCAAAAAGGCTTCGTTCAGGCCTTCAATTTTAAATTGTCGGCATGAAACACTTATCCTTTAAGATTTTTTGCAGTTCTGAATCTTGATAAACATGTCTCATATATTTATCGTGATTCACAATGCTCCCACTGGGATCATGTTCCATACTCCCACTGGAGTTAGGAATACTATATTCTTTCCTCCCACTGGAGTCAAGAATGCTCCCATTCGAATCAGGTCTCGAACATTCGGATCGTTTGGAGGATGAAGGTATTAACCTTCTTCCTCTAACTCCCTCCCACTCGGATGGAGTGATCCTGATCGTTCCTCTACCTGAAATTAATAGGAAGTGAAATCTCAATTTACTTCGCCCAACTTAGAAAATTCATTCTCTTAAGAATGTGACGTCTAGTGATTCAAATTTTATCATTATGCCATTTTCTTACTTACCCACGAAAATGTATCCTTTTGATACTTCAGAATATCTCACATAGATACTCTTCTACCTCTTGGTCTCAAATTTACCAAATTGAGGTATCATGGACGTAAGCATTATAATGCAAAAGTTATAAATGGCTTAGGTCAACTTGTCGACCATTTCACAACTCATAAGTTGTGGTAATGACAGATTTAGAGGGCATATAGTTCAGAACATATGTGACAGTCAACAAAGCATCTCCCCAATAGGAGATAGGCAAATTTGCCTCTACCATCATAGATCTAACCATATATATAGGTGTAACACCCCGCCATCCCCGATGGAAGGATACCGGAGTGCCACGCGGGCAGACACATATAACGAATCCATATACACATGTATAAATAGAAACCAAATGAGATGTAAAGAAACTTTTAATCATGTAATAGTAAATCCTTTTTACATATAACATATATCCGTACTGTTTTACAAAATGAGGCTTGTAATCGAATACATATACAAAAATAATATTTGTTCCTTTACAAAAGATTTACTCTGCTATACACAAGCCATATACAAAAGTTACAGCGGAAGACTTCAAAAAAATAACTTCATCAAAAGACTCCTAGTGGCCGACCCGCAGATATCTGACTCCAAATCCAAACTCGCCACCTGCACGGGAAAAGAGCCCGTGCTAAGCGATAACGCTTAGTGGGGAGGAACAAAACAAACTAACAATATGCATATACAATATTTACAACAATACTATAATCTCATCCCAACCATAAACATACATTACAAGTAATTAACTATTAAAACATAATTAAAATCTACATATTTCTCACCATTGCAAATACATATACACTCAAGGTGTATAAACACAAAGTTATACTATATTTCATATACAACATATACCTTTAATCTTGTCAATAAACATCTCAACATATAGATATATAAATATATATCACATATAAACATGTAGCCTGATTAGTCTGAAATACTCTCTAGAAGTGGATACGGTCATTTGGATACTGATTGAACACAGTATCCCAAGCATATAGAGACATGAGTCTCAAACATGTATTTTCCATATAGAGACCGAAGTCTCGCTTTATTTTCATATAGACCAAACATGGTCGAAACAAGGATCCAAATGGACCCGCATATATCGTTTTATCATATAGCAGCTGCACACACACTCTGACCTAAGTAAGCGCTTACTTATCCACTACTATGACTTATTCAGGCTCAAAGAATACAACTCAATAATTCATGTATTCATGTACATTGATCAAAATCAGAAACATATACATATGTTCAAATATTAATTACTGAATGTAATATGAACTGATAATTCATTTAGAAATAATCCATGTATACATATATACTATTCACATTTTGGAAACATGTAACTTTAAATATTAAAATACAACTAAATACAAATACATATTTCACGTATACATGTATCTAGATCAAATTCAGAAACATTTAAATACATCCAGTATCAATTATTTGAGGCCGAAGTACAAATAATTCACATTCAAGACCATTTATGTTCATGTAAAATATAAACTAGTAAGTTATGTACATTAATTATTTAATCAAGTATACGACTCAATAATTCACGTATCATGTCATGTGAATTTCATTAAATACTAACTTATATTTCATATATACACGTATATTGATCCAATTCAGAACATTTAAATGTATAAATATCAATTACAGGAGGTATTAAGAACAAATAGTTCATATTGAACAAGTCCATGTTAAATAAATTATAAACATGTAAATCATGTAGATTAATCATTAATCATGTATACAAAACCCAATATTATGCAATTATCCAAAATACAATACAATTTTAACTCAAACATTTGTCATGTAGTGCAAAAACCCTTAAAACAGAAGTTAAAACTTTATCTTTAATAAAATAGGGCAACAGGGGAAGGCTGGTCACGCCGTGACCATTCGTCACGTCTCATGACGCAGGCTTCACGCGAACGCCAGGGAGCAGGCAGTCACGGCGTGACCACCAGTCACGTCTCGTGACGCCTGAGAGGAGAGGGGAAGAAGTCACGGAATCCTGTCTCGTGACATGCAGGGAGAAGAAGTAGGTCACGGCGTGATGCAGCATCACGTCTCGTGACCCTCTTCCCTCACTCCTGCTTCTCCTTCTCAAAACTCAAAATTCCAGAAAAGGGGATCACGGCGTGATGCCCCATCACGTCGCGTGATCTTCTTCTCACACTTCTTCTTCTTCTCCAACAGATTTCCAAAATTCCCAGAAAGAAAACGTGAAAACCAGAAAATCCAGAAAACAGAGTATTTCTAAAATTCAAAACTCCTCTTTATCTAAAACCATTTTTCATGCAATCAGGATTGGAATACGTACCTTCAAGTCTCCAGAGCACATTCACAGCAATTATAACACAAATAACACATTATTACAATTATAACAGAGGCAATATCAGAAAATCAACTTCCCAAGAATCCACATTCAAACTCATACATATTCATCTTCTTATAAAACTCACATTATTCTTTTCTACAGGAATCATGTATACACAGTACATATTTTATGCATTTTGATATACAAACACACAGAAACCACGTTCATATCAAAACTGCAAACAGGATCAAAACACAATAAGGGACAGACACACTCCCAAACCTGTACTGAAGCTCAAAACGTCCACTGAATTCTAATCCACAATCTTCCCTTTATCCTTCTCTTTCCTCTTAACTTCAGATGCTTGCAACAATTGAAACCACAACTCATTAACCCAAGAACAGAATCTCTAAAACCTTAAGAATAAGAAGAACACACGAAATCTGACAGCCACTTACCTTCTGAAGCTTCTAAAACATCCAAAACCCTAGCTCACAGCAGATGGACACACATGCAAATGGGAAAGAACCGAAAACACAAGAGAGGAAGAGTGGTTTTCGTGAGAAAGAGAAAGCAAGAGAGAAAACCTCATGTGTTTAGTTTTCCAGAAACTAAAACACTCAGACCATTGTTTTCTCTCACCCACGTACACACACACTCACTCACCACTTGGCACACATGCACAGCTTCACGTTCCACTCACTCTTCTTTTACCATTTAATCCTTGTCAAATTACCTTTCACTCACCAAACCAATATTTGCCAATAAATACTTTTATTCCTTTGCAATTTAATCCTCAATCAATAGCAAATTACTCAATTGTCCTTAAATATCCATTTAAAATTGCCAATCCAATTAGGCCACTTACGGGGTGTGACAATAGGAGAGTCTTATTTCTCCTTTCCTCAACACCGTTTTATTGTGGATTTCAAGGAATGAACAACTGATATTCAATCCTTTTTCATCATATGAAACTTTAAGTTTATCTGTAAGATATTACTGACCTCTGTCAGTTCTTAAAGCTTTGATCTTTTTATCTAATTGATTCTCAGCTATACTCATATAAGTCGTGAAGCAACTCAATGCTTCTGACTTGTGAGAATTCAAATAGACATGACTATACCTAGTATAGTCATATATTAATGTGATGAAATAGTAGGCCCCATGCCTTACCCTCACATTCATTTGACCACATTCGTCGGAATGGACTAACTGCAATGGAAATTCGCTTTAGTTCCTTATTCGAATGATTTTCTAAATAGTTTTTCCTTTTAGGCAATGCTTACATGTAGGTAATTCAACCTTATTTAAATCGCCTACTAAACCTTCTTTGACTAACCGACTCATTCGATTTTATCCAATATGGTTTAATTTAGCATGCCATAATTTCACATTGTCCTCATAACTATGTGAAGAATAAGAATCAATTAAAGGAAAAATTAGTTTTACTCAAATAATTATGGTCCACATCCATAACAATAAAATCATTCAAGCATAAGTATACACTGTTATCCTCAAAAATAAATTGAAAACAAATTTCAATAAATCAAGAACAGAACCTAAATTTCATAACAAAGGTATCTCGATCTCTTATTATATAGTCCATTGGTTCTAAATCTATCACCCACAAAGGATGAAATTTAGAACTAGATACATAAATTACACTCACTCTTGAGTCAGAATAGTGTATCTTTAAAGACACAATGCAGTCTCTTTGCATAGTATCCTTTTAGGCAATTGAAACATTTCACTCTTGAATTGTTTACCACCCATTTGCCTTTGGACCTTTTGTGATTCTATTCATTTTGCTTTTCAGGCTCTCAAGCCTTTTTCTTACCTCTATTGTTGAAGCTTATTTTATTGTTCTAATGAGAACTCATTCTATTAGAACAGGACTGTGCCATATGCACTATGACATTAACCTTAATCATTGTCAGACAGTCCCTTTTAAGCTTCAAATGACAAGCGACATCCTCAAATGTCTTTATGCTTATCTATGTGAGTTAGTTGCATCCTCACATGCTACCAACTCTTGGGTAAAGAACGGACAACAGTTTGGACCTTCTACTTATCAGTCACTTATGACTACTAAGCTCACTTTTCTTTTTCATCTCTTTTAGATGTTTTCGCATCGAATAATCAGAATTTTCTGATATGTATCAAATTTGATTTACAATGATCGGAGTTTATTCAGAGTCACATCTCTGAACTTCTCCTGCAAAATGATCCACAGATCAATTGCATTTTGATACTTACAAAATTGCTTAGTGATGTGATGCGACATAGGCATCTTGGTCCTGCTTATGCTGGGATATAGCGTCATCCTCAGGTTCAGCCATAACCGAACTTGAGGATTTAAGAGCCTCTTGCTCTTCAAGCACATACTGGATCTTTGTATTCCAGATTTCATAATTATAACTTGGAAGCAGCATCCATTAGGATCATCTGATCTCAAATGGAACAATATTGCACATTTTTAAAGGAGATAAAGCAATACATGCAATTTACTATACACCTGAAATAATAACCTAATAAAGTTTTCTATTAGACTCAAATTCGAAAAGTATACTTAGAGTACCAATTACCTTCTAAGTTCTAATGTCCAACTTTATAGGTTAAGATTTCATGTATAATAAATCTGAATTATTAGATTATCAAGTTCTCAAACTTATGAGGGGATCTTTATTAAGCCTTTACTTAATAAGCATGCAATCATTTTACTCATAAAATATCGCAAGGCAATTAACAATTAAAATAAACTCATTTATTATAAAGTTCAATGCCATCATGATAAGTAAATAAACACATTTATTTAACCAATAATTAAAATCCAATAATTCCAAAATAAGACACTCATGTCAAATATTAATAGGAAACATAAATCCCATTTAACAAAAATAAACGCTAACTCAAATTGACACTTATGTCAACTATTTTAGAAATCCAGATTTCATAAAATCTTTCTTGATATTGGGATTATTTCTTTGACCAATTTAATCAATTCATCAAGCGACTCATAAGTCAAATGATGAAACCATGGATAATGCACGCTCTGTCCATTTCTCAACATCATCACAGAATTTTAGTGTTACTTCTCAACACTTTTCTTTTGATAACTCAAACCAAAATTTTATTTTCATACTCGGACCACCAGTTCAAATGCACTCTTATATTTGTTCTCACATATGTATTTTATGATGCACTGTTGCATCAATATCATCAGCTCAAAACTTCCTTCGCATTTTCATGTTACTTATTGATTGCACCCTTGCAATTCTTAAAATAACCTATGCGTTTCATAAGGAAGTACCAGTGTCCTTCTTTAACTTTTCTGTAACATATTACAGGTAAAATTTATACACTCATATATAAATACACATAATTGAAACGCATTTCAATCAATAAATAAGGACAACAACTCAAAAAATTTTTCAAAATATTTTTAAAAATTTAATTGAATGCAGAAAACACATTTTCTACAATATCTAATATTTTATTTTGAAATTAAACACATTTAAATTTCAAAAATTACAAAATATATTTTCTGGTCATTAAAAAATTTTGAAAACATAACCAAAAAATCAGAAATAATTTTAAAAAATTATTTGACAAAAATCGGAGCTGAAATGGTGGTCGGAAGACACCGCACGCGCCACCACGCACCGACGAAGGGGAGGAAGATGCGCTCACGCGCCTTCACGCGCCACCTCCCACTTGGCTAGACACGTGTCACATCCACAGAGTGCCACATGTCCGAATCCAGTCACGCCACGTGTCTAAATTCTATTGGTCCACCTGGTGCCACGTGGCAGTGTCTTATTGGTCCACGTGTCACACATGACACGTCAGCATTGCCACGTGGCAGACCTCGGTCTGACACGTGGCGACCCCTGATAGGGCCACGTGTCATTGATGCCACGTCATCAATAACACATGGCATGACACGTGGCACCGCCTCATTGGTCCACGTGTCACTCCTTGGTTGGGCCACGTGTCAGTTGTATGACACGTCATCATGACACGTGGCACGACCTCGGTCAGCCACGTGTCATCCTCTAATTTGCCCACGTGTCCGCCCCACGTTGTGCCACGTGGCATGGCCTCTGCCATCCACGTGGCGCTCGGCCATTGGGCCACGTGTCAGCAGTGACGCAATACTGTTGACACGTGGCACGCGCGTGTGGGCCACCGCCCACGCGCACGCGCCGAACGAGTTGCGGCGCGTGTTGCCCACGCGCCGCCTTGCCGACCGATTCTGACTCTCCGGTTCCGGCAGGTGGGGGGTTTTCAGGGTCTGTGAATCCAATGCTGAGGTCAAAAATAAAAAATCCCGACTTCTAGTTAGCCGTTTAGAACACTCATGTTCGTCCCCTCGGGTTTTGGTGTACACATACACGAAATCGAGCCGAAATATACACGCATATATATTTTTCACACAAAAATTGAATTTTTGTTGTGTTCTATGCATCCCGGATCTAATAATTTTACACATAAAATTTTAGATCTGTTTAGCCACATGCCAGGACGCAAAAACCAGGCTCTGATACCAATGAAGGGAAAAATTATACATATATATATAATTAACATGCGGAGGTAACATTAAATAAATGTACCTTCCTCTTGTAGCGCAGAAACTAGTTGCGGAAGCGTCTACCAAGATCTCGTTTGTTTTTGGTCACTGGTCTGGCTTTTACCCACTCGGGGTAAGAGCAGCTAGATCACAATCTAAATGCTCCTGAAAATAAGACAAAAAACTGTAAGTGGGAACGAGCAGCCTTGCGGCGTATACGTTTTCTCGTTACCAAATTATGAGGACCTCACCTCTATTTATAGAGGTCCTAATGGCTAGAGACCTAACTTTAGTTTAACTCAAACTATTTTTGAGATAATATTTGGTAATTTAATTTAGATTAAATAATTCAATTTAATCTTGATAGGAACTCAATCCTTTATAGAGTCATGGGCGTATTCCAACTCTATCAGATAATAGTTGAAATTTTGTTATGATAACTACTACTTCCTTCTAAATTTGTTTCCTAATTTTGCTTCATAAGACATATATAACAAGTCAGTATTAAAAGCAAAATTTCAATACTTTTAAGTGATAATATGGAATGGCAATATTTTTTTTTTCTTTTAACTAAAAATTTAAAATTCGAATATTAAGTATGAAGTATTTTTAAATAATTCAAAGAAAGTGTTTCGCTACCTCTTCATACACCCACGCACTCAACATGAATCAGAATTAGTCGACTGCTTACTAAGCCTAAATGCGGAGCATAACAAATCATACTAGTTGATCGTGACGAGTAATAAAGTAGTGAATTAAATATAGTTTCCATGAGAATTGAGTGCGTGAATGTGATTTTGAAATTTGCACAAAAGATTAATCCAAGAAGTCAAAAAGTTATAGTTAATATGACTAACAACTATCACTTCAATTATATTAAAACAAGTAAATTGGCAAGTTTAAAAAATACGAGATTAAGGTACTTGTTTATTCCTTAACATGTACTTTGAATTGCAACATTTTGATTAGAAATGATTAATGAGGTGATAAAATTTTAGCTAAGGTCTGTTGTTGTTGTTACGGTACCGATTTTCTCTATTAATCAAGATATTGTGCAGACTAATTTAGATCAATGAGCTTAATAACTCTTTTTTGACGTAGTTCTTCCTGCTGGATACAAGCTACAAAGGTAATTGAATTTGATTTCATAATTCATTTAAACACTTAAATTTTAACAATAATTTATTAAATATATATATTTTTATTAATTTTATAAATAATAAATATAAATTAATACTATTTTTAAAAAATTAGAGCACGCAATATTATCGGAAAACTAATTTGCCGACGGAAAAAATTTCCGTTGGCACAATAATCGTAGGCAAATTTCCCGATTGAATTATTTTCGTCGGGAATTTTTCCGACGAAAAATCTATTTCCGTCGGGAATTTTACCGACGGAAATAGACTTTCCGTGGGAATTTTTAACGATGAAAATTCACTTTTCGTCGGAATATTTAACGACGGAAAATCAAATTCCGTCGTTAAAATTGCCGACGAAAATTCTATTTCCGTCGGTATTTTTAATAAAAATTTTAAATTAAATTTTTTAATTATTTATTTCATGCTATAGATTTAACCTATAATATTAATTGCAAAATAATGAAAAAATGAAGATAATATCTAAATTTTAATATCCAATAATAATTGAATATAATAATTGTACTAATCATGAAGTTAATAATTATTTAATAAGATCATAATAGTTACATATGTCTGTTACAAAATCCTAACTAAGATGATGGTGGCAGCGGCAGCTGACGAGTATGATCAGACTGCTGCAATGATGAGGCGACCATACCTTTCAAATTAGCCATCTCATTGCGTAACTCAGATATGAAGTCGAGAAATTGTCGCCACCGAGCTTATGAATCTTGCCACCGAGCTTCTGAGTCTTGCAATTCAGATCTCAGCTTACTAACAGTATTTCGAAGTTCATGTACTTTCCTAGAGGCAGACCGTCCACTACAAGAAAAAAAGCTTTTCCCGACGGAAATTCCCGACGGAAAATAAGAAATTTCCGTCGGGAAACTAAATTGCCGACGGAATTTTTTCCGTCGGTAAATTTTACAAATTAAAAAAAAAAATTAATAACAAATTAACATAAATAAATAATAATAATAACAATACAAATTAACATAATAATAATAATAATAATTAAGGTACAAATTTTATTGATTTTAATTTAATAATTATAACATGTTGAATAATAATAATAATAATAATAACTAAAATTAACACAACTTCTTAATAGAAATAATAACAAATACTAATAATATATCTACTTAACATACCAATTAAATAATAATAATAATTAACACAACTACTTAAAATACTAATAACACTAATAACAATTCCAATTAGCATATACCCAATTAACAATAATAATCATAATATGAAAAATTCTATTAATAAATTTAATAACAATAAAGTGTTAAGAATTATAAATTTAAACAATATTTAATATTTACCAATATTCATCATCTGATATAATATAAACTGTTGATATCCCAATTGCTTTTGATTGTATATATCGTATAGATATATACAATGAAGAATATAGGCTCTGTGTCATTCATGTTGATTAATTCATACGTTTGCCAAAAGCCAAAACATAACATGAGAAGATATGGCAAGAAGAAACCATGAGATAAATGCCAAAGCAATGGAGATTTGGAACCTGCTTTGTCAATAATTCTTAAATGCTCACAAGCAAAGGCAATGAGAAATTCAAAATTCATAAATATTAATTTACACTTACTATTGTTCTGTATTCAATTTCCAACTCTTTCTTACTCCACATATTGTGTTCTTTGAGTCATCAACTGAAGAGATTTCAGCTCAGGTTCAGCTAGCTCAATGAAGCTGTTGCACAGCAGCTGTAGCCTCCTCTTTCGCATTCTGATTAAAAGGGACAAATTCATACAAATTACAATTAACATCAGAACCGGAACAAAGAAACTATATTAATTACCTAATCGACCAGTTGAGAGAAACATGGCACAGAGCATTCAAGGACCATTTTGGAGGTGCACTTCTACTTCTGCTCGAACAGATACAGTCTCCTTATCCACCAAACTATTTTGTTTGCATCTTTAAATGCAGCCTGAAATTCAAAAATATGTTTAAAAACAAAGAGTCGAATAAAAAATTGCAAGTAAACTGGCTTGCAACATTAATACCAGTGCGAATGTAACACGACAGAAACAGTATAACATAATATAACTTAATAAATTGCCAAACTCAATTCAGATACGAATGCTTGCTAATAAGGAATTATTGAAATAGTGCAGATTTTTAGGAGATCCCATAAGCAATGCAAGTAATCAAGCACTTAATCACAAATAAAACAAAGTAAATAAAATAGCATAGCATACAGATGCAGCATGAAGCCATACACTAGTAGAATGAAAGTATTTAATTTAGTTCTTACCCAATACCATGTAAAAGATTTATTCTTATTTTGCGAATATGAATATAATTGTAAATGTAAAAACAACTTTGTCAATAATTTCCATTGAATCAATTTCCGTCAATAAGATTTGGTATCATCATAATTTCAATTGAATCAATGTCAATCTAATTCTCAAATTAAATCACTCCAATTCCAATTAAATCAGTGCAATTTCAATTTTCAATTAACTCAATTCCAATCCAATTCTCAAATGGAAACATGAAAACACATATCAAATCATATCATATGCCAAAATGATAATAATAATAATAATAATAATAATAATAATAATAATAATAATAATAATAATAATAATAATAATAACTGGAATGCTGATACCTGATGGTTGAAGCACTGACGGCGAGTGAGGATCGGCGACCGGCGAGTGAGGATCGGCGACGAGTGAGGGAGGCGGAGCAGATCTGTCGCACGAAGGAGGTGGAGTAGATCTGACGCGAGCAAGGAAGGCAGAACAGATCTGGTGAGCCAGGGAGGCGGAGGGGTGCGGGGAAGGCGACGAAGTGGGCCGCTGAGACGAGGAGGGAGGGAAGGCGGCGGAGTGGGCGGCTGGGGCCATGGGGGCGGCGGCGGCTGCTGCTAAGGCGAGCGAGAGAGAGAGGGGCGCGCGAGAGAGAGAGGGGCGCGCGAGAGAGAGAGGGGCACGCGAGAGAGAGGGGCGGAGGGGCCAGGGTGGGGCAGGCGGCGGCGAGGGCGGCTGAGGGGCGGGCGGCGGCGAGGGCGGCTGGGGCGAGGGCTGGGGCGACCTGGGTCAGCTCGCGAGAGAGAGAAAGAAATAAAGGAGGAGGGAAGAAAAGAAAAGCCAGAAAACTATTTTTAATATAAAATTTTTAGCGACGGTTATTCAAACCGTCGCTAAAAAAATAAATATTTTATTTTATTTTTAGCGACGGTTGTAATTTCCGTCGCTAAAATATATAAAATAAATTAATTAAAATATTTTTAGCGACGGAATTTAATATCCGTCGCTAATTCCCGACGGAAATTGAATTCCGTCGCTAAAATTAGCGACGGATTTAATATCCGTCGCTAAAATATATAAAATAAATTAGTTAAAATATTTTTAGCGACGGAATTTAATTTTCGTCGGGAATTTCCGTAGCAATTTATGCCGCCAAATTTACGCGCCCAATTTACCGACGGTTATATTTTCCGTCGCTATATTAGCGACGGAATTATTTTCCGTCGCTAAATAGCGACGGTACATTTTCCGTCGCTAAATTTCCGTCGGTAAATGCTGATTTTCTTGTAGTGGTCTATTAGATGCGGCTGTACTTGAGATTGAGGAATGCGAGTAACAGGACTTGGCCAAAGAACCTAAGCCAAATACCCGTCCTCGCTGGTTTCTACTACCAGCCACTTCATAATAAATTTGATTCGCATTAACATTATCAGAATTCTGTGAACGTTGCTGAATTGTCTCTTGAACTTGTTTCCTTCATAAAATAAATGTTTTATAATAAGTAACGATTAATAATAACTAATATTAAATATTTATAAATTATAATAATTTTGACATACATGTAAAAGCCTTGACCGAGAATTGACGAACATTTGACCATTATGATTTTTGGTGTGGGTGTGTAAAAAGACCTCAGCATAAGTAGGCGGTCTACCCATCGATGCTTCCTATAAATATAAAAAGAATTATAGGTGAACTATAATTTATTGAGTATTCGTACACGTTTTTACTAAAATTTCGGCAGAATTTTTCCTATATTTTAACCATACCTCCTATACACAAAGACAGAAAAGCACTTCAAATTTATTGTTATGCTTGCATCCAACATCCAACAACAATGCAAACTCCTCATACAATTAACATTCTCATCCTCTTCTATGTTAATGAGATAAATCTTAAACAGTAATAACACTAATTACAGTAATAACAGTAATACTTTGTAATACTTACAAGTCTATTTGCATGTTCCCGATGGGACATTGATCTTCCAGTATGCAAGCATGAACTGACTCCCTCAGGTCCTCCCCATCTATTATTAGAATTCCGCTCTAAAATGGAAAGGGCCTCGGGCGTCGTCCAATACTGTTCCCAGTGTGCCCATATATCTTCGGTTATGTAACGAGGTCGTACACCACCAGTGTGTAGCAAGCACACTAAGTCTTTGTAACGTGCTCGAGTACGACTCTCCCATGCAGAATACATGATGTCGTCAAACTCCGAGTCCCAGTAAAATTGTTTCTTATGAGAATGAACAAAAAACAAAATGTAAGTAAGTGTATACTATAATTTGAGCTGTAATAAATGTTATCATAATTTATTACCTTGAATTCTTCAAAATAAAAATTCTTTATTTCTTGTGACACCTTCTTTCAGACATAACTATCGTAATCTATTCTGTTCTTGAATGTGGTTGTCATGTTGCGTGAGCACTTTCTTGAAAGATTCAAACTAATATACAACAATCCTAATAAAGTTAATAAAAGTAACAACTATCATTAAAATCAATATAAAGTGAAATATTAATCACTTACTTCCCAGCTGTAATGGTGATATAGATTCTTCCATCAACTCTAATTGAGCCAGGCATAGACTGTTCCGCTGCATCTGTTCCTGATACCTGAGTTGACATAGATTCGGTGTGTGCCATAGGAGTCGATTCAATAGAAGGAGTGGTAGATGGTGCAACAGTAGGGATGGTCGGTGATGCGTCAGCCTGAGTGCTAGCATTGAACCCAGGCGATGGGGATGCTCCATCACCAATACCGTCACTTCCATCATGCACCCTGAGACGTGGAGGAATCATATTACTCTTCTTTCACTTAAACATTTTTCGAACCTGACGTTATGAAGAAATTGCATATTGTCAGATAATAGAAAATAATCACATCATAATAAACATATTAAATAAAAAAATAAGTCAGTGCAATATTAATTGTTCTCACATGATATAAAATTAGGTAAACAAATTATTCGCTATCATCACTAAACTATAAATCGTAATCCCAATCATCCTCATTTTTCGATGAAGAATAATCAAATTCAGGCTCGTCATCAGATCCCTCGCCAACCAAAGTTTCCTTATCATCCTCACAGGAAATTTCAACAAATTCATTGTCTGCATAGTTCAATGTTTCATTATCATCATAATTCAGAGATTCATTTATTTCATGAACTTCCGGCTGTTCCAAATATTCATATTTTATTATTCACCGACAATATTAATACTACTAATATCCTCAAATAAATTATTAAGTTTATTATTTTCTAATAATAATAATTTTTTCATTTCATTATTTAATAATAATCTAACTAATGACGCTAATAATAATATATTTGAAACAAATTATGCATAGTATTATTTAACAATAATAAAATATATAATTAACGTAAATAAATAAAAATAATTCTAACAACAACAATTAACACTAATAAGTAATTCATATTTTTATTAAACAATATTTAACAATGTTTAACTAACATAAATAAATAATAATAATAATAATATTTATTAATTAATTAAAAAAAACACACAAAACCGCTTACCTGATGCCGCTGGAGGAGGAGGAGGAGGGGAGGCGGGCCCACGCCGGAGCAGCAGCAGCCAACGCCGGAAGAGAGGAGGCGCCGCTCGGAGGAGGGAAAGAGAAGCGGGAAAGAGGGAGGGGAGGGAGGAGGAGGAGGAGGAGGGGAGGCGGGTCGGATCGGCGCCGGAGGGAAGGGGGAGGGGCGGATTGGGCCGGTGGAGCGTCGCCGGAGGTGGGCGGCGGGTTGGCAGAGCAGCAAAGAAGGAGAAACGGGAGGGAGGGGAGAGGGATGAGAGAGAGAGGAGAGAGGGGGAGGAGAGAGAAGAAAGGATATTTATATTGCTTTTAGCGACTAATTCTTATTCTGTCACTAAAAATAGCGACAGAATATTCTTTTCGTCACTAATTTTGAAAATTAAAATGTTTTGGCGACGAATTAAAAAAAAATTAGCGACGTAAATAAATAAAAAAAATTTAGTAATTCTTTACCTTTACCCATGTAAAAGAAAAGTGTCAAATATGATATGACAGGTTCCTTCGGAGGATGGATCTATAAAAATTCACCTATCCCAATAACAAAAAAACCTAACTTGAATGATCCTGTATTAAGAGCTAAATTGGCTAAGGGAATGGGCCATAATCATTATGGGGAACCCGCATGGCCCAATGATCTTTTATACATTTTTCCAGTAGTAATTCTAGGTACTATTGCATGTAATGTAGGATTAGCGGTTCTAGAACCATCAAGGGGCTAATTCAAACCCCTCGGGTAAAATAAGAATAGCCCCCACATTCAAAGCCCCCTTTTTACCATTAGCAAGAACTTGTTTCAGTTTCATATCATAAGAAATTCGAACAACTCCATCGCTAAAATTAAAAAACATAATTTCTTAGCGACGGTTTTTTTATTCCGTCGCAATTTTTAGAGAAGGAATAAAAATCCGTCGCTAAATTAATAATTAATTTCAATTTTGCAACGGAAGTTCAATTATATAGCGACGGAATTAAACTTCCGTCGCAAACTTTAGCAATGGATTCTTAAATTCCGTCGCTAAATTAAATTAAATTGTTTTCTAATTTTTTTACTGACGAACTAAATATTCCGTCGCTATTTTCAGCGACAGGTTTCATATACCGTCGCTAATTTCGGTCAGCAATTTTGGAAGGAATTCTTGGTGCCATTTTTAGCGACGGAATTTATTTTTCGTCGCTATTTATCGACGGAATTTACATTTAGCAAAGAAAAATAAAAACCGTCGCTAAATAGCGGCGAAATGTAAATTCCGCCGCTATTTAGCGACGGAATCAACTCCGTCGTTAAAATTTTGTCGCTAATTTCTAATTTTGTTGTAGTGTTTAATGAATTTTTTTGGTTGATTTTTATGTTATGTGATGTCATTCAGTATGAATTCGTGTTTGTTATTTATAAAATTAATAAGTACAAGTATTCAATAAGTAACTGTTAAAATTTAAGTGTTCAAATAAATTATTAAGTTAAATTTAGGGGTTAATTATGCCTGCTGTAATTGAATTTTGGAGTTTATAACTAAATGATTATAATAAAATGATTTGTAATACAAAAATTATCAAAATTTTATTTTATTTCAATTAAGGTAAAAATGACCAGAAAATTAATTTTTCGTTACCGGAGCGCCAAGCAAGCATGCCATGTCATCAATGATTTTCTAGAACACGCCCAGTTAGCATGCCATGTGCCCCGTTTACATGAAAAAATTGACACGTCAGCAAGTATACGTGTCATGTCAATCTGTACAAAAAGACACGTGTACTTATTTATGTGTCAATTTCTCCATGTGGGCAGCCGTATGGCATATTAATTGGACGCGTTCTAAAATATTACTGATGACGTGGCTTGTGTGGCACTCCGGTGACAAAAAATTAATTTTTCTGTCCATTTTATTTCAATTGAAATAAAATAAAATTTTGACTATTTTTATATTATAAATTATTTTATTATAACAATTTGATTATAAGTCTCAAAATTCGATGACTATAGACGTAACTAACCCATAAATTCAGGTTGTTGTCTATATATATTAAACTTAATTATAATTTTAATACGTTTAAAATTAAAATATTTGAAAAAAAGAAGCTATCTTGACTATTATAGGACTTCTTATTTACCGTCGATTTATTTTGAACCGTTAATTTGGAAAGGAAACCAAGCATTAATTACAGAATCTTGGGTTTTCTTCTGAAACAAGGAATAACAGTGAAACTAAACAAGAAAGAAATTAATGGGGTTTTCCTTTGAAAACATGGAATACTAATTAATAAATAAAAAATAACTGTTTTAAGGTAAGGCAATAAATGAGTATCCTGTTGCGAAATTTCCCCAACTGTAAAGGTAATATACCTTGTATATTTAGGATGCATACCCTAAACCTTTTCTGCTCTTTTCTTTCAACACTTCAATGGCTTCATCCCAGCAAAATCCTGAGAAACAAATCAAGAAAAGAAGAAAAACTGCAGAAAATGAAGCTCGAAAGAAAAATTTTATGAAGAAAATCAATGATGGTAATGAAGAAACTAAACTCAGTAGTTTCGCAAAGCGAAAACCAACTCTGTTCAAGAAAGCTGTTGAACTACAAACACTGTGTGATGTTGAAGTTTGTGTTATTTGTTATGATCCTTTTGCTAGGAAAGTTGAGTTTTTTCCCGAGAAACCAAAGGTTAATGATATTTGCCAGCGATATTTGAAGTTGGACGGCAAGGACAAGAAAGAATGGAATTACTTGGATTTTTATGAAGCAAAGAAGAAGAAATTACTGAAGAGGAAAGAGAAGACGATTGATGGACTGATTTCAAGTTTGTCAAATTGGCTTGATAGCTTGTCAGGAAACTCTTTAAGCGATTCAGTGAATGAACTAGAGGCGAAACTCAGTAAATTCAATGAAAGAATCGAGAAGCTAAATCAAAAAGTGAAGGCAAAAACAGTTGATCGTGAAGCTGATCAACAATGGTCAAGTTGGTATAATTACAATGGCAGCTTTGTTCCATCAATGGAATATCCTTTGAATTTGGAGAGTATCAGTAATGAGTTTGGTTTTGCAAAAACAGTTGATCGTGAAGCTGATCAACAATGGTCATGTTGGTATAATAACAATGGCAGCTTTGTTCCATCAATGGAATATCCTTTGAATTCGGAGAGTATCAGTAATGAGTTTGGTTTTGCAAAAACAGTTGATCGTGAAGCTGATCAACAATGGTCATTGGATAACAACAATGGCAGCTTTGTTCCATCAATGGAATATCCTTTGAATTTGGAGAGTATCAGTAACGAGCTTGGTTTTGCAAAAACAGTCGATCGTGAATCTGATCAACAATGGTCATTGTATAATAACAATGGCAGCTTTGTTCCATCAATGGAATATCCTTTGAATTTGGAGAGTATCAGCAACGAGCTTGGTTTTGATTTTGAGCAGATAGATAGAATTATAGGTAGTGATTGGGAAGCAAAGTTAGGGATTCTGGGAATGGATGCACAGAATCAAAACGGGATTAACGATTATGTTGGTTCAAGTTCAAGGGGGAATATATGTGATGCTGTGCCCATATCAGTATGGAAACCTCCTGAACCGTTGAATTTTAATGATCAGTCTGCTCAGCCACTGAATTTTAGTGATCAGCCATTTAATTTTTTCTAATCTCAACCAGCTGAAGGAGGATCGTAACAAGTTATCTTTTATTTTTATTTTTATGATTTAATTAAGTACTACTCAACTATATGTAAGACTAACTTGCAGAACATATCAGCTGCAACATGCATTTAGAATCATCCATTGAATGCTTTAGTAATGATGGTCAAGTATTAATTAATGGCCATGTGGTTTGATTAGATTAGAATTGAGCTGTTGTTATTTGTTCTAATCATATTAAAATTACCCAATATTAGAAGTTAAACTATTGGAGGAAAACCATAACCTTGATTGCGAGAATTTTTATATTTGGTAGCAAAGACAGAACAACACATCTATGGCTTAATTGCGTATGTGGTGATAAAAGTATAGGGGTTATATTGTTGTTGTCACAAAAGTATAGAAATCATAATTTATAATGTTGTGTTAAAAAAGTCGTAACCTTAAAATTATTAAAAAAAATACAATATCACAAAAAAAAAATAACTTTAACCCAACCGTACAATTTTCAATGTTGATATGTACATTTTTCAACTCCATGATACTTACGAGGTATTTTATACTTGATTGATCTGCACGAAAAATTATATTATCTGATCAAAATTATATTTCATGATATTAATAAAAATTTTAATGATTTTATGGTTTTGTTCGAATTGGGTCAATTTTGTCCTAAAATTTGATTTGCTTCAAATTGTGAAATTTATTTGCAAAGTCAAATAATTTTAACGGAATTCGTTTAGTTACCTACAAAGGAAAAAGTCTATGATTTAATTTAAGGGTAGAAAAATAAAGAGTATTATATATAAAGAAGCATGGCAGTTACTATCTTATTTATGAGAGAACGGTTTGCTTTTAGAAAGGAAAGTATTTTTAATTATTATGAGAGGGAGTATAAAATAATAAAAATTTTTTTTGGTCTCACTTTAACATAGGGTAAGTTAAAAAAATACCAATTGATTAATTGAAAAATCAATTCGAAACTAAATTGGTTTTTTAATTAACCAAACCGATCGGTTCGGTTTATGGTTAATAATATTTATATTTTTTAGTTCCTATTAATCGATCGGTTTAATTATTTTTTTCGATTTTGTAATTTAAATACAGATGACCATTAGTTCACAGTTAACCGGTTATGATATATTATAGACCTAATTTTTATTATGGTATATTATGATAATAGATCTATTTATGATCTAATGTGTTTGAATTATTTATTTAATTTTTATGTAAGTATATATTATGGTAGAATAAATATTTATTTAATATTTTTTTTTAACAAGAAAGGGATCAAATTGCATTAAAGATATGCAGATAAAACAGAGTACAAGAAAGATGGAGGATACTCCATCCATATGTGAAGATCAAACATAGAACGTGAGGCTCTAGCTAAGCTATGAGCAACCAAGTTCGCTGACCTTTTTACAAACTCAAATCTAACATTTGACAAAGAATTAGAAATAACAATACAATCTTCTACTAAAAGACCAAAGTTTGAATCCAATAGAGAAGCATTCTTAAGAGCATTGATAACAATTTGTGAGTCAGACTCAATGATAACATGATCGAGATTGAGAGCTTTGATCCAACTGAGAGCTTCATGAATCGCCAGGCATTCCGCTACTACATGAGAATGCAAACCAGGAAAAGAACCACTCCCTGCTGCCATGAAATCTCCTTTATCATTTCTTAGCACAAACTCGCACCCTGAAGTACCGTCTTCATCAAAAGTAGCAACAGCCATCAAGGGGTTTTCTCCAGCCATCAAGGGGTTTTCTCCATTTTTGAGTGCTTGCATTGTTTGGGCTAATACCACAAGAACCCAAGCTGCGGCAAGTTGTAGGATTTGAATTTGCCGAGATGAAACTCTGCAACAAGTTCATCGCCCTGCCATAATACTGCTAGCATAGTTGCTTCTTCCATTCTAGAAAAAATTATTCTGGTTTCTCCAAATGCTCCATCACACAACAAAAATCTCAGCACATTTATCATCAAAGAAGTTATTTAATACAAAAAATAGCCACTCATTAAAGTTCACAAAAAGACCCCTTATAAACCTACTGTAGATACCGGGTCCTGAAACAGCCCAAATCGGAGTTACTCAAAAATGATAAGATGCCTGCTCACAGGCAAAAAGGTTAAAAATGATGATTTTCTTGTCAAATTTGTATTTTACAATAAAAAATATTTTGAAAATTAGATTTGAAAAATGGGGTTTAGAAATTGTAGTATTTTTAGTTAAATTTAAAATTAAAAAAAATCGCGAATCTTGGCCGCGGCAGTGCCCGCGCGCGAGCGACACGCAGAGCGTCGGTCGCCCATTTTCGCTGATTTTTTCCCAGTTTTGCCAAAATATCAGTTTTTTCGGGATTTTCTTTTGAAATTCGTTTTTCTATCCCTTTTTAAGGGGTTTTCAGGTTTTTTTTCATTTTTAAACTTAGATAAATAATATTATTAATTAATTAATTAGTTTTTCCCTTAATGAATTTTATTTTCTATTTTTCCTTAATATAAATAGAAAAAGATGGAAAGAGAAAGGGGGGAATTTTTTAGGCTTTTTCTTAATTTTTTTCTTCTTCTTCCTCTCAAAATTCTCTCTAACTTTTACTGAAAATTTCCCCAACAGAAATAAAAAAGAAAATAGTTCAATTCTTCTTTTTTCCAATAGAACTTCTTCTAAACATATTTTTAGAAGGAGTTTTGTTGATAGAATTTAATTTTGAGATAAATAAAATAATTATTTGCTCTCAAAATTCAGTTTTTAACTTGTTATTTGTTTTTAATTTAGTTTTTTCAATGATTTTTATTTTGAATCACTTTTTAATGAAAAATAGATTTTGAGACAAATAAAATAATTGTTTGTTTTTGAAATCTAATTTTTCATTTGATCTTCTAAAAACAAGTTTCTTTTCATAAATAATTTTTTTTACTTGAGACAAACAAAATACTTGTTTGTTATTGAGAACATTTTTTAATCAAAAATCGTTTTTTAGGCAAAAAAAATAATTTTTTTTGTTCTTAAAGAATTTTTGATTTTCTTTCATTATTTTCTTTGCAATTTATTTCTTGCAATAAAATTCCAACATTTTCATAATATTCAATTCTAATCTTGCAAATCAAAGACAAGAAAATCAATCATTTTTACCTTCATCGAATCCGAAACTCTGAGCGTAAAAATTCTGGGCTTGATCTTTTATTTTTTATTATTTTTGTTCATGTAAATATTGATTTCTTATATTTCTAACATGTAATTAATTTATTTTGCTTTGATTCCTCATTATTTTTAACATGTAATTAATTAATTCATTTTGGTTTATCTTTTTGCCATGTAAATGTTTTATGTTAATTGTGATAACATTAATTAATCATGTCATTTATTTAATTATTTTCATCATTCTTTAATTCATTATTTTTTTATCATTCTTTTTCATTGCTATTGTTATATATTTATTATTTATTCATTTATTTGTTTATTTTCATTATTATTATTATTATCATGTTCATATTTTTATGTATTAGTTCATTAGCATGTTTTATTTATTTCAATTACATCATTTAATCATTTTGTCATTCATAATACATTTTTTGCACTTATTTTGATTTATTAACATTTTAATTCATTTATCATTCTTTTGATGTCATCTCATTTTATTTATTTTAATTTGTTATTTATTATTTTATGCGTTTAATTTATCTTATTGATTTAATTACTAACATTATTTTATTTGTATTTATTTTTATTCCAAAACTTATTTTATTTGCTTGGGCATTTTCGCGAGCACACGGGGAGATTCAGGAGACTCGTTTTGCGTGGTCTTTTCCTTACTTTTTGATTGTTTGTATTATTTTCCTTATTCGGATTGTTCATTTATTTTACTATGTAATCTTTAATAAAATTATTTATGCACGTTTAAAAGGAAAATCACAAAAATATTTATATTAATTAATTTGGTACTTTTCTAAATAAAAATGGGACCAATGTCCTGATTTTTTTCTTACCCAAATAAACTATCACCTTTAACACATTTTTTAAAGTATGCATGCGAGAACCAATGTCCTCATCCTTAACAAATAGCCCGCTTTATGTATGATTTGTATTTTATTTACAATGGGGGTTGTATTCTGCTCCTAATTTTGTTGTAATTTATTTTCATATGTTTTATTTTAATTACACTTTTATTTATCGCTTTCCTTAGATGGACAACCTGCGCTTTAATTAAAATGCACTAAATTGAATGAGAAATGGGATGAAACGCTAAATTCAAAACTAATTATAAACTTAACCAAGGTATGAATAAATGGGAAGTCCCGAACCTTCTCTGGTCTTTAGGCTCAACGAGGCGAGAGAGCCATCTCAATGTTCCATTGAGGTGGGGCCTCCAAGATTCCTCTTGTGTCCCGAAAAAAGGCTTAACTTGCATAGTCCTAAGCTCCATGAGGCGAGAGGGTCATCCTAATGTTCTAATAGGGTGGGGCCTCCAAGACACCTCCGGCCTGCCAAAAATGGACATAGCAGCGCTGTCTTAGGCCCACTGAGGCTAGACGACCTTTTCAATATTCTATTGGGTAGCGACTCCAAGAAACCTCCTTGTTGCCCAAAATGGACGCACTTGTAATTTTTTATAAGTTTTTTATGAATCTCGTCTTGAAAGCCCTAAAAGTAGGCGGTTCGGGGCTCCCCGGGGTTCAGTTTGCGTCACAATGGCGACTCCACTGGGGACAACACTAGAGACTTCGTTTCAAAAGTACCTTGGTTAAAATTTACAATTGAATTTTAATTTAAAAATTTCATCCCTTTTCGAAATTGCATTGCATATCATTAGAGACTTAGATCTATGCTAGTTTGGTCTCTCTTTCAACTCCGGTGTGTTCCCGAAGCACAACCCTACGTTCACTTAATGTCGGGAAGTCTTAAGGACAATCACCAGCCCAAACCTCGTACCATTTTGGTATATTAAATGGAAACCCGATCAGTCATTATGCTCGTGATGAGCTAGACCCGTTAGCAGGGACCATGCTTGGGTACCCCTAAAGTAATATCACTTTGGCCAAAGCTCATGTAATGGCAATAGATACTTCCCCTAGGTGGTATGAACCATAATACTATGCTTATTGTATGGATCATTATGTATTGGGCAAACCCAGATAATTTGATTGGTCACCTAATCAAGGGCTTTCATGCCCCGATAGGCCCATGTCGATTTATTCGGACTGCCTAAATACACAATAGTCAAAGTCCATGCGTATGCACATTAGTTAAGAGAGGTTATGCTGCCGGTTTTTTACTGAGCACCATGCGCGTCCATCGGGTTCCCCGTTAATCCATGGATCAAGCCCACCTAGGACAGAGACTATACGACCTCGTGTGTGAGGGCAATAAGATTGTAAGGATCTATTTGCTTGCATGTGGTTGTGAATGATGCATTGCATATTCATGTCATTCATGCACAAATAAAATTTTTTATTTCTTCCCTATATATACATCCTATTCTTTGCATATAATTATTATATGTACATATTATCATGTGTATAATATTTTTTCATGCATCACATGTATCATTACGATCCCTAGATCTTTCAGTCGTCGATGACCATTTACATAGCACGATCATGCATCGCATTTCATTCATGCAAAAAAAAAAACATGTACATTTCATTTCGCGTGTGTATATTCTATTATATGCATATAATCTTTACATGTACATATCACCCTATGCATAAATTTGTTCCATGCATTGCATATATCATTCTAACCTCTTTGATTTTTTTAGCCATTGTATACCATTTGTTACACAGCATTACCAGGCATAGTGTGTCATTCATACATCATTCTAACTCCTTGCTTTTCAGCCATTGTAGACCATTTGCTTTGGTGGTTTAGGGATCCCGATAGTTATTTAAAGAGTGACCAGAGTTCAAGTTGGCTGACAAAGATTTAGCATCCTTGCTAGAGCATCCGAAGATATTAGAAATGGCTGGCCCTTCACAACAGACTGAAGAGATTCGTGCCCTAATTGTCGAGAAGATGGATAGAAGGTTCGAAGAGCTTGAGAAAAGGATATTGGCCCTAGTTAAGGAAAGGATGGATGCTATGGCTCTCGTTCTCCAAGCTCAACTTATGGCGACCACTACCCTTAACCAAGTAGAGCCAACCACAGTCAAGAAGGCTCGTAAGGCGATGCTGCAATACCTCCTTTTTCTTTCAAACCCAGAGTCAAGGTGCCCTTTATTTTTCCAGTCGAACAAGGAAGAGACAAGAAGCCTGCTCTAGAGCACGACTGTATTCCCAAAAAGGAAGACATTTCAGCCATGATGCAAGCTCTGAATGGTAAACCATCAAGGGCAGGATATGATTTAAGGTCAGGCTCAGGTCAACACTTAGGTGGAACATCGGTGGGGTCTTTGATGTAGTTACAAGTACAAGTAAGAAAGGCAGAAAGAACAGAGCCTTCACAGTCAATAGGCATCTCTAGGCCCTCAAGCACGAAAAAATAGCTAGCTGATTTTGAAGAAGAAATTATGAAGTCCAAGTGTGCAACTACTCAAGTGCCTCTCAACAAAACTATTACTGGCCCCGCAAGACTAAGAGAGGGTTATTATGATGGCAGCAATGCCCGAAGGATAGGAAAAGCACCAACCGTGAAAATGAACTAAAGGCATTTTTCTAATTTGGACAGATCCTTATCTTAGGTCCTTAAGAGGCTAATTAAGGAGGGGATGCTACAACCATTGCCGGCTAGGCCAGCTAGAAGCCAGGGATAGCCCGATCACAAGGGGGATCAGTATTGTGCCTTCCACCAGCATACCGGGCATACCACAGATGATTGCAAGGCCTTGAGACATGCTATTCAAGATCTGATTGACTCCAAGCAGATCTCCATCCCAGAAAAGCGAGAGGGAAAGAATAAGATGGATTAAGTGCCTAAATTGGGGAAGGGAGGATGGTTTTTGAGGATGATAATGGACCACCAACTGCATCATCTGTGTTGATAAGAGCGAGAAATGATTACCTATTTAGAATGTTCTTTTTATTTTTGAACTGTTTAATAATGACATTCTGGTTTCATTAATAAGATGAACACTTTTGCTTACTTGTGCAATGTTTCTTATAATTTTACTATGCATAATTATGATTATGACTCATTCATATTTGATATTGATTCAATTGACGCCGTCCATTTAATCTCAGGACTGTGGAGAACCCAAAGAAAATCTTGATAGCATTTGTTATAACTCCTGAGGAGAGATTAAAATTTGAGAGAATGAAAAAAAAAGTGTGAAAAAGTCTTTGCCTGGACCTGGGAAAACATGCCGGGAGATGATCATGAAGTCGTCAAACACACTAGGCTAGCATATCATAATCATGGACTGGTCACGCAGAAACTCAGAAGATTGAAGCCAGAAGGGGAAAAGGAGGAATCCACAAGCACAGATGAAGCCAAAAATTCTAGTCAAAGTTCAATGCCAGACTCAGTTGGTCAATGTTGTCCCAAATTGAGAAGATGAGGAGTGCGTGTATGTATAAACTATTAGGATTTGAGCAAAACTTATCCAAAAAAAAAAAGAACAGGAAAAAAAGAAAGAAAAATAAAAAATAAAAAATATATAATGAAAAAATGAGAAGGAAGGAAAAGAATCAATATGTAGATCTGGCCAAATAAAAAAGAAAAAAAAAAGAGAAACTGTCGATATGGGGGCAAAGGGAAGTCATCTTGGGGGCAAGCTTTGTTCAAATCCCGTTGATCTATACATGCTCGTACTTTGCCATTTTTCTTGACCTCCGAAAAGATTCTATTGACTTACAATGGATACGAGTTGCTCGAGCTTGAAAATATACATCATAGGGGAGGTGTGCCCTACGGCATCCGATGGACTGGGTCATCGAATTGAATCCGACATGTCAATATGGTCTCCCGCGCCACGTAGGGTTCAAGGATGGAAGGACAGTTTATGGTTAAGTTGTTCCAAAAGTATGGCATTGAAGACCATCAGTCCTCTCTGTATTTCCCTCAAACAATGGGGCAGGAGAAGATGCTAACAAAAGATCTTGGTCAAGATGGTTCAAAATCACAAGGATTGGGAAAAGTTGCTCTTTTGCACTTCGAGGCTAGAGAACCGCCATCAGAACCTCCATAAGAGTCATCTCTTGTTCCTAGATACCGAAGGCAAAAGCAGTATGGCCAGTCAAGGTAGAGCTCAAATATTTAAAGACAGTCATGGAAGCCCAGATTCTGGAGGCCGACAGGGCACAACAGACTGAAGACTACTTCGAAGAACCGGTCAACATCGACAGACCCAAGAAGTTCCATGGTTAAAGACTAAAAATCAAAAGAAGAGAATAAAAGTCCCGCATGTCAAAAACCCAAAAAAGGCAGCCTTGCTAAAAATAGGCACCTCGTCAGGGTGAAAACAGAAAAAAGGCACCCTGAGCAAAAATTAAAGGCTTGAGAGAAAATATCCAATCAAGAAAACCCGAGAGGGCTGATAGGAGACATGAGTTTAATGCTTACAAGATATACTCTGAGATTAGATGTAGTTTTGCATTTTAAATCGATGTTAGATAATGATTATGTACAGAGAAATCATACTGAAATGTACACAATCTTTGCAAATACATATGTTCATTATTTTCTAGTTCGTTTATAAAAAGAGAAACATCGTTCATTGCTGAATGAATGAAATCTAAATCACTACACTCTACTACTGCTCGGATGTCTAAGTCGATGAGTTCTAATATCGATTGTGGGACTAAGCACCTACCTCTTGAATGCATTAGTGGGAGTAAAGGAACGATCCCTGAAAGATGGTATAATAGTCTTCACCGGCAGCTTGCCCAGAGGCTATGGTATCTGGAGGTAAAAGCCAAAGATAAGGTCCACATTGGAAAGATAGGGATGCCTCACTACATCATTAATCCCTCTGAATTATCAAGCACAATGGGTAGGTAAGGTAAAAAGCAGCCCCATGAAGCCCTAAGGAACCTGATCCTTATCCGCCACCTCACCCAATCTAGTGACACATTCAAAGGAATGCAGCCGATGCCTAGGGAGTAGATGCCTCAGTGAATAACTGTCGATTACTCTAGAAGGGAGCTCTGATAGTAGCTTCGACTTTTCTTGCAGTCATACCCTTTTAAAAAAAAAAAGATAAAAGGCCATTAGAGTTGAAAACCGTAATTAGCTCTCTAAGCAAAAGTTAGGCCAAAGGGCAGGGTAAAAACCTGGAAACAGATGGTCTGTCCTACAAAAAAATGAATAAAAGCCGCTGGAGTGGGTTGGATCCATTCCAGGCAAAAATTAGGCACAAGGTTGTGTAAAAATCCCCAAAGGGACGTATTTCCCGCTTAGCAAAGCTAGTGTAAAAATCTACAAGGGACGCACTACCTTTAAAACAATGACTTTTGAAGCCTGGAGGTAGCATTACTCTGAATAACTTCCCTTTAGGCAGGTAGTGCATAATGCAGAACTTGATTCAGGGCCCTGGGGACAAAATGCTCATTGACCGAGAGGCAAAGATACACACGGGTCAGTTCTATTTGAAAAGAGTGTGGGTCAGAGTGTCTAAAGCCAAGATGACGGTTTTCTAGATCCTTGGGGGCATCAGAGCAGCCGAGTAGTACCCTCAACGAATCCCTTAACTACCTAGGATGTGGTTTATCCATTCTTGCATCTCACATGCATCTCGCATGCATAGATCTTCTGCATATCCCCCTGCACATCACGTGCATTCAATCCTTTATACGTATAGTTATGTACACATAATTTTTGTACATTAATCCTTTGCATGTGTTTTCTGTATATAGTTTTGTATGTATATTTCACACACATAATTCCATACAGACACACAAACTTTTGTATATGTTGTTGTGTACATGACTCAGAGGGAAAGGTCCGAATAGACCTCATGAGCAAGGATGATCCAAGGGATGGGTTCAGTTCAACATGATCGGCCACTGTATCTGGCATAAAATCAAGTAAATATGTACAGAGGTGGAACGCCCAAAAGAACAAGCCTATCCGGGCACATCATGCTAAGGGCAATCCGGAATTACACAAATCTACAGAAAAGGAGATCCCTTGAGAAGCTGGACTACCCACACATACTTTAGGCAATCAGACGCAAAAATGGGCTGAGGTACAGTTTCAGCTCTACATCGGCGCTCATCCACGCCGAACTATCAGATCCAGATGAAGTCCTCACGAGAATGGAATCTCGCGGACCCGCCACCAAGAAGACATTTAAAAGAGCGAGCCTACTCATGCACGCCATGCCGGGAGCAACCAGGTAAGTTTCTCTATCATAAGACATATGCTCACACACATCACACAATAAGTGTACAAAATCCAAATTCAAATGTACAAAATCTCAAGTAAAAACAAATTCTCGAGCAACAACAACAACAAAAACAAACAAACCAAAATAACAAAACAAAAAGAAGATATTTTCAAGGCCTTGAAAAATCCAATATACTGTAAAAATTCGAATACGTCCAAAATGTGAAAATCTAAAAAATTTTACAAAAATCATTTTAAGGGACACCAAAGACATTAAAACCTATCTGCCTGCGGGCAAGCAACCTAAACCTCCAATCCAATTTCCTCTCTAGAGACTCAAATATAATTTTCCTCTGAGGAGACTCAAATATAATTTCCTCTTTGGAGGCTTAAATATAAATTTCCTCTGAGGAGACTCAAAAATAATTTTCTCTGAGGAGGCTCAAATATAATTTCCTCTCTGGAGGCTCAAATATAAATTTCTTCTGAGGAGGTTCAAATCCAATTTCCTCTCTGGAGGCTCAAATATAATTTTCCTCTGAGAAGGCTCAAATCCAATTTCCTCTCTGGAGGCTCAAATATAATTTTCCTCTGAAGAGGCTCAAATTCAATTTCCTCTTTAGAGGCTCAAATACAATTTTCCTCTGAGGAGACTTAAACCTATTTTTCTCTCTGGAGGCTCGAAATCAAAGTCTCTCAGTGAGCATCAAAGACTCTCAGTAAGCATTTAAGTCTCTCGGTAAGCACATATTTTTTAAAGTCTCCCTGCGAGCACAGAGCCCTCTCGAGAGGTATACAGGTCTTTTCAACAAGGAGGCTCTAATTGGAGATAATAGAGGAAAATGTATCTGGCATGTCACGATCGATAAGGGATCTCTAAAAGGATGATACCTAAACTTTGCAAGAAGATGATGTCCGCACTTTAGACGTCTGGAAAATAACTCCATACAATCAAGGGGAGGACGTTCATATTCCATAAATCTTTCTCCAGGGGATAACCAACCGTCCTTCAGGGGGCACCCGTCTGACATCGACCCTAACAGGTATGTACTGCCACAGGTACACATCACTTTTATATACCCTACACGTTTGCTTTGCCTTTTTTGTAGAAAAAAAAAGAGAGGTTTAGGATAAGCGCCAGTAAAGACAACGACGAGCGAGTCACCATGCCAACCCAAGGATGGTCAATAGTCAGGCACTGGGCTAGCCGAATGGTGGTTAGAAAATCAGATATTGTACTAGCCAGATAGTGGTTAGCAGATCAGATATTGTACTAGCTGGATGGTGGTTAGTAAATCAGATATTGTACTAGCCGGATGGTGGTTAGCAGATAGATGTTGTACTAGCCGGATGGTGGTTAGCAGATCATATATTGTACAGAATGGTGGTTAGCAGATATTACACTGGTTAACAGATAAGATGTTACACGAATCGGTTGGAGGTTACCAAGGTTATGCCGTGCAAGCCCAGAAGCGGCTAGCAAGATAGAACGTTCAGTCACATGCGGTAGAACAGACCGCAACCGAGTTGCAGTTAGAGAACACTGCATCTCACAGATTCTGTACGAGCCAAGACGAGGCCAGCAGAGCACATGCGGTAGAATAGATCGCAACCAAGTTGCAGTTAGAGAACATTGCATCTCACAGATACTGTGCGAGTCGAGACGAGGCCAGCAGAGCACATGCAGTAGAACAGATCACAACCGAGTTGCAGTTAGAGAACACTGCATCTCACAGATACTGCGCGAGCCGAGATGAGGCCAGCAGAGCGCATGCAGTAGAATAAATCGCAACGGGATTACGGTTAGAGAACACTGCATCTCACAGATACTGCGCAAGCCGAGATGAGGCCAATAGAGCACATGCGGTAGAATAAATCACAACGGGATTGTAGTTAGAGAACACTACATCTCATAGACACTGTGCAAGCCGAGATGAGGCCAGCGGGACACCAGCGATAGAACAGATCGCAACAGAGATTGTAGTTAGAGAACACTGCATCTCGCAGACACCGTGCAAGTCGAGATAAGGCCAGCGGGACACCAGCAATAGAACAGATCGCAACAAGTATTGTGGTTAGATAACATTGCATCTCACAGACACCGTGCAAGCCAAGATGAGGCCAGCGGGACACCTGCGATAGAACAGATCGCCACGGGATTATGGTTAGATAACACTGCATCTCACAGACACCGTGCAAGCCGGGATGAGGCCAGCGGGACACTAGCGATAGAACAGATCGCAACGGGATTGTGGTTAGATAACACTACATCTCACAGACACCATGCAAGCCGGGATGAGGCCAGCAGGACACCAGCGATAGAACAGATTGCAATAGAGGTTATAGTTAGAGAACACTGCATCTCACAGATACCGTGCAAGCCGAGATGAGGACAGCGGGGCACACGCGATAGAACAGATCGCAACAGGATTGTAGTTAGAGAACACTACTCCTCCCACCGTGCAAGGCTAGATAAGGCCAGCGGGACAGATCAACCACCGTGCAAGCTGAGATAAGGACAGCCGGGGTACACGCGATAGAACAGATCACAACAGAGGTTGTAGTTAGAGAACACTGCATCTTATAGATACCGTGCAAGCTGAGATGAGGCCAGCGGGGCACACGCAATAGAATAGATCGTAACAGGGTTGTGATTAGAGAACACCGCATTTCACAGATATCGTGCAGGCCAAGATGAGGCCAGCGGGACAGATCAGCCACCGTGTAAGCCAAGATGAGAACAGCGGGGCACACGCGATAGAACAGATCGCAACAAAGCTGTACTTAGAGAACACTACTCCTCACACCGTGCAAGCCGAGATGAGGCCAGCGGGACAAATCGCAATGCAGTTGTAGTTAGATAACACTACACCTCGCACCGTGCAAGCCGAGCGGGACAATGCAATAGGACAAGTTGCGAATGAGCCACAGTTGGATAACACTACAACTCGACAGCGACAAGCCGCAACCTTCCACACGGCAAAAAGGTAAGGGCTGCCTCAAGTACGCATCTCTTTCCTTTTTCTCTGAATTTTGGCTCATCTAGGCACTAGTGCACTAGTTTCCCTAAAATTGGGGATAACTGTAGACACCGGATCCTAAAACAACCCAAATCGAAGTTATCCAATAATAATAAGATGCCTACTCACAGGCAAAAAGGTAAAAAATGATGATTTCCTTGACAAATTTACATATTAGAATAAAAAATAATAAAAAATATTTTGAAAATTAGATTTAAAAAATGGGGTTTAGAAATTGTATTATTTTTAGTTAAATTTAAAATAAAAAAAATTGAGAATGTCGGCCGCGGCAACGAGCCTGTGGGGCGTGTGGCCCGTCCCACATGCTGGGCGAGCGTGCGCGCCCAGCGCGCGCGACCGACGCCAATCGCACGCGCCGACGGGCGTCGGTCGCCCATTTCCGCTGATTTTTGCCCAGTTTTGCCAAAATATTAGTTTTTTCGGGATTTTCTTTTGAAATTCGATTTTCTATCCCTTTTTTAAGGGGTTTTCAGGGTTTTTTCATTTTTAAACTTAGATAAATAATATTATTAATTAATTAATTAGTTTTTCCCTTAATGAATTTTATTTTCTATTTTTCCTTAATATAAATAGAAAAAGATGGAAAGAGAAAGGGGGGAGTTTTTTAGGGTTTTTCTTAATTGTTTTCTTCTTCTTCTTCCTCTCAAAATTCTCTCTAACTTTTACTTAAATTTTCCCCAACAGAAATAAAAAAAATAGTTCAATTCTTCTTTTTTCCAATAGAACTTCTTCTAAACATATTTTTAGAAGGAGTTTTGTTGATGAAATTTAATTTTGAGACAAATAAAATAATTATTTGCTCTCAAAATTCAGTTTTTAACTTGTTATTTGTTTTCAATTAAGTTTTTTCAATTATTTTTATTTTGAATCACTTTTTGATGAAAAATAGATTTTGATACAAACAAAATAATTGTTTGTTCTTGAAATCTAATTTTTTATTTGATCTTCTAAAAACAAGTTTCTTTTCATAAATAATTTTTTCCTTTTCCTTGAGACAAACAAAATACTTTTTTGTTCTTGAGAACATTTTTTAATCAAAAATCATTCTTTAGGCAAAGAAATTAATTTTTTTGTTCTTAAAGAATTTTTGATTTTCTTTCATTATTTTCTTTGCAATTTATTTCTTGAAATAAAATTCCAACATTTTCATCATATTCAATTCTAATCTTGCAAATTAAAGACAAGGAAATCAATCATTTTTACCTTTATCGAATCTGAAACTCTGAGGGTAAACATTTTGGGCTTGATTTTTTATTTTTTTTTATTTTTGTTCATGTAAATATTGATTTCTTATTATTTCTAACATGTAATTAATTTATTTTGCTTTGGTTCCTCATAATTTTTAACATGCAATTAATTAATTCATTTTGGTATATCTTTTTGCCATGTAAATGTTTTATGTTAATTGTGATAACATTAATTAATCATGTCATTTATTTAATTATTTTTATTATTCTTTTATTCATTATTTTTTTATCATTCTTTTTCATTGCTATTGTTATATATTTATTGTTTATTCATTTATTTTTTTATTTTCATTATTATTATTATCATGTTCGTATTTTTATGTATTAGTTCATTAGCATGTTTTATTTATTTCAATCATATCATTTAATTCTTTTATCATTCATAATGCATTTTTTGCATTTATTTTGATTTATTAACATTTTAATTCATTTATCATTCTTTTGATATCATCTCATTTTATTTATTTTAATTTGTTATTTATTATGTTATGCGTTTAATTTATCTTATTGATTTAATTACTAACATTATTTTATTTGTGTTTATTTTTATTCCAAAACTTATTTTATTTGCTTGGGCATTTTCGCGAGCACACGGGGAGATCCAAGAGGCTCGTTTGGCGTGGTCTTTTCCTTAATTTTTGATTGTTTGTATTGTTTTCCTTATTCGGATTGTTCATTTATTTTACTATGTAATCTTTAATAAAATTATTTATGCACGTTTAAAAGGAAAATCACAAAAATATTTATATTAATTAATTTGGTACTTTTCTAAATAAAAATGGGACCAATGTCCTAGTTTTTTTCGTACCCAAATAAACCATCACCTTTAACACCTTTTTTAAAGTATGCAAGCGAGGACCAATGTTCTCATCCTTAACAAATAGCCCGCTTTATATATGATTTGTATTTTATTTATAATGGGGGTTGTATTCCGCCCCTAATTTTGTTGTAATTTATTTTCATATGCTTTATTTTAATTATGCTTTTATTTATCGCTTTTCTTGGATGGACAACCTGCGCTTTAATTAAATTGCACTAAATTGAATGAGAAATGGGATGAAACGCTAAATTCAAAACTCAATTATAAACTTAACCAAGCTATGAATAAATGGAAAGTCCCGAACCTTCTCTGGTCTTTGGCCTCAAAGAGGCGAGAGGGCCATCTCAATGTTCCATTGGGGTGGGGCATCCAAGATACCTCTTGTATCCCGAAAAAAGGCTCAACTTGCATAGTCCTAGGCTGCACAAGGCGAGAGGGCCATCCTAATGTTTTATTAGAGTGGGGCCTCCAAGACACCTCCGGCCTGCCCAAAATGGACATAGCAGCGCTGTCTTAGGCTCACTGAGGCTAGACGACTTTTTCCAATGTTCTATTGGGTGGCGACTTCAAGAAACATTCTTGTTGCCCAAAATGGACGCACATGTAATTTTTTACAATTTTTTTATGAACTTCGTCTCGAAAGCCCTAAAAGCGGACGGTTCGGGGCGCCCTGGGGTTCGGCGCGCATCACACCTACAGTTTGACCAAGCCCAACACTCTTTCGCAATAGTACAATTCAGGAGAGTATGCAGGGGCGTTTCATCATTAAGGCCACACAGAGGGCAACAAGGAATGATATCAACATACCTGGAACAAAGGTCAGCATTTGTAGGAAGACAACAAGTGCTCGCCGGCCAAATCATGTTAAGTACTTTTGGGGGCGCCTTTATCTTCCACAAATTATCTTGTACTAGAGGATCCCCATGATTACTACTCAGGAGATGGTAAGCGATCTTTACCGAATAGGCGCCAGTAGAGTTGACATGCCACCACCAGGAGTCTTTGGGATACCGAAAGCTTAAGGGGATACTCTTGATAAGTCGAATATCATGCTCATTAAAAAGATGAGACAATATATCCGCATTCCAGTTCCGTCCATCTTCATTAATCAAGTCTGCCACACATATGTTTTTATTGATCTTCTGGCCATAGCCATTATTTAAATAAGTGGGAAAAGGGTTTTGGGTATCAGACAACCATGGAGACTTCCAAACTAATATGTCTTTACCATTCCCAACTCTCCATTGTAGGCCCTGCTTCATAAGACCTTGAGTAGCCAACAAACTCCTCCATACATAACTTGGATTATTGCCAATTTTTGCTTCAAAGAAAGAGCTAGATGGAAAGTACTTGATCTTAAAAAATCTGGAAACCAAGAATCAGGTTGAGTTAACAATCTCCATGCCTGTTTCCCTATCATAGCAAGGTTAAAATCATGAAGATTTCTCAAACCCAAGCCCCCATTCTGGTTACTAATATAAAGCTGGTCCCAACTCTTCCAATGAATAGCTTGTTTACCTGTTCTTTTTGAACCCCACCAGAAACTATTCATCATTTTTTCAAGCTCAGAGCAGAGAAATGGGCAGTAAGAATGTACTCATTGTATAGTTCGGCATTGCTTGAGCTACCATCTTGAGGAGAACTTCTTTGCCTGCTCGAGATAAGGATCCTATTACACCCTTGAAGCTTCTTTCAGACTTTGTCTTTTATAAACCCAAAAACTTTCCTCTTGTTCTTCCCCACGTACAGAGGCAAACCTAAATAGAAGTCCGACTCATCCCCCTTTTGACCTTGAGCAAACTTCGCACATGCTCTTGCACTTTCTACACAGTATTAGAGCTGAACAAAATAGCAGATTTATTGAAGTTAATGCACTGACTAAATGCTTTCTCGTACAGTTTGAAAGCATTAGTTAGAGAGCTAGCTTCCTCATGATTTGCTTTGAAAAAGAAATAGCTATCATCGGCGAAGAAAAGATGTGTAGTAGCCCCCCCCCCCCCCCCCCCCCCCCCCCCCCCCCCGGCAATAGAGACACCATGAATGACACCCTAGGCCTCCAAATTATTCATTAAAGCAGTGAGGCCTTGAGCACAAATAATGAATAAATAAAGTGATAAAGGACATCCCTGTCTTAAACCCCTACTGGGAATAATAGGACTCGAAGATCTATTGCATGGGTGACAAAGAATCTAACAGAGGAAATACACATCATAACCAGTTTAATCCATCCAGCATTGAATTCCATTTTCTGCATAATATTCACCAAAAAGCTCCATTCGACCCGGTCATACGCCTTACTCATATCGACTTTAAGGGCTGCATAACCCGTTCCACCTTATTGCTTCTTCTCAGAGTGTGTAACATCTCAAAAGCTACAAGGACATTATCTGTAATGAGGCTGCCTGAGACAAAGGCGCTTTGGTTATCAGAGATAATAGAGGGAAGAACACTTTTCATTCTATTTGTGAGCATTTTGGGCACTATTTTGTACAAGACATTGCATAAGGAGATAGGCATTATATCTGCTATGACTTCAGCTTGATTCTTCTTCGGAATGAGGACAATAGCTGTATCATTTAAGCCTTCAGAAAAAGATACCGCATGAATGAATTGAATGCAGGTTGCAGTAACATCCTTGCCCACAACCTCCCAATAATGTTGATAAACGGCCGGATTAAATCCATCAATTCCAGGCGATTATCTGAGTGCATATCAAAAATTGCCTTCTTTACCTCGTCAGCACTAAAGGGACTAAGAAGCCAAGTGTTTTGCTCCTACGAGACAACCGAAGCTACACAATCAATAATTTCATTATTCTGAGACCCTTGGGAAGTAAAGAGGTTTTGAAAGTAATCTGCAATATGCTGACCCAACCCGAAATCCCAAGTCAGCCAATTCCCTTCATGATCTTTCAACTTCTCAATTTTGTTTTTCCTATTACGCTTGGAGGTATGAGCGTGAAAGTACTTAGAATTTGCATCCCCTTCTTTTAACCAGAAGATATTTGCACTCTACTTCTAAAAAAGCTCTCTCTAGTGCATAACTTCAAAGTACTCCTTTGCCAAATTAAATTTCTGCACAGATTCTAAGTCCCTGCTAGCTCGGTACTAATTCATGGTTTTTTACAAGAGTTTAATCTGAAGCAAAATTCTTTTAAAATGCCTCCACCCCAGTTAAGAAGCATCTGACCACAGTGGGCGATTTTAGCATTAATATTTAGACTACTAGGCTCATTCCAAGCTGTACGAACTACATCCATGAGATTTCTATCCCATATCCACGAATTCTCAGAACGAAATTTTGGATTAAGAACAAAACCTAGGATTGACAGAGGTTGTGAAGGCGAGACTAATAATGGGCAGTGGTCAGAGGAAGTGAATCCCAAATTCGTAACTCTGTAACCTTTGTATAGATTAATCCAGTTGAGATTAGCAAAAGCCCGATCTAAGCATTCTTCAACCCGGTTATCAGTACCTCGGCACCTCTCCCAAGTGAAAGGATACCCTTCCATTCCCAAATCGATAAAACCCGCATCAGATGTAGCTTCGTTGAACCCCTGTATAAGATATTGTGGGTAACACTAGCCACCTCTCTTTTTCGTCTCACTAAGAAGATTATTGAAATCTCCAACACAACACCAAGGGGCAGAAAAAGAAGATGCTAGAGAAAGAATGAGGTTCTAAGAATTTTGTCATTGCCCTATTGGGTTGACCGTAGAACCCTATAAACCTCCAAGAATTGGTTGGGTTGGATCCAATGTTCAAGTCAATAAAAAATCTATTAAAGCCCAATAACCTCACATCCTTGCTATACTTCCATATGAAAGCAAGCCCACCATTATGACCCACACTATTCACAGCAAAGCAACATTCATATCCCTAAGAAATTTTGATTTTATTGATTAAAGACTGATTACAAAGTGTCTTAATTAAAAAGATAAAGTCTGGCTTGTGGACCTCAACTAGTTCCTTTAGGACATAAATTGCACGTGGATTGCCAAGCCCACGGCAATTCCAGGCTAAGCAACTCATGATGATTGGTGGGCCTAATCCACAAGTCCCACCAAGTCCAAATTTTAGGTTTTAAATGCATTGCATTGAGTTGGGTTTGGTTGTGGCCCAACAAGGTTAGAGCAGTCCATATTAGAAATCATGATCCTTTTCCTCTTAGCTTCTGAAATAACAAATTCATCGCTTATATAAGCGTTATCCACGTTTCCACCTTCCATATCCACTTCCCTTGAATTACTCCCATAAGAAACCACATTTCCTTTTTTGAGATAACATGTCCCTGAAAGACTGCCATCACTCCCACCATCCATGCTCTTTCTCTTGGCACAGACCCACCATCAACAACAGTCATCTGAGGCTCCACCGCCATAGCTTGATCGGTTTCTCCTTTAGAACTTCGACCGGGGACTCTAAGCTAGGGGTCACCAATCTGCCTATCAGTACGACGAGGACCTGCCCTTAAACTGATATCGTACTTTTTTAACACTTCACCTTGAATCGATGAGTAGCGCAGTTTACAAAATCCATCAGAATGCCCAATTTTTCCACAGATAAAGCAAAAAGTGGGGAGTCTTTCATACTTAAAATCAATAAAGAACCAGTTCCCTCATTCCTTCTTAATTCTCATACTACATTTCAGCGGCTTCCTGATGTCAATTGAGACTCTAATTTGCATGAAAGAAAGTCGTATGCCTTTGAAATTATTTTCATTAGATTCAATAAAACGGCCAATATAATTCCCAACCAGCTCTCCCACACGTTCAGACGTGAATCTAATGGGAAAATTCAAAACCTGAACCCACATATCCACAAAAATCAAAGGAATTGAAGATGGATGAGTATTCGCCTTAAGGGGGCTAAACAGTAACAGTTGGTTATCAAAGGTCCAATGACTGCCTTTGATGACCCTGTTCATGTCTAGTTCATGATAGAATTGGGAAAGAAAAAGCCCTGGCTCTATTTCATTGATACTGACTCCTTGAACTGGCCTCTACAGAGATGCCAAAGTTTGTCGCATGGCATTGAAATTAATCACTCGATCAGAAAAGAATCTTCCTATAAGAGACCATTTTGATTCTTCAGGGACTTCAGTATCGACATCATTTGTGATCACCAAACCCGCATCATCTTCTTCGTTTAGGGTGAGATCTGCCGTGAGATCATGTAGATCTTATCACTGGAGGAACCCATACCTTGTCGCGGAACGAAGTCAAAACAAAGTAACCCAAAAGGGACAACAAACCAGAACAGACAACACCTTGTTAATAGACGAGACAAAGAACACACTCATCGATGCCAAAACATATTTAATAATTTTAAAAATATTAATATTATTTTATGATAAAAAAAACAAAAAAAATCTTAAAATTTTAAAAATTATGAAAACAATTATTATTTTTAAAAAATTGAAGCAATTATATCATTTTTACAATAAAATTGTCCAATATCTCACCGATTTTTCAAACATATTGTTAATATTATGGCTGTGCAGAACCAAATTGGAACCGAATGGATTTTGGTATGTTTGGTTCGATTTTCAATTCGTTCGGTTCTAAACTGAAATTAATTTTTGGATTATTCGATCCGGTTCTTAAAATTAGAAAAATGAATTAACCGAACTGATCAAATTACCCAAACCTCACCGTTTTGCACTCTCTCTCTCTCTCTCTCTCTCTCTCTCTCTCTCTCTATATATATATATATATATATATATATATATATATATATCAGTTTCTCTCCAAAGATCACCAAAATAAACACTCCTCAAAGTTTCCATGGTATGATTAGAAGCATCATCATAGTACTCATTAAGATATATATTGGAGGTCTTCTCTCTTTGTGCTACAATAAATAGGGAAAAATGCTACAATAAGGAAAAATTTAGGGCTGTGCAAACGGCAGGTTTAGTTCAGTTTTGGACAAAACAGAATAAACCGAAAATTGAACTTTTCAAAATAAAAAACCGAATTGCAAACTGAACTATTTAAAATTGAATAGACATAATTAATTTTGATCGGTTCAGTTCGATCAAATCAGTTCTTCACATCAATTATTTCTTCAATTTCAAACCTAAGAAAATAGAAATCCCAAACCCAAAACAAATATTACATTTCACATATCTGGTTAGATGTTTTTGGATTCACAATCACCCTTCAATGTTGAATTATATCATCAGTAGATTGAATAGCAAAACAAAGTTGCATCAAGCAGGATTGAAGCTAACGCCGGTTCAAAACAGATGCTTCCTGGAGATTGAATTTAAACTAGGAATAACTTGTCTGAAGAGAGCAGAGTTACAACTCCCCTGCTTTGAAGTTGATGATACAATAGAATTTGTGATGCAAAATTTGATGGCACTTGAGCAGTGTCATTATCCATATGAAACCTAAATTTGCAATTACATTAGGCTGTGGGATTTTTGTTGGGTTTTTCGAAATAATTCAAATAATCTCACAACGGAATAAAATAAAACCCAAACAGGATCCATGCAATCCAATTGATTTAAAAGGAGGGATAAAGAATACCGACCTGTTAAATGTGCAGAAATACGAACTAACACCTTAGGTCTATCGGATTGTTGGCGCTGCTCCAATCATAAACATCCTCTACCAGTATCCAAGCGCATGAACGAATGAACAGAGGAATGTGGGGGTGCTAGCTCTCTTTACATGCAACTGGATTTTTGAACTTTTCTCTATGTTTTTCTTTCTCAAAGAAAAGTGGCGGCTAAGGTTTATAAAATGTAGCTACTCCAAAAATGAAATTCGAGTGAATGAAAAATATATCTCCATATATATATAGCCACCTAAACCCTAATATGTAGAGAGAAAATTTAGGGATTTTATTTCTTATTCAAAATAAGATATATATATATATATAAATGAATAATTTTGAATTAAATATCTGTTATATTTAAATCCGAAATATCCAAATTAAATCCAGTTTATTCATTACATTCTTGGTGTGTGACCCAATAGATTCATATTAAGTTGGCAATGGGCTCAATCCCATTGTAGGCCCATAAGTCATAAGTGGCCTCTAGCAAGATATTATGACTACCCATCATTAGTCCGATTTTAACCTAACAATAGCACATGTTATTATCTTTTTGTCACACGATATCTTGTTTAAACATAAGTCATGGTGCATGTCAAAATTATATTGTTCAAACATATAACTTTCCGATCACTGAGTAGACTGATAGATTCAAATTACATTGATCACACTATCAATTCATTTGACCATAGCCATGCATTTTATAGTCCTACTTATCGAGGGGTCCAATAGATAACTTTCTCATAAGAGGGACAAATTTCATCTTGATTTTTCACTTTCCTCTGCATAATTCACATCATGCCCAATCATAACCTATATGATTATCCAATTAAAGATAACGTTTGATTATATCAAAACATAATGTTCCTTATGTAGGAAACTATGATAATCTCAGGTTTAAGGATTCGATAACATCACTATTAGGAAATCACTTATGACACTAACCCATAAAGTGATCTTGTAGTGGGTCTATCTAGTACCTCATTCTCTAACAAGTACCTACAGGTTTAATTTATATTGCCATATATATAATCATCTTATGATTATCAAACAAACCCATACTAGTCATAATTTATCTTTATACCCTATAGTGATAAATGACTAGGGATAATAAAAATAATAAATTATTATACATTCATAAATATTACAATAATGTAACATGCCAATAACATGTTTGAGAAAACTCTTTTATAAATGAAAATGTAACATTATATAAAGGTCCACATATCTGGCCTAGAGCATAACCACTAACAATCTCCCATTTGCACTAGGCCTAATCATACCTGTATCTAATACTCATTAACCTAGTATGTCCATCATGTTTGGCTTATGGTAGAGCCTTGGTAAGTGGATCAGTAATATTGTCATCTGTTGGTACTCTGCATATCTTGATGTCTCATCTCTCAATTATTTCTCGAATGAGATAAAAAAAGCCTGAGTATATGTTTTGATCTCTAATGAGATCTGGGCTCTTTAGCCTATGCAATAGCACCATTGTTATCATAGTAAAGATCCACAGGGTTGGTGATAATAGGTACTACCTCCAATTCAGCAATGAATTTCTTGATCCATACTGACTCCTTAGCTGTATCTGATGCTGCTATATACTCAACTTCTGTTGTAGAATCAGCGACAGTACTTTGTTTAGAAATTTTTCAACTTACAGCCCCTCCATTTAACATAAACACATATCCTGATTGCGATCTAAAGTCATCTTTGTCAGATTGAAAGCTTGCATCTATATAACCATTTACTACTAGCTCATCTTCCAATCCTTCATATACTAAGAATGCATCCTTAGTTTTTTTTAAGTGCTTAAAGATATTATTAACTGCTGTCCAGTGACTCTCACCAGGATTGACTGATATCAGCTCGTCATGCTCAAAGCATACGAAACGTCTAGTCAAGTACATAACATGGCATACATGATTGATCCTATAGCCGAAGCATAAGGAATCATACTCATGCGATCACGCTCATCACATGTCATGGGATATTGAGCCTTGCTAAGAGAAATGCCATGAGACATTAGCAAAAATCCTCTTTTGGAATTTTGCATGCTGAATCTATTTAGTACCTTATCTATATAAGTGTTTTGACTTAGACCAATTATCCTTTTAGATCTATCCCTATAGATCTTAATTCCAAGGATATAAGCAGCTTCACCTAAATCTTTCATTGAAAAAGATTTCCCTAACCATTCTTTTGTCTTTTGCATGATAGGGATGTCATTTCCAATGAGTAATATGTCATCTACATATAATACAAGAAACATCACAGTGCTCCCACTAATCTTCTTGTATACACAAGGTTCATCTTCATTTTTTATTAATCCAAATTGTTTGATTGTTTTATCAAAATGAAGATTCCAGCTCTGAGAAGCTTGCTTCAATCCATAAATGGATCTTTGCAGCTTGCATACCTTTTTAGAATTCTCAGGATGGACAAAACCCTCAAGTTGTGTCATGTACACATCCTCAAGTAACTTTCCATTAAGAAACGTTGTTTTGACATCCATTTGCCATATCTCATAGTCATAATATGTAACAATGACAATAAGTATCCTTATCGATTTAAGCATTATAACTGGTGAAAAGGTTTCATCATAGTCAATACCATGAGTTTGTTTGAAGCCTTTTACAACGAGTTTTGCTTTAAAGGTATTTACTTTGCCATCTATGTCAGTTTTCTTTTTGAAAACTCATTTGCACCCAATGGTTTTAATTCCTTCAAGTGGATCAATCAAGTTCCAAACTTGATTATCATACATGGATTGCATCTCAGATTTTATGGCTTCTAGCCATTTCTCATATTCTGGACCTGACACAACATCTTAATAGGTAGTAGGCTCATCTTGATCCATGAGCATTACTTCATGACTATCCGAGAAACCATATTTCTCGGGCTCGTGTCATATCCTATCAGATCTACATGGTCCTTCTGTAATAGGTGAGGTTCCACAACTGTTTGTGAAACTTGCTGAGTTTCCATCGATGGTTTTATGTTATCTTGTGGTTCTTGAATTTCTTCAAGTTGTGCTTTACTCCCACTGGTTCTTTTAAAAATAAATTCCTTTTCTAGAAAGAGACCATTTCGAGCAATAAATACTTTGCTTTTAGAGGAATTATAAAAGTAATATCCTTTAGTTTCTTTAGGATATCCCACAAAAAGACATTTATAAGATTTTCATGCTAATTTATCTGAGACTTGTCGTTTGACATAAGCCTCACAGCCCCAAATCTTTAGAAAAGTTAAACTAAGAGTTCTCCCAGTCCATATCTCATATGGTGTCTTTTCAACCGCTTTAGATGGAACTCGATTCAAAGTGAATGTGGTTGTTTCTAATGCATAACCCCAAAAGGATAAAGAAAAATCTGTTGGACTCATTATAGATCGAACCATATCTAATAAAGTACGATTCCTCCTTTCAGATACACCATTCCATTGTGGTGTTCCAGGTGAAGTTAATTGTGAAACAATTCCACAATCTCTTAGATGATTGTCAAACTCTTGGCTCAAATATTCACCATCTCGATCAAATCAAAATGCCTTAATAGTTTTACTAAGCTGATTGTGTACTTCATTTTGAAAGGTTCTGGACATTTCAAATGATTCATATTTATGTTTCATTAGATAGACATAGCCGTATTTACTTAAACCATCAGTGAATGTAATGAAGTACTGAAATTCTTCCTTGGTATTTATGCTTAATGGGTCACATACATTAGAATGTACAAGGCCTAATAAGACAGTGGCCCTTTTATTATGTCCAGTGAAAGGATCCTTTGTCATCTTACCTAATAAACAAGATTTGCAATTATCAAATGATTCAAAATCAAATGATTATAAAAGTCCATCTTGATGGAGTTTAGATATGAGTTTCTCATTTATATGACCAAGGCAATAATGCCATAAATATGTTGTATTTAAATCATTTGGTTTGGATTTTTTTGTAGTTATGTTATAAATATCATGATTATTGGATGTTTCTAGATTTAGGACATAAAGCCCACAATATGAATTAGCAATACATACCATAAAGCATGTCATCATAATAAATAGAACATTTCTTATTCTTAATAAGAAAAGAAAAACCTTCATCATCCAAACTTGAAACTCAAATAATATTTCTACTCAAACTAGGAACATAAGCCCATTAGGCAAAGTCAATTCATAAGTGCCTACAGCTAAAGCAGCAACTTTTGCTCCATTTCCCACTCGTAGGTCTACTTCACTCTTTTTCAGTTGCCTACTCCTTTTGAGTTGCTGCTCATTTATACAAATGTGAGATCCACATCCAGTATCTAATACTCAGGAGGTAGAAGTAGATAAATTAATTTCTATAACATAAATATCTAAAGATATAGTCTCACCACTCTTCTTCTTCTTAAATTCTTCCAAGTAGAGCTTGCAGTTCCTTTTCCAATGACCAGGTTCATTGCAATGGAAGCAAACTCCCTCTTTTGGAGCTTTAGCCTTGGGCTTAGGCTTAGGCTTACGAGCAGCTCTTGCCTTAGCCTTACCTTTACCCTTACCCTTATTTTTCATTCATTTCCCTTTGTTAACCATTAGTATATGGCCAGGCTTCTTCTTGATACTTTGCTCAGCTGTTTTGAGCATCGCATGCAGTTCAGTTATAGATTTCTCCATACTATTCATATTGTAGTTCATGACAAACTGGTCATAACTATCAGGCAATAAATTAAGGATCAAATCCATAGCCAGTTCTAAATTAAGGGGAAATCCAAGTCTCTCAAGGTCATCAATATAGCCCTTCATTTTTAGAACATGAAAGCTAATTGAAACACCGTCAGCCATCTTGCAAGAATGTAATGCTTTGGTAGTCTCATTCCTTTCTTGCCTTGCCTACTGTTGGAATGTCTGCTTGAGATGAGTTCTCAACTCATAAGCCTCCATATTCTCCAAATGCTTCTAAAGTTTTGGAGCCATGGTAGCTAACATAAGACAGCCAGCATCCACATAATCATCAATATGTTTCTTGTATTTCTCTTTGATCACCCTTGCAGCATCAGCAGGTGGGTCATCAGGAATAGGCTCATCCAGCACATATAACTTCTTTTCTTACTTGAGAATAATTCTTAAGTTCCTGAACCAGTCAAGGAAGTTTGTGCCAATTTCTTTAAGTTTGTCCTTCTCAAGGATAGATTGCAGTGACACAGTGGAAGTGTTATTTGATGCCATTAATTTACAAACATGCAAGATAAATAATATTAGTACCAATTTCATTTTAGGTTTTCTCATAAACTCCCTCTAAAATAACCCTCGATTATTAATCACTACAATTGTAATAATTTAGTGGGCTAAAATCCATATTTTAAAAATCCATATTTCACCTAACTCCAAGTCAGCTTTGGCATGAAGCTTATAGTTAAGTTATTTAGGTAGGTAAATCCTTTACCAGTTACATCTCATGTAACTCTTAGATCATTTATGGAATTTTGACATCATATGTCCTGGCATGTTATAATCCCATCTTATACCCTTAGTCTCAAAACCGTTTTGATAGTCTAATTAAGTCTAGCCATTTTGAATATATGGGTATCACCTTTACCCATCATGCCTTACTAGGATAACATAATGTACTTTGTTTTAGCAGAACCCACACTTTGGTGATCTTAATCTTGATAAGTATTTTAATAATGGGTGGCATATGACTTAAAATTATAGTGAGGGATTTTAATTTTACCTTATGATGTCTATTTATACATATCATGCATCATTCCATACATGGCATCTCATACACACATATAACCATTCATCGCATCACATACTGATAAAATATGCAAAATATATATAAAACCGTGTCATAGTATGGCCAAAATCTATATGATCTTCATTAGCCAATATAAAGATCAAAGGTCAATCCTAGGTGTAAAATTATGGACTTGATCAACATCTTCCATCTTACACCTCCATCACTATGGACTCGGATTGATCTCCATTAAAGCTCTTCGTCTTCATTACAATAATAATACAAAAATATTCTACTACAACTATTGAATAAAATAAAATTACAACAAAATTAAGGATTAATTATGTCTGTGGTCACTGAATTTTGGTGCTTATAATTAAATGGTCATAATAAAATAATTTATAAAATAAAAGTAATCAAACTTTTATTTTTTCCAATTAAGGTAAAAATGACCGAAAAATTAATTTTTTGTCTCCGAAAAGTTACACAAATATGCCAATATGACCCGCCTACATGGAAAAATTGACACATTATTAAGTATACGTTAGTAAAACTTTTTTTTTATCTTTTTGTACAGATTGACATAACACGTGTAATTGCTGACGTGTCAATTTTTTTATGTAAATGGGCTATATCGCATGCTGACTGGACACATTTTAGAAAATTACTGATGAAGTAGTATATTTGTATGGCCCTCCGGTGACGAAAAATTAATTTTTCGGTCATTTTTACCTTAATTGAAAAAAAATAAAAGTTTGATGACTTTTATGTTACAAATTATTTTATTATAACCATTTGGTTATAAGTACCAAAATTTGATGACCACAGACATAATTAACCCCAAAATTAACTACACGCAGGTCATATTTAAAATTACAAACCCTTAAAGTCTATAAAATAAATCTCATCCACATAAGGTTTAATTGGCCATGCTATGCACCATGCAATGACATCATACATACAATACATGAAATAAATCATATTGTCTTATAATATACAAATATATTATTAAATTGATGTATTAAAATTAATGAATATTAAATCTAATGATATATATGGCGCTATGATTTAATATCACATTAATCATATTAATAGAATTAATTTCGTTAGCCCTTATTTATGACATTAAAATTATCATTCATTTGATTTTGTTCATATCACATATAATCAAATCGTTTTTAACAATTAAAACCGAAATCATTTTCATGTTCCAACATGAAATCCAATCATCATCAATCATGCCATAAAAAATATATAAATCACATATATACAGAACATGATATTTTTGAATCAATTGAATCTACAGTGGCTCTGATACCACTGTTGGATTTTTCGGAATAATTCAAACAATTGCGCAACGGAATAAAATAAAACCCAAACAGGATCCATGAGATCCAATTAATTCAAAAGGAGGGATGAAGAATACCGACCTGTTAAAAGTGCTGAAATACGAACTAACACCTTAATTCTATCGGATTGTTGGCACTACTCCAATCACAAACGCCCTCTACCAGTATCCACACGCATGAATGAATGAACAGAGGAATGCAGGGGTGTTGGCTCCCTTCACGTGCAACTGGATTTTTGATATTTTTTCTATGTTTTTCCTTCTTAAAGAAAAGTGGCGGCTTGGGTTTATAAAATGCGGCTACTCCAAAAACGAAATTCGAGTGAATGAACAATATATCTCCATATATATAAAGCCACCTAAACCCTAATATGTAGAGAGAGAATTTAGGGATTTTATTTCTTATTCAAAATAAGATATATATATATATATATCTTATAAATGAATAATTTCGAATTAAATATCTATTATATTTAAATCTGAAATACCCAATTTAAATTCAGTTTGTTTATTACATTCTTGGTATGTGACGCAATAGGTTCATATTAAGTTGGCAATGGGCCAAATCCCATTGTAGGCTTATAAGTCATAAGTGGCCTTTAGCAAGACATTATGACTAGCCAAATAATATGAATATCATTAGTCCGATTTTAACCTAACAATAGCGCATGTTATTATCTTTTTGTCACACGATATCTTGTTTGAACATAAATTATGGTGCATGTCAAAATTATATTGTTCAAACATATAATTTCTTGATCATTAAGTAGACTGATAGATTCAAATTACATTGATCGCACTATCAATTTATTTGAGCACGACCATACATTTTACAGTTCTACTTATCGAGGGGCACAATAGATAACTCTCTCATAAGATAGGGACAAATTTCATCTTTATTATTCACTTTTCTCTGCGTAATTCACATCATGCCCAATCATAACCTTTATAATTATCCGATTAAAGATAACGTTTGATTATATCAAAACATAATGTTTCTTATGTAGGAAATTGTGATAATTTCAGGTCTAAAGATTCGATAACATCACTATTATGAAATCAATTATGACACTAACCCATGCAGTGATCTCGTAGTGATAAATGACTAAGAATAATAAGAATAATAAAATATTATTCATTCATAAATATTATAATAATGTAATATGCCAATAACATGTTTGAGAAAACTCTTTTATAAATAAAAAAGTAACATTACACATAAGTCCAAATATCTGGCTTATGGTATAACTATTAACAATTTTATGATAGATACATCAGCAATTACAATTTCCACGTTGGAATTTTTTGTCTTTTTTTTTCTTCTCTGTGTTGTATCTATCATAAAATCCCACAGCCTAATGTAATTGCAAATGTATGTTTTATATTGATAATGACACTACTCAAGTGCCATCAGATTTCGCACCACAAATTGTCGTATCATCAACTCCAAAGCAGGGGAGTTGTAACTCTGCTCTCTTCAGACAAGTTATTCTTTGTTTAAATTCAATCTCCAGGAAGCATCTGTTTTGAGCCGGCATTAGCTTCAATCCTGCTTGATACTGATGCTATAATTCTGCATTGAAGGGTGATTGTGAATCCAAAAACATCTAACTAGATCTGTGAAATGTAATATTTGCTTTAAGTTTGGGATTTCTGTCTTTTTAGGTTTGAAATTGAATAAATAATTGTTTGTGAATAACCGATTAAGCCAAACTGAATTGGTTAAAATTAATTCAATTTATTCAGTTTCGGTCCCAAATAGTTCGGTTTATGACGTGATTCTTTTTTTTTTAAATTTAATTTTTGATTTGATCTAAAATTGAACCGAACCACCCGACCGTTTTCACGGCGCTAGTTAATATACTGTACGTTAATGATTCAATCGCTGCCCCCATCCAAACGGATTGTTAAAACTATACTGTACATTAATGAATTAGTTCCTCCCACCGTCCAAACGGACCCTCAGTCGTGGGGATGAGCTCCTTTGCATTTGGAGCAAGCTTTTGAGGCTTTTGGTATGAAATTTTTCTGGTGTTTTTTCTTTCTGAATTTAGATCTGTTTGAAAGTTTCTGGCTTTTTCTTTCTTTTTCGTTTCTCGGTGATTTGTATTTGTTATTTTTGGATTATTTGGCTTTTAATTTGTGCTTTTGAATTTTGATATCAATTGAAATTGCTCCAAATTCTAAGATTGGATTCTTCCTACGTTTAGCTTTTCCTATCAGCAACCCTCAGTATGCTTGCTTACTTCAGTTTTAGCTGACATATCAAACAACTCTTTTCTGTTCATTTTCAGGTGATTGTCTGACTTTATAAACGGAATTCTTAAAAGTATTATGAAGAAATTGAATTGTTTATCCTCAAGCAATGCTGAGAGACTTTTCGGAATCGAATCACATATCGAGAAACTTGAAGAAATATTATGCATTAGGTCTGCTGAAGTTCGGGTTGTCGGAATTTGGGGTATGGGTGGGATTGGAAAGACAACTATTGCTGAAGCCATTTTCAATAAGATTTGTGGGGAATTTGATAGTTGCTGCTTTCTTGCAAATGTTAGAGAAGAAACTGAAAATCATGGATTGGTTCGTCTACGAAATGTACTTTTTTCTAAGATACTTCAGAAAGAGAATCTTTATATAGGGACACCCATTATTGGAAACCATTTTTTAAGGCACCATTTCCGATTCAAAAAGATTCTTATTGTTCTCGATGATGTAGATGATCCAAAGCAGTTAAGTTACTTAGTTGGAGAGCGTAATTGGTTTGGTGCAGGAAGCAGGATAATCATAACAACTAGAGATAAACACTTACTTAAGGATGGAGTAAATGAAACATATGCAGTGAAGGGATTGGCGCACAAGGATGCTCTGCAGCTCTTCTGTTGGAATGCTTTTAGACAAGACCATCCAATGGAAAACCATGGGGAAATATCAAAAATGATTTTAAGGTATGCAAAAGGTGTTCCGTTAGCCCTTAAAGTTCTAGGTTCCTTTCTGCACAAAAGAAGCAAAGAAGAGTGGAAAAGTGCATTGAACAAGCTGGAAAGAACTCCAAACATGAAAATCCAAACCGTGCTGAGAGTTAGTTATGATGGGCTAGAGGATGAAGAGAAGGATATTTTTCTTGATATTGTGTGTTTCTTTAAAGGGGAGACAATAGATCATGTAAAGAAAATTTTAGATGGTTGTGGTTTCTCAGCAGACATTGGAATTAGTGTTCTCATTGAAAAGTCACTCGTATCGATTTCAAATGATAAGATATCAATGCATGATTTGTTGCAAGAAATGGGTTTGGATATTGTTCGCCAAGAATCCCTTGAAGAGCCAGGCAAACGCAGCAGATTGTGGCAACACGAGGATGTTTATCATGTTTTGACAAAAAAAACGGTGAGAGCAAGAAGTCATTTGTTTAGCTTACATATTCCTTTGTATTAAGTCTCATATCATGTGGTCCAGTGCTCTCAAAAGTAAGAGTACTGATATAGATTGAACATAGAGTTTAGCAACTTCTTCACTTGCATGTCCTGTTAAAGGATTTTGAACCAGATTAGAAGCCTAAATGTTGAACTCATAGACTGTTATGCTTTGTAGACCTATTCTTTGGAAAACTTGAAGTCTCATAATATGGATCCTTAATTTGTATCTAGATATCATAAGTTACTAATGTCCTCTAATGTGTCTTATTATGTATCATAGTAAGATTTTCTAACAATATGCTAACTTATCATTCTTTTGGTAATTAGGGGACTCGAGCAGTTGAGGGTATATCACTGGACACTTCTAAGATAAGAGAGGTGCACCTAAGTTCTGATGCATTTGCGAAAATGCATAAACTTAGATTTCTCCATTTTTATAGTTCTCTCTACCATGGAGGCTCTAAGTCGGAGGACCTTACATTCCAAGAGCTGTATGGTTCTCGTTATTATGGGTGCAAAAAAGAGGGTAGCAAGGTGCACGTTTCTGAAGGGCTTGAATCTCTTTCTAGTCAATTAAGGTTTCTCCAGTGGCATAAGTACCCTTTGAGATCTTTGCCTTCAATGTTCTGTCCGGAGAACCTTGTTGAACTCAAGTTGCCTCATAGCCACATTGAATGCGTATGGAATGGAGTTCAGGTATATCTTACATAAATGTAAATTTTTCTTTTCAGGAAATTGTCAATGAGATTTATTCATTTTTAGTTGCTTTCTATTTTTAGGATCTTGTAAACTTAAAACAGATTGATTTAAGCTACTCCAGGCACCTTATTGAAGCGCCAGACCTCTCACGGGCTTTAAATCTGGAAAGAATGAAACTTACAGGCTGTACAAGTTTGATTGAGGTTCCCTCATCGATTCAGTATCTTGATAAGCTTGATATCCTGGAATTGGGTCGCTGTAAAAATCTAAGGTGTTTTCCAAGCAATATTCACTTGAGATCTCTTAGAAGGCTTACTCTATCAGATTGTTCAAGTCTCAGGACTTTTCCGGAGATTTCATGGAATGTAAAACAATTATATTTAGATGGGACAGCAATAGAAGAAGTGCCCTCATCCATTCAGAGATTCTCCGAACTTGTTACACTTAATATGAGTAACTGTGCAAGGCTTGAGTGTCTTCCAGATAGCATTTGCAATTTGAAATCTCTTAGGGACTTATTCTTACGTCAAACAGCCATTAAGGAGCTACCTCCATCAATTGAAAAACTGAGTAGGCTTACGTTGTTAAATCTGAAAGGGTGTATAAACTTGGTCAGTCTTCCAGAGGGCATTTGTAATTTGAAATCTCTTTGTCATCTAGCTCTGTTTGGCTGCTCAAAGCTTGAAAAGTTACCAGCCGACTTGGGCAAATTAAAAAATTTGGTCGAGCTTGAAGCAGATGAAACTGCTGTTAATCAGTTACCATCTTCCATTGCGGGTATGAACAGTCTAGCAGAATTGTCTTTTTCTGGATGCAAGGGTCAAGATTTTGCAATTTTTCCGTTGCCTCCTTTATCCGCTTTAAGTTCCTTGAGAAATTTATATGTGGGGGACTGTGGTCTGTTGGAATTCCCAGCTGATATTACCTGCTTAACAACATTAGAGAATTTAGGTTTAAGTGGAAATGATTTTAAGATCGTTCCGGCAAGTATCAAACAACTTGTTCAGCTTCAACGACTTGACTTGAGCTATTGCAAGAGGCTTCAATCCATACCTGAGCTTCCACCAAATCTAAAGTATTTTAGTGCCCACGGTTGTACATCACTGGAGAAATTGTCAAGCACGTCAGCTGTATTTCCGCAATGGCTTGATTCTTGTAATCGTCATATGCTCCTGTACACAAATTGTGTAAGTTTGGGTCAAAGTGCACGCAGCAATATCATGGCAGACGCTAAACAGACAATTCAGCTTATGGCAACCGCATGTCACAAACTTTTTCGGGTTTGTCTCTCTCTCTCTGACTCTGTCTCTGTCTGTCTCTTTCTTTCTCTGAAGATCGAGTTTCTTATGTTACAGGGATTCTATCCAACCCCTTCGGTTACTTTTGGTTTCCCTGGGAGTGACATTCCCAAGTGGTTTAGCTATCAAAATACTGGAACTTCAGTAACCATTAAGCTGCCCCCAACCTGGCATTGTCCCAAGTTCTTGGGTTTTGCTTTCTGCGTTGTTGTTGCATTCAAGGAGCATTATGATGAATCCGAATTCAGTATTAGATGTGAGTCTGACTACAATGATCTTTATTGCCATTTCTGTGGCTGGTTGAATGGGCAAAATGGTAAACCGAGATTTAACGAGTCAGATCAAGTCTTCTTGTTATTTGATCACAGCCTGTATCTTATGGCAATTAAAGGAGAGGAGAAAAAAAATGAGGTCTCATTCAGGTTCTACCCTGTAGATAAGGACAAAAGGCCCTTGAACTCTTGCACTGTGAAAAAATGCGGGCTCCATCTTCTGTTTGACCAGGAAGATAAAACCCCCAGTCCTGCATTGATCCAAGGTAATTCTCATTCTGGAAATTTTGATGTCATCAGTCAAAGTAGTAGGAATTTAATTGGAGGAGGTGCCAAAAATAAGAGATACCCAGATGATAGCTGCCATGATGGGGTTGAACATGGCAGCTCTAATGAAGGGGAAGACCTAAAAAGACTTAAAGCAAATCCCTAGAAAGATGAAATGGATCATTATCCAGCTTTACACTCAAGGAAAAGCAGATAAAAAATTCCCCTGCTCTACTTGCTCAGGTATTTTGATATGATAATTTATTGGTATTATTTTAAGATTTGTATAGTTAAAACTTTAGTGTTTATGATAAATATTCTGAGTTATTTCAATGTTGGTAGTCTCCAGATAGACATGATGACCAGAAATGATAACATGTAGTAAGACAAGGAATTACTTCTTTTGCATCTTAATAATTTATGTATCTTGCTTTCACTTCCCATCCTACGTGTGTATTCTCATCTGTCTCATTCTCACAGCATAGTCACAAAACCATACTTTTTTACCCAAAATCACAGAGAGGGATCTACAATATTGAGAACCAATTGGATTAAAGAGTAAGATAATTTGGGGGTCCGTGGTTTGTTGGGTTAAAGATATGCATTTCATTTCTTTCCTCGAATAAAAAAAGTGGAACACTTTGGTTTGAACATGATTGCTTCTCACAAATTTATTGTAGTTTCCGAATGTTTCGCTTACATTGCTTTCCTCCATTTTTGACTATGAGAGCACTTTATTAGCACAGTCTTCCCACCTGGAACTTTTTTGTTCTAAGTATATATGTGTATGCAAATAGACGAATGCAGCCTTACAATTGCTATTTTTCCTTTGTCGTTTTGTTGAATTTGATGGTTGGGAATATAGTTGTGGGTTGAAAATGTGGTAAAATTCTAACCACCTACAGGTGTTACTTTAGAGAAGAGATGCAGCTCTCCAAAAATTATTTGTTTGGTACAATGTATTCCCTAATGCGAAATTTACTGGCTTGACTAATCCCGATTCATGTCAGATCGATAGGTATACAAGGCAAAGCATGCTCCATATTAAAATTTAAACTCGACTTATATTTAAGAAAAATGGAGTTAATTTCAGATATGGTTACATGACTTAGACTATAATAACAACTTGGTAACAATGAAATATCATCACCATAAATTAGGTGTTGGAAGTCATCTTGAAATATTTTAGAAATGCCACGTTGAATTTTTTAGAAATACGCTATGTTGATGTTTTACGTTGATGTTGCCACGACATTCAGTGTTTCATGAGTTTTTAGCCATAAAATAATTTTAGTGGTAATATTTTAAAAATTGAAGTTTTATTATGAAATAAAAGTTTCATTTATGATTTGAATTGTTGTTAGGATATAAATTTAGTGAATATAAATAAAAGTAAATTAGAAAAATGGGCTGTCGTTTCTTTTATAGTCAACGCCTAAATATGAAATATGGTTCCTATACATAGAACACGTGCACTCTCAAAAATCATTTTCTAAATGTTGATGCTCAATTTAATAGATACACATAGAGGTTGATATAAATTAAATATTATGTAATTAATTATTCAAGCAACTTACTTTGATATTATTAAGTAAAAATAACAAGCGAATCTTTAGTAATTACGTTAGGTAATTAAGTGTGCAATATCAACAATGACTTGAAACATTCTACTTTGGCATGAATTGCATGTAAAGTGATGACTTAAAGTACTCTAACAATTCTTTATTCAAAAATTCAATTTTCGGTCACATTATATTAATCGAGACAAAAACCAACAAAATATTTGTTATAAGCAAGGAATTGCTGCAGTATTGAAGATGCCCAAGCAATACGGGCAGATGCAGGATATGGTAAAGAAACTCCAACTCCAGACCTCTTATTACATTAGAACCAATAATATAATAGAAAATTAAAAATTTTAAAGAGTCCAAATAGTAAAAAATGACCAATTTTTTTCTTTTCAATATAATTCTTGTATTTTTATGTTATTTTTAGTTTAATTTCTAAATTAATCCTTCAAATGTTTACTTTTTACAGTTTGACCCCTTCTAATCTTCTATCATAATTAAATTTTCTTTAGTATATTCTGCGTCCGCCCCTGCCCTTCATGCTCTCTTTGGATCTGCCAGTACCAACCAAACATGCATGATAGAATGTAAATCTCTATTTCTTTTGGCTTCGGAAAAAAGAAAAAGAAAAAAAAATAGACAAAATATTTAATTATGTAAGGTAACATATTCTTGTGTATGAATGAAGTATTTGATTATTTTAGCTAAATAAACAGACTATATCCATTGAATTCCCGTAACTTCTATTCCTAAATAAGCACTCTACTCCATATCAGATATTTCCTTGCAAATTAATCTTCAAATTTCGAGGAAAAAAAAAATAGATTGATTTGATTATAATTAGAAGGAGAATCAGAATTCCAATGATGATCACTAAGATTCTAATATTTTGCTTTGCCTGAAATTAAGCTAATCCCTAACGCTTTTGACCACACACACACAGTTACTGTCATTGGGAGCCTCTCCATAATATCCATTTCTTAAAAAGAATATATTTTTGCTTTTTTTCGAACTGGTTGAAAAGCAAATACCTTACTTTCAAATGATTGTGTTGGCATGTGTTGTGTTGTGGGACATTTTTATTGCTCGTATGCCCTTCTTTTCGGTGTACCTAAATATATAATTTCTTTGCTCACTGTGCAAAAATAATAATAATAATAATAATATTAAACTAATCAATTGCTCTCCTAAATGATTCGACATTAAATTAATTCCCATATTGAAAAATTTTTACTTCTTTTTATTGTTTTTCTAGGGTTGAAGACTAGAGGTTCTTTTTCTTTCTTTTTCATATCCAATTTGGTTTAATTAGTATACAAATTAATTTCATATTTACAGCTAAACTTTCAGTCTTTCACTCTCTTTTTCATTTAATTTTCAAATTAAAAAATTCTACAATTTAATACATAATTTTTAGTTATATTTCAAATGAGAAATTTTGTTAAAAAAATGTCCTAATCCGCAAAATATTTTAGAATATTCAATGAGATTTAGAGAATATTCTAAAATATTCTATTGATTTTGGACAAAATATTTAACAGATTTTTTAGTTTGAAATATAAGTAAAAATTGAGTATCAAATTGCAAGTTTTTTTTTTTTTAAGAACTAAATTGAAAAGTAAGTAAAAATTTTAGATTTATTTTTACTTAAACTAAATAAATAAGATAAAAACAAATAAATTAAACTGACACAAAAATTATGAGTTAATTCGTGATCCTTGTATTAATAGAGAAATGAATCTAAATAACTTTTAATGTTTTTAAAGTCATCAACTTTATTTGGTAGATGGGTAATGCGTAAATTTATTTCTAATATTTCATAAGAAAAAGTTAGTTTTATTTTTAAAATTTTAATTAGTATAATATTATTTTTTATGTTTTGAAATTGAGAAAAATGTTTTTTTTTCGTTTTATATACTTATAAAGGATTATGGGAAAAATTATAACATATATAATTTAATGCGTGAAGGTAACATTAAATAAATGTATCTACCTCTTGTAGCGCAGAAAATCGTCGCGGAAGCGTCTACCAAGATCCCGTTTGTTTTGGTCACTGGTCCGGCTTTTACTCACTCGGGGTAAGAGCAGCTAGATCACAATATAATGCCCCTGAAAATTAAGACAGAAAACTTGTGAGTGGGAACGAGCAGTCTTGCGGCGTATACGTTTTCTCGTTACCAAATAATGAGAACCTCACCTCTATTTATAAAGGTTCTAAAGGCTAGAACCCTAATTTTAGTTTAACTCAAACTCTTTCTGAGATAAGATTTGTTAATTTTAATCAAATTAAATAACTCAATTTAATCTGAATTGGATCTTTATTCAAATTAAAGTAATGGGCGTACCCAAACTCTATCAACTTACTCGACTGTCATGTGTCGAGATTGCTGGTAAAATTCTCTCAAAACATGAATAGTAATATTGAAATAATTGAAAAATTAAAAATAAAATTACAATTTTTTACAAACAAACATTAAATCCAAATTTTTACATTTGTGGTTGTTAGCTCATCATCACCTGTACTCCAGAAAACGAGGGTAGAGTTAAAAAATAATTTGTTTGGGAAACCAGAATTCAAGGAGAGGAGATGAATTTTAATGAGCAACATATCCAATTTGGCCCTCAAATTCTGACGATACTCAATTCTAAAGCTAATTTTTGGACAAAAATAGCATACAACTTCTTGTAATGGCAACCCCATTTTGCCTATTTTCAACATCAAAACAATAATTTTTTTTTTGATCAAGGGTAATTTTTTCCTTTATAATTTCCTTGTTAATTAGAAAATATTTTTAATAGTTTTTTTTTTCAGTTTTTACCTTGGAAAATATTCAAACGGAGTTTTTTTATCCATAAAAATATCAAAATTGTCAGTTTTTTCCGCTGAAAATATTGAAATGGTCTATTTTTATAATTTTTTTAACAAAAATTCCAGCAGGAAAAATAAATAGTGTCCAATGAAAAAATGATAAATCAATGGTTATAAAATAAATAAGTGAAAATTTTAATATTTGTCACATGTCTATCATTTAATTCATGTAATTACTAATTTGTCACTTTCACTAGGTATAGTCTATTTTTTTAGCTGCAAGAGATTTATATAAAAAAAAGATAAAAACTGACTATTTTAATATTGAAGGAAAAATAAGTAAATAAAGGAAAACAAAACGTACTTGTTTGTAGCGCGGTAATCACGTTGCGGAAGCGGTACAAGGATCTTCCTTTATTGGTCACCGGTCTGGCTTTTACCCACTCGGAATAATAGCAGCTAGATCACAATCTATAAGTCCCTGAAAGATTAACACAAAATAATCGTGAGTGGGAACGAGCAGCCTTGCGGCGTATAAGTTTTCTCGTTACCAAATTATGAGGACCTCACCTCTATTTATAGAGGTCCTAAAGGCTAGAGTCTTAACCCCAGTCTAACTCAGAATCTTTTCTGAGATAGGATTTGGTAATTTAATTTAGATTAAATAACTCAATTTAATCTGGATAGCAACTCAATCTTATATAGAGTCATGGGCGTATCATAACTCTATCATCTCCCACTCGCACATGACGGAACACATTCCATATATATAATTTTCAGTTGTACAGACTAATAGATTGTGTGACCAGCATACCTCGAGAACACATTTGCTATACACCTGTTAGGGATATATAGCTTCTCGAAAAGGCGATCCTTTTATTTCACGTATGCCTAACCCTAGACCACCTTCTCACAATCACCGTTTTAGCTCATGATCTCATAAAACGTCATTCGTGTTCACTATTATGTTTCTACTCATAGAAACAATAATAGACATGTCGGTGAACCACGAATTCTTATGAATGTGATCAAAAGGTTATCTTCCCCTCTTACTATATGCCATCCATCATGATTCAACTCGCTTTTCTAGTTAGATCCGCCAGGCCTAAATTTTTTCCAGACCTCTTGGGGACTAACCAAGCTAGCCATATTGAACCATATTTCAAAGATAAGTTAAGGGTTCTAAGGGTCGATATATATTAACAGGGTCTCACAATAGGGAAAGTTAAGATCAATTGTATTAAATTCCCATCCCTTTGGTCACTAAAGCACACACGGTATAAAACATGTGTTATGGTATTCTTTCCTTCCCTTAAAGGAGCGCATGTCTCACATTAAAATAATGTGGATATAAAAACACCATACAGAAGCGTAAGGTTGCGATGCGCCGAAGCACCCAACTTTAGTTCGCTTACTTAAGAACTACTTCTGGCTCTTAAGACAGAACATGGTAGTTACACATAACTATCCATCGGATCCCATACGATCCTTATTTTGGATCTCATTCCAAAGCATACAACCTTATGTATGACTTTATCTTGCACCTTAACAAGACAAATCTTATAATTTCTGCAAGACGGCACTTTCATTTTGAACAGGCTCTCGAGCATACTCATTTGTTCAAAATTTGCCTCATCTTAGTCTTTGCCAACTCGTTGACAAAACCAAGGTAAACACCCTTGTGAGTGGGCTACTTCTCTGTCTGACATGCTCAAACTCAAACAATTAACAGTAAATGTTCACATATTAAACATTCACACTCATGTATTGCCAACAATGAACTTTATTATTATTCATAAATAATAATGTTAAGGGATTACACAAATAAAGTCAGTACACATCAAATTCTACGCAAACCCTGAATTCTAATGTGTCTCTCAAACACATCTCTAGTTACAGGTTTAGTTAACGGATTTGCTATCATATCATGCGTAGATATGTACTGTAAGTTCACATCTCCCCGTGCAACTACATCTCTAATATAATGATATTTAATGTCGATATGCTTAGTCCTACTATGAAATTTCGGATCTTTTGTGTAAGCTATCGATGATTGACTGTCGCTAAAGACTGTCACTTGTCCCTCCGAGGTAGTTACTCTTAAATGGTCCATCAACCGTTTTAGCCAAACTGCCTCTTGTACTGCAGCTGCGGAAGCTACGAATTCAGCTTCCATCGTTGATAAGGCTACACAGGTTTGTTTCTTGCTACTCCATGAGATGGCACCCTTTCCAAGCAAGAATATGAAACCTGAAGTGGATTTCCTCTCGTCCACATCTCCAGCCCAATCAGCATCAGTGTATCCTCTCAATTGCAGATCCTTGCCTTCATAACAGAGAGAATAATCTGCTGTACCTTTGAGGTATCTAAGTATCCTCTTTACTGCTTTCCAATGTGCTTTGCCTGGGTTAAATTGATATCTACTCGCCATGCCCACTGTATAGCAAATGTCCAGTCTCGTACACAACATAGCATACATGAGACTACCCACGGCACTGGCATAAGGAACGTCTCTCATACGCTCCACTTCATCTGGCGTTTTAGGACACATCTCTTTGCTAAGAAACTGATTCTTGGCAATGGGGCAGGCTATGGGTTTGCAGTTCTGCATATTGAACCGTTCAAGGACTTTGTTGATATATGTCTCTTGGGAAAGGGACAACAACCTTCTTGAACGATCTCTTGAAATCTTAACTCCAAGAATATAATCTGCATTACCCATATCCTTCATTTCAAAGTTGGACGATAACCAATCTTTGATTTGATTCACGTATGCTTTGTCATTTCCAGCTATTAGTATGTCGTCTACATACAATGTTAAAATGACAAAGTCATTTTTAGAGCTTTTATTATACACGCAATGGTCTTCATCAATCATGTTGAACCCATTCGACATGATTGTATCATGAAATCTCAAATACCATTGTCGCGAAGACTGTTTCAGGCCATAGATTGATCTTTTCAATCGGCAAACCTTATGTTCGCTGCCTTTTTCGATGAAACCTACAGGTTGTTCCATGTAGATTTCTTCATTCAGTTCTCCATTGAGAAAAGCAGTCTTTACATCCATTTGATGTAGCTCAAGGTCTAAACTCGCCACTATGGCAAGAATTAACCTTATAGACGTAAATCTCACAACAGGGGAGAAAGTCTCCTCATAGTCAATCCCTTCCTTCTGTGTAAACCCCTTAGCGACTAGCCGAGCTTTGTATCTTTCGATACTTCCATCAGCTTTTCGCTTTACCTTGAGAATCCATTTGTTCCCAATCGGTTTGCGTCCTTCCGGTAGATCAACCAGTTCCCAAACATGGTTTGACCTCATCGATGTTATTTCTTCTTCCATTGCATTGATCCATTTTTCTTTAGCTGGGCATGAGAAGGCCTCTTTTATGTTTTTAGGCTCTTCATCATCTTGTGGGGTAATCAAAAGGGCTTCGTTCAAGCCTTCGATCTCAAATCGTCGGCGAGGAACACTTATCCTTTTAGATTTACGCAATTCCGAATCTTGATAAACATGTCTCATATATTCATCGTAATTCGGAATACTCCCACTGGGACCATGTTCCATACTCCCACTGGAGTCAGGAATGCTCCCACTCAAATCAGGGTCTCGAACATCCGGATCATGTAGAGGAGGAAGATCTTGACCTTCTTCCTCTAAATCCCTCCCACTCGGATGGAGTGATCCTGATGGTTCATCTTCCTGAGTTTCATAGAAAGTGAAATCTTGATTCACTTCGCCCAACTTTGGAAACTCATTTTCTAAGAATATGACGTCTCGTGATTCAAATTCAGTCACAGAACCATTCTCTTGCTCACCCATGAATACGTATCCTTTTGATATTTCAGAATATCTCACAAAGATACTCTTTTTACCTCTTGGTCCCAATTTACCAAATTCACTTGAGGTATCATGGACGTAAGCAGCACAACCCCAAGGTCGTAGATGGTTTAGGTCAAGTTGTCGACCAGTCCACAACTCGTAAGGTGTGGATGCGACTGATTTTGAGGGCACTCGGTTTAGAACATATGTGGCAGTAAGTAAAGCATCTCCCCAATAGGAGATGGGCAAATTTGCTTCTGCCATCATAGATCTAACCATATCAAGGAGAGTCCTATTTCTCCTTTCCGCAACACCATTTTGTTGTGGAGTTCTGGGAATGAACAACTGATATTCAATCCCTTTTTCATCACATAAAGCTTTAAATTCATCTGAAAGATATTCCCGACCTCGGTCAGTTCTTAAAGCTTTTATCTTTTTATCTAATTGATTCTCAACTAAGTTCATAAAAGTTTTGAAGCAACTCAATGCTTCTGACTTGTGAGAAATCAAATAGACATGACCATACCTTGTATAGTCATCTATAAATGTGATGAAGTAGTAGGCCCCATGCCTTGCCCTCACATTCATTGGACCACAAACGTCAGAATGAATTAATTGTAATGGAAAATCAGCTCTAGTTCCTTTTCCGAACGGTTTTCTCACTAGTTTCCCTTTTAGACAATGCTCACAAGTAGGTAATTCGACCTCATTCAAATCACCTAGTAAACCAACTTTGGCTAACCGACTCATTCGATTTTGCCCAATATGGTTTAATCTAGCATGCCACAATTTCACATGATTCTCATTATTATGTGAAGTAGAAGAGATTAAAGAAAACTATTATTATTCATAAAGTTAGGATCGATATCCAAAACAATGAAATTGTTCGAAATAAAACCAGAACCATAATAGACATCATTCAAACATAAGTTCACACTGTCATCTTTAAAGTGTAAATCAAAACCAAGTTTTAATAACACTAGAACAGAAACTAAATTCCTACGAATATCTGGAGCATAAAGTACATCATGTAGGAGTAAGGTTCGTCCTTTGCGTAAGACTAATCTACATGCGCCAATCCCTCGAACCGGCACTCTTGCGTCGTTTCCCACATATACATATTTTGCTCCATATGGTATTCGTCGGAACTCTACAAAGGCATCTCGATCCTTTGCTACATGGTCCGTTGCTCCTGAATCAACCACCCACAAAGGATGAAATTCAGTTAGAAATACAGAACTAGATACACAAATTTCACTCACTCTTGAGTTAGAATAGTGTACCTGATTGGGCACATTGCAGTCTCTTGCATAGTGTCCTTTCTGCTGGCAGTTAAAACATTTCACTTTTGAAATGTTTATCTTTTTCTTGCCTTTGGACCTTTTAGAATTCTGCTCATTTTTCTGCCTTTTGTTTCTCTTGGCAGGTTCCTTATCCCGACCCTTAAAGCTCTTTCTTTTGTTCTGGTTAGAACTCATTCCACCAGAACGGGACTGTGCCACATGCACTTCAGCATTGACTTTAATCGATGCCAATCTGTCCTCTTCAAGCTCCAAGTGACGTGCGACATCCTCAAATGTCTTCACACTATCCATATGAGTCAGTTGCATTTTTATATGCTCCCAACTCTTGGGTAAGGAACGGATGACAGCTTGCACTTGCTGCTCGTCGGTCAACTTATGACCATATTCACTAAGCTCGCTCATCATATTTTCCATCTCCCTGAGATGTTTTCGCATTGTATGATCAGCTTTCTTCTGATAAGTATCAAACTTGATCGTCAAAGATCGGAGCTTAGTTAGAGTCACTCCTCCAAACTTCTCCCGCAGTGCAATCCACAGATCCATTGCGTTCTGATACTTGCAAAATTGCTTAGTTATATCATCCTCCATAGCACTTAGGAGAATGATACGAGCAGTGGAATTCTTTTTCTTCCATGCCAGATATACATCTCGGTCCCGCCTATGCTGGGCCGTGTTGCCATCCTCGGGTTCAGCCATAACCGAACTCAAGGTTTCAAGAGCCTCTTGCTCCTCTAGCACATACTGGATCTTCATGCTCCAGATTTCATAATTGTCGCCATTTAATTTCAAGTCTTTGTTTAATTCAGCGATAATAGATTTGGAAGCAGATGCCATTTGTATCCTCTGATTCAAATGGAACAAAGTTGCACGTTATTAGTGGGAGATTAGGCAATACATGAAATTTACTATACACCTGAAATAATAACCTAATAAAGTTTTCTATTAGACTTAAATTCGAAAAGTATACTTAGAGTACCAATTACCTTCTAAGTTCTAATGTCCAACTTTATAGGTTAAGATTTCATGCATAGTAAATCAGAATTATTGGATTACTAAGTTCTTAAACTTATGAGGGATATCTTATTGGTTTTATTTTATTAAGTATCCACTTAATAAACATGCAAACATTTTACTTATAAAATATTGCATGGCAATTAACATTTTAAAATAAACACATTTATTAAAAAAAATTAAAAGCCATAAAGAATAAACTCATTCATTCAACCAATAAATAAATCCAATCATTCTCAAATAAGACACACATGTCAAATAATAATAATAATAATAATAGGAAACATAAATCCTATAAAATCAAACGCTAACTATAATTGACACTCATGTCAACTAATCTAGAAAACTAGATCTCCTCAACACCTTTACTGACACTGGGACTGATTCTTTGACCAACTTCATCAATTCATAAGGGAACTCATAAGTTCGCTGATGAAGCCATGGACGATGCACCTTACGTCCACTTCTTAATTTCATCACAGATGGAATGTTGCTCCTCAACACTCCTCTTTTGGCAACTCTAGCCAAAAAATGGATGATAGAATTCTTATAAACTCTATCTCCTATGTACCAAGTAGTTTCCAAAAGCTCTCTTAGGACTGGATGATATGCAAAAGAATTAACCAACGCTTTGATTTTATCTCTGTCATCCCTTCCTAAGCTTAAGCCTCCAATCCAAATGCACTCCTGCATTTGTTCATGCATAGTCAATATATGACGCACTATAGCATCAATATCATCAGCTCGAATGTTCCTCCGCATTCTCATTTTGCTTAGTGAACGCACTCTTACATTTCTTAAAGCAATCCCATGCGTGGTTTTAGGAATCATAGGTGTCCTTATCATCATTTCTGAAACACATTACAGAAATTTTAAATGGTTAATACACTCATGTATAAACTCATATGATTGAAACACATTCCAATCAACCAATAAGGACAAAAAATCATATAAAATTTTTTTCAAAATATTTTAAAAATAGAAAACTCATTTTCCATAATTATTTTATAATATTTATTTCAAAAATAAACAAAAATATTTCATGGTCATCAAAAAATTTTAAAACATAGACCAATAAATCAGAAATATTTTGAAAAATATTTTCGCAAAAAAATGGAGCTGATTTGGAGGTCGGAGAAGCTCCCACGCGCCGACGAGAGGGAGGGGGACGCGCTCACGTGCCCCCATGTGCCACACGCGCATCTTCAACTGGTCGGACATGTGTCAACACCACAGTGTGACACGTGTTCAACCATTACCGGTCCACGTGTTGCCCACGTGGCAACATGTGGACACGTGGCAGCCACGTGGCATGACACGTGGCGGACTCTGATTGGTACACGTGGGTCCCCTGACACGTCATCATGACACGTGGTAAGCCCCAGCTCTGCCACGTGTCGACCCCTTATTGGTCCACCTGTCGCCACGTGGCATCGGGTGGACACGTCGGAGCCACGTGGCATGACCTCATCTGCCACGTGGCTCTGACCTATTGGGCCACGTGTTGATGACGCGCCACGTCATCGACATGTGTTTGCGTGCCTGTGGGCCACTGCCCACGCGCACGCGCCCAACGTATGGTGGCGCGTGCAAGCCACGCGCCACCTTCCCTGCCTCTTTTGGACTCCGAATTTCGGCCGGCCTGGGGTTCTCGGGGTCTGTGAACACAGTGGAATGGTCAAAAATAAAAATCCCAATTTCTAGACTAGCGTTTCGAATATTCAATTTTATCCCTCGGGTTTCGGTGTACACATACACGAAATTGAGCCAAAATATACACGCATATATATTTTTCACACAAAAAACAAATTTTTGTTGCGTTTCATGCTTCCTAAATCTATAAATTTTACTCATAAAATTTTAGATTGATTTTAAAGCCGCATGCCAAGACGCAATAAAACGATGGCTCTGATACCAATGAAGGAAAAATAAGTAAATAAAGGAAAACAAAACGTACTTGTTTGTAGCGCGGTAATCACGTTGCGGAAGCGGTACAAGGATCTTACTTTATTGGTCACCGGTCTGGCTTTTATCCACTCGGGATAATAGCAGCTAGATCACAATCTATAAGTCCCTGAAAGATTAACACAAAATAATCGTGAGTGGGAACGAGCAGCCTTGCGGCGTATAAGTTTTCTCATTACCAAATTATGAGGACCTCACCTCTATTTATAGAGGTCCTAAAGGCTAGAGTCTTAACTCCAGTCTAACTCAGAATCCTTTCTGAGATAGGATTTGGTAATTTAATTTAGATTAAATAACTCAATTTAATCTGGATAGGAACTCAATCCTATATAGAGTCATGGGCGTATCATAACTCTATCAAATATTTTTTTAGTGGCAAAACTAATCATTTTGGTATTTTTAGTAGCAAATACAGACCATTTGAATATTTTCACAAATAAAAATTGACCTAAGAGGAAAAATTGACAAAAAAAAAAATTAAAGATATTTTATGATTAGGAGGAAAGGGCAAAAAAAAAAAAATTGTCCTTAACCTTTTTTTTTTCTTTCACTTCTTTCCTAAAAATACGATTTATCATAAATTTCTATTGCTACCCTATGTAGTATATGTATATACAATGAATTGTGTAAAAATTAAAAAAAAAAAGAATAAAACAAAGTTTTATTTTAGATAGATGGAGCAAATTGATTTTTAAATTGAAAATTACATAGAAAATTTATTGGAGGTTCTTTTGTTTCCATATTAATTTGTATCAGATCTTAACAATTAAAGGGATTTTGATAGGTTATAATTAGTTTTATTAACTTAAATTTAGGAGAAATAGTAGGTGCAGTTGCTGTATATAATCCAGTATTCTAATGCAAGAAATAACTTTTCAGTCCCTCATTTTTTTCATGGTATCAGAGCCTGGTTTCTAAAGCCTTAGATTTTTTTTTTCTTTTTTTTAATATGTCAGAGACTAAAGAGAATGAAGGTACTAAGTCGAAGGAGATTGTCAAAACTGCAATTGATACTTCATCACCTTATTATCTTCATCCATCATATTATCCTGGTTTGACTTTTGTGACAAATCCTCTTAGTGAAAATGGAGACAATTATTTCACTTGGAGACGAAGTCTTCTTAATGCTCTCCATTCTAAGAACAAAGCTAGTTTCGTGGATGGATCGACTGAAAGACCGAATTTTGCTTCTTTCGATTTTCAGGCATGGATGCAATGTAATGCTGTAATCCTTGCTTGGCTTACAAATGCATTCTCAAAAGAGCTTCAAGGGAATGCTACACATGCTGCAACAGCCAGAGAGGTGTGGAAAGATTTGGAAGAAAGCTTCACTCAAGGCATTGCTCCAAGAATTTATGAGTTGAGATGCAACATAGCTTTGCTGCAACAAGAAAAGGTTCCAGTTGCGTCATATTACGGCAAGTTGAAGAGTTTATGGGGGGAATTACAGAGTCTGAATCCCTCACCAATATGCACATGTGGATGTACATGTGGTGCAGTGAAGAAAGTACAGGTTATGGGAGAAGAAGAGAAGGTTTTTGATTTTCTAATGGGTTTAGATGAGGCATACACGACAGTACGATCCCAAATATTGACCATTGATCCTTTACCAAATATAGGAAGGGCCTATGCTATTGCAGCACAAGAGGAGAAGCAGCGTTTGATTGCTATGAATCGCATCTGACTATTGAAGCTGCTGCCTTGCTCACTAAAAGAAGTGACTGGCGGATGAAATGGAATGGTAATGGAAGACGCCATCAATTTCCTCCTTGCCCACACTGTGGAAAGACAAACCATAATCAAGAGTATTGCTTCAAGGTGATTGGCTACCCATCAGATTAGCGCAAACCTGGAAAAGGGAACAAGAGACAAAGTAATTCGAGATCAGATCATAAACAAAACAATCTATCCAATGCTGCTCTTGCAACAACAATGGATGAAGAAAATTTCCTAATTCCAGGACTAAAGCCTTCTCAGCAGCAGCAATTGAAGACTTTATTGAATGGACAAAAATCACCTGGAGGTAATCCATCCGTAAATATAACGACATTAAATTTCTCGAGTAAGACAGAAAATGAGTGGATTGTTGACACTGGCGCAACAAATCACATAACTCATGATGTTAATTCTTTAACAAATGTGACACCACATCATGATACACCACCTGTACAAATACTTGATGGAAAAACCGTTCCCATTCATGCCTTGGGACAAATTGACCTTGAGGAGAGATTAATTCTTGATCAAGTTCTTGGAGTTCTAAATTTTTGTTTTAATTTACTGTCAATTAGTAAATTAACTCGCAACAATAATTGTACGCTAACATTTTGGCCCGATTTCTTTGTGATACAAGACTTACACTCGAGGAAGTTGATTGGGAAGGGTAAGGAGCGTAATGGACTCTACTAGTTGGAGTCAACAAAAGGGGGGAAGGCATTGACAGCAAAGAACATGATTTCTACACATTTATAGCATTTACGGTAGGGTCATCTCCCATTTGATCGCATTTCTTTAATTCCAGAGTTGTCAGTTAAGTTTGATTGCAAGAAAACTTCATTTTGTGATACTTGTTACAAAGCAAAACAGACAAGATATCCTTTCCTATCAGTATGAATAAAACTCAACATGGTTTTGATTTAATTCATTGTGATATATGGGGCCCATACAAAATAAAGTCTATCTCTGGATGTCATTTTTTCTTGACTATAGTAGACGATTTCAGTCGAGCAACGTGGGTTTTTCTCATGAAACATAAGTCTGAAACTAAGGAGTATTTATTACAATTCTTTAATTGGGTTCACACTCAATTTCATGCAAATATTAAGACATTCCGAACTGACAATGGTTTAGAGTTCACTCATTGTGATTTATTAGCTTATTATTCCACTCATGGCATAGAACACCAAACCAGTTGCACCGACACTCCGCAACAAAATGGAGTGGTTGAGCGCAAACACCAACATCTTTTGGAAGTGGCTCGTGCTTTAAGATTTCAAGCAAATCTTTCTATCCTTTTTTAGGGAGAATGTGTTCTAACTGCTGTGTATTTAATCAACATGATGCCACTTTCAATTCTAAAAAATAAAACCCCATATGAGCTGTTAATTGGGAACAAACCCACATATGAGCATTTAAGGAATTTTGGTTGTCTTTGTTATGGGCATGTGAATAGCAAACCTCGTGATAAATTTGCTGCTCATGCTAAACCAGGAATTTTTGTTGGATATCCTAATGGAAAAAAGGGGTATAGGATATATGATCTTGAAAACAATAGGATTTATGTTTCAAGAGATGTTCAGTTCCTTGAAGAGGTCTATCCTTATGTCAAATTTGCTTCAAATGAGCCAAAACAGCTGAGCAATGAAAACACCATTAACAGCTGTGATTTTTTGGGCAACGATTTAGCCATTGTTCCGGTAGAAGAGCAGATGATAGAACCTGTCATAACTGAACAAATTTTTCCAGATATTGAAGTTGGGAATTCTGAAATAGATGCAGTGAATTCAACGGTGGATAATCAACAAATCACAACTATTCCTAACAAAAGGCCACGGCAAGTGTCTCGTTCTTTATCAAGCTACCAGTATACTTTGCCTCCCTCCCTTGCTCTTGTAGAGAATAATATGCTTCCATCCTCTCCTTCAGCTAACTCGACGGTATATCTTTTATCTAATTTTGTTTCATATTCTAAGTTTTGTCCTAATCACACTGCTTTCCTAGCGGCCATCTCCTCCAATGATGAGCCAAGTTCCTTTTCTCAAGCAGTCACACATGAGCACTAGAGAGATGCGATGATAAAGGAGATTATTGCCTTGGAAGAAATCAAACATGGACTTTGGAATCATTACCCCCTGGAAAAAGAGCCATCGACTCCAAATGGGTCTACAAAATCAAATATAGACCAGATGGAAATATAGAGTGCCACAAGGCACATCTCGTTGCAAAGGGCTACACCCAAACTAAGGGAGTTGATTTTCATGAGACTTTTGCTCCTGTTGCAAAATTGGTTACTGTTCGTTATCTGTTGACAATTGCTTCAGCGAAGAATTGGGAAATACATCAGTTAGATGTAAATAATGCTTTTTTACATGGCGATTTGGAGGAAAAAGTGTATATAAAAATTCCTCAAGGGTTCGCAAGAGAGGGGGAGCAACAAGTTTGCAAACTACGAAAATCTCTCTACGGTCTTTGTCAAGCATCTAGGAATTGGTATCAAAAATTTACTAGTGCTCTTCTTGTTATTGGTTTTCAGCAATTAACAACAGATTATTCCTTGTTCACTTCTGCCTCTAGAGGATCTTTTGTTTCCGTTCTGGTTTACGTCGATGATGTTATTATCACAGGAATAGATTCCAATCGTATTTGCAAATTGAAGACTTACTTGGATACAAAATTTCACATCAAAGATCTTGGAAGACTTAAGTATTTTCTGTGGATTGAGGTGGCACGTTCCCCGACAGGGATATTTTTGAGCCAATGCAAATTTGCTCTTGACATCTTAACCAAATGTGGTCTGACTGGATGTAAACCGGCATCCTTTCCAACGGAGCAACAACATAAACTTTCCACAGATTCTGGCAAACTTTGCAAAAATCCAGAAGAATATCGTCAGCTAGTGGCTCGATTGTTGTATCTCAATATCACCCGCCCAGATATTAGCTATGCAGTCCATATTCTTAGTCAATTCATGCATGAGCCACGTCAGCCTCATCTTGATGCAGCTTATAGGGTGGTGCGATATTTGAAAGGGTCATCGGGCCAAGGTATTTTGCTGCCTTCGAATAACAACTTATCCTTGCGTGCATTCTGTGATGCTGATTGGGCAGGATGTCCCATGACACGCAAGTCGACTACTGGATACATTGTATTTCTTGGTTCTTCACCTATTTCATGGCGTGCTAAGAAGCAAACGGTTGTTTCTCGTTCTTCTGCCGAAGCAGAATATAGAGCTATGGCCACCACCACGAGTGAGATTGTTTGGCTCAAACAGCTCTTACAAGATCTACAAGTCCCATGCAAAACCTCAGTTCCCCTGTTTTGTGACAATAAAGCAGCTATCCATATTGCAGCTAATCCGGTATTTCATGAGCGAACAAAACATATCGACATAGATTGCCATTTTATCCGGCAACATATTCAGTCAAAAACCATTGACACTAAGCCAATTTCTTCACAAAATCAGTTGGCTGACATCTTCACCAAAGCTCTTGGACATGATCGATTTCATTACTTGCTTTGCAAGTTGGGCATTTCCATTTTTCATGCTCCAACTTGAGGGGGAGTATTGGAGGATCTTTTGTTTTCATATTAATTTGTATCAGATCTTAACAATTAAAGGGATTTTGATAGGCTGTAATTAGTCTTTTTTTTTTTGAATGCAGGCTGTAATTAGTCTTATTAACTTAAATTTAGGAGAAATAGCAGGTGCAGTTGTTGTATATAATCCAGTATTCTAATGCAAGAAATAACTTTTCAGTCTCTCATTTTTTTCAAAATTTGTCCAAAAGTTTATTTTTGGCAAGTTATCCATTAGCTAAAAAGTTCGAGGGTATAAATTAAACCTTTATCTTATTTTTTACTATAAGATAAAATGAATACAATAATTAAGAAAGAAGTTATTGGAACAAGAATTTTGGTGTAATTGTGTATTTTTGTTCTACATTTTATTTTGTAAAAACAATAGTTTTATATTTGATTATTTGTTAATTTTTGTATTTGTCAAAAGAAAAATTTACATTAATTTTACATTTCCAACCAAATAAAGAGTGTTGTTTTTTTTATTTTTTTTGGGATTCCTTCACTTGTTGTAACTCTTTTATTATTATTATTATTATTATTATTATTATTATTATTATTATAGTAATTGGGCTAGGTCTGCCCAAGATATGAGAAGAACCTCATGGTACAACTTTATTTTTTGGCTCAGGTAGTTTTTTTTGGTGTTGAAAGAAACAAGAAATTGTTGACCAATCAACAACAGTGGCATTATTGCTACAGTAGTTGTCAATCAAGCTCTACGGAATAAAGAAAATCTTGAGTGATGTTGGCTCGGAGGCAAAGAAAAGTGCTGAGGCAATCAAGTGACTATTGCCAATTCTTCCAACCCACTATTGCCCATGCATTTTAATTTTAGATAATTACTTTAGATATTTTTAAATGTGATTTCCTAGTCTTTAGGCATGTAGCTGTTGGTTGGCTAATTCCTATTTACTAGAAAGATACTAGAATTGTGATTAAGATTTATTACATTTTAGTTAGGATGTTTTGGTATTTAAGCAAGCTTTTATTCAATAATAATAATAATAATAATAATAATAATCATAACCTAATCACCTTCAAAATTTATTTTGACTTGCTAGCAACACTTCAAAATTTCTTTAGTTTTTTTTTTTTGTTTTTATTTCTTTTGTCAAGTAATAAAGTTTCTAAAAAAATACAACTAAGACCAACTGTTAGAAGAAATTAGTATTTTTTTTCTATCTCAAATCGCTCTATTTTTGTGTTTGGTAAATGTTTTGAAATAGGAGTTAGCACTCATTTGAACAATTATCTTTTCCAAAGGCAGCATTTTAAAACTTTTTCAAAATGATTATTAATTTTTATTTAATCCAAAGGCAAAATTACCCATTATTATTTATAAAATATGATTATAAAAATACATAAATTTATATTACATGCATTTATAAATTAATATATTTTTCCAACAATAAGTTATTTATTTGAGCAATTTATAAATTTTTATATTATATTATAATTTATTTTACGATAAAAATATACTTTTACATTAAAAAATATATCCCTTTTTTATAATTATACTATTAAACAACAATAACTAAATATAATTTTATTAAATTTTTAGATATTAATCATCAATTAGCAAAAGAACAATAAATATAGCTATGAGCAACATATATTTAAATAAAATGAGGTTTAAAACTTAAATTGATATATGGGAAATTAAAAGAGAAAAAAAAAAAGTAAAAGACAAAGAAGTACAAACTTTGTCCTAAAGCACTGCGGGAAACAGAATCCCAGGAAGCAAAAGAAAATTTAAAATAATCCAAAAAAAAAAAAAGAAAAGTAACTTCGATTTTATAATTATATAAATATTGAATTTTTGAAACTTTTATATTCGTTTTATTTGGCGCCGATTTCTTTGCGCAATCCAAGGTGTCCGTCAAAGCGCGCCATTCACGCCTCCTCGCCTCTTCTTTTTCTTCTCCAAATTAATTACTAAAATCACCCCAATTTATTATTTAGTTTTCATTTTGATTCCTATATTTTAAAACATAACAATTCCATCCCCAATGTTTTTTTTTTTTTTTTTACATTTATTCAAATTGAACTTTCCGTTCATTTATTGTCCATAACTGATGGGATGTAGGGGTGAGTATAGTCGGTTAACCAATCCATTAACCAGTCCATTAATATCGATTTTTTGAAATTGCAGTACATTACTATCGGTTAACCAGTACATCGGTTTCGGATTTTCAGATCAGTTACCCAATATTTTTCGGTTAACCATTATAATTATAAATATATTCATAAATAAAATTAAAATGTTCAACATACTTAAAAATTAATTTTTTTCACTATAATATAACATTATTGTTGTTAAAATAAAAATATTTGGTGGATATAAGCAAATTTGTTTTTAAAAATTAATATTTAATAAGTAAATATATTAACCGGTTCATAATCACTTTTAATTGGATAAATTATTATACTTACTAATAGCCAATTAAAAAAACTTAAAAATTTTAAAATAATTAGTATAATAAAAAAAAATGTACATGATCACTTTTAATTAGGATAAATTGTTATAAATTATTAATAAATTAATAAATTAACTTAAAATTCGGTTTTGGTTCGGTTAACCAGTCACATGAGTCAAAAACCATTAATCAGTCCATTAATATCGGTTTTTTCAAAATACTAACCATTAACCAGTCCATTACAATTGTTTAACCAGTGCATCGGTTCGGTTTCGATTTTTTTTTTAGTTAACCGAGCCCATCAATTTTTTTGCTCACCCCTAATGGGATGTCTAACTAAGTATATAAATTATTATAAAGAATTTGAATTGAAATTATTATGAAAAGTTGGAATTAACGTGATTTGTTAGAATCGATTTGATTTATTTTATAAGTTGGAAATCAAAATGAAAATAAAGTCACAAATCGAGAGATACGAAAGAGATCTTTGAATTTATAAATTTTTTTATTATTGAATTTTTAAGTTTTTATTTAGTCAGATTGAATTCTTAAATTCTTAAATTTTTAAATTGTTAAATTTTTATTTTCATCAACATTCATTTTATAATTACTAAATTTAAATAAAATAATAATATAATTTTAATATACATTGAGTTCCTAAATTCTAATTTTTATTTTATAAATTTTTTATTTGAATCCAACTGATATTAAAATAAAAGTTTAAGAATTCGGTATAAATAAATAAAAATTTAAGGATCAAATAAAAAAATTGTATAAATTGAAAGATGCATCTTTCCTTTATAGTTATTAGCCCTAAAATAAAAGTAGGAAAAAGCAATGAGATTGGGTTCCACTAATGGGGCGTTGTCATTGCAGTTTTATCGGTTATAGCTAATAATTATGCATTTTATTTTCTTCCCCTAACCATAATTTTTGTAATTATGGTCGGGCATTGACCAAACACAACAGAAAAACTGTATTAAAACTGTTTGGTGCATGAGCATGATAATGATCATGAGCTTGATTTGAGTGCGTTTTTAATTTTATTTTTTAGGTCCCACTCTTGGACTTAATTACTTCATATCCCTTCATTCTTTATAACTTTAAATCAATTTGTAATTATCAAATATCAATTAAGTCAAATTTTCAAAAGTGAAAATTAATTTATGGGCTCGATGTTAAAAAAAAAAATTCTTATTTGGAGTTGGAGGTGATATCACCTCGATAACATACATATATTTTAGAAAACAAAACAATTTAAGACTTTCAAAATTTAATTCAATTTATCTAGATTAAAGTGATTCAAATTCAGTTCGAAGTGTTTATAATTCAATCTATATCGTAAAAATTTAAGTGAATTTGAATTGATCTGTAGATTGATCCATAATTATCCATTTGAATTGAATCACGGGTTGACTTGTGTTAAATATAAATGGGATTAGGGGAGAGCATGGATCGGTTTCCAAAAAAAAATCAGTTCATTAATATCGATTTTTTCAAAATACTAATCATTAACCAGTCCGTTATTATCGGTTAACCAGTCTATCGGTTTCGGATCTTCGGACCGGTTACCCAATATTTTTGGTTAACCACTATAATTATAAAATGTATTTATAAATAAAATTAAAATGTTCAAAGCACTTAAAAATTAAAATTTTTTCACTATAATATAACATTATTTTTGTTAAAATAAAAATATTTGATAGATATAAGCAAATTTATTTTTAGAAATTAATATTTAATAAGTAAATAAATTAATCGGTGAATAATCACTTTTAATTAGATAAATTGTTATACTTACTAATAGCCAATTAAAAAAATTTAAAAACTTTAAAATAATTAGTATAATGAAAAAAAAAAGTACATGATCACTTTTAATTAGGATAAATTGTTAGATAACTTTTCGAATATATTCTGATTTTCATTATTGAAAATTTGATAAATCAAGAAATAATAAAAAATAATAAATATGAACATATTAAATAATTAATAAATTAACTATTCGGTTTCGGTTCGGTTAACTGATCATATGAATCAAAAATCATTAACCAGTCCATTAATATCGGTTTTTGCAAAATACTAACCATTAACCAGTTCATTACAATCGGTTAACCAATCCATCGACTTTGTTTCAGATTTTTTTTTTCGGTTAATCAAGTCCATCGATTTTTTTACTCACCCCTAAATGGGATATTTACTAAAACAATTTCACATTTATTTATTTTTTTTAACATGTTCGAAGTGTGAAATGTTTACATTATTAATTAATTATATTATTATTATTATTATTATTATTATTATTATTATTTGTCATACATTTATTTTATGTTATTATTACCAAATTAATGATGTTTTTTATGCAAATATAAAATATATTGTATAATTTGTATTCTTAAATGAAATTATATGTACCAATTTCAAGTTAGCTAAAGTTTTATTTGTTTGATTGCCATAAATTTGATAGTTCAAAAAAAAAAAAATCTTCAATAGTTTAAATTAAAAAAAAAAATCATTATGTCAACTAATATGAAGATTTGATTTTATTTCCAAAAAAACATTATAAAATCTTCAAGTTTTTTTTTTTGATTTGTTTGTTGCTATTTTGTGATGGGTTGTTCTTGAAGTTGATAGCAAAACGTCGACTCTGTTTCAACTAATGGCTGGGATTTTTTAGTTTGGAAGTCAACTGTTAACTAATAGCATTGTTTGGATTTGAGAGTAACTTCACAAAATTTTATAACCGCTAATTGTTATTTATTTTAATGAAAGCTGTTTAATGTGTGATTGGTAGTAAAATAGGTTAAATTTGATTATAACTTTTTTTTTTTTTTTTTTAAATACATCTTTTGAACGGAAAAAATAAGATTTAAACTTTAATCAATTGAAAGAATATACATACCCTTAACCGTTAAATTGAAAATGATTACCACATTTTTCATTATATACTAAACTAATGGTTCCATTGGGAGAGTAAAACTGAAATATGACACTAAAAGATTAACAAATTTGAGGATCAAATTGTAATAAATATAAAATTATAAGTACCAATTTATTAATTAGTATCGAAACAACATAAAATTTAGGAGTTTTTTTTGGAAAAAAAAATGAAAAAAATTGGGGGGCCGATGCCTCTCTTAAGTCCTTGGGTCCGCAATTGCTAGTGGTACGTTCATAAGACAAAAATATTCCATCCGTTTGATTTTAAGGGATAATTTTCACTTTTTTAAAGAAATTAAAAAAATTAGAATATCTCAATTTCATTAAAAAATTATAGCAGTTGACAAAAATATATATTTTTTATTTTTAAGTATTTCATTTAATTTTAATTAAAAATATTAAAATAATACGAAAGAGAATATTTAATAAAGTGTATAATAAATAGGGATATATATATATATATATATATATATATATATATATATATATATTTTAAATTTTAAAAATAACATTTAAAATGGGATAAAACAAAATAGGGAAATTAATATCTTAAAATGGGATAGAGAAAGTTAAAAACAAAGGCCATATTTACAAAATAACTACTTATATAATTTTTATTTTTCTTAGGTGATAATATATTATTAGTTTGATTGATAAATAATCTCTTGTTATTCGATTTAGGGGAGGTATGAATAGTATTTTGTTACACTCTATTTATTAGAAAATTAACCAAAAGTTTCCACGTGAATTTGAAAATCTAGTCTTGCCAAACGTGAATCGCCGGACAATTTGCATTTCAAAAATTAATAAAAATTTTGCCTCTTTCTTTAATATCCAACAAATTTCCATGTGAACTTGAAAATCTAATCTTGGCTTACCTACGTTAACACTAATGATAATAAGCAATAGTTTTTATAAAAAGAAAAATAGACAACCTCCAATAATTATTCTGGCTACCAACACCCGATTAAAAATACAGAAAGATTGTATTTAATAGCAACTAAAATAATAATTCGACAAATCGTATAGCAATTGTTTAATTATGATAAAATTAATAAAATTTCAATTTATCTGGGATTTCTAGGCATTAAAAATCCAAACATTTTGATTTGTTTTTGGTTATCATGAAGAAAATTAATTTAAATGAATTGTTTAAGGTAAATAATAGTAAAAGTTAATTCAATTTATTTTTATTTTATAATTAAATTTAGTATATTGGAAAGGAAAGAAGATGAATTAAGGGAAAGAATATTAGACTGAATTACTAAAAAGACACTTCTGTAAATTGAAATCATTCATGCTGTGACCAGTTCACATTTCGTTTTGGAAATAAAATTCAACTCACCAATTTTTTAGATATCTCCTTTAATTGATTTGCTAAACAAACTCTATTTTATTTTTTAATCACAAAATCTTTATTGAATAAAATGTGAATACTAAAATAAAAAAAAAGATAAAAAAATCGATTTAAAATTTTATAAATGAAAAAAATTAATATTAAAAATAATTTATTTTATAATAGACTGACCTGATTCGAATTAAATAATAATAAAAAAGTTTTAACATGACCGGATTATATTTTATTATAACTTACATAAAACATAAAATTACAAACTTCTTTCCAAATAAGGCAACACTTTGTAAAATGAAATCTTTCCATAAACATGTTGGAAATAAACTTCCCTTTTTTATGACCTAAAATTTCATAAATACCGATTAAAGAAATAAACTCACCTTATCTACATATATGGATAGTCCCCTCAAATGATTTATTGGTAATTACAATAATATCAGTATGTTAACTTCCTTCTTTAAGCCATAATTACCATACCCATTTCCTGGGCAGACAATTTTTTTTTTTGAATATAATTAACTTATATAGCAAAAATCGAAAAATAATATAAAATTAATTGCTCAATTAAAAAAAAAAAAAGAATAATAAACAATTGTTAAATTGAAAAGCCTTGATTTGCGCTTTGGTGATCAGGCCTATTAAGTATTAACATTCCCCTATATAAAGTCATGCCATTGTTGAATCTAAGTCAAGAATACTTGCACTGTTGGTTGGTACTAAAGTTACTAAACTAATTAAGGTTCCAACAATGCCCAAACTTTGTTTCTGCATTTTGTCCTTCTGCTCATTTTTTCTCTTGGGTTTTGCCCAAGCCAATCCCAATTACAGAGATGCCTTAGCCAAGTCAATTTTGTTCTTTGAAGGCCAGAGGTCCGGCAAGCTCCCACCTTCCCAAAAACTTACTTGGAGATCCACTTCTGGCCTCTCCGATGGTTTACTTGCTCATGTATTTTTACCCTCTCTTTCTTCTCTGCCATTTTTTTTATCCGAAATTCCTCATGCGCCAATTCAATAGCGTGCTGCCATGTAGGAAATGAAGTTGACAACTTCTTGCTTAACCACGTATATAAATTCTTTTTTCCTATGTGGTAGTATGCGATTGGCTCATGGACTGGTCTAGAAAATTTATTCTAAGCTAATTGTTATAATGTTTTATTTGGTGAACAGGTTGATTTAACAGGAGGATACTATGATGCTGGTGATAATGTAAAGTTTAATTTCCCAATGGCATTCACTACTACAATGCTTTCATGGAGCACAATTGAATATGGGAAAAGAATGGGTCCTGAACTGCAAAATGCAAGGGCAGCAATCCGGTGGGCCACAGACTATCTTCTAAAATGCGCAACTAACACTCCTGGGAAACTCTTTGTTGGTGTGGGTGATCCTAACGTTGATCACAAGTGTTGGGAAAGGCCTGAGGATATGGACACTGTGCGTTCTGTTTACTCTGTCTCTTCAAGTAACCCTGGCTCTGATGTTGCCGGAGAGACGGCTGCCGCGTTGGCTGCTGCTTCTATGGTTTTCCGGAAATCTGATCCCAAGTACTCTAAGTTACTATTGGCTACAGCCAAGAAGGTTATGCAATTTGCTTTCCAATATCAGGGTGCTTATAGTGATTCACTTGGATCCGCTGTCTGTCCTTTCTACTGCTCTTATTCTGGCTATAAGGTATGAAGCATTTTTAAATACATAATCGGATAATGAGTTTGGACTTTAATCAATAAATAATCAAAGTCAAATATAGAAAAGTGTAGTTTGTTATTCACTTTAGGCAAATGTGTGAACTATAATTATTATTTAATTTTTCAACAGAATATTATGTATATAAATCAGATAATTATTTTTAAAGAATATATTATGTATATAAAAAAATCCCAATAAAATGATTTACTTGTATGGAACTGGAATTGCAGGATGAGCTACTGTGGGGAGCAGCTTGGCTTTTCAGGGCAACAAATCAAATGTATTATTACAATATGTTGAAATCCTTAGGAGCTGATGATCAACCTGACCTTTTCAGCTGGGACAACAAGTTTGCTGGTGCCCATGTACTCCTGTCAAGGGTATAAATGTCATTACCTATCTATTTATTAATTTAATTGTTCTCTGCTATTTTATTAAATAATTATATTAATATTTTATACAGAGAGCTTTGCTCAACAGTGACAAGAATTTTGAGCAGTACAAAGTCGAAGCTGAAAATTTCATGTGCAAGACTTTACCCAACTCTCCTTTTACTACCACACAATATACTCAAGGTAAAAATAACCAGCAGATCAAAATTCTGCTAATTAATCAAAGTTTATATATCAAATAAGAATTATTGTTGTAATTATAGCAATTAATGAAATACAGGTGGACTTATGTACAAGCTGCCTCAAAGCAATCTTCAGTATGTCACATCAATTACATTCTTGCTCACCACTTATGCCAAGTACATGAAAGCAACAAAGCACACTTTTAATTGCGGTAGTCTTTTGGTCACTCCAAATTCCCTATTATTCGTAGCAAAAAGACAGGTATTAATTAATTAATTCGCCTAAATTAATATTATTATTATTATTTTGTTGACTTGTATACCAAAATGTTTTCAATGTCTTGTATAGGTGGACTATATACTAGGAGTGAACCCAATCCGAATGTCCTACATGGTAGGATTTGGGCCGAATTTTCCGAAAAGAATACACCACAGAGGATCTTCATTGCCTTCGAAAGCAAATCACCAACAAACAATTGGTTGTGATGGAGGTTTCCAACCTTTCTACTATACGGCAAATCCAAACCCCAACATCTTAACTGGAGCCATTGTCGGTGGTCCGAACCAGAATGATGGTTTTCCTGATGATCGATCCGATTATAGTCATTCGGAACCTGCTACTTATATTAATGCTGCCATTGTTGGTCCTTTGGCATATTTTGCTGGGAAAAATTAGTGGCTTAACTGTGGAAGCTGTTTTGATTTTCTTGTGAATATTTCTTATTTTGCTTCAGCCCAAAATAGGGTATATGCCACCCAAAACTAGGATGGATTAAATTATGTGATTTAGGATTCTCAACTTAGACATCCTAAAGTCTAATTTTATAGCAAGTCAACTAGGCAAGACAAATTAATGCCTGCCTCTCATTATGCCCAAACTATAATTGTACTCTTGAAAATTTAAATCAAATTTTCTTGTTATGATATGATGCGCCTTTTTACCAAGGAGATTTATTTTGTGGCAATATTATCACAAATTAATTAAGGATTTGATAGAAATTTTCAGTTTTCTTAATAGGAGCATGAAAGATTATAGTAGCCATTTTTATATAATAAAGCACGTTCGAACATTAAAATTTTGTGGTGGCTATTAAAATAATAAGAAATATATGTGATAATTTAACTATACATATTCAAGTCCGATTAAAATAAAAGTATATTAAAAATTGATTAAAGTTCATATATAATTATACTTTTCCATCTTCGATTCAATTAGTTAATAAGACATATATACTTTCTAAATTTATTTAATTTATAAAACCATTATTAATTGATAATTTACATTAATTTAATTTTTATGTCATTAGTTAATAATAATTATTTTGTTTCTTCTAAAAATTATTATTAATTCCAAACAAGTAATTAACTTATATTTTTTAAATTGGTGAAGGGGAAGCGGGATTCGAACCTACCAATATTTTTAAATAATATTTCATATAATTAAATAATTGTACTCCAAGTATGTAAGTACAGTTCTAAAAATGCTAAAGAAATCGGATTTTAATTTTAATATTTGTTAGCAAATGACATTTTGATTTGTTTAAGAATTGAATTTTACTTGAGTTTTAATTAAATATTTTTAATTAATTATTTGTCCAATTTTAAATCTATTTTTATTATAAGCATATTTTTTCAATGGATTGGCGGTAGGGGTGAGCAAACAAATCTGGTTGATGTGGTTAACCAAAAAATCTGGTCAAAACCGAACCGATAAATTGGTTAACCGATTGTAACGGACTGGTTAATAGTTAGTATTTTAAAAAAATCGATATAAATAGACTGTTTTTTTTTTTCTCATGAACTGGTTAAACGAACCAAAAAATCAAAATTTGATCACTCCTACAGTGTATTAACTTTATTTCACTTTTTCTTTCTTTTTATTATAATTTTTTTCTTTATTTTCATATTTAATTATTTATATTCATTTAATTTTCATTTACTTTAAAATATATTTCAATTTCATTTTAGTTTTTATAATGATATTTTAATTAATTTATTAATTATTCAATATATCCATATTTAGTATTTCTTATTATTTCTTGATTTATCAATTTTCTATTAAAAAATCAAAATATATTGAAAAGTTATATAACATTAATATTAAATAAAATTTTTAATAACTTTCAAAAAAAATTATAATTTGAATTTATGAAAAAATAATGAGTATCAAATTAAAAAAAAAAAAGAAGGAAAAGAGTTATTAAGGGGCTGTTTAGTTCAAGAAAATATTTTCCATTTTCTTTTTCCAGTTTTCATTTTCATTTTTTAGTTTTCCGTTTTTTCATTTTTAAAAATAAAATATTAGAAAATGAAAATTATATTTGCTTCTCTCATTTTATCTGTATTTTTATTTTCCATTTCTTTTACATTTTTTTTAATATTCTGTATATTCTATTAATATAATTACAATAATTGTTATTTATATTAATAATATTTTAGGTATTGATAAATAAATATTTAAATTAATCAATGCTTAAAATACTAACAGATATTTATGAAAATTTTAAACAAGCTATAAGTGAATTTAAATAATAAAATTCAGTTAATCAAATAAATTTTTAAATTTTTTTACAAAATGAAAACTATAATTATAGTTTCTTTCTAATAATCATAATAAAATAAAATAAGTTTCTAAATTAAATTTGTTGTTTTAGTAAGAGATGAACTGTTGTATTAAATTTGTATTAAATTTCTTTTTTATAAATTAGAAAAGAAGATAGTATGGTTCAATTTGAACTCTCTTTTAATAAAGGAAAAATAAGAAAACATATTTTTTGTGTTTTCCATACAATAGTTTAATTTTGAAAAATTTAGAAAATAGTTTTTTAATTTTCTAAATTGAAAAATATTACAACTAAACAGTATTTTCCCTTTTCTAATTTTCTTGGAGTAATTTTCTGAAAAACTGGAAAATTTTTCAGAACTAAACAGCCCCTAATATTTGATAGATTTATTTTAATAATTTTGCATTTTTTAAGTATTTTTACTGTATTTATTTTTTCATTATCCTAATTATTTTAAAATTTTGCAAGTCCGACAATCTTCTGAAAAATAACGGGTTGATTTTACTAACGGTCACTCAACTTATCACTTATCGCGCAAAAGTAACCGACTTTTTTTTTTCTTACTTAAATGTCACTGAACTTTTAACATTTTTGCAAAAAAGTCATTTGACCGGAATCTGGTGAGCACTATCGCCGGATTGAAGACATAGCATGCCATGTCAGAAACTACATGTCGTTTAACAATATTTCCAATAAATGCTACATTTAAATCAATTTCACTCACGGTTACTAAATTTATCATTTATCGCGCAAAAGTAACCAATTTTCTTTTTTTCCAACTTAAATGTTACTGAACTTCTAACATTTTTGCAAAAAAGTCATATATTTACTATTCGCTGCCACGTGTCATATGCCATGTCATCAATCCGATAAAGGTTCTCGCCGGATTCCGGTCAACATGACTTTTTTGAAAAAATGTTAGAAGTTTAGTGACATTTAAGATAGAAAAAAAAATCGGTTATTTTTGTGCGATAAGTGATAAGTTGAGTGACTATGAGTGAAATTGACCCGAAAAATAACACACATACAATAAAATCAAATTTTTTAATATATATAACAGCACAAAAAAAAATTACAATAAGAGTATGTGACGCGCGCCGAACCTAGTAAAGGCTCTCGTGGGTGAGACCCTCTTTTAGGCCTCGAGAGATTGGTTCGTGTCTTTTGATCTTGGGCAACATGAGACATTTTGGAATTACTTACCCAATAGAATATTGGAAAGTTCATCTAGTGCAATAAATCCTTTAGGTACCTTTGAAGCATTTTGGAGTCACCACCCAATTTACAAGAAATTGGGAAAGATCATCTAACCTCTACGGTCTAAACCAGAGAAGGTGTTCGGAACTTCACTCTTATTTATGTCTTGGTTAAATATAAGGGAGTTTTTAGATTTGAAAATTCTATCTCTCTCCTCACGCAATTAGTGCAATTTATTGAAAGCGTATTTCAAGTATCAAGAAAGCGATAAAATGAAAGCTGTAAAGAAAGCGGTAAATAAAGCGGTAAACATGCAAATATGCCATTTACAAAGAAGAAATTGGGACAAATACAATCCTCCAAATGAAAAGAAAACCCGAATAAAATTTAAAATGGAAATCGGGACAGAATACAATTCCCAAGTGAAAGAAAATTAAATTGCCCCAAAAATAATTAATTACAAGGGTCTACAAGATATATGAATATAAATTTAAAACAGACAAAACAAAGTCACACATAGAAAATAACATACATAAATCGGGATATTTATTCGGTTTAGGAATATTGGTTCCCTCATGCTTATTTGAAGAGGTATCGAAGAGTTATTTTGACCATTGGGTCGAAAACCGGGATGAGTGATCCCATTTCTAGAAAATTTAACTTTTCGTTTTAATTCGTGATATTTTTCATTCATTGGTTAAAATCTAGGACATTGATCCCATTTTATTAATAAAAATTCCAATTTTGTCGTACAAAATATTTTTGTGATTTTTTATTTGACACGCGTATAAAATAAACTTATTTTATTTACAAACAAAATACAGTCACATAAATAGGGATAGGAAATGTCTCACCCAAGTGATATAAACTCCTACGTGGCGCGAGGAATTTAGTCACGATAAATGCTCAAACAAATAAGCACGACATTTTTGCCTCAATAAAAAAAATAATAAAAATATTAGTAATAATTTCAAAATTAATCAAATAAAGGAAATCTAATATAAATTAATACACCAATAAAATGTAGAATAAGTTAACTTAAACACATTAATTTAATATATTAACATCACACATAAAAAAAAAAATCATGCAAGGCACGCTAATAATAATAACCATAGCTAAATCATGAAATAACACCATGCAAAATATAATGACAATAATGAAAATAATAACAATAATAATACCAATAACAAAAATAACAAAAAAAAAAAAAATAATAATAATGATAAATGATGATAGCAACAATAAATAATAATTATAATAATAATAATCTAGTAAAATCATATGAATAGACAAGAGGAAGGTAATTAAACATGTAATATGAGACAATAATATTTAAGCATACAAAAACAAAATCACAAAAGGAAAATCATGCAAATCTTATTTTTCATCTCTTAACATCATGTATATTTATCCATTTTTATGCCAAGAACAAAGCAAAGATTGAAAACTCATGCTAAAAAAATAAATCTTAACTCAAAGAGAACGCATACATGCATTAATGCAAGAAAAAAAAAGGGTGAAACAAAATGAAATGAAATAAATAACATGAATAAAATGAGATGAGATAAAGATGGATCCAAGAATTTTTACTCTCAGAATTAAATAATATGGAAGCAATATGTTTTGATCTATTCTCTTTGTCAAGATTAGAGAGTAAACTCGAAAAAAAATGTTAAATAAAATCTTGAGTTTATGTCTCAAATAATTCAAGAAACACTAAAATTAAAAAATGATTTGATTTTTTGTATTTGATGTTTGATGAGAAAACTCAAGTTTTAAGGAAATTAAATTTTCCTTTCTCCAAGTTTTCAAGTTCAATAAAAAATTTTAGATATAAGAAAAACTAGAATGGAATTAAAGAAGAAAATTTTTAGATTTAAGAAAAGAAAATTATGGAGATTAAAGAAAATGATTTTAAATTTTGAGAAAAAAAAAGATGAACTCCAAGATCAAGAAATCCCTTGTTTTTCCAGCAAAATACACTATTTTCCTCAAGAACACCTTCCCAAAATCCCTTGAAAAAAATCAATTCCCTTAGAGAATTTTTCTTACAAAAAAAAAATCAATATTTTCTTTCTTTTGTTTTTTCTTCTCCAAAACTGAATCAATCCTCCGTCAAAACCCCATTCTCTGCCCCAATTTAGTCCACTTCCAGTTTTTTTCCATTTCCCTCTTCCCCAATTTTAACAAAAAACACTCAAAAATTCAAAATAAAATCCTAAAAGTCAAATATTTACAATTAATATTTTTATTTATTTTTAATTATTTTTTGACTTTTAACACCCACCCAATTTGACTAATATTTGTCAAATTTTAACAAAATCTGAAAAAATCCCAAGAAAAAAAATCATTTTTTACCCTAAAAATGTGAAAAAATTGATTTTCGGTGGAAAATGGCGAAAATCGGCGAGACTGGGCAGGATCGGCGAGAGATCTCGCCGATCGGGGGGGAACCCCGCGCGGATGGGCGAGAAATCTTGCCCATCGGGCGAGATGCCGCTCGCGGAGCAGCGTTGCGCGCACGCAGCCCCTGCGCTGACGTCGGATTTTTTTTTTTAAATTTTTTTTCAGAAAATATAATAAAATGAAATGCAAAATATGGATGAAAAATAAAGATACAAATAAAAATAAAATAAAAATAAAAATAAGAATAAGAATAAACATTTTAAAAGAATTTTGAGACAAATAAAAGAATTTGAATTAGTCATTATTTTCATCATTGGGTAATCCTGATTTTGGACCGCCTCGGGACCCGGTGTCTACAGAGTAACATTTGCTCACAATTGCTCCAAGTTTTTCAACAGAGTTATGGTTGTCGGAATAGGTCCCTCTAAAGAGGTACCTTGCAAATCTCTACAAAAGAAATATATAGTTTAAGCTTTAGGTACTTATTCAAAAGTGAAAGAGAATGAATTTGAATAGTTTCTTACGAGAAAGATTAATGGAATTGGGTCTATATTTATATATATGTAAGAAAACAAGTGTTCTTCTTATTTTATTTCTCAGCAATTACATGTATTTATACAATTTACTGTCTGCTCCTATATTCAACTATGTCTGCTATCTGCTCCTATATTCAACTATGTCTGCTCCTATATTTACTCCTCTATCTACTCCTATAATCACGTTATACATTGACAGTTTGTAACACTCCCCCTCAAGCTGGAGTATAGATATTGATCATGCCCAGCTTGTTACATAAATATTCAACTCGTGGCTTATTTAAAGACTTTGTAAATAGATCACCTAATTGTTCTGCTGTCTTCACATGTCCTGTTGAAATCACATTATCTTGAATTTTTTCACGAATGAAGTGACAGTCAATTTGAATATGTTTGGTTCGCTCATAATACACTAGATTTGAGGCAATGTGGAGAGCAGCCTGATTATCACACCAAAGTTTGGCTGGAGAAGAGGTATTTATACCAATTTCAGCAAGCAAATGACGAATCCATAAGATTTCACATGCGGACTGGGACATGGCTCTATATTTAGATTCTGCACTTGACTTGGATACTACAGTTTGCTTCTTGCTTCTCCAAGATACTAAATTTCTTCTAACAAAAACACAATATCCTGTAGTCGACCTTCTATCAGTCTTAGATCCTGCCCAGTCTGCATCAGTAAAGCACTCAATGCGGTTGTGCCCATGATCACTGTAAAGTATACCTAGTCCAGGAGCCTGTTTCAAATAACATAGGTTTTGCTCTAAAGCTTCCCAATGCTTGACTGTTGGGGCTGTCATAAATTGACTAACAACACTTACTACAAATGCAATATCTGGTCGAGTAATTGTAAGATAATTCAATTTTTCAACTAATCACCTGTATCTTTCTTGATCATGAAAAAAGTCACCATCATCCTTTGTGAGTTGTACATTTGGGGCCATAGGAGTACTACGTAACTTTGCTCCCAATTTTCCAATTTCTGCAAGTAAATCAAGAACATACTTTCTTTGGGATAAAAGAATTCTCCTCTTACTTCTTGAAACTTCTATTCCTAGAAAGTATTTCAGTTGACCCAGGTCTTTAGTGTGAAATTTGTCATGCAAGAAAGTCTTAAGAGAAGAGATTCCTCCATAATCAACTCCTGTAATTACAATGTCATCGACATATACAACAAGGAGAATAACACCAGTTGCTGATTGTCTGTAAAATACGAAATGATAAGTTTGGCTCTTCTTCAACCCAAACTCTTGGACAACCTTATTGAATTTGCCAAACCAAGCACGAGGACTCTGTTTTAGTCCATGCAGAGATTTCTTTAAGCGACAGACCTTCCCATACTCCCCCTGAGCAACAAAACCAGATGGTTGCTCCATATATACCTCTTCTTACATATCTCCATGCAGAAATGCATTTTTGATATCCAGTTGATATAACGGCCAGTGCTGAGAAGCAGCAAGAGAGATGAATAGACGAACAGAAGCCAACTTAGCTATAGGAGAAAAAGTGTCAGAGTAATCTACTCCATATGTCTGTACATATCCTTTGGCTACAAGTCAGGCCTTAAGTCTGGCAATAGATCCATCTGGATTTACTTTAATTGAAAAAACCCATTTGCATCCAACAACCTCTTTGTTGTGAGGTAAATCTACTAACTTCCAAGTGTGGCTATCATCTAGAGCTTTGATTTCTTCAAACATTGCGGTGCACCATTCAGGATGAGATAAAGCTTCTTTAACTATTTTAGGTATGGAAATTGAGTCTAAAAAAGCAATAAAGGCACTAGACGGTGGAGATAAGTGATCATATGAGATAACGTTAGCAATGGAATAAGTAGATTTACAACTGCATTTACCTTTGCGAAGGCTGATGGGAAGATCAAGATCGTTTGGTGAAGGATCCAATGGCGAAGTTGATTCTGGTGTAGGATATGTATCAGTAGTCACTGTTCTCCTTGAATAAACTTGAACACTACAAGGGAAAAACGGTTTCCCAATGGAAAATAAGTAATTTCCATCGGGAAACAAATTTGCCGACAGAAAAAATTTTCGTCGGGATAGAAAGCGGGGATATTTTTCGACATAAAATACATTTTCGTCGGGAAATATCGCGACGGAATTCCATTTCCATCGAGAATGTTCCCGACGGAAATGGAACCCGATGGAAATGTAATTTTCGTCGGGAAATTAAATAAAAATTTTAAAATTAATTTTTTAATTAGTTATTAACCTATAATATTAATTAGTTATTAACCTGTAATATTAATTAGTTATTTAACCTGCAATATTAATTGCAAAATAATGAAAATGCAGATAACATCTAAATTTTAATATCGAATACTAATTGAATATAATAATTATACTAATCATAAAGTTAATAAGCATTTAGCAAGATCATAATAGTTACATATATATGTCTGTTTCATAATCCTAAACTACGATGATGGTGGCGGCGGCAGCTGACGAGTACGATCAGACTGCTGCGATGATGAGGCGACCATACCTTTAAAATTCGCCATCTCATTGCGTAGCTTAGATATGAAGTCGAGAGATTGTCACCACCGACTTTCTGAGTCTTGCCACTGACCTTCTGAATCTTGCCACCGAGCTTGTGATTGTTGCAATTCAGATCTCAGCTCACTAACAGTATTTCGAAGTTCATGTACTTCCCTGGAGGCAGACCGTCTGTTAGATACGGCTGTACTTGAGATTGAGGAATGCGAGGGACAGGACTTGGCCAAAGAACCTAAGCCAAATACCCGTCCTCGTTGGTCTTTACCACCAGCCACTTCATAATAAATCTGATTCGCATCAACATTATCAGAATTATGTAAACGTTATTGAATTGTGTCTTGAACTTGTTCCTGTCATAAAATAAATGTTTTATAATAAGCAACGATTAATAATAACTAATATTAAATATTTGTAAATTATAATACTTTTGACATACATGTAAAACTCTTGATCGAGAATTGACGAACGTTTGACCATCATGATTTTTGGTGTGGGTGTGTAAAAAGACCTCACCATAGGTAGGCGGTCTACCTATCGATACTTCCTGCAAACATAAAAAGAATTATAGGTGTACTATAATTTATTGAGTATTCGTACAAGTTTTTATTAAAATTTCGGCAGAATTTCCCCTATATTTTAACCATACCTCCTATACACAAAGACAGAAAAAAACTTAAAATTATTGTTATGCTTGCATCCAACATCCAACAACAATGCAAACTCCTCACACAATTAACATTCCCATCCTCCTCTATGTTAATGAGATAAATCTTAAACAGTAATAACATTAATCGCAGTAATAATAGTAAATTATAGTAATATCCATCGATCCTTCCTCAAACATAAAAAGAATTATAGGTGAACTATAATCTATTGAGTATTCGTACAAGTTTTTACTAAAATTTCGGCAGAGTTTCCCCTATATTTTAACCATACCTCATGTACAAAAAGACAGAAAACACTTCAAATTTATTGTTATGCTTGCATCCAACATCCAACAACAATACAAACTCCTCACACAATTAACATTCCCATCCTCCTTTATGTTAATGAGATAAATTTTAAATATTAATAACATTAATTATAGTAATAACAGTAGTATTTTGTAATACTTACAAGTTTATCTGCATGTTCCCGATGGGACATTGATCCTTCAGTATGCAAGTATGAACTGACTCCCTCAGGTCCTCCCCGTCTATTATTAGTATTCCGCTATAAAATAGAGAGGGCCTCGGGCATCGTCCAATACTGTTCCCAGTGTGCCCATATATCTTGGGTCATGTAACAAGGTCGTACTCCACCAGTGTGTAGTAAGCACACTAAGTCCTTGTAACGTGCTCGAGCACGACTCTCCCATGCATCATACATGATGTCGTCAAACTCCGAATCTCAGTAAAATTGTTTCTTATGAGAATGAACAAAAAACAAATTATAAGTAAGTGTAAACTATAATTTGAGCTATAATAAATGTTATCATAATTTATTACCTTAAATTCTTCAAAATAATTTTTTTTTGTTTCTTGTGACACGTTCTTCCAGACATAACCATCATATTCAATTCTGTTCTTGAACGTGGTTGTCATGTTGCGTGAGCACTTTTCTGAAGGATTCAAACTAATATACAACAATCCTAATAAAGTTAATAAAATTAACAACTATCATTAAAATCAATATAAAATTAAATATTAATCACTTACTCCGTAGCTCTAATGGTGATATAGATTCTTCCATCAACTCCAACTGAGCCAGGCATAGGTTGTTCCGCTGTATCTGTGCCTGATACCTGAATTGGCATAGATTCGGTGTGTGCCATAGGAGTCGATTCAGTAGAGGGAGTGGTAGATGGTGCAACAGTAGGGATGGTCGGTGATGCGTCAGCTTGAGTGCAGTCATTGAAACTAGGCGATGGGGATGCTCCATCACCAATACTGTCACCTCCATCATGCACCCTGAGACGTGGAGGAATCGTTTTACTCTTTTTTCGCTTAAATATTTTTCCAACCTGACATTATGAAAAAATTGCATATTGCCAGATAATATAAAATAATCACATTATAATAAACATATTAAATAAAAAAAACAGTGCAATAAAAAAAAACTTAATATATTAGTCAATAAAACTAGAAACTCAAAATATAACTATTATTATGAAAAATACAAAATTAATTAAGACAATTGCTAGTCATTTAAACAATAATTATACGGATTATTATGCTAAAAACATAGAAAAATACAAATTGTCATATTATAGTCAGCTTCATTACAACAAAAATAAAATCAACAATACTAATAAAAAAATAAGTTTACAAGAATATTATATTCAATAATAATAATAATAATAATAATAATAATAATAATAATAATAATAATAATAATAATAATAATAATAATAATAATAATAATAATAATATTCAATTTATTTATGTTAATTATTCATATTATTATCCAACCAAAAAAATACTAACAACCGTACAAATTAACATAAATAAATAATAATTATAACAATACAAATTAACATAAACAAATAATAATTATAATAATAATAATTAAGGTACAAATTTTACAGCTTTTATTTCAAAAAAACTAACATGTATAACACTAATAATATGAAAAATACTATTAATAAATTTAATAACAACATTTAAATTAATAAACTCATAAAAAAAGGAATTATATATATACAATAAAAACAAAAAAAAGCAAATTTCTCAAATAAAGTGTTAATCTTATTATTTTCTAATAATACTAACAACATTAAATTTGTCATTTCATTAATTACCCATAATCCTACTAATACTATATAACACTAACAATCATCTATTTCAACAATTATTTAATTAACATCTAATTACAAAAATTATTCTAATAACAACAACATTACACATTAAAAACACTAATAATAATACATTACAAACAAATTATTCATAGTATTATTTAACAATAATAAAATATTTAATTAACATAAATCAATTAAAATAATTCTAACAACAATTAACACTAATTAATAATTAATTTTTTTATTATACAATATTTAATATTTAACAATATCTAACAAACATAAATAATAATAATAATAATAATAACTTAATTTTAAAAAAAATAGTAGAACCAAATCTGCGTACCTGACGCCGGAGGAGGAGGAGGAGGAGGAGGGGAGGGAGGAGGAGCAGGCGGAGGAGGGGACGCGACCCACGTCGGAGCAGTGGTGGTCGATGCTGGCGGAGAGGAGGTGGCGCGCGGAGGGAGGGAAAGAGGAGGGAAGATCGGAGCGGGAAAAGAGGGAAGGGAGGGGAGAGAGGAGGAGGAGGGGAGGGAGGCCGGCTGGATCGGAGCCGGAGGGGAGAGGCGAGGTAAGATCGGCGGGGAGGGAGTGCGGCGGGTGGGGAGGGCAGAAACCAGGGGAAATCGGGAAGAGAGAGGGGAGAGAGGAGAGAGGGGGTGTGTTTTAATAAATTAAAAACTTTTAGCGACGGAAATTTATACTCCGTCGCTAATGTTAATAATAAAAAATGACAAATAACTTTAGCGACGGAATTATAATTTTCGCCGCTACTTTTAGCGACGAAAACTGTAATTCCGTCGCTAAATTGAAAATTAATTTTATTTAAATAAATTTAGCGACAGAAATACATTATCCGTCGCTACTTTTAGCGACGAAAATTATACTCCGTCGCTAATTTTAGCGACGGATTTTAATTTCCATCGCTAATAACAGAAATGAATTTTTTTTATTAATTTTAGCGACGAAAATTTAAATTCCGTCGCTAATTTTAGAGACGGATTTTAATTTCCGTAGCTAATAAAAGAAATTAATTTTTTTAATAATTTTACCGACGGAAATTTAAATTCCGTCGCTAATTTTAGCGACGGATTTATTTTTCTTCATAATTTCGATCGTTAAAACTGGAGGAAAATTATTCCCGCCATTTTTAGCGATGTAATTTTTTACCGTCCCTAATTAGCGACGGAAATTAGGGACGGAAGAAAAATTCCGTCGGTAATTAGCGATGGATTGTCTTTTCCGTCGGTAATTAGCGACGGAAATTCTTCCGTCGCTAAATTTCCATCGCAAAATCTTTTATTTCTTGTAGTGGAACAATAGGTGGCTTGTCTGGAACTGAAGTCTGATCAGCAGGAGAAACATCATGAGAAACATTATCATCCACTGATTGTTCAGAACTTGATATAGATATATAGACGAGACATTCATCTTCCTCCCCCTGATTGATAGAAGTAGACTTGGTAGAGAAAAATGGTATTTGTTTTGAAAATGCTACATCATTAGAAAACACATATCTGTTGAGATCAGGAGAATAGCACCGATACCCTTTTTGAAGACGAGAATATCCCAAGAATACACTCTTTAAAGCTTTGGGATCTAGTTTTGTAACATAGAGCCGTACATCACGAACATAACACGTGCTTCCAAACAATCTTAATTCTATTGGAAATAAAGTTTTATGAGGAAAAAGGACATTGTAGGAACTATTACCATTAAGTACCGTAGATGGCATCTGGTTAATCAGAAAACATGCTGTGGATACATCATCAGCCCAAAATTGCTTAGAAACTTTCATCTGAAACAACAAGGCACGAGCAGTCTCAAGGAGATGTCTATTCTTCCGTTCAGCCACTCCATTTTGAGAGGGTGTATCAACACATGATGATTGATGGAGAATACCATGTTGAGTCATATAGGTTTGAAATGGTTCTGACAGGTACTCTTTAGCATTATCACTCCGTAATATGTGCACAGAAATATTGAATTGAGTCGTAATCTTAGCAAAAAAGGCAGAAAAATGAGTGAACACCTCTGAATGATTTTTCATAAAATAAATCCAAGTCATTCTAGAAAAATCATCAACAAAAGTAACAAAATATCTGAATCCTGTTTTGGATACAACAGGACATGGACCCCACACATTGGAGTGAACTAATTCAAAAGCAAACTCAGCTCATTTATTAATTCTAGCGCCTAATGAGCCTCGATGATGTTTTGTATAGTGACAGGATTCGCAATCTAATGACGAGACTTTATTAAATTGTGGATTTATTTTCTTCAAAATAGGCAACGAGGGATGTCCTAGCCTGCAATGAGCTTCAAAAGGTGAAGTAGCACTAGAACAAGCCACAGAGCGAGGTACCCATGAATCCAGAACATAAAGACCATCAGATACATGTCCTCTACCAAGTATCTGCTTCGTCACAAGATCCTGAAATAAACAATGGTCAGGAAAAAATGCGATACAACACTTTAGATCTTTAGTAAGTTTGCTTACAGAGATCAAATTGAAAGCAAGATTAGGCAAACTTAGGACTGAAGATAAAGTAATAGAGGATATGGGTTTAACAACTCCAGAACCCTCAACATGATAAGTTGATCCATCAGCTATTGTTATAGGGGAGGATTCTTGATGAGGCTGAAAGGTAGAAAAGGTTCAAGGATTACCTGTCATATGATTCATAGCACCTGAGTCAATGACTCATTGATTTGAGGAAGAAATAAGGCATGTTTTACCTGAATCATTAATTGGAGTGGATTCCTTCAAAAGACGAGCATACTCTTCAGCTGGAATAATAACAGACTTCTCAAAAGATGAACTAGAAGCAGGAGTGTTAGTAGTTTGAGTTCTCTGATTGCGATTTTATAATTTCCTACAATATCGTTTTGTGTGTCCAGGTTCTTTGCAATAATAGCAAGTGACATTGCTAAAATCATTACTTCTGGTAGCATTAACATTGCTGAAGTCATTATTTCTGGTAGCATTTCCTCTTCTATTGCGGTTCCTTCCAACTTCATTTCCCTCTCCTCCTTTAACAACTAGTACACTGGGCTGTTGAGATAGTTGAACATTCTTCTCTGTTCGTAACAGCCTGCTGAAAACATCTTGAAGTGTGGTGAGTTCAGGACTAGACAGAATTTGAGATTTGGCGGTCTCAAATTCCGAAGGAAGACTGGCCAGAAAACTCATAATAGCCATTTGTTCCCGCTGAGTTTGTAATTTCTTAATGTATGTGCTGAGAGGCAATAAGACATTCAACTCTGCATATACTTTATTGAACTCCATAAAATGGGCAGTGAGAGATTTGGCCTCATCTTTTTCAGCACGGTAAAAAACTTTACAGACATCATAGATGCGAGTAACATTTCTTTTACCCGAATACAAGAAAGCTAAATAATCCATTAATTCCTTAACATACTCACAATGATCTACTAATCCTACCACATCATTTTCAATAGAATTAGTAATCTGTAAAAGCAACCGAGCATCATCTCTAAGCCAAGTTTTATCAGTGACGGGTTCCTCAATTAAATGATCATCTTTCTCAACACTTCTTAAATAAATTCTTATTCTCCTACTCCATTCTAGAAAATTAGACCCATTTAATTTATGCTCAGTAATTTTGGTGGGCATTGATAAAATTTCAGTCACGCTGGATTTATTATCTTCACCAACCACCTTACTTGTTTCTGCCATTTAACTGCTAATCAAAAATGAATACTAAAAAAAAATTTCCCAATACCAGTAGCAAATATACCACCCGAAAAAATAACTACAAATATCCAAACACCCAATATCAGCAGCAAATATAACTTCAGAACAGCCAAATATCCAAACACCCGAGACCCAATCTTTACTAAAACGTAACTTTAAAATTAAAGAACCTGATCTTCATAGCTCAAATAGGACACGCAGAGAAGCAGGAAGAGAGAGCTGATCTCCACAGCTCCAACGGCACAAGCAAAGGAAAAAGGAAGGGGGAGAGAGACCTTTGGAGAGACCAGATGGGGAAACTGATGCCACGGTCTGGTCGGAGACACCCAGGCGACGCCGGAGATGGGATCGAAGAACAAACGGATGCTGGAATCTCTCTCACGCGCCGGGGCGTGAAGGCGGAGACAGATCCTCGTGGAGGCACGTGAGCTCCACTCGCCGGTCTTCTGGCCGCTGGACTTTGTACGAAGGCTGGAAATCCACCGGCGCTCCTTCTGAAGTCGGTGGTGAGGAGAATAGGTCACCGGAACTTAGTGACCTAAGTAGGGCAGAACCACCCACTTGATGAAGAACACGGAAAGAAGAAGAGAGAGCCCAGAAAACCCAAAAATACCTAATTTTCCAAACGAGCCTAAGGCTCTGATACCATGTAAGAAAACAAGTGTTCTTCTTCTTATTTCATTTCTCAGCAATTACATGTATTTATACAATTTACTGTCTGCTCCTATATTCAACTATGTTTGCTATCAGCTACTATATTCAACTATGTCTGCTCCTATATTTACTCCTCTATCTACTCCTATAATCACGTTATACATTGACAGTCTGTAACAATATACTTACAATCTAACCATATTAGTCCAATTTCCAATGAAATCAGGTATTTTTCCTGATAGCCTACTCCCATCTATCTGGCTGTAGCAAGTGTTTATTAGAGTTCATTCAGATTATAATGCAAAACAATATCTGTATAAGAATTGACAGGGTTTTTTAAATTTTGGTGTTAATTTTAAAAAAATTTAGAAAAATTGTGTAACAGTAAACAAAATTAGAGAATTAAGGCATCAAAAACCGGCACAAATATGTGTCGATTTTCGTCAATGTGGGCCCAGCTGATCAGATTAGCTGGAGTGCCAGAAATCGGCACTGATGTGTACCGATTTCTGTTAGAATCCTGACACAAACCGGCACACATCAGTGCCGGTTTCCAGCTCCTTCACGTGAAGGATTGGGCATGGTTAATTTGCTGCTATATTTGACTTTTGCATAAATTGTTCAATTCATTTTTTTTTATGTTTATTTGATTAGTTTGAGTTGACAACCACCCAACTATTTTCGATTTGTTGACTACCCAAATATGAAGAAATAGGCCCATTCCAAATCGTTGAAGAAGCTGCTACGGAAGGCGTAGCTTGCTTTGCTGTTCTTCTAACAAAACAAAAAGAATTAGTAATTAGTATTATGTTCTTATCATTGCTAAAATGGGAAAAAGAAAACAAATTGATATATAAATTTTTTTTACTATTAATCTAAGTAAATATTATTATTATATCCTAATTTTTGTATTAAAAATTATATGTTATTAAATTTTTAAAAATTGTATTTTAATAATTTAATAAAAGATCATTTTTAAAAATTCAAAATAGCAAATCATTTTTGTTTGTCAACTATGGGTTCGAAAAATAACTGTTGATATATAAATTTTTAAAATATTATGATATATTTTGATATATTTTGGGTTCATATTCATAATTTAACACTGCCATTTTCGAAAGCGCAATTGCAAACCACATTACTGAGAATTTTGTCTTAATTGTCTTATTCCATTTTGTGTTTGAATTGAAGTAATTTTACGTATAAGTACAAAAATTGAAATAAAAAGCTGATCAACATTGTGTTAGAAGCAGTGGCAGTGTTTTAAAATTTGTTTTAAAGGCTTGAATACAATTTGCTTGCCCTAAAAATATACTTCAGCTATAAAGAACTGGTAATGTCCAGAGCTTAAACAATCAGCAATTGTTTAAACCAAGTTTTTATATATAGATATGCTAATATATTTAAAAGTATTTTCTAATCCTAGAAGGGACTGTTAACAATTATAGGACGGTCTCATCTTCTCTGTTCTCTGAATTACGCTTTGTGATTGTTTTGTTGGTCTCCCGCAGTTTGAATGCTGGTTCACATTGGAAGCATTTTGTTGATCAGAGGTTGCGTATATAAAATAGAAGGCGGAAGTTAATATTGAAGGGACTACATGTTTTGCTGGTATTTTGATTATACAGATTGTATTTATTGGTGTGGGACAGAGTGTAGGGTTATTGTTTTGGGGGTTCCTTCTGGGTTTGTCACTGGATTAATTTTGGTCTTCTTGCATCTATTATTCAATACAACTCTTTTGGTTTATCAAAAAAAAAAAACTATATTAACTATAATGAAATTATATAAATTATAATATATTTTCTGCATAATTGAAAATTGGCTAACCCATTGTTGCAATATATATGTGTGTGTGTGTTATATATATGTATCATATTTTTTATACATTCACCGAGTTGGACTGTGGGAAAGCAAGGAAAATGGAAAGAGAAGTAACAAGAAAAATACAGGAATAGCTTTAAACAAATTCTACCTCAAAATGCAGTTAGCAATACCAACACCGAAGGGATGATTTAAGCAAGAGAAAGAAGAGAAGGATGAAAGAGAGTAATGAGTAGATTAAAGATGGGATGATGAAGAAGATGACCCAACAAAATATATAGGTTTGATACAACCGAGTTCGATTCAGAAATGATTGCATCATTAAATGAACTCTGTGAACTTTTTTGTTAAAAAAAAAAACTCTGTAAACCTACATAATAATTCTTTCTGCAGCTATAGCTAGAGAATTCTAGCATCTATATAATTTCAAATAGGTTGCACATTCTGAGCTTGTTCAACATTTTCAAGGTTATCTTCACTTGTATTCGAATTTTGTTGTTTGCAATCATCTCTTTTTCTTTTATCATTCAAAATTTACATATATATTATCAGTAAATTATTTGGGCGAAAGGTAGAGTTTAAATTCTGATTAAAATTCTTAACCATTTGCACAATATATTAAATATTTGTTGTGAAAACTCGGGTTAATTTCCACCAAATTCATCTCGAACACTACTGAGCAGGTGAATAAAACGTAAACGATTGTACAGAAAAATCACACAAGCTAAAATTCCCAGAAAAGACTGGAGGAGTCACAAATGGTCTCATTTAAAACCCAATATCCTTAGACAGAATTTTCCTAAGTAATTTAACAGCACAATAAGTTACTAGCAATATACTCGATAATAACTATTAAATAGATAAATAAAGAACACCAAAATTTAACGAGATTCGGCCAATTATGTCTATGTTCTCGGACACTACCAAATTATATTTCATTTGAAATAATACAAGTGAAATATTTACCAAAAAGAGAAAGAATTTTTGGTTTTGGAAAAATTGGCAATTTTGAGATGATTTTAATTAGGAAAAGGGGGCTATATTTATAGGTTTAACAAATTCCCTTTTCTTAATATATTTCCGATGTGGGATAATGAATTTAAGCTAACATTTTTTACTCTTCAAAAAATCTCCACCTTAGTGTAAATCACATATTCAAATCTCTCACAAAACTCAATTTTAGTAATGTCGCCAAATGCGCTTTAAAGCGCACAACTTCAACTTTTAACAGTATTGATCAAGTTCAAACAATATTGCAACTTGACTGTAGTCACCAGTTTTGTTAATATATCAGTAGGATTCTCAGTGGTTCTAATCTTCTGGATTATTACTCCACCTTCTTCCAGAATCTCTCGTACAAAGTGATAACGAATATCGATATACTTCTTCTTTGCATGGTAAACTTGGTTTTTTGCCAAAAGAATAGCACTTTGACTATCATAATGCACTTTGATGTGCTTCTGTTGAACCCTTAATTCACCAAGTAACCCTTGAAGCCAAATTGCCTCATTCACAACATCTATTCTGCCTCCATAGTGGACAAAACAACTGTTGATTGTAAAGTAGACTTCTAACTAACTGGTGCCTTCGCAAGAGTAAACACATAACCAGTAGTTGATCGTCGTTTGTCCAAATCACTAGCATAGTCGGAATCACAATATCTAACTACACATCGACCATCTTGATCATCCCGCTGAAATACCAAACCAACGTCTACGGTGTTTAGAATGTACCGTAGAATCCATTTCACAGCTTGTCGGTGCTCTTTTCCAGGATCATGCATATACCTGCTCACAACCCCAACTGCTTGTGAAATATCGGGCCTTGTACACACCATAGCATACATCAAGCTACCAACAATATTTGCATATGGTACTTTTTCCATGTATTCTCGTTCTGTTTCATTCTTTTAAGACAAAAATGCACTGAGCTTAAAATGAGGAGTAAGAGGAGTACTAATAGGTTTTGACTCATAATTCATGCCAAAACGTTTTAGTACCTTTCTTAGATACTGTTTCTGAGTCAAACAAAGTCTCTCCAATTCCCTATCTCTTCTTATCTCCATACCGAGAATCTTATTGGCTTTACCTAAATCCTTCATTTCAAAATCAATGTTCAACTGAGTCTTTAACTTCTCAATCTCTATTAGACTCTTGGAAGCTATCAACATATCATGAACATAAAGAAGAAGATATATGTAGGATCCATCTTGTAGCTTGCGCAAATACACACAATTATCATATTTGCTTTTTGTGTACTTTTGCCCCATCATAAACTTGTCAAATCATTTGTACCATTGCCTCGGAGATTGCTTCAATCCGTTCAATGATTTTTTAAGCTTGCACACCATATTTTCTTTTCTAGCAACTTTAAATCTTTCGGGCTGAACCATATAGATTTTCTCCTCCAAGTCTCCATGTAAAAATGCAGTTTTTACATCCAACTGAACTAGTTCTATATCCAATTGTGCTACCAAAGACAACAAAATTCGAATAGAGGAATGTTTTACAACTGGAGAAAAAACTTCATTATAGTCAATTCCCTCTGTCTGAGCGTAGCCTTTAGCCACCAGCCTTACTTTGTAGCGAACATCATCCTTGTCAGAAAATCCATCTTTCTTTTCATATACCCATTTGCACCCAATTGCTTTCTTTCCCTTCGGGAGACTAGCTAGCTTCCACGTATGATTCTTATGAAGGGACTGCATTTCATCATTCATGGCTTTCCTCCACTTCTCTACTTTTGAACTTTTGAATGCTTCATTATAAGTGGTAGGAATGTCATCATTTGCAATTTGGAATGCGTAAGCCACCATATTAACATAGCGAGTAAGTCTTTTGATTGTCCTCTTTGGCTTACTTAATACAATTGTTTCAGGTTGCTGTAGAGCTTCTCGGGTTAAAACCTCTTCTTTATATGACTCCTCATCTACCATAGGAGTTTCTGCATCTGCTTTATCATTTGCTGGGTTAACAATTTTCCTTTCAAACTCCACCTGTTTTGGAGTACCATCTGTCTGCTCAACACTTTCATTTGTCACCTTTCTCAACATGGTAGATTCATCAAAGGTAACATCCCTGCTGAAGATTATTTACTTTGACTCTGGGCACCAAAGTCGATATCCTTTCACACCAGAGGTGATCCCTATGAAAATTCTATCTTTGCACGTGGATCCAACTTTGATTCATTAACATGATAGTATGTAGTGGAACCAAACACATATAAGAAATTATAATCTGTAGCAGGTTTTTCAAACCATTTCTACAATGACATTTTACCACCAATAGCACTAGATGGTAGGCGATTAATGAGATGACAAGCATATGTAACAGTTTCAGCCCAAAAATTCTCTGCGCAACCCAGCATTGGATAACATACACTGAACTTTCTCTAGTAATATCCGGTTCATACGTTCTGCCACCCCATTCTATTGTGGTGTATTTCTGACTGTAAAGTGTCTGACAATGCCTTCATCTTCACACACTTTCATAAATGGATCACTCCTGTATTCCCCGCCATTATCTGTACGGAGATGCTTGATCCTTCGGCCTGTTTGAGTTTCCATCATCTTTTTTCATTTGAGAAAAACTCCCAGCACTTCATCCTTAGTCTTCATAGTATACACCCAAACTCTCCGGAAAAAAATCATCAATAAAGGTCACATAATAGTGTTTTCCTCCCAAAGAAGTCGTCTTGGAAGGTCCCCACACATTAGAATGAACATAGTCCAAAATACCCTTGGTATCGTGGATTGCTGTTCCAAATTTGAACCTTGTCTTTTTTCCTTTGATACAATGCTCGCAAAAATCCAATTTGCAAGTCTGAACTCCTTTCAACAATCCTTGTTTCACCAGGAGATTCAAGGATTTTTCACCTGCATGCACCAAGTGCATATGTCATAACCTGGTTGCTTCTAACTCTTTTTCATCAGTAGAAGCCACTACTGCTGTACCAATAACAGTAGTACCTTGGTAGTGGTACAATATGTTATTCTTTCGAATTCCCTTTAACACCACAAGTGCACCAGAGATTATCTTTATTACCCCATGTTTTGCTTACATCTCGAAACCCTTTTCTTCTAGAGCCCCCACAGAAATGAGATTTTTTGACAAACTGGGCCCATAACGAACATCCTTTAGGATTCTGATTGATCCATCATGGTTTTTCAAACGAATGGAACCAATCCCATGTGTGGTGAGAGAGATATCATTTGCTGTATAAACAACTCCATCTTCTAGTTCTTTAAAGTCATAGAACCAATCCCTATTAGGACACATATGATGACTGCAGCCTAAATCAAGCAGCCATACACTAGAAGAGCTAATTGACGATGTAACAGTAAGTGAAAAATTTGAGTCTTCATTATTACACTCAGCTACATTTGAATCTGCAACAGCCTTTTGCTTATCAGGTTTGCCTTTATTCTTCAGCTTAGGACACTATTTCTTCCAGTGCCCTTTTTCTCGACAAAAGGCACATTTGTCTTTGCCCAATTTGGGCCTCGACTTCGATCTCCCTTTTTTCCTTTAATCTGGCTCTGCGATGACCTCTTACTATTAGAGCTTCTGTAGCTCCACTTGTGCTTTCTTTCTTGTCTTTCTTTCTTAGTTCATAACTATACAAGGCAGCACAAACTTCACTGAGAGTCACAGCAACCTTCCCATGAAGTACAGTCTTTTCAAGAAACTCACACTACAAGAAATTATGCAAATAGCAACGGAAATCAAATTTCGTTGCTAAAATTGGTTAAAATTTTTTAATTTAGCAACGGAATAAAAAATGGTGAAATTTGGTTGCTAAATAATGCGGGAAATTTTAGCGCCAAAAAATAGCAACGGATTGCCAATACCGATGCTAAATATGATGCCAGCAATTAGCGAAAAAGTTTTGGAATGAAATTTAGCAACCAAAATTAAATTTGTGGTTTCCATTGCTAATTAGCAACGGAATAGTGCTTCCGTTTCTAATTTAGCAACGGAAGAGTGCTACCGTTGCCAAATTTAGCAACGGAATTGTAGTTTCCGTTGCTAATTAGCAACGAAATTGTAGTTTTCGTTGCTAATTAGCAACGGAATAGTGCTACCGTTGCCAAATTTAGCAACGAAAACTTTCCATTGCTATAATTGACCAATTTACCGAAAATTTACTTAGTTGAATTTAGCAACGGAATAATTTTTTCGTTGCTAAATTAGCAACGGAAAAATTAATCCGTTGCTAAATTAGCAATGGAATAGGACCGTTGCCAAATTTAGCAACAGAAATTATAATTCCGTTTCTAAACTTGGCAACGGAATTCCGTTGCTAAATTAGCAACGAAAATTTGAATTCCATTGTCAAAATTAGCAACGGAAACATTCCATTGCTAAAAATTATCAATTTACAAAAAATTTACTTGGTTGAATTTAGCAATGGAATTCTTTTTTCGTTGCTAAAAATTAGCAACTACCGGTTTAGCAACCAAAAGTTCCATTGCTAATTTCCGTTGCTATTTTTGATTAGCAACGGAAAATGTCAAATTTTCGTTGCTAAATTGAAATTTTCTTATAGTGTCAAACTCCTCGGGAAGGGATCCCAACAACATCAAAGCCAGATCTTAATCTTCAAATGTCACATCCATATTCAATAAATCAGCGACTAACTAATTAAAACCGGTGATGTGATCATTTATTGTGGTACCCGCAACATAATTGAAATGAACAGTCTTTTCTTCATGTGAACCTTATTTTGACTGCTTTTTTTCAAGAATTTTTCCTCTAGTTCCTTCATCAATTTACTTGCAGAAGTTTCTTTCGAGAAAGCATACTTTTGCTCTCTAAAAAGGCACGATCAAATTGTACCACATGCCAAACGATTAAGTCTCTTCCATTCTTTCTCATTAACATCATCTGGTTTCTTTTCTTCAAGGGTAATGTCTAGAACTTGCTAAAAGAAAGTGTCTAGAACTTCACTTTGTCACATGTAAAAATGACCCGTACCATCAAAAATTCCCATCGCAACTCTTACATTTGCCATCAAATTGGACAACGAAGAAGCAGTGGATGGATTTATCATTTCTGCTACAATTACTATTCAATAGCTGTTAATACGAAATGCCAATAACCCAAGAAAAAATCTTTTATGATGTGGAAGATCAGACTACGCTGCAACCACAGAGCATACTAAAAAAGAACTTAGGCTTTGATACCAATTATTGTGGAAACTCGGGTTAATTTTCATCAAATTCACCTCGAACACTATTGAGCAGGTGAATAAAGCGTAAACGATACTGAAAAATCACACAAGGTAAAATTCCCAGGAAAGACTGGAGGAGTCACAAATGGTCTCACTTAAAATCCAATCTCCTTAGACAGAATTTTCTTAAGTAATTTAACAGCACAATAATTTACTAGCAATATACCCGAAATAGCTATTAAATAGACATATAAAGAACACCAGAATTTAATGAGGTTCGGCCAATTATGCCTACGTTCTCGGACACTACCAAATTATATTTCACTATTTCAAAAAAATAATACAAGTGAAATATTTACTAAAGAGAGAAATAATTTTTGCCTTAGGACAGATTGGCAATTTTGGGATGATTCCAATTAGGAAAGGGGGGCTATATTTATAGGTATAACAAATCCCCCTTTCTTAATATATTTCTGATGTGGGATGATGAATTTAAGCCAATATTTTTTACTTTTCAACAATATTGTTATTATAAGTTACGAATTTTTGGAGGCAGATAGCAATATAAGAAATCTGAGAAATAGAGACGAAAAATAGAGATGAAATTCCGTCTCTAATAAAAAATAGAGACGGAAATTTTACGTTTCTATTTCGTCGGTTGCTAAAAATTAGAGACAAAAACTGTCAGTCTCTAGAAATAGAGACGGAAAGCCTATTTTTGTCTCTAAAAATAGAGACGGAATGACGCCTTCCGTCTCTATTTTTAGAGAGGGAAACAGGCTTTCCGTCTCTAAAAATAGAGATGGAATGAGCCTGTCCGTCTCTATTTTTAGAGACGGAAAGCTTATTTTCGTCTCTAAAAATAGAGACGGAAAGCGTTATTCCATCTCTATTTTAGAGACGGAAAGTTTATTTCCGTCTCTAAAAATAAAGACGAAAAGCGTCAAAATAGAGACAAAAAACCAATTTCCGTCTCTATTTTTTAAGGTTTATTTTTGAATATATAAATAATAAATAATATTAAATTTAAAATTTCCTTAATTTATATAATGAAAAAAAATTTAATAAACAATAAATAGATTTAAAAAAATTGTGTTTTATAATGTACTAATATAAAAAATTCAGTGACATTACAAATAAACTAAGATAAAAATTCTAAAAATAATAACTAAGGATGAGGTGAATGCGGACGAAGAGCAGACGGTTCTTGCGTGTCAGCAGGTAATTTACGGCTAATGCAGTCCTCTAACCTATTAATACGGTCCATTAGTACGTCGACCGTGCTGCGAAACCCAATGACCTCATTAGTAGTTGCTGCAAGCTTACAAGCTGTAGCCGTAGAGGAGGATGACACATGCGAATAACAAACATTAGCATAGGAGCCCAAACCGAAGACCCGTCCACGGCGGTCCCTACCGCCAACAGCCTCATAATATACTCGAGCATGATCAACATTATCGCCGTCCATCTGCTGACTCTGAAGACTCTCTACTACTCGCTCTTGTAATTAAAATTATCCGAATGTTATGTAATATAGTAAAATGGAACTAAGAAGTTATACAAAAATGAATAATAAGTTTTGAAATTAGCGTACATGAACTTATCGAGCACGATCGCTGACGAATGTCACACCGTCATGATTCCGCGTATATATGAGTGTGTAAAAATAACTCATGAGGATAAGGTGTCCGGCCTATAGTAGACTCCTATAAACAACTTAATTATAGGTTAATAACAAATTTAAATATTTATCCGTAAGTCTGTAAGAAACCTAATGCATAACAAGAATACACGTAGATATGTATTGTTATTTTAACGCCAACAAAATATAATTATGATTCCTAACATTATAACACTTGTCTATAATTTAATAAAATTTCGGCAAAATTTTCCCTAAATATTTAACAAATCTCCTATTCATATGTCAAGAAAATACATTTACATTTATATTGTCAACCTCGAAAATCCATATCAAACTCCTTACACAATTTATTGCCCATCCTCCTTCATATCAATCAAACGTTTTGATTATTATCAAGAGTTACAACTATTATACTGAATAAATTCTTAATGCACTAACTAGCTAATACGATATGAAATAAATAGTATCATTTTAAAAGATAGATATTTGAGTACTTACAAGTCTGTCAGCATGCTCACGATGGGACAATGTTCCTCCAGTGTGTAAGGAAACACTAACTCCATCTGATCCACCCCTCCTATTAGTGGAATTACGATCGGCGATTGAAACGGCCTCGGATGATGACCAGTACTGCATCCAATTTGCCCAAATGTCTTCATTTATATACCTTGGTCGTTCACCTTTTCCGTGCAACTTATTGAGAAAATCCTTGTAACAAACACGGGCTCATTTCTCCCATACGCCATAGACGAGGTGATCGATGGAAGAATTCCAATAATAGGCTTTCTGAAAGATTAAAAAGAAAAAAATTTGGTTGAACATAATATATATATTCCCAATATTCGTATATAATTTAAATTAAATAGTATTTAAGATAGACACAATAGAAATGTTTTAAACAAGTTATTTACCTTAAACTCTTCAAAGTAGAACGTTTTTGTCTCCTGAGAGATATTTTTCCACAAGTACCCATTAAATTCAAACCTCTCCTTGAATGTACCAGTCATTGTGCGGGAGCATGGACCAGAGGGGATGAATCTGGGGAAAAACGAAAATGTAATTGTGTGATGGATTTAACTATTACATAGTAAATATAAAGAAGAAAATTTGATACCTCACTATTTTCCATCAATGACAATATACATCCGTCCATCAATACCAACCGAACCAGGCATTAGACGTTCAACAGTATCAGGCGATTGCTGAGATGGTTCAGACGGATTCCCTGAACTAGAAACTTCGGTAGATGTAGTTCCAGCCGTAGATGGCGGGCATGGATACACTGGGGGCGAAGATGTCATGCCCATAGGGGGAGGTGCTGATGTAAGAGATGAGCCCTCCCCTTGACTGTTTGCTCTTGATATAGATGTGCACAACCTGGCCCTAGGAGGTTGCATCGAACCCGTCCGCCTCTTATTATGCATGTTTTTTCCTAAAAATATTAACAACCATAATTAGCCATTAAATTATTACATAAAATGTCGGACAGAGTTTCCTTTATACGGGTCCCTATCCCCCTGTCAAACAGTAGCAAATTTAACACTTCCATAAAATTTCAACCAATCGCAACTCCATAACAAAATCAATGCAATAAGAAATTTTCCCATCCACCTCAAACATCTACATTCAACGGATAAATTCACCAACATTTGTGAATTTATCACTTAAAGTCATATGCCATTATTACATTATCATTAATAATTGCACAGTCGTTACTATCGAATTACAACATGACAGTGACTTATACATTTTTATCTCATTAAAATAACATATCTCAAACATATAGATGGTATTAAAAAAATATTTCAAATATTTTTACTTTTTTTTTAAAAAAATATTTTCAATACATAAAACACTTACCTCGACTAAGGCTGCCGGTCGGCTGCGATTGTTCGACACGTACAACAGGTTAATGACGATCCGGATGCGGTTGTGATCGGTACATGCAATAACAAATAAATTATAACTTATATATATTACCTTTTTCTTAAGTATGGCACATTCGATATACAAACTTAAAACTATAAAGTATATTTATATCATCATACAAAAAAAAATAAATAAATAAACAAAATCTTTCAAAATTAAAACGTCAACACATATAATAACTTTATACACAATACAAACAATAATATACATAAATAATTTCTACATGAACAAACATACAAAAAAAAGAAATCAATGTAACATATAAAACACATTTATGTCAACATATTAAAAAATTACACATAAATTGAATAATTTTAAACATATACACTATACAATTTACATGCACCTCAATATACATTAATTTTAAAATCCATTATAAATTAATAAATAAACATACAAAAAATAACATTATTCTCAATTACACCTCAAACTATGACAATTCAATATACATAATCAAATTGGACAATACTATATATTCAAATAATTAAATACCACATTCAAATAATATTACAAAAAGAAATATACACAACAAATGAAATAAGATTAAAATAATTACACACCCAAATATAACACTATATTCAAATAATACAACATAGTAAAACATATTAGAACCAATTAACTATAAATTAATTAGAATAATACATAATAAATATAAAATATTAACCAACATAACAAACTAAATTAACTATTATAAATTAATTGGAACAAATTAATTTTAATATTAACCATTATAAATTAATTAACATAAATTAGAACAAATTATTAACAAATATAAATTAAATAGAATAATAAAAAAAATCTAAAAAAATTAACCAATAATATAAATTAACACATAAATGATATATAACACATAAATAAAATAATACATTAAATTAATAAAAATAATGCAAAAAAAAATAATTACCTAGAAATGCAGATCTGGCCGGTGGGGAAGAAGGGGAGCAGCGGCGGCGGCGGGAGGCAAGCTGAATCGCCAGTGGGGAGGAAGCGGAGCGACGGCGGGGAAGAGAGGGGGCGGCGGTGGGGAAGGAGGGGAGGGGACGGGGCCGGGGGGGAGGGGGGAGAGGCACAGTGCCGGGGAAGGGGGCCGGTGTCGGTGGGCAGTGGGGGGAGGGCAGCGCATCGTCTGCCGAAGAGGGGAGGGGAGGGGAGAAAGGGGGGAAAGAAAGAAAGGGAGAGAAGGAAAGAAGGAGAGAGAAAAGAAAGGGGAGTAAAAATATCCCGAAAAATAGAGACGGAATTCATTTTTCGTCTCTAAATAGAGACGAAAAAAATTTGTGGTCTCTATTTTCGGTCTCTAAATGTGGAGAAAACCAATCCCGCCATTTTTAGCAACCAAAATTTAGAGACGGGAATTTTTCCGTCTCTAGAAAATAGTTTCCATCTCTAAATTCCGTCTCTATTTTACAGTTTTCTTGTAGTGTAGTTCAATGACGAAATAATAATAGTATGTGATTAAAGTATGCATAAAAAAAAGCGATTAAAAAAATAATAATAATTTTATAAGATTAAAAACTACAAATCTATTAAAAACTGTAAAAAAAAAAAAAAGAAAGGTATTCCTCAGCAGTGCGATAATTGTGGTAGATCTCATCCAGGCGAGTGTAGATATTTGTCAGGAGCCTGTTTCAAGTGTGGGTCGAAGGAGCATCGAGTTAGAGATTGTCTTGAAGCAATGCCGTTATCAGTTACTTCACCAGCTCCATGTGGCATGACATGTAATCAAGTAATGTGGCATGCCACATGGAAAAATGGACATGTCATCATCAACCGTGGCATCTGCCACATGAGCATGCCAAGGTGGCAATGACAATAAACGTGGCACCAACCAAATTGCGACACGTGGTAATTTTTTTTTTTTTTAAAAAAACTAAATTCATAAAATCCTAACTCCCCCAACCATCTGTACCCAGACCCTTTTTTCTCCATTTTCTTTTCTCTCGCCATCACCATCACTCTCAAACTATCTCAAGCTGCTCTGCCGCGACTTGGTGATCTCCATAAATTTCTCTCTTTCTTATTGATGATTAATTTATGTGTCTAATTATTTTTAAGTTTTATTTTATTTTGTGTCTAATTTGTTGGACTGAGAAGCATAAATGGTGTTTGGCAGAACAAACATCAACGTGAAAATCAATCAAGTCTTTTAATAAAATAAGTTACTTTTCTTAAAATCAATCAACGTGGTACTTCTAGCTTACAGGTTTTAGTTTCATATAATTTAGATTATCCTAATTTTAGTAGGAAACTTCAATTCCAATTTCCAAATCCATCCCAAGTGTTTATAGGAAGAAAGGGTTTGAGAGTGATGGTGACGGCTTGAGAGTGATGGTGATGGTGAGAGAAAAAAAATGGAGAGAATGAGGTATGGGTACAGATGGTTAGGGTTAGGATTTTTTGAATTTAGTTGTTTTTTAAAAAAATTAACACGTGTCACAACTTGGTTGGTGCCACGTTTACTGTCATGCCACCTTGGCATGCTCACATGGCAGATGCCACGTGACATGATGACATGTCCATTTTTTCACATGTCATGCCACATTTCTTGATTACATGTCATTTTTTTCATGTGGCATGCCACCTGTGTAGGAATGCTGAGTGTACGTGCTAACTGAACTTTTCAGCAATTTTTTTGCCAGTAAACGATAAAAGTAACTTTTTTATATACATGTTCTAAATTCAGTGATTTTTAAGAGAACAAAAATTATTTCATTATGTTAGTTTTATTTGAGTATAAGTTCAATAACCATGGGTGTGACATTAACCCTAAAGTAAAAGTCATGGTTGAATCTTTCCATGAAAGTTTCCATTTCCATGAAAAAAATAAATAAATAACTTCTACTCTCAACCTAAAATCAATATGCCCTATATCCCAAACCGAACTGACTCTAAATATTAGTAGGGCCTCGAACCGACTAACCTGACAATTTTCAGGCCCCAATCCAAAATACCTGATTAACCCGAGTTCTCTCTTCCTCTCCTGCCTTTTCGCATCTTCTCTCTTTTTTTTCTGTGATTTTTCAAGTTCCTCTTCATTTTCTGTGATTTTTCCTTTTGACATCCATCAAAATCAAATACAACTCAACCACAAATCTATTAAAAAACACACAAAATCATATCCAAATATGGCAGCCACAAATCTAATGGAAAAAAATATATATATATATATATTAGAACAACAATCAGAACACAAATCCATCAAAAAACACACAAAACTAGATCTGTACTCAAATCTAATGCAAAACCCAATATTAGAACAACAAGCAGAGAGAGACAAAGAGATGGAGTCACCGATCTGAGGAGGAGGAAAACGAAAAAGCGGCAACCTAGGAGAAGGAGGAGGAAGCTGATTGATCAGAGCAAAGAAATCGATCGAAGAAGAAGAAGAAGAGAGAGAAAGAGAGAGAGGGAGAGATGGAACCAGAAATCGGCGACAATAGAGGAGGAGGAAGGAGAGAGAGCATCGGATTGTTACAGACAAGGAAAGAGAGGGGCAGAGGGAGAGAACGAGGGGATTGGTAACTGGAAATAAAAAAACTTCTATAGTGTTTCGGTCGGGTTCGGATTTTGAAGGTTTTAACCCAACCCGAACCCGATATAACTACTTTTTTTTTTTTGAAAATCCAATCCGACCCGAACTCTCCAAACAACTGCACCCGAATAGCTAGTTTAGGTCGGATTATTCGAGTTCATCGGGTTAGGTTTTGCACGCCCCTACTACTCTGTATACATAATAAATATTTATATATATGTATGCACAACACTTAGTATATCAACCATAATTCCTTGTTATCTTTAATATTATATTTATTCATTTTACTCGAAAGTAGATCCTGCAAATAGGGTCAATGAATCAAGTTTTATATTATTATTTTTTATTTTTTTAAAAAAAAATCATTAAAAATAAAAAAATTAAAAATAAAAAAATTATACATGTATAAATTATAAAAAAATTATTTTTATATTTGCATTATATGAAAAAGTTAAAATTTAATTTTTTTTATTAATTTATACAAAATTAATTTTAAGTTCAGTGAAATTTGGTTATGTGACATAGGCTACATGTGTTTTCAAAGGCATACTACTATTACTTGAAACTAAGATGCTAAGTTGTGCACAAATAATTTTAAAATTCATGAAAAATTTATTTAATTATATGTGATATAGGATGCATAAGACTATATTAATTTAGACTAAGACACTAATTTGTGCACAAATAATTTTGAAATTCATGGTGAGAATTAAACTTGATCATGTGACATAGGCAATATAAGACAATATTTTCAATGCCACAATATTATTAATTTATACTAAAAATACTAATTTGTTTACAAATAATTCTGAAATTCTGTAAAAAAAATTGAAGTTAATGAAAATTAAAATATAAATAGACAATGTCCATGTCATCACTTCGGTCCAATTTTGTCAATTCTATTTTTATTTTTTGTTTTTTTTACAAGACAAATCACTTTACTCTTTATTTATAGACTTTTGGCAGAAAAATTTTACAATTTTACAATTATGTCAGTATTTTGATTTGCAGAGTTGTCGTTGTTCAACAGATAATGCCATATTTTTGTTTATGAGGGAAAACAAAGAAGAACTAAGGGGAAAAAAAAATTAGAAATTACGTATATAGAGAATTTTGATTTTTTATTTTTTTGGGTGATGGCTTAGTTTAGGTGTGTGTATGAGTTGTAATCTGGTTTTGTAGTTTCTATAATTTTGGAATAAAAATTTAATTTTAAACTTTTTATAGTACATTTTAATGGAACTAATAACCTTTTTCGTTATTAAGTATAGTAAATGGAGGATAATTTTATAATTTTTCCTAATTTTAGACTTACAATTTAGCTATTTAAATGAAATAAAATAACATTAATATCAAATAACACCACCATCAATACAGCAACATGACTCTTTTCAAAATTTGAGCATTTTCTGTGCTTGTATTCGTTTCAATTTCATCTCATGTGTCAGGTTATTCTTTAGATATTGTTCATACTGGATTGTCAGGAATAGCGGTTAGTGTAACCTGTAATGATTTTCCAACAAAAATACTTCCAAAAGAAGACACCAGAATAAAATATGAGAATATTGACGAAAATGTTGTTTACAACTGTCGCTTTGAGTCTGATGAGAAGAGATATAATGGCAATTTTATTTTACTTGATGAAAGGATTAAAGAATTGAGCGGCTCAAAAAATAGAACCGAATGGTGGCTTGGCTCCAAAAGTCTGTATATTTTGGCAACAGATATTGATGACTTTAAAATTGTATATGAACTCTTAATATGACGTACCATTATCTAAAGTTGATATATATTTAAATTTGTCTTTTATTAAAAATTAAATAAAGTTTCAGATTATAATTAGCATACATGAGTATGAATTAATGTATGCTGAAGAAAATGCTTCGGTATGTTACTTTATTTTTACTATAAAAGAAAAGAAAAGAAAAGAAAATGTTGAAATTATCTTACTTTTTCTTCGCTATATATTGTGATGAATTGTATAAAAAAAATTTATGTATTAAATAAAGTGTTCACGTATGTTGTGGGTTATACATACGTTATTTCGAATACAATTTTTTTTATTTTGTTATATTTCCAATACATTAATACATTAATATTATATAATTTTTCGAATATATTTTGATTTTCATTAATAAAAAATTGATAAATCAAAAAATAATAAGAAATATTAAATATGGACATATTGAAAATTTAATAAATTAACTAAAATTAAATTGAAATATATTTTAAAGTAAATGAAAATTAAAAGAATATAAATAATTAAATATGAAAATAATGAAATAAAAAATTATAATAAAAAGAAATAAATAGTGAAATAAAGTTAATAAACCATAGGGGTGTTAATGTATCGGTTATCGGTTCTGTTAACCGGTCCATGAGTTAAAAAAAAATCAGTTCTTTAATAGCAATTTTTTTTTAAAATACTAACCATTAACCATAAAAATCAGTTATGTTAATCTATTTTTTGGATCAATTTCGGTTCGGTTTCTTGATTACCCAAATTCAATGGTTTTTTTCAAGATCCCTAATTAAAATGCATATTATATATTTACATCTAAATCAAATTTTATAAATATTAAAATTAAAAGAATACAAGACGCTCACATGCTTTATATATTTTTAAAAAAAAAAAAAAAATAATCCTCATGCTTTATTTTTTATATATGATCATCGCTTAAATTAAAAATTTGAATATCCTAAACAACCATTGCTATGTGTGTTGGGAGTGGGTTCCTCCACATGGTGGTGGGGCCCACATCATTAAAAAAAAAGGAAGGTTAAAAAGTCAAGATTTGCAGTGGCAGGAAAGAAAGAAATTTCTTTCTTTCAAAATTGGTAGGTGGATAGCTTTCAATAAGCTGTCCAAACGCGTATTTAACGCGTATATGCTCCTATAAATAGGTTTTCCCATATCAGTTTAAATCCATCTTTCAGTTTATTAAGAGAGACAAGTACTTTAGAAAAATATTTGGGATATTTTTCTAAAAGGGAAGAAATATTTTCGGAATTTGTCCTGTAGACGTAACCCAAACGTTTTGGGTGAACCACGTAAAATTGCTGGTGTCAATATTTTACTCTGCTAATTTATTTTTATTTATCCGCTGTGCCCAACAACTGGTATCAGAGCTAAGGTTATTTCTTAGTATGCTCTGTGGTTGCAGCGTAGACTGATATTTCACATCAGAAATTTTTTTTCCTTTGATACTATTTACGTATACGGTACTGTTCAGATATACGGTACTATTCACGTATACGGGTACTATTTACTGTCAAAAATTTTTTAGATCGAATAAGTCCATCGAATTCCGATCTAAATGGAGGCAAAAGTTAGCAGAATGATCTACTTGAATGGCTCAAACTACCACATCTGGAGTAAAAAGATGAAAGATCTCCTAGTTGTGACGAAGATGCATTTGCCGGTGTTTGCCGTAGGTAAACCCGAAGGTAAAACCGATGAGGAGTGGAAGTTTGACCATGAGCAGGTGTGCAATTTTATATGACAATTTGTCGAAGACAATGTGTTCAATCACATCTGTAATGAGATAGATGCCAGAATACTGTGGAATAAATTGGAGATGTTGTATTCTTTAAAGACGGGAAATAATAAATTATTTTACTTGACTAAGTTGGTGCAAGTAAGATATAAAGAAAGAACTTACTTGCCAGACCACTTGAATAAGATGGAAGGGATCCAGGATCAGCTAAACAAAATGAGAGTAAAATTGGATGATGAAGTGTTTGCTTTATTAGTGTTAGCCTCTCTGCCACTGTCCTGAAAGACTTTGAAAATCTCCATGACCAACACTGCACCAAATGGTGTGGTCAACATGGAGATTGTAAAAAGTAGTATCCTGAATGAAGAAATGAGAAGGAGATCACAGGCCTCATCTTCTTCATCAGATTCATATGTTCTAGTTGCAGAATCTAGAGAAAGGAGACAGTCTAGGGAACAAAACTCTAGAGGCAAGAGCAGAGGAAAGTCAAACAAATATGCCAATATTGAATGCCATCACTGTAAAAAGAAGGGTCACATTAAAAAGTTTTGTAGAAAATTCAAAAAGGAACAAGTGAATCGAAGCAGAGCTTTGAAGAAAGATGACAGCAGTGATGATGAGCAGACTAATATCGTAGATGAATTCAATATCATTTATGATGAAGATGTTGTTAATCTTGTATCTCAGGAGTCCAGTTGGGTGCTTGATAGGGGTGCTACCATTCATGCTACATCCCGTAGAGAATTCTTCTCATCATACACACCTGGAGATTTTGGTGTTGTTAGAATGGGAAATGAAGGCCCGTCAAAGGTTGTTGGCAGAGGAAACATTTGCTTGAAAATAGAGAATGGTACTAGACTAATTCTGAAGGATGTCAGGCATATTCCAGATATGCGCCTGAATTTGATCTCTGTACGCAAACTTGGAAATGAGGGATATTGCAGCTCCTTCATTTATGACAAATGAAAACTTACAAAAAGCTCCTTAGTAGTGGCTAGAGGTGAAAATCATACAACTCTATATGTGATGGAAGCAAAACTCTCTACAGACACAGTTGCTGCCATGGAGAAAGATAGTGCAATTGATGGTGGCATCGAAAACTTGGCCACATGAGTGAAAAAGCAATAAAAAGCCTAGCCAAGAAGAAAATATTGCCTGGTATGGATGAAGTACACTTAGACAAATGTATTGATTGTCTAGTTGGAAAGCAAAATAGAGTTGTTTTTAAAAGTTTCCCTCCTTCCAGAATGAAAAATGTGTTAGATCTGATTCATTCAGATTTGTGTGGACCAATGCCAAAGTCACTTGGCGGTGCTCAGTATTTTGTGACTTTCATTGATGATCATTCGAGAAAGACATGGGTATATCTTCTGAAGATAAAAGATCAGGTGCTAGATGTCTTTAAAGAATTTCAGGCCTCAGTTGAGAAACAGACTGGGAAGAAAGAAAAGGGAAGGTTGAAAAGTCAAGATTTGCGGTAGTAGGAAAGAAAGAATTTCTTTCTTTCAAAATTGGTAGGTGGACAGCTTTCAATAAGCTGTCCAAACGCGTCTTTAACGCGTATATGTTCCTATAAATAAGCCTTCCTAGATCAGTTTAAATCCATCATTTAGTTTTGTAAATTAAGAAAGAGAAATACTTTAAAAAAATGTTTGGGATATTTTTATAAAAGGGGAGTGACAAAATAGTGAGTTTGGGAAACACTTGTGTGCCACTATTTTGGTTTTATCTCAATATAATTGTATTGTCTTTCTCTCTTATACCCATTAATTTTATTAGTAGAATAAATATTTTCGAAATTTGTCCCGTGGACGTAACCCAAACGTTTTGGGTGAACCACATAAAATTGCTGTTGTCAATATTTTACTCTGCTAATTTATTTTTATTTATCCGCTGTGCCTAATAATGTGTTGGAAAAAAAAAAAACATTCCCAAAATCTTCAGCATATATATAGATTACTTTTATCTTAAATTTTTTTTTATCACGCTTAACACTTCTTCTATTGAAAAAAAAAAATAGTTTATCAAAGTTGAATGAGTATATATGAGAATGGAACCTTCTCTTCACCTTTCTCTCTACTATTCCCTTTTATTTGTCCATAATTTTACAATAATTAAATATTCAAACCCTCCACCTATTATTATTCACCATTTATTAATTAAACTAAATCTAAAAATTATTCATTAAATTATGACTAAATTTAAAATTTATTACCTCACAAAATCGAATGCAAACTGCTTTATATATATATATATATATGAAAAAAAAAATATAACTTTAAATTGAACCTGAGATCTCCTATTGAAATAAAGATTTTTTATTTTTATTTTTTTACAGTTCTTAGTAAATTTGTAATTTTTAATATCTTTTATTGAAATAAATATTTTTCATATATATATATATATATATATATATATGCCCTACACCTCAGCCTATCTTATTTATTTTAACTTTAACAATATTGGCCTCTATCCTATATATAGGTATAGCCAGGAATTAAATTTATTAAAGTCAAAAATTATCTTCAATAAAATAATTTTAAAATTTTAAATATTTTAATAAAACTAATTTTTAATTAAAATATTTAAATATATTATTAAGATCAATTTTAATATAATTAATTGTTAATAGAGTTATTTAATGGAATTAATTTTGAAAAAAAAAATTACTAAGGATATTTTAAAAAATTTTCTAAATTAAATGGAGTTAATTTGACGCACCTATTATATGCTGCCTATGCCTCTCTCTCTCTATAGATTACTTTCATCTTAATTTTTTTTTATTACGCTTCTAATGAAAAAAAGTTTATCTACCACAAAGCTGAATGAGTGTATATGAGAATGGAACCTTCTCGTCACCTTTCTCTCTACTATTCCCTTTTATTTCTCCATAATTTTACAATAATTAAATATTCAAACCCTCCACCTATTATTATTCACCATTTATTAATTCAACTAAACCTAAAATTTATTCATTAAATTATCGCTAAATTTAAAATTTATTACCTGATCACAATATCAAATGCAAACTTTTTATATATATATATATGAAAAAAAATATAACTTTAACTTGAACTTGAGATCTCCTATCGAAATAAAGATTTTTTTTTATACGGTTCTTAATAAATTTGTAATTTTTAACATCTCTTATTGAAATAAAGTTTTTTTTTAATAGATTTGTAATTTTTAATCTAATAAAATTATTGTTTTTTTTTTTTTGTTTATTTTTACTTTCACTATAAGAAATTAAGCATATTCAATCGTTGTGGTGGGAGTGGACGGGTCCGTTGGATATGGGAGGGAGTGAATTGCACTGCAAAAAAAAAATTGGCAACAATAGAGAGAACGGTTTTGGGGATTTTTTTTTTCTATTAAATCAAATTCTAATGTAATTTTTTTCTAAATGTTATATATATATATTTTATAGTATAAATGATAGTATTTTTAAACTGAAGATAAGTAATTAAAAATTAAGATTCACATAATTTTTTCATCACAAAATATATTAGCATTAAATATAAAACTTCAAAAAAAAAATATATTTAGAAATTTTACTTCCCAAGACTACATAGTTCTTTTTATTATTATAATAGAAAAATTTAGTATTGTTTATAATTTAAAAACTATGAAATTGATAAATAAAAAAGAAGTTTTTTAACGCATTTTTTTTTTTTTTGTGATGCATACTTTCGTCATTGAACTATTTGCCTCCAAAAATTAGGAGGAAAACTTTGCCTCGTCGTAATTTATATGGCAATATATAATATATTGTTACATATAGTGACACAAATTACTATTGTGATTTGTGACAACAGATATTGAGAATCACATGCGATTGAGAATTTTAATTAGAAACTCTACTCTTCGTCCAAATATATTGATAATATATATGCAAATTTTGAACAATAAAAGAAAAAGATATGATCGCGAACACCAAAATTCGAATACAAGTGAAGATAACCATGAAAATGTTGAACAAGCACAGAATGTGCAAGCTGTTTGAGTTAATCAATTTTCATATAATAATAAAATATATGTTTACATAATTAATCACCTATAATAATAATGGGATGATTAATTTTCATAATTAAATTTATATTTACAAAGATTAAACATAGCCGACTTAAGCCAGATGATTCTTACAATGAGATGAGCACTGAGTCACAAGCTACGAACCTAACTTTTATTTTTTTATTTTTTATTTTATTTTATTTTTCTAAAGCTTATTTGAATCACTGACCAATGCAAACTTTAAATTGCAGAAAACTAGGTTTAAACTGGAATTTGAAAGTGAAATTTGTGAACTATTAACAATATGGTTGATGCATATTCTGATTAAACCAACACAGAGTTTGAGATACCAGAAATTCCAATGAAGAAATGCAACAATATGGACAGTAACTTTGCCATATTGAACATCTAACCACAGAAAAGATGGGGTATCCCTCAACAAAGGCTACATTCCTGTATCTCCAATCTCCCTGTTGCTCGTCTTCTGGCATGTTACTCACCGCACCAGCAGCATAAACTCTATGCTTCAGTTTGATGGTTAGTCTTGCTTAAATTTCCAACCTTAGTCTTGGGATATTCTCGTCTGCTGTAAACATCTTGAAGTGTGATGAGTTCAGAACTAGACAGAATTTGAGATTTGGCAGTCTCAAATTCTGAAGGAAGACTGGCCATAAAATTCATAATAGCCATTTGTTCCCGCTGAGTTTGTAACTTCTTAATGTCTGTGTTGAGAGGCAATAAGACGGGTTGATTTCACCCATGGTCACTCAACTTATCACTTATCGCGCAAAAGTAACCGACTTTTTTTTTTCTTACTTAAATGTCACTGAACTTTTAACATTATTGCACAAAAGTCATGTTGACCGGAATCCGGCGACGACCCTTACCGGATTGATGACTTTTTTGCAAAAATGTTAAAAGTTCAGTAACATTTAAGTTGAAAAAAAAAGTTAATTACTTTTGCGAGATAAATGATAAGTCTAGTGACCGTGAGTGAAATTAATTTAAATGTAGCATTTGTTGAACTTATCAATCCGGCAAGAGTCGTCTCCGGATTCCGGTCAACATGACTTTTGTGCAATAATGTTAAAAGTTCGGTGACATTTAAGTAAGAAAAAAAAAGTCGGTTACTTTTGCGCGATAAGTGATAAGTTGAGTGACCATGTGTGAAATCAACCCGCAATAAGACATTTAACTCTGCATATACTTTGTTGAACTCCATAAAATGGGCAGTGAGAGATTTGGTCTCATATTTTTCAACACTGTAAAAAGCTTTACAGACATCATAAATGCGAGTAACATTTCCTTTACCCGAATATAAGAAAGCTAAATAATCCATTAATTCCTTAACATACTCACAGTGATCTACTAATCCTATCACATCATTTTCAATAGAATTAGTAATCTGTAAAAGCAACCGACCATCATCTCTAAGCCAAGTTTTATAAGTGATGGGTTCCTCAATTAAATGATCATCTTTCTCAACACTTCTTAAATAAATTCATATTCTCCTACTCCATTCTAGAAAATTAGACCCATTTAATTTATGCTCAGTAATTTTGGTGGGCATTGATAAAATTTCAGTCATACTGGATTTATTATCTTCACCAACCACCTTACCTGTTTCTGCCATTTAACTGCTAATCAAAAATGAATTCTAAAAATTTCCCAATACCAACAGCAAATATACCACCCGAAAAAAAATAACTACAAATATCCAAATACCCAATATCAACAGCAAATATAACTTCCGAACAGCCAAATATCCAAACACCCGAGACCCAATTTTTACTAAAATGTAACTTTAAAATTAAAGAACCTGATCTTCACAGCTCAAATAGGAAACGCAGAGAAGCCGGAAGAGAGAGCTGATCTCCACAGCTCCAATGGCATAAGCAGAAGAAAAAGGAAGAGGGAGAGAGACCTTTGGAGAGACCAGATGGGGAAACTGACACCACGGTCTGGTCGGAGACACCCAGGCGACGCCGGAGATGGGATCAGAGGACAAACGGACGCCGGAATCTCTCTCATGCGCCGGCGCGTGAGCTCCACTCGCCGGTCTTCTGGCCGCCGGACTTTGTGCGAAGGCTGGAAATCCTCCGGCGCTCCTTCTGAAGTCGGTGGTGAGGAGAATAGGTCACTGGAACTTAGTGACCTAAGTAGGCAGAACCACCCACTTGATGAAGAACACGGAGAGAAGAAGAAGAGAGCCCAGAAAACCCAGAAATACCTGATTTTCCAAACGAGCCTAAGGCTCTGATACCATGTAAGAAAACAAGTGTTCTTCTTCTTATTTATTTCTCAGTAATAGCATGAATTTATACACAAAATTTCTATTTAGAAAGTCAAGTATATCGGCTCCTACAATCACTGCTCTATCTACTCCTACAATTACGTTAGCCATAATGACAGTCTGTAACAGGTTGAATGATAAATAAGGCTTCTATATGCGATTGTTTAGGTAAAAATCACATATTTGAAGACCAAAAAAAAAACTGAGATAATGCACAGCAAGGGCAGAAAATATGGTAGATGAAATCATCCAAGGAACTTTCTTTACCCTGAAATTTAAAACATCTCAAAGAAAAGAAGTCATCAGGTCAACTGACCATTTGCAAATTCTAAAGAGAATATTGCAATTTAAGGGCTAACTTGCAATAAGGCATTAGAAAATACAAAAAATAGAAAATCAAGGGAAAATGTACTATTTTACCCTGGATGTTTGTCTTGAAATCCTGTTTTCCCCCTCAAGTTGTTTTTAGAGCAAAAGTGTCCCTATTTGTTGAAAACTATGCTACAATGTCCTTATAGTTGTTAAAAATGGTGCAAAAAAGGCCCATATAGTAGTTAAAATGCCACCATATTAGCACTCAGGAATTAATGAGTGGTTAAAACTGCATGCTAATCATTAATTTTTACTCACTTTTATGCACATAATTTTAGCTTATATTAGTACTTTTTACTTGTTTTGTGATTTTGGTCATTGTAGGGTTAAAGTGGTAAAAAATAAGTAAATTGGCGTTAAAAGAAAGTAAATTGGAGCAGCCATGAAAATTTAAAGAAAATTGGAAGCAAAGAGCTGATTTTGGACTTAGCATTGCCTAAAGCTAAGGGGTAAGGGCAAGCAGCTGTCTTGCCCAAGGCTAAAGAGAAACGCGACAATAGCTATCAGCTTCTACATTTTTAAGCCCGAAGTTGCCCTAGCTGCCAACTACTCTCAATCTGATTTTTAGGGATAATTAGGCTGCAATTAAAGAGATAAAAGGCAGCATTTTTGAAAAGATAATATTACATTTTATATTTTTATTTTATTTTGCAATTTGGATAGGAATTAAAGACATTCCTAACTTATCTAGGTTTTTTGTTTATATAGCTAGGGAAAAACATGAAGAAAGGTTCTGTTCTACTACTTCTTCATCTGAGTTTTTCTCAAGGCTGTAATAGGTAGTTTAATTTCTTAATTTAATTTAATTTAATTTTTACTTTAATGATGTGTGGCTAAATTTAATTTTTCTAGTTAAAGATTAATTTAAAGCCAGGTTTTAATTCACCGTGAGATTATTGTGCTTATTGATTGTTCTTAATTTCATATGATGTTCATGTTATTTATTGAAATTTAGAGAAACTATATCTCGATTGTTATTTATTTTATGTTCAATGAGGCGCCGTTGTTCATTTAATTAAATAACATACTGCTAGTTGAGTTTGCTGAATCCATAATTGTTTAGTGAAGTCGATAACAAGTGACAATCAGTGTAGCTTCCTCACAAGGGCTGTTACATTGAGTAAATGCATGATTTGGTCTAAATCGGTCTCGCATAAGGTCGATTGGCTTATGTTAGGTCTTTCTATTCCTTAATGCTGTCAATAAATTAAATTCTTTCGCGTGTTAAGGGTTATTTATTGGCTAGGAATTAATTACAGTCTTATTTGATTGATTCATTAATACGAAAAGATTAGGTCGGGAGCGCGAAGCCGACGGCTATAATTGGCCCATTATTTGATTTTTAGATTTACTCTTTCATCAATGATCGATTGAATTAATCCTGCGTTGTGAATATCTTTAACTGGAATCTATCATCTATTGAATTTCTTTTAATCAATTTACTGCTTCTTTGTTTATTTCTTTTAATTCAGTATTTTTAAATTTTTGGTGTATGAAAACTTTCCCTTTTTATTTTTATTTTTAAAAATCTGGTTATTGAGAATTAATTTAGTGCTACTTTCTGTGGATTCGACCCTTTCTTGCCCTATTTACAATTTATTTGATAGGATAATTGAGGTATTTATTTTTGGTGGCTTCGACACCCTTCAAATTTTGACGCCGTTGCTGGGAACTAGTCTAACTTGATTTAATTTGTTAATGACCAGGTCTGAAATTTTGGGAGAAATTTAGTTTGATTCGGAGATTGAAAAAACAGCCCAGAGACTAAGGAAGGAGACAAAATTACACAAAGGACTTGCTGGAACTTCTTCTAAACAGCAACAAGAGGAAGAAGAAGCTAATTTTACTAAATTTCAAGCCGAAGAAGAAGAAGAAGTAGAAATGGCAGAACAGACCTTAAGAGAGCTTAATGCACCTCCTTTAAACCAGCAGCCCTTGTGCATAACTTATCCAGCTTTGGACACTGCTTTTGAACTAAAATCGGGGCTAATTCACTTACTTCCCATTTTTCGTGGCTTAGAAAACGAAGATCCTCATAAGCATTTGAAGGAATTTCATGTGATTTGTTCAGGTATGAGACCACAAGGAGTTACTGAAAAATAAGTGAAATTGAGGGCCTTTCCCTTTTCATTGGCTTCGGCAAAGGAATGGTTGTTGAATTTACCATCAGGAACAATCACAACATGGACTGATATGTTGAGAATGTTCTTAGATAAGTTTTTTCCAGCCTCCCGAGCTACTGTAATTCAGAGAGAAATAAGTGAAATCAGACAAAAAGATGTGGAGTTACTTCACGACTATTGGGAAAGATTTAAGAAATTATGTGCAAGCTGTCCCTAACATGGAGTTACTGATCAGTCCCTTATTCAGTATTTTTATGAAGGTATGTTGAGCATGGAAAGGAAGATGATAGATGCAGCAAGTGGGGGAATCCTCAATAATAAAACCCCAGCACAAGCCCGTGAGTTGATACAAAACATGGCAGCCACTTCCCAACAGTTTGAAAGATATCAAGACCCCCCAAGAAGAGTACATGAGGTAAATTTTTTTTCCATTGAAGATAAACTTAATGCTCTAACTGTTCTTGTACAAAATATGGTTGTAGGTACATTTTCACAAGCAAGGGTGTGTAGAATATGTGCATATACTGGATATCCAACAGATATGTGTCCCACACTTCAAGATGACTCACAAGAGCAAGTGAATGCGATGGGTGGATATTCTGGACAGCCCTATAGGAAGCATGATCCTTATTCCAACACATACAATCCGGGGTGGCGGGATCATCCCAACTTAAGCTATGGAGTAAGGCAGCAAAATTCACAACAATAATTTTAACCAAGGCAACCACAAAAGCCCTCTCAACTAGCTCCTAAACAAGGTATGAGTATTGAAGACATTGTTCATTCTTTAACCAATAATATGTAAGATATTCAGCAGCATGCAAAGAAATCAGATTCAAGAATTCAAAATTTGGAGACACAAATGAGCCAAATAGCACAATCTTTGAGTAGAATAGAGTCCCAAGGATGTTTTCCCTCACAAACTATAGAAAATCCAAGGCAAAATGCGTGCACAATTGTTCTAAGGAATGGAAAAGAGCTAGAACAGCCCCTACCCAAGGAAAAAAATCAGAAAAAGCCAAGGGAAGTAGAGAGAGAGAGGCAAAAACTGCGCATAAGGTGCAGCACGCAAGTAAGAATTCAGAATATCCCCCTGTTTTAGTTGTGCAGCCTCCATTTCCTGAAAGGTTAGCTAAATCTAAAAAGGAAAAGGAGGAAAAAGACATCTTTGAGACATTTCATAAGGTTGAGGTAAATATTTCTTTGATTGATGCTATTAAACAAATACCGAAATATGCGAAATTTCTTAAAGAGCTTTGTACTAACAAGAAAAAATAGGTTGTCTATGAGAAAATTACTGTGAATGAAAATGTTTCAGCTATTATTCAAAGGAAAATGCCCAAAAAATGCAAGGATAAAGGTATGTTTTCTATTTCCTGTAAAATTGGCGATTTAATTGTTAAAAGAGCTATGTGTGATTTAGGTGCATCTATAAATGTGATACCTAAGTCTATTTATACCTCTTTAAATGCTAGACCCTTAGAAGAAACAGGAATAGTCATTCAATTGGCCAATAGGTCAATAATTTATCCTGAAGGATTGTTAGAGGACGTGTTGGTTCAGGTTAATGGTCTAATTTTTTCTGCTGATTTTTATGTGATCAACATGGACGATGAAGGAAATTCAGGTGATTCGGCTGACATTTTATTAGGTAGGCCATTTCTTCAGACAGCTAGAACTAAAATTGATGTATACAAAGGTACTCTTACCATGGAATTTGATGGTGAAATAGTGCAATTCAATATGTATGATGCTATGAAATATCCATGTGAGATGGCTTCTGTATGTGGAATTGATGTTATTGAACCATTGACTCAAAATATGTTTGAAATGAGTGGGACTGATAAGTTACAGGTTGCTTTAAATAAAAATGTTCATATGCACAGATTTGATGCAGTGGAAGAAGAACTGAATATTGAAGAAGAACTACAAGAAGTAGTGATGGAATTGGAGGCTTTGAAACCGGTGGTACGTGCGTCTAATCCTTTGGAGTTAACTAGCACTAACATAATGCTTTTACCATCTGTGTGGCTGGCACCAAAATTGGAGCTTAAGGTGTTGCCCAACCATTTGAAGTACGTTTATTTGGGTGAGGAGAAAACACTCCCAGTGATAATTTCAAATAAGCTGAAGCCTAAGGAAGAGAAGCTACTAATCCAAGCTTTGAGAGAGCATAACGAGGCAATTGGATGGACCATTGCCGATATAAAAGGCATAAGTCCCTCTACTTACATGCACAAGATTCATTTAGAAGAAGATATTAAGCCCAGTAGGCAAGCACAAAGAAAGTTGAACCCACCAATGATGGAAGTGGTAAAGAAGGAAATATAAAAGATGTTGGATGCAAGAGTGATATACCCAATTTTGGACAGTAACTGGGTGAGTCCAGTCCAAGTCGTACCCAAAAAGACAGGAATTATGGTTGTGGAAAATGAAAATGGAGAGATAGTGCCCACCGGAGTCCAAAAAGGGTGGAGGGTTTGTATAGACTACAGAAAGTTGAACGCCTCTACTAGAAAAGATCATTTTCCACTTCCTTTTATTGATCAAATGCTAGAAAGACTTGTTGAGAAATCTTTTTACTGTTGTCTTAATGGTTATCCAGCCCCCTAACTAGGATTTTCCCTTTGAAATAATGTATGACGCCAGTAATCATGCAATAGGGGCTTTCCTTGGCCAAAGAATTGAGAAAAATCCACATGTGATTTATTATACTTCAAGAACACTAGATAGTGCCCAAAGCAACTACTCAACAACTGAGAAATAACTCTTAACTATTGTTTTTGCTTTAGAAAAATTTAAACAATATTTGTTGGGTACTAAAGTAATCGTTTTCTCTGACCATGTAGCTTTGAGATATTTGCTGATAAAGAAGGAAGCTAAACCACGTTTAATCTTGAAATTAGAGACAAAAAGGGGTCTAAAAATTTAGTGGTAGATCATCTCAGTAGATTGTTGTTAAATGGGGACACATTACCTATAAATGATGATTTTTCGGATGAACATTTATTTGCCATAGCAACTAACAACCCCTGGTATGTTGATATCGTGAATTTCTTGGTTACAGGTGCTATCCTTGCAGACTCTTCCAGATTTGAGAAGGACAAGTTGAAGAGAGATGCAAAAATTATGCTTGGGATGAACCTTACTTGTGGAAATACTGTTCTGATCAAATTATTCGACGATGTGTTCCTGACAATGAAGTGCAGTCTATCTTGAAATTCTATCACTCCGAAGCGCGTGGAGGTCATTTTGGTCCGAAAAGAACAGCCCAAAAAGTTTTAGAATGTGGTTTGTTTTGGCCTCATATATTTAAAGACGCATATTTATACTGTAAGTCTTATGACAAGTGTCAAAGAACAGGTAATCTAGGACACCAAGATCAAATGCCACTCGCACCTATATTAATTTGTGAAATATTTGATATGTGGGGCATTGATTTCATGGGTCCTTTTCCTTCTTCTTTTGCAAATACTTATATTTTTCCTGCAGTAGATTATGTTTCTAAATGGGTCGAAGCTAAGGCCACACGGACTGATGATGCCAAAACTGTTGTAAATTTTATCAAAATTAATATATTTTGTAGGTTTGGCATCCCAAGGGTGCTCATAAGTGACAGAGGGACACACTTTTGTAACAAAATTATGGATGCATTGCTGAAAAAGTATGGAGTTACACATCGATTATTGATTGCCTGTCACCCCTAGACCAGTGGACAAGCTAAAATTTCCAACTGGGAAGTCAAATCTATACTGTAGAAGACGGTGAATCCAAATAGAAAGGACTGGAGTTTGAAGCTAGAAGACGCTCTTTGGGCTTATACGACTGCTTATAAGACAACTATCGGTATGTCTCCGTATCAACTGGTGTATGGAAAACCATGCCACTTACCGATAGAGTTGGAGCACAGAGCATTTTGGGCTATAAAGAGATACAACATGGAGTTAGATGCAGCAGGTGAGAATCATAAATTAGAGCTCTAGGAACTGGAAGAATTAAGAAATGAAGCATATGAGAGTTCCAAAATTTACAAAGAGAAAACCAAAAGGTTCCATGACAAAATGATTTCTAGGAATGAATTTCAAATAGGTCAAAAAGTTTTATTATTTCATTCACGTTTGAAATTATTTCCAGGGAAATTAAGATCTAGATGGTTAGGACCTTTTGTTGTTATTAATGTTTTTGCTCATGGTGCAGTTGAAATACAGAGTTTGGAGAATGGTAAAATTTTTAAGGTTAATGGACATCGCCTCAAACCCTTTTATGATGTGTTTTTAGCTGAAAGAAATGAAGAGACTCAGTTGGCTTTGCCTGGAGGGAAGGTTTAAACTCAGGAAAACAAAGACGCTTTTGGGACGCAACCCAATACTTAGCCTTGCCCAAGGCTAACGTGTTACTATTTAGATTTAAATTTTAATATTTAATTTTATTGCACTGCCTTCTTCTCCTTCATTTTTTCATATGGCTGACCTAATTTCTCTTTGAACTTACAGGTAATATTGGCAACTAATTGGCAATTTCGAAGATTGGAGCATTGAATAATTTTTCAGCAAATTGGGTTTAAGGGATATGGCTGCCTAATGTTATTATTTAATTTTTATTCTTTTTTACCTGGTTTTACATGGATTGAGCAGTTAATGGTGGTTTCAATTGGAAATTAACTTGTTACTGACCTAATTTTATTGCAGGCTATTTTTGTTATAGGCTTACTGGGTTATGTTATAATGTGTGGGCCTTTATATGCAAATGAGTTTTAATTTAATTACTTGTGATATTTTATTATTACCCATTTGCCCAATTACCCATTTACCCAACCAAATTAATTTACTACTTTTAAATTTCTCATCTCAGGGAATTGCAACCACCGCCCACCTCCTATTAGAGCCAAACCGTCGCTGCTGACGACCACCCAGCATGCCATTGCCGCTGCAAGCCCACAGCCTGTCGTCGCGCATCAGTCACCATCACACCGACAGATTCGCATCCAGTCCATCGTCGCGCATCAGCCCCTTCCTCGCACCCGCAGATCCACGATTAGCACAACCACCGCCGGCAGCCACCAACCTCTTCCGTAGCCTACCGACGCGCAACCACCAGCAGCCACGCAACAACAGATCGGGGTTTCCACCCCTTCGCACCATCGATCTCCACCGCAAAGCCACCAAATCACCGCACCTCGTCATCATCGCGCGCAGATCCCTCATCGACCGTCGATTAGTGACCACCCATCAAGATCCGCCGCCGTCGCATGCTCCATCATGGTCCGACTAAAATGCCAAGCTCCTCCAAAGCCCAGACGCGGCAAATCCGCAACACGAGACGACACACCGCCGCAACCGACTCACGAACACACCATTGCACACCTGTAGACACCGGGTCCCGAGCAGCCTAGATCAGGATTACCCAATGATGAAATTAAATGTGTCTGTTTATAGGCAAAAATGAAAGTTGCAAGTGACGATTTCCTTGTCGGATTGATTTATTATAAACAAATAAAAATGTATTTTAAAAATGTTGTAAAAAATTATTTTGAGACAAAAAGGGATGTTTTGAAATTATAGTTTTTTTTAGAATTTTTTTTTTTAAAAAAAAGGTTTGCGAGTGTCGGGGTGTGGCAGCGCGCTGGGTGACGTGCCGTGCCCAGCGCGCGCGCTGTGCGCGAGCGACGGCCTACGCGTCACTCGCCCCTGTGCGCCCGATTTTGCCCCCGACAGCATTTTTGGCCATTTTGGCTTTTTTTTTCTTCATTTTTAATGCTTTTTCCTTCATTTTTTTCATGGAATTTAATTCTAAAACCTTTTATTTTCCAACCTTTCAAATTTTTCAGTTTTTGTGGTTATGAAAATTAAATTGATTTTAATTTCTTCAATTAAAATTTGAAATTTTTGGGGAGGTATAAAATGATTTTTAGAGAGAAAATTAAGGGGGATTTTTCTTTAGAATTTTTTTCTTCTTCTTCTTCATCTTTCTTCAAAAAGCAAATTCTCTCCATTTTCTAAAGGATTTTCCAGGATAACTCTCAAAGCAAAAAAGCGTAATTTTTGTTTTTGGAAATTTTCTTCCTTTTTATTTAACAATTTTTACCTTGAGACAAATAAATTAATTGTTTGTTTTTGAGTTAAAATTTCTTTTTAATATTTTACTTTTCTAATATTATTCCTACAAATCAAGAAAAGGAATTGGATCGTTTACCTTCATTTCATCAAGCAAAATTTTGAGGGTAAGCATTCTTGGTTTAATTTTTCATTCAATTTTTATTTACGATTAAGTAGTTATCATGTAAATTCTTTTAGATCTATTATTTTTTGCTTCTTATTTTTTGGGTTCTTATTTAATTGTTCATATTATTATTATTATTATTATTATTATTATTATTATTATTATTATTATTATTATTATCCTTTTGTTCTTTATTTGATTATTCATATTTTGTTTCTATTTTTTATGATTATCATTATCATCATTGTTGTTCAATACAATTATTGTTATTTTTATTGGTATTATTATTTGTCATGTTTTAATATGTTATATTTATTTTATTTCTTGTTACTCTTGCATGTTTATTTGATTATTCATATTCCTTGGTTGTTATTGTGTTTTATTATTATTATTATTATTATTATTATTATTATTATTATTATTATTATTATTATTATTGTTGTTGTTGTTGTTATTGTTGTTGTTGTTGTTGTTATTATTGTTATTATTACTACTATCATTATTATTATTTTTATTATCCCTGTTTGTTGTTATAACTTGTTACTAGTATTATTGTTATTATTATTTTATACTTTCTCATGCATGTTGAATTGTTAATTTGTTAAGTTGCATATTTTTATTATGTCATTTAATTAACTTGTCACACATGATGCATTTTTTGTTTGCTTTATTTATTTTTTTTATGTTGTATGTTTAAATTCATTTTTTATTACTAACTTCACTTTTATTTGTGTTTTTTTTTTTAATTTTCAATACTTATTTTTATGTGTGAGTATTTTTCCATACCAAGTGGGAGCCCAGGGAGATTTGGAGATGCTTTCCGGGTGGATTTGCCATTCTTTAGTTTTTTTTTATTATTTTTGGGTTTATTGTATTTTTATTATGTAATTTTTAATAAATTTATTTTCTCATGCACGTTAATAAAAAAAATCACAAAAATATTTCTATTAAACTAACTTGGGTTTTTTTTTAATAAAAATGGGACCAATGTCCTAGTTTCTTCCATCCCAAAATAAATTGTCACATTAAAATTATTTTCTTTAAATATGCATGTGAGGACCAATGCCCTCATCTTTAACAACTAGCCGGTTTTATGTATGATTTATTTTTTATTTACAATAGGGGTTGTATTCTGCCCCTAGTTTTGTTGTAATTTATTTTGCTTTCATTTACTTTATTTACCGCTTTCATTATGTGATCAACCTGCGTTTTAATTAAATTGCATTAAATCGAATGAAAAATGGGATGAAACGTTAAATTCAAAACTCAATTATAAACTTAACCAAGGTGTGAATAAATTGAAAGTCCCGAACTTTTCATGGTCTTTGGGCTCAATGAGGCGAGAGGGCCACCTCAATGTTTTATTGGGGTGGGGCCTCCAAGACACCTCTTGTGTCCTGAAAAAGGCCCAACTTGCATAGTCCTAGGCTCCACGAGGCCATCCTAATGTTCTATTAGGATGGGGCCTCCAAGACCCCTCTGCCTTGCCCAAAATGGACATAGCAGCGCTGTCTTAGGTTCACTGAGGCTAAATGACCTTTCCCAATGTTTTATTGCGTGGCGACTCTAAGAAACCTCCTTGTTACCCAAAATGGATGCACTTGTAATTTCTTACAAGTTTTTATGAATCTCATCCCGAAAGCCCTAAAAACGGGCGCCCCGAGGTTTGGCGTGCGTCACAGTGGCGACTCCACTGGAGACAAAGAGGCTTTCCTTCGAAAGTACCTTGGCTAAAATTTACAATTGAGTTTTAATTTAAAAATTTCATCCTTTTTCGAAACTGCATTGCATCCATGCTAAAGCCTTAGATTACGCTAGCTTGGTCCCTTTTCTAGCCCCGGTGCATTCCCAAAGCACGACCCTACGTTCACTCAATGTGGAAAAGTGTTAAGGATAATCACCAGCCCAAGCCTCGTACCTTATAGTATATCAAATGGAGACCCAATCGGTCATTATGCTCGTGATGAGCTTGACCCATTGGCAGGGACCATGCTTGGGTAGCCCTAAAGTATCACTACCTTTGACCAAAGCTCATGTAATGGCAATAGATGCTTTCACTAGGTGAAATATACCATCCGTCATATATTGGACAAAATCAGTTAAATTAAATGGTATTTCATCAAAGGCTTTCATGCCTCGGTGGGCCCATCTTTATTTAATTGAGGTGTTTAAATACATAATGGCCAACCACCCATACGTATGTGTATTAGGCAAGAGATGTTATGCTGCCGGTTTTTCACCGTGCACCATACGCGTCCAATGGCTGGCAACCCTTGGATAAAGCCCACCTAGGAAAGAGACTACACTACCTCATGTGTGAAAGAGATAAGGTTGGAAGGATCTATCTGCTTGCATGTGTTTGTCTATGCTACATCAGCACGACCATGCATTGCATTTCAATCATGCATCATCCTAACGAGGTGTATTTTGCAGCTATCATAGATTTGTCCAGGTGGTTTAGAGGTCATGACGTTCGGCTAAGAAGGATTCCACTCTTTGGATTACCAGAGCTAGTGTCAGATTAGAGTTCAGATTCTCTTTCAGAAGGTAGTGAGATATTGTCTTCCGAGTCATCAGCTGATACAAGTATGACTAATCAATCAAGTGGGTCTGATGCAACCCGGGCAATGATCGCTGAAGAGGTAGGGAGGAAAATGGAAGAGTTTGAGGCTAGAATGATGGCGATGATGGGCAACTTGGCTCCTACCCTAGCCCCACTTGCTGGGCCACAAGTTGCTGCTCCAATTAGGGGGCAAGATGAACAAGGGCTGTAAGAGAGGATCCCCCAGCGGTAGTTGACCCACCTGCTATTGAGCCAAGAGCGCCAAAACCTGTAGAGCACAGAGAAGGCCCTAAATCTGAGGTTGACTTATGGGAGGAGCAAGAGGAACAGATGCTAGCAAAGGGGAAGTTGCCCAAGCTGGAGGATGCGATGTGGAGGAAGATGGAGGAGAAGTTTAAGGCCATGACAAGGATGTTTACGGTAGGAAGGAGAATGAACCCCGAGGATCGGGAGCTAGATGGGGATGATCTGATCCCCCAGAACTTCAAAATGCCTAATATTCCCAAGTATGACGGTACTTCTGACCCTGCTGCACACATTAAGCAGTATTCATTGGTCATGAAGGGAATGACTCTGATAAGGAAGCAGAAGATAGAATAATTTTGCCTGAGTCTCATGGGGGCTGTCATTGACTGGTACCACAGGCTGGACAGAAGGTCCAAAGAAGACCGGGACTTATTGACCGAAGAGATCCCAAAGTAATATAATTGCGGTACTCGAATGGAGGTCACATTGAAAGATCTAGAGCTGCTACAGTAGAAGGCTAGGGAGTATTTTCATGAGTACCTCACTCGATAGAGGAACCGAGTTATGGAGATGAAGCGCAAACCTGACACTCCTGACCAGATTTAATTGTTCATTCGGAATGCCAGCCCATACCTGAGAGATGGACTGAAAATGAAGAGGTTGAAAGATTGGGAGTCCTTAAAGGACATTGCTATAGAGGCAAAGGGAGAATATATGGCCAGGAGGGAAAACGGTGAGGCTTATGCCAAGAAGGGCTACAACAATCAAGGTGCAACCAAGTTAACTAGTTCCAGCAGTGGTAACAGAAGTGGGAAGACAGCTGAGGTGTCAGCAATAGGTGTGAATCAGAGGTACTTCTCAAATTCGGGCAGGCGGCCTTTGTCATGGGTATTAAAAAGATTGATAAAGGAGGGGAAGTTACAACCCCTGCCACCCAGGCCAACTAGGACCCAAGGGCAGCCGGGGCATAAAGGGAACAAATACTGTGCCTTTTACCAACATACTGGGCATCTAACAGACAATTACTTCAGGCCAAGGCACCAGATTTAGGATCTGATCGATAGTAAGCAGATCACTAATCTTGAAAAGAGGGAGAGTAAGAAGAAGTCCAACTACAATGTTGTGCCACCACCTGTCTTTATGATTGGGTCAAGCCTACCTAAGTGGTATGTCTTGTAGGATTTATATGTAAATGATTACGTTGCTATCACTCACCCTAAGGCAAGTGAGGAAGGGATGCCCGTGGCGGCGATAGACTATTGGTCCACTAGTGAGAGTGGAGAAGAAGATGAAGACGAGAAAGATGGAAAGTTCACGGATCCCTGGGATTCAAATGAGGAGGAAAGAGTTAGGGCTATGACAAGAAGCGGAAGAGTGGTCCCAGAAGTTGAGAAGTCGCAGGACTCAGTACAAGCACCTGCAGAGAAGAGCCGGAAGAAAATCTCATAGTAAAGCAGTTGAAAAAGACCATGGCTTAAATATCTATTTAGGATCTTTTAAGGCAATCCCCATCCCACAGACAGAAGTTGGTTGAATCTTTAAGTGAGTCCACTGTGGCCACCACAATTTCTCCATCAGAGCTATTAGATCTTGTTAAAGGGGGATCAAGGGAGAGATTGGTGTTTTCTGAGGCAGATTTACCAGTTGAGGGCCGTAATCACAATAGGCCACTGTACATCAAGGTGCCAATTAACGACAAGCACACCGCTTGTGTTATGGTTGATGATGGTTCATCCATAAATGTTTGCCCTTTGGTGGCACTGCAGGCTTTAAGGCTAAATGAAAACATCCTGAGAAAGTCTGATTTAACTATCACAGCCTACGACAATTCTCAGACACAAGTGTCGGGAACATTTAGAGCTCTGGTCAGGACTGGGCCTATTGAGACGAAGACAGAATTAGTGGTCTTGCCTATCCCAGCGAATTTTTTAGCTCTACTTGGAAGGCCATGGTTCCATAAATTGGGGGGAGTGCCGTCTACCCTACACTAGATGATCAAGATACCACATGAAGGAGAGGTGTTGACTATTAAAGCGGCGAGATAAAACCAAGTGTCTGCCTTAGGGATCTCTAACTAGCCATTCAGTTGTTTTCATATATCGGTGATAGGAGAAGAGCAGGGTTTAACAGATAGCCTTCAAGTGGTGAATATGATGAAGAAAATGCATTTCCTCACAGGGGTTGGTCTGGGTAAAAATTCGCAAGGGCTGCAGTTTGCTATCTCAACACAAGGCTAGAAAGATCGGAAGGGTCTGGGCTACAAAGGAGAGCATGGCAATAAGAAAATATCAGAGAAGATTCCCCATATTTCAGAGAGTTTTGTTCCTGCATCCTCGATCTGTGCTTACACTGGAGAGGAAGAGCCTCAGTGGGTAGATGGGAAGATCATTCCAGGTTTTGAAATCTTTAATGATGTCTTTGATTGGGATGTTGGAGTTATCAAGTCTGCAGAGAACTTCTGGGATGAAGAAATTATGGCTCAGTGCAGTGTTTGGGATAGGGATGGGTCTGAGGAGATTGTCATCGATAAGCTATTAGCTACCAGGCTAAAGGGGAAAGGGAAGATGGTACATCCAGAGCTAAAGATTGAATATTTGAAGATTTCACCGGAAGTAGTTGAAAAACCTCCATGAAGCCAAGAAGTCAAGTAGCATTCGGCTGCAACATCGGCATCGATAGAAGATAAAGATAATAGTTACTTAGATAGTCTTTTTATGTCATAACTTTTTAATGACAATGTTAATGTTTCTGGTTATATTAATGAGATGAATAACTTTGCTTACTTGTGTGATGTTTCTGATGATTTCATTTCTCATGATCATAAACATGATGCATTCATTTTTGACATTAACTCAACTAGCATGACTGCATTTAATCTCGGAACTTTGGAAAACCCAAAGAAAATTTTGATAGCATCAGACATAACTCCTGAGGAGAGGTTAAAATTTGAGAGAATTTTGAAAAAATATGAAAAAGTCTTTGCCTCGACCTACGAGGACATACCGGGAATTGATCGAGATGTCACTGAACAGGCCATCCCAATTTACCCAGAGTCTAAACCAGTCAAGCAAAAGCTCAGAAGACTTAGACCAAAATGGGCGCAAAAGGTGAAAGAAGAGATCCATAAGCAGATTGAGGCTAAGTTCCTAATAGAGGTTCAATACCCAACATGGTTGGCTAATGTAGTTCCTGTGGCTAAAAAAGATGGAAAGGTTCGAGTATGTGTGGGCTATCGGGACCTGAACAAAGCCTGTCCGAAGGAAAATTTCCCTTTGCCTCATATTGATGTGCAGGTAGATAGTGACGCTGCTTGTATAATGTACAGCTTCGTAGATGGGTACGCAGGGTACAATCAAATTCTCAACAGGATCGTGGATTGAATCAAGATAGCTTTCATCACTGAATGGGGTACATTTGCTTACCGGATTATGCCTTTCGGATTAAAAAATGCAGGAGCAACTTATCAAAGAATGGCCACCAGAGTTCTCAATGATTTGATCCATAAGGAGGTGGAGGTGTATGTTGACGACATGATGATCAAGTCAGCTACTAGAGAGGGTCATTTTGAGGCTTTAGAAAAGTTCTTTCAAAGGATCAATAAGTATAATCTGTGCCTCAATCCCAAGAAGTGCATCTTTGGGGTTACCTCGGGTAAGCTATTGGGCCATGTGGTAAGCCAGAGAGGAATTGAAGTAGATCTTGACAAGGTCAGAGCCATTAGAGAGATGCTGGTACCTCAGAAAGAAAAGGAAGTTAGAAGTTTTCAGGGAAAACTTCAGTACATTAGCTGGTTTATCGCCAAGCTAGCTTTAGCATTGATAACTTCAATATAGTACTTAGTTTTGATGGTGTTTTTATATGATTTTTTGGTGTTTAGTTATGTTTTTGTGTCATGTTTTGTTTCCTTTAGGTTAATTTTATTAATCTTAGTCAAATTGGAATTTTGATGCATTATAGATAGTTTTTGATGGATTTTGATTTGTCTTTGCAGGTGTGGTTCTAGGTACTCACGGTCACAATGAAACTCATTGTGACCGTGACATAAAGAGAAGTTGAAGACAGAGTAGACTTAGAGGGGTCACGGTCACAATGGATTTCATTGTGACCGTGACATAGCAAATGTTTGGACAGAATGCAAGTATGAAGCATGTCACGGTGGCAATCTATTTCATTGTCACCGTGACATAAAAATCATTAAGGCAGAATTGGAGCAGCACGTACTTCACGGTGTCAATGAAGTTCATTGTCACCGTGACATAATTATTTCCTGGACAGAAGCAAAAATTGAAGACCTCTTCATTGTCACCGTGACCCCTCTCCTGTGCGTGAAAGGAAATTGAAAATCTCGACTCTACACGGTGACAATGAATTTCATTATCACCGTGACCCCTCTGGAACTATAAAAATGCACTTTTCTGTTTGGCTAGGGTTTCAAATTTTTTAGTTAGTTTTTGATTTTAGTTTGGCGGCTGAGATTTTCTGAGTTATTTCTTCTGTTCTAAACTTCAGTTTTCAATCTTGTTTTGAGTTTTCAATTAGAAATTAAGAGTAATTTTCATTAGATACATAGTTTAATTTCCAGAGATCGTTATTTTTAGTTTTCCAGAATTTTAGTTTAATTCTCCATTGAAGATCCAAAGAAGAAGATCGAAGAACTGGGATTCAACTAGGATTTCTACCTCAATGAATTTCTGGGTTTATTCTTTCCTTTATTCTTTTGATTTTGTAATGGATCGTGAGTAGTCTTTTAGTTGTTTGGGGGATTTCTAAACCCCCTATCCTTGATGTGAATTCTAAACATATTTTATTTCACTAGTTATTATTGTTAAATCATGAGATGTATATTTTCAAGTTAATTTCCTGTTTTGATGAATGAATTAATTCATGTATCTTAATTGGTTATTGAATTGTATGATTGAATGTCATGATAAATTATCTTCAGATTTTCTATCATGTTTGCTGTATCATTTGGACTGCTCCGGAATGGGAATCCATATGTGCATGTTTTCATGGTTCAAGATTGGAGTGATGAGTGAAATAATTAGGTTTTGGGTTGTTTGGCTCCGGAATGGGAAAGCAAACCGAACTTAGGATTTTAGACCCGTGATTAGGCTAGTTGTATGACTTGCTCCGGAATGGGACGTTATGCAATTAGAATAGCTTGCTCCGGAATGGGATGCTTGGGTTAAGAGGGTTATCCCGATTTCGTTCATATATGTTTCCTTTATGTGTTTTGATTCATATTTGGGTATGGGGTGGATGAGTGAACCTGAACAACACTTTTCTATATTGAGATCTTTGCTTGTTATCAATTTTTATCTTTGCTAGTTTTTACTGTCATCTTAATTTGTTTTTGCTTTGTTAACTCATTATAGTTTATTAATTTATTTGTTCTAGTAGTCATAATTAAATCAATTCAACAACTGGGAATTCTTTAGCATACATTTAAGTGTCATAACTTGCATACACAGTCTCTTGGGTACGATAACTCGGAGTCTTAAAAATACTCCATTATATTACTTGCCGATTCAATACACTTGCTGAGGTCGCGTCAAGTTTTTGGCGTCGTTGCCGGGGACTGGCGTTGTTTTAAGTTTTGATTATTATTTGTATGTGTTTTTCTTTTTATTCTATTTTATTTTTATTTTTGTTTATTCTTTTCAGGTAGTTGTTGTGGTGCATGAGCAGATTGAGACAGGAACAAATAGCACCCTACGATCCTGAAATGGAGAGGACTTTGCATCAACGAAGGAGAGCCAACAGAAATAATAACATGGAAGACAATCCTCTTCCTATTGGTGAAGTTCCTCTCGAGAACGAACAAGTGCCGAGGGCACAAAATGAAAATCTGGGGAATTATAGAGAAGAGGTCCCGAGGCAGAGGACAATAAGGGATTATGTAGTACCAAGATGGAATGAGGATGATCGGACGATTGTGCTGCCAAGGGGAGTGCAGTTTGAGCTTAAACCAGCCACCATTAATATGGTACAAAGGAATCAGTTTACGGGTTCAGAAGTGGAAGATCCCGCACAACACTTAGACATATTCTTAGAGGTCAGTGATACGGTTCAGATTCCTAGAGTGTCATCTGACTCGATAAGATTAAAGTTGTTCCCTTTCACATTGATTGGAAAAGCACGTGAATGGTTGCAAATGCTACCTCGACAGTCGATTAGATCATGGGACCAGTTACAGGAGAGATTTTTGATGAGATTCTTCCCTCCAACAAAGACTGCAAATATCCGTAACAGTATATTGGGTTTTAATTAAATGAGTGAGGAGCTGTTTCATGAAGCCTGGGAAAGGTTTAAAAGGCTGTTGAGAAGATGTCCTCACCATAAGATAGCCATATACCACTTGATGACAACATTTTATTCTGGGGTTACACCACAGACAAGATCTTTATTGGATGCTTCATCAGGAGGGTCATTCATGAATAGACTACCAGAGGAAGCTTTTCATCTGTTAGATGAAATGGCGGCGAATGATGCTCAATGGTCTAATCCTAGGTCAGTTCCGAAAAGACAAGGGATACACGCTGTGGATGAGGTGTCGATGCTGAAGGCACAGATTGAGTCCACGAGGAAGGAGATGAGTAGTCTGAAGGTGCAGAATGTAGCTTCTGTGGCTCAAGAGAGTAGATGGTATGAAAGTGGGCAATTTGGTCAAGAGAGTGGGGCAATGGGAGATATAAATGCCATAGGAGATTACAGAAGGAATGACCCCTATAGCAACACATATAATCCGGGCTGGAGAAATCATCCAAACTTCTCTTGGAAGGAGGGAAATCCAAATGCTTCATCCTCTCAACCACAAGTTAGACCTCCCTTCAACCAAAACACTCATCAGAACCAAGGGCAGCCGTATCAACAACCATATCCACCCCATCACAATCAAGGGCAACAATACCACCCACCGGAATACCAACCGAGGCCACCTGTGCAAGAAAAGAAGGCAAATCTGGAAGACATGTTGGCTACTTTCATAAACAGCCAACAACAGTTTGTAAATAGCCAGCAGCAGTTCATGGCTAATCAAGAGTCAAGGTGGAAATCTCAAGAGCAGTGGAACCGGAACCAAGATGCTTCCATGAGGAATTTAGAGACTCAAGTGGGACAGCTAGCAAATTCCATATCTCAAAGACAACCGGGAACATTTCCTTCGAATGTGGATCGAAATCCAAAAAAGGAAGCTAAAGCAATCACACTGAGGAGTGGTAAGGAAGTGGTACCGAGAGAAGACCTAGGTAAAAATTCTTCATCATCAGAAAAGGAGGAGCCGACACGGACGGTAAGTAACTCTAACTCTAGGGTAGAAGTTAATGAAAATGCTCCTAAAAGTGATAAGGGTAAAAGTTTAGTGAATCCGAGGGTAGAGGATCTTGATATAAATAGACTACCATTTCCTGCAGTTGCTAAACAGGAAAAGAAAAATGAGCAAAAGGCTAGGTTTCTAGAGATGTTTAAGAAACTGCACATTAATTTACCATTTGCTGAAGCTTTAGCTCATATGCCTAACTATGCTAAATTTATGAAAGAATTATGTTCTAATAAAAAGAAATTAGAAGGGTATGGAACTGTACAGCTTACAGAAAATTGCAGTGCTATAATTATGAACAAGATCCCTGAGAAATTGGAAGATCCAGGTAGCTTTACTTTACCCTGTGCTATTGGTGAAGATTTTTATAGTAATGCTTTATGTGATTTGGGTGCCAGCATAAATTTGATGCCTTATTCTATTTGTAAGAAGCTTAATCTTGGGGACCTCAGGGAGACTGTAATGAGACTCCAACTTGCAGATAGGTCAGTGAGGCGGCCCAAAGGAGTGATAGAAGATCTGTTAGTGAAGGTGGGAAAATTCATCTTCCCAGTGGACTTTGTGGTGATGGAGATGGAAGAGGATAGGAAGGTGCCACTGATAGTGGGGAGGCCGTTTTTAAACACAGCAAAGGCGTTGATCGATGTTCATGGTCAAACGGTCACCCTACGGTTCAATAATGAGGAGTTGGTAGTGGATATGAACAAGGCTCAAAAGTATCCATCTGGGGATATGGAGGAGTCTGTTTATTTTGTAGATGTAATAAACGAGTGTGTGGAAGAAGTGCAGGAAAAAGTGGTTGGAGCTGATCTAGAAAATTTATGTCTGTTACATTCAGTGGAAGGAGAAGAAGTGGGAGAAGAGATGAGGGGAGAAGCAATAGAAATTGTGGAGATAGAAGATGGAAAGGATGAATCACAGAATGAAGAGTTTAACCCTAAAAAGGGGGATTTAAATTTTGAACTTAAACCTCTCCCCTCTCATTTGAAATATGTGTTTTTAGATAAAGATCAGAAACCAGTAATCAGATCTTCTTTGTTGTCAGGTGATGAAGAACAGTTGTTGCTAGAGGTGCTAAAAAAGCACAAGGGAGCCATTGGATGGGAAACCTCAGATTTGAAGGGGATTGACCCAAGTTACTGCACACACATGATCCCAATGGAGGAGGAATGCAAGCCGGTAGCGTAGCCTCAGAGAAGACTCAACCCGGCCATGCAAGAGGTAGTAAAGAAGGAGGTACTCAAACTCCTTGATGCAGGTATAATCTACCCTATTTCTAATAGTAAATGGGTTAGCCCAGTGCAGTGTGTGCCTAAAAAAGGGGGGATGACAGTGGTAAAGAATGAACTGATTCCAACTCGTACAGTTACGGATTGGAGAGTCTGCATTGATTATAGAAGGTTGAATATTGCCACTAGAAAAGACCATTTCCCTTTGCCGTTTATTGATCAGATGCTAGAGAGGTTAGCAAGTAATAGGTTCTACTATTTTTTAGATGGGTATTCGAGTTATTTGCAGATTCCTATAGCCCCTGAGGATCAAGAGAAAACGATCTTTACCTGCCCATATAGCACATTTGCATATAGAAGAATGCTCTTTGGGTTATGTAATGCACCGGCTATGTTTCAGCGGTGTATGATGGCTATTTTCCATGATTTTATAGAGAAATTTATGGAGGTATTCATTGATGACTTCACTATATATGGGGCTGATTTTATGAGCTGCCTAAAGCATCTTGATTTAGTGCTAGGGAGGTGTGAAAAGACTAACCTAGTTTTAAATTGGGAAAAATGCCATTTTATGGTGAGAGAGGGCATTGTGTTAGGGCATAAAATTTCAAAGAGAGGGATAGAAGTGGATAAGGCAAAAGTTGAAGTAATAGAGAAGTTACCGCCTCCGACGAGTGTTAAGGGCATAAGGAGTTTTTTAGGACATGCAGGGTTTTATCGGCGTTTTATTAAAGATTTTTCAAAAATTGCTAAACCCCTGTCTAATTTACTCATGAAAGATGTTGTTTTTAATTTTGATAGTGAATGCTTGCTAGCTTTTGAAACGTTAAAGCAACGGCTTATTTCAGCTCCAGTGATTATATCTCCGGATTGGACTATGCCGTTTGAACTAATGTGTGATGCTAGTGATTATGCAGTGGGAGCAGTACTGGGACAACGTTGGGATAAGATATTCTGTGCAATTTATTATGCTAGTCACACTTTGATAGGAGCACAGGTTAATTACACCACCACAGAGAAAGAACTTCTTGCAATTGTGTATGCGTTTGAGAAGTTTAGGCCATATTTACTGGGTGCAAAAGTTGTGGTGTGGTCGGACCATGCAGCCTTGAGGCATTTGTTTGCCAAGAATGAATCCAAGCCGAGGCTGATTCGTTGGGTGCTGCTATTGCAAGAGTTCGATTTAGAAATTAAGGATAAGAAGGGTGCTGAAAACTTCGTGGCAGACCATTTGTCAAGAATGGAAAATGACCATATTGAAAAGGGGGAAATTTTAGATTTATTTCCTGATGAACACATTTGTGCTGTATTTGCTTGTGACACTTCTGTTCCTTGGTTTGCTAACATAGCAAATTTTCTTGCAGGAGGTTTTATGCCTAAAGATTTTACTTGGCAGCAAAAGAAGAAACTGCGAGCTGATGCAAGACAATACATTTGGGATGACCCCTACCTTTTTCGATTATGTGCTGATCAAGTTTTAAGAAGGTGCATCTCAGATGAGGAGACGGGTGCAATCATCACAGCTTGTCATGGTGGAGAAGCTGGTGGACATCATGGACCTAATAAAATGGTAATGAAAATTTTGTCTTCTAGTTTTTATTGGCCTACAATGTTTAGAGATGTTCAATTTTATGTGAAGACTTGTGATAGATGCCAGAGGGTAGGAAATATATCTAAGCGAGATGAGATGCCTCTGACAAACATGCTTGAGGTAGAACTATTTGATGTATGGGGAATAGATTTTATGGGACCTTTTCCGGTTTCGTACGGATTTGAATATATTCTGGTGGCAGTGGATTATGTGAGTAAATGGGTCGAAGCTATAGCCACTAGAACTAGTGATGCTAAGATTGTTTTAGAATTTTTTAGGAGAAACATATTCACTCGGTATGGAGCCCCTAGAGCCATTATAAGCGATGGTGGTAAACATTTTGTGAACCACCAATTTAAGGCTTTATTAAAGAAATTTGGCGTTAGGCATAAGGTCACAACCCCTTATCATGCTCAGGCTAATGGTCAAGTTGAAGTGTCTAACAGGGAGTTAAAGGCCATCTTAGAAAAAACGGTCAATTCATCTAGAAAAGATTGGTACCTTAAGTTAGATGATGCTCTGTGGGCCTATAGGACAGAATTCAAGACACCGATAGCGATGTCCCCTTTTAGGTTGGTTTATGGGAAGTCCTGTCACCTCCCAGTCGAATTAGAGCATAAAGCTTATTGGGCTACCAAATTTCTGAATTTTGACCTTGAGAATGCAGGTAAGTGTAGGTATTTGCAGCTAAATGAACTAGACGAGCATCGATTTTGGGCCTATGATCATGCCATGAGATACAAAGATAAAACCAAGAAGTGGCATGATCGAAAATTGGTCAGAAAGGAAATTACACCTGGAATGCGAGTGCTTCTTTATAACAGTAGGTTGCGGTTGTTTCCTGGTAAGTTAAAATCGAGATGGAAGGGACCCTATGAAGTAGTGGCAGTTGATAAGTTTGGCGTGGTGACATTGAAGCACCCGCGGTTTGAGGATGAATTCAAGGTAAATGGACATCTTGTGAAGCAGTATTTTGGATCTACCTTTGATAGTGCTTTTACGATCGTCACTCTAGCAGATCCTTGACGGTTTTTAAAAGTCTAGCTGCGGACTTGTTAAATGCAGAACTACTTCTTATCTTTGTTTTTTTTTTTATCATTTAATGGTATTTTTTTTTATTAAGTAAATCTTGTTTCATTTTGTAAATTTTATGTTTAGAAGAGAAATTATGTTTTGTTGGAGAATTTTCAAAACAATTGTAGCTAGAGGTTTAGAGAAATTGATGACTTTTTGCAAGTGTGCAGGTGATCACGGTCACAATGAATTTCATTGTAACCGTCAATTGGCTTTTGATACTATTAAGGATTATCTCCTGAATTCGCCAGTCTTAAGACCACCACGACGTGCCAAGCTGCTAATCCTGTATTTGGCGGTAGAAGACAGTTCAGTGGGTGCCATGATGGTTCTGGAGGATGAATTTAGAGTAGAGTTTGTTGTTTATTACCTTAGCAAGAAATTCCTATCATATAAAGCCAAATATGTTGAAGTAGAAAAGATTTGCTTGGCAATAATCTGGGCTTCTAAAAAGTTGCGACATTACTTTCACTCTTTCAGTGTACAAGCAGTTGCCAAGCATAACCTGCTCAGGTACCTTCAAGAAGCGCCTTCTCTACTAGGAAAGATTGGAAGATGGTTATTACTGTTGCAGGAGTTCGATATCGAATACATCACCAGGAAAACCATTAAGGGAAGAGCTGTAGCTGAGTTCTTGGCTGAACACCCTATTAAGGGAGACCAGTTCGAATACAATTTCCCAGATGAAGATGTCACAGCCATAGTAGTACAAGGGTGGCAATTGTTCTTCGATGGGGCAGTTAACAGTAAAGGGGCAGGAGCAGGGATTATTCTTACGACCCCGGATGGTGAGAAGCTGCCATTAGCCAAAAAGTTGAGCTACAAGGTGACCAATAATGAAGCGGAATATGAAGCTTGCATCTTCGTATTGGAAGCATTGCTTGCTCTAGGGGCGAAGACCGCGGAAGTCTTTGGAGATTCTTCCTTAGTAATTCATCAGATCAAAGGGGAATGGTCAGTTAAGGAAGAGAGGCTGTTGCCTTATGTGAAGTACTTGAGAATGTTGAGTAGCCAGCTTGAGACTTGCACCTTTCACTTCATCCCCATGGATAAAAATCAGTTGGCTGATGCTATCGCGACTTTAGTGTCCATGTGGGATAATCCAATGGGGGTTGCTATGAGACCCGTACTAATCTCTAGCTCGGAAAAGCCTTATTTAAAGCTGAGCAGGTGATGGATGTTGAGGTCGCCGACGGAAACCCTTGGTACTACGACATTCAAAATTATTTGGAAAGGTTAGTTTTTCCAGAAGAAGCCACCGAGAAAGACCAAAGCATAATTAGGAAGTTATCCACTCAGTTCATTAGAGTAAATGGCGCTTTGATAAGAGGCAAGCTGATGGTATCCAATTGAGATGTTTGGCAGGGAAAGAAGCTGAAAGAGTTATGGAAGAGGTTCATGCCGGAGTCTGTGGAGCTCACATGAATGGCTTAGCCTTAGCAAAGAAGATCATGTGCCAAGGATTTTGTTGGCTCACAATGGATACGGATTGTTCAAAATATGTGAAGCAATACCAGTTATGCCAGCAATACGCGAATTTGAGGCATGTGCCAGTTTCAGAATTTCATAATTTGACATCTCCATGGCCATTTGCAGCTTGGGGAATAGATATCATAGGAGAGATACGTCCTACAGCTTCTAATGGGCACAGGTTCATCATAGTCGCCATTGATTACTTCACTAAATGGGTCGAAGATGAATCTTTTAAGAAGGTTGATGCTAGGGACAAGGCTAAGTTCATCAAGCGGAATTTGATATGCAGATATGGTCTCCCACACCACACTGTGTCTGACAATGGGGTACAATTCTTGGCAGAAACCAAACAGATGCTTAAAAAATATGGAATCCAGCATCACAAGTCTTCTCCTTACCGACCTCAGGCTAATGGCACGGTTGAAGTAGCGAACAAGAACATTAAAAGGATATTGGTCAAGATGGTTCAGAGCTATAAAGACTGGGCAGAAAAGCTACATTTTGCACTGTGGGGGTATAGAACAACAGTTAGAACTTTTACAGGAGCGATGCCATTCTCTCTGGTATATGGAACTGAAGCAATTCTACCAGTTGAAATTGAGCTGAAATCCTTAAGGGTAGTCATGGAAGCCAAGATTTCAGAGGCAGAATGGGCACAACAGCGGTTATTGCAGTTGAATCTGTTGGATGAAGATAGGTTGCGAGCTTATTATCACAATCATGTTTATCAGAAGAGGCTAGCTCGGTCCTTTGGCAAGAAGGTATGAAAATACCCATTGAAAGAAGGGGATTTGGTCTTTAAGATGATGAGGCCAGAGGTGCCAGACATACGGGGAAAATTCAGGCCAACATGGGAAGGTCCGTTCATGCTGAAAAAGTTACTAACAAAAGGAGCAGTAATTTTAGCAGACAGTGATGGGAATGAATTTAAAAACCCGGTTAATGTTGATAGACTAATAAGGTTCTATGGCTAAAGACCAAAAATCAAAAGAAGAGAATGAATGCCCCGCGGGTTGAAAATCGAAAAAAGGCAGCCTTGTTAAAATTGGGTGCCCTGTTAGGGTAAAAACTGAAAAAAGGCATCTTGGGCAAAAATTAAGGGCCAAGAGAAAATGTTCAATCAAAAAAACCCGAGAGGGCCGATTGATAACAGGAGTTTGTTGCTTACAAGATCTATTCCGAGATTAGGTGTAGTTTTGTGCTTTTGAATTCTTGTCAATAAAGGATCATGTATGATGAAATCATATAGAGATGTACACAATTTTGCAATGAATAAAAAATACAGTTTGCATTTTCATTGACTTTTAGTTCTGCCTTAAAAATATATCATCTATTTATCTAATGACTATTATCTGATTGATTTCGTCAGAAGATGTCTAAGTAAATTGTGTTGGTCATCCTTAAGGGAGGTTCTGATAATAGCCTTCACTTCTCTTGTCACCAGATAAAAAAAAAAGGTCGTTAGAAATGAAAACCATAACCGGCTCTCTAAGCAAAAGTTAGGCCAAAAGGCAGGGTGAAAACCTGGAGACAGGAAGTATGTCCTACAAAAAATGAAATAAATAAAAGCCACTGGATTGGGTTAGGTCCACTTCAGGCAAAAATTAGGCAAAGGATTATGTGAAAATCCCTAAAGGGATGCATTTCCCATAAAGAAAAGCTAGTGTGAAAATCCACAAGGGACGGACTACCTTTAAACCAATGACGTTCGATGCCTGGAGCGATAAGGAGGCATTACTTCAGATGATCATCCTTCAATCCGATAATGCATGAGTCAGAATCCTGGGCATATGATCATTGACCGGGGGGCAAAGATGCACACTTGATGTCTCTCTCAGAAACGCTTTGGGTTTAGAGTCCCTAAAGCCAAGAGGTCACTCTTTCAGATCCTTGGAGGCATGGTGCAGTAGCCAAGCTATATCCTCAACAGACCCTTGACCATCTAGGACATGGTCTATTCATTTTTGCAAGCATCTACATCTCATATCATACACATAATTTCTTGTATATACTTCTGTGCACATAGTTTTGCAGGAAACATTTAAGTGAAAACCATCGCCATTGGAAGATGGCAACCCTTGCACTTTTAGTAGTCTGTAGCAAACTCGGTGCAATCCTTTGAGGAGGATATCTCCTGCGTTTTGTAGTCTTGTCAGCGACTCGACTCATCGCTATCTGCGGTTGGCACCTACACTTTTAGTAGTCTGTAGCAGACTCGGTGCGGTCCTATGAGGAGGACATCGTTTGCACTTTTAGTAGTCTATAGCAGACTCGGTGCAGCTCAAGAGAGCAACCTCTGCACTTTTAGTAATCTGTAGCAGACTCGGTGCAATCCTCTGAGGAGGATATCTCCTGCATTTTGTAGTCTTGTCAGCGACTCGACGCATCGCTATTTGCGGATGGCACCGGCACTTTTACTAGTATGGAACAGAATCGGTGTAGTCCTCTGAGGAGGACATTAACTGCATTTTATAGACTTATCAGCGACTCGACGCGTCGCCATCTGCTGATGGCACCTGCACTTTTAGTAGTCTGTAGCAGACTCGGTGCAGTCCTCTGAGGAGGACATTTCTCTCGTGTTGTAAGTCTGTAGCATACCCGGCGCATCACCATCTGAGGATGGTCCCTAGCACTTTGTAGTCTTGTCAGCGACTCAGTGCAATTCAAGAGGATACTCACAGTTCAAATCACAACACTGTTCCCGAGGGAGCTGCTGGAAGGAGGCATCCTCAGGTACACGCTTCTTTCCCTTTCTTGAATTTTGGCTCACCTAGGCACCTGCACACTAGTTTCCCCAAAATTGGGGGCAACTGTAGACACCGAGTTCCAACCAGTCTAGATCAGGATTACCCAATAATGAAATTAAGTGTGCTTATTTATAGGCAAAAATGAAAGTTGAAAGTGGCAATTTCCTTGTCGGATTGATTTATTAGAAATAAATAAAAATGTATTTTAAAAATGTTTTAAAAAATTATTTTTAGACAAAAAGGGTATGTTTTGAAGTTATAGTTTTTTTTAGAAAATAAAAAAAAAAAGGTTGCGAGTGTCGCGCGCAGGACGCGCTCGCCCGTGCGCTGGGCGCGAGCGATGGCCTGCGTGTCGCGCGCACAGCTGGGCGTCGGCGCGCCGATGGGCGTTGTTCGCCCCTGTACGCCCGATTTCGCCCCCGACAGCTTTTTTGGCCATTTTGGCCTTTTTTTCTTTATTTTTAATGCTTTTTCCTTCATTTTTTTTCATGGAATTAATTCTAAAACCTTTTATTTTCCAATCTTTCAAATTTATCAGTTTTTATGGTTATGAAAATTAAATTGATTTTAATTTCTTCAATTAAAATCTGAAATTTTTGGGGAGGTATAAAATGATTTTTAGAGAGAAAATTAAGGGAAATTTTTTTTCTTCTTCTTCATCTTTCTTCAAAAAGCAAATTCTCTCAATTTTCTAAAGGATTTTCTAGGATAATTGTCAAAGCAAAAAAGAGTAATTTTTGTTCTTGGAAATTTTCTTCCTTTTTATTTAACAATTTTTATCTTGAGACAAATAAATTAATTGTTTGTTCTTTAGTTAAAATTTGTTTTCAATATTTTATTTTTCTAATATTATTCCTACAAATCAAGACAAGGAATTGGATCATTTAATTTCATTTCATCAACCTAAATTTTGAGGGTAACTATTTTTGGCTTAATTTTTAATTCAATTTTTATTTACAATTAAATAGTTATCATGTAAATTCTTTTAGATCTATTATTTTTTACGTCTTATTTCTTGGGTTCTTATTTAGTTGTTCATATTATTATTATTATTATTATTATTATTATTATTATTATTATTATTATTATTATTATTATTATTATTATTATTATTATTATTATTCATCTTTTATTTCTATTTTTTATGATTATGATTATCATCATTGTTGTTCAATACTATTATTGTTATTTTTATTGGTATTATTATTTGTCATTTTTTAATATGTTATATTTATTTTATTTCTTGTTACTCTTGCATGTTTATTTGATTGTTCATATTCCTTGGTTGTTATTGTGTTTTATTATTATTATTATTATTATTATTATTATTATTATTATTATTATTATTATTATTATTATTATTATTAATCATCCTAAGTATTATTGTTATCATTATTATTATTATTATTATTATTATTATTATTATTATTATTATTATTATTATTATTATTATTATGTTTGTTGTTACTTTTATTATTATTATTATTATTATTATTATTATTATTATTATTACTACTACTACCACCACTACTACTACTACTACTACTATCATTATTATTATTTTTATTATCCCTGTTTGTTGTTATAACTTGTTACTAGTATTATTGTTATTATTATTTTATACTTTCTCATGCATGTTGAATTGTTAATTCGTTAAATTGCATATTTTTATTATGTCATTTAATTAACTTGTCACACATGATACATTTTTCATTTGCTTTATTTATTTTTTTTATGTTGTATGTTTAAATTCATTTTTTATTACTAACTTAACTTTTATTTGTGTTTTTTTATTTTCAATACTTATTTTTATGTGCGAATATTTTTCCATACGAAGTGTGAGCCCAGGGAGATTTGGAGATGCTTTTCGGGTAGATTCGCCATTCTTTAGTTTTTTTTTATTATTTTTGGGTTTATTGTATTTTTATTATGTAATTTTTAATAAATTTATTTTCTCATGCACGTTAATAAAAAAAATCACAAAAATATTTCTATTAAACTAACTTGGGTTTTTTTAATAAAAATGGGACCAATGTCCTAGTTTCTTCCATCCCAAAATAAATTGTCACATTAAAATTATTTTCTTTAAACATGCATGTGAGGACCAATGCCCTCATTTTTAACAAATAGCCGGTTTTATGTATGATTTATTTTTTATTTATAATGGGGGCTGTATTCGTCCCTAGTTTTGTTGTAATTTATTTTGCTTTCATTTACTTTATTTACCGCTTTCATTATGTGATCAACCTGCGTTTTAATTAAATTACATTAAATCGAATGAGAAATGGAGTGAAATGCTAAATTCAAAACTCAATTATAAACTTAACCAAGGTATGAATAAATGGGAAGTCCCGAACCTTCTATGGTCTTTTGGGCTCAATGAGGCGAGAGGGCCACCTCAATGTTCTATTGGAGTGGGGCTTCTAAGACACCTCTTGTGTCCTGAAAAAGGCCCAACTTGTATATTCTTAGGCTCCACGAGGCAAGAGGGCCATCCTAATGTTCTATTAGGATGGGGCCTCCAAGATCCCTCTAGCTTGCCCAAAATGGATATAGCAGCGCTGTCTTAGGCTCACTGAGGCTAGATGACCTTTCCCAATGTTCTATTGGGTGGCGATTCCAAGAAACCTCCTTGTTGCCCAAAATGGATGCACTTGTAATTTCTTACAAGTTTTTATGAACCTCATCCCTAAAGCCCTAAAAGCGGGCGTTCGGGGTGCCCCGAGGTTCGGCGTGCGTCACAACACCCAAGCGCAGATCCGTAACCCGCTACGCCAAGCGACGCTAGTCATACCCCCACCATGGCTCCGCATTTAAGCAAACGATCCACATCTAAATCAGCAGCTCAAAAGAAAAAGGGACAGATTATATATAAATCTCGATAAATTGAGATTCCAGAATCCAGCATCGATGAAGAAGATGATATACCCCCGTCACCTAAGACAGCCCAGCACGTAGATCAAATGGAAGAGGATAGTGAAGAAAGACAACCAGTTCGACCACAGAAATGAGCTCGAATGGCTGAAGGTAAAATCCAATTTCCACTAACCATGAACGATCTTGAAGATAATTTCGCTTTTGATAAATAGATTCGTCGCACCAGATTTTATTTACTTGAACACAATGATATAATACCTGGTAGATGTCAGGATAAGCCTACTGTAAGCACCGTGTCCCGGGGCAGTCCAGATCGGAGATTACCCAATGAAGAAAACCGATGCCTGGTCCCAAATGAATGGATGGAATTTAGAAATTTTGATCCTATGGGCTCACGAGAAGTAAAAGGTTTCATTCTATAGAAAGAAGAATTTGAAGATTGGGAGTTTTAACTTAAAATTTGGAGTTTTGCTCCACAGACGGCCTGCCCGTCTGTGGCTGGCATCCCATTAGTCGCATAAGCGGTCACCGCCTCTCTCAGGGATGGACAACCCATCGGTGACTCTCATGCCCGTCGATCGTTAGGGTGGCCACCGTTTTGTCTCGGGAACACGTGTGCCGTCGATCGTTGAGACGGACACGTGTCTCGTCGGTGGCTCAAGGCCTGCCCGTCTGTGAGTAAAGGCCTGCCCGTCGGTCATGCCTATAAATAGCAAAATTTTTCCTTTGAGAAGGGTTCGAATTTTCTTGGAAAAAGTCACAAAAGGCAAGCTAAAAGGGCAAATCTTCCTCTTCTCAAGTTTCTTTATCTCTATTTTGACTAAATTCCCATATTTTCCTACTTTTTTCCTGGTTTTTGTTTCACTTTTAAGTGAATCTATTTTACTTGGAGAAAGCTAAATCCATTAGTTTTCATCCATTTCGTGGATTCAAATATTTTAAAAATTCAGTAAAAATCAAGGAAAATATAGTCATTTTCCTTTCTTGGTTTTTGCTTTCTTCTCGTGATACGCGCAAGGTTTGAATCAACCAAAGTTTCACTCTAAAAAGGTACAATCTGAGGGTAAATATTCTGGACGCTTGCTTTATTAGTCCATCACGTTCATTTCCACATTTATTGTATTTATTTACCTTTGACTTAGTTCTTATTTGCCTTTATTTTGTTTGAAAGTTGTTTATTTAAAAAGAGAAAAGAAAAAAAAGTTTTTTTTTGGCTTTTATTTGGAAACCAGAGGCGACCGATGGGCAGTAGTACGCCCGTCTGTCGCTCGAGCGACGGGCAATAAACCCGTTCATCGTTCGAGCGATAGCGTGTTAAGCCTATTGTCTGTTGGTCACATAAGGGACGGCCGTCGGTCGGTCCGCTAAGCCCGTCTCTCGCCTCTTTTCCCCTTTTTTCCTTTTTTTCCTTTTTTTCTTTTATTATTTCTTCCTTTATTAAATTCTTATTTTATTGTCAAGGAAAACATTTTTTTAACTTTTGCTTCAACGTTTTCCTCTTTATGTATTTTATTTATACATTTATTTATTCATTTTACTCTCTATTTATATGTGCTTTGCTTTAATTTGTAAATATTAATATTTCTTTTGTTTCGTGAGTATTGTATTTCCCTATTCCTGGATGGATTGAGTTATGGAGAAAAGCCATCATGCCGTCATGGAAAGCCTATCTTTGGTTTAGTTTTCCTATCCCTTTTCATTCATTTATTTCTTTTCCTTATCCCTTATTTTATTTATCTATTTATGTAATTTTGTTATTTTATTCCGCGTAAATTAAAAATGGACATTTGTTTTATATTAATTAAAATTGGGATTACTTCATAAAATTAAAGGACCTAATGTCCTGTTTTAGCCCATAAAAATCACATAAAAATTAGTTTTTTAATAAATGCATGTGAGGGCCAAAGCCCTCAAAATAAATGAATTTCCCGTCTTTTTGTATGTATATATATATATATCGTGCCTTTAAAATGGGAGTTGTATTCCGCTCGTAGTTTTATTGTAATTTAATTTCGAACATTTATTTCATATATTTTATGTATGTATATTTACCACTTTTAATGTGAATATTTGTGCTTTTAAAATTTGCATTGTGTGGAGAGAGAAAGCGAACTAATAAACTCAAAGCTTAAATGTAAAGTTAAATCAAGGTAGAAATAGATGAGAAGTCCCGAACCCAGCTTTGGTCTTTGGGCTCAACGAGGCGAGAGGTCTATCCGATCCCTCATTGGAACCTCCAAGACACCTCTTGTGTCCCATCAAAAGGCTGAAAAATAATCCTAGGCTCCATAGGGTTAGAGGGTCATTCCTAATGTTCTATTGGGGTGATTGCCTCCAAGATCCCTTTGGTTTGCCCAAAATGGAAATATGCGCCGTCTTAGGCTCAGCGAGGTGAGACGAACTTTTCTAATGTTCTATTGGGTGGCGACTCTATGAAACCTCCTTGTTGCCCAAAATAGACGCACTTGCAATTCGTTGCAAGATGTCAACGGAGCTTCAATTTGCCCGATTGCCCTAGAGCAGGGTGGTCGATGGGCGCCTACGGGGTCCGGCGCGCGTCACAGTGGGGACTCCGTTGGGGAAGCTGGCCTGGTTCGAGACTTCAATTTGAAAATACCTTGATTAACATTTACAATTAGGTTTTAGTCTATAAATTTGCTTTCTTTCAAAATTGCATATACTTCCCATTCGAGCCTTAGAATACGTTAGTTTGGTCCCTTCTTAAACCCCGGTTCATTCCCGAAGCGCGACCCTATGTTCACTCAATATAGGGAAGTGTTCAGCATAACCACCAGCCCAAGCCTCGTACTATATGGTATATCAAATGGTGACTCGATCGGTCGTTACGCTCGTGATGAGCTAGACCCGTCGGTAGGGACCATGCTTGGGTAGCCCTAAAGTAATACCACCCATGACCAAAGCTCATGTAGTGGCCGTAGATACTTTCCCTAGGTAATATGAACCATAATTCTGTGCTTGTTGTTTGGATCCTTACATATTGGTAATGTCCAGATGTTCTATTTGGTTACCTAGCCAAGGGTTCTCATACCCCGATAGGGCCATGTCGATATGTTCGGACTATTAAAATATGTAATGATCATCACCTATGCGCTTGTGCATTAGTTGAGGAGTGATATGTTGCCGAATTTTTGCCGTGCACCATGCGCGTTCATTAGGTCCCCGATTGACCCATGGGCTAATCTCGCCTAGGAAAGAGACTGTGACCACGTGTGTGGGAGTTATAAGGGTGGAGGTGACCTATCTGCTTGTATGTGTTCTGTGGATGTTGCATATCACGAGCATGCATTCCATCACATCAATGCATCATTCTGACTCTTTATCTGTGTAGCCATCATAGATCTGCCTAGGTGGACAAGAGGACCGATGGGTAGGTTGATCAGGAACCCAGAGTTTGAGCTGTAAGAAAAAGGAAGTTTTTTAGAATCTAGTTCAGAAGCCAGTCACATCACTTCGAAGATGTTGAACTCCCCAAAAGGAGCTGATACCACTAGGGCGATGGTTGCCGAGGAAGTGGGAAAGAGAATCGAGGAATTCGAGGCCCGAATGTTGGCCATGATGGGAAATCTTACTGCCACTTTGGCACCGCGAGTAGGGCAACAGGCTAGTGCCTCGACTGGAGTGCATGAGGAAAAAGAGGAGAGTAGACCGAAGCCCTTAGTAGCAGTTGATCCACCTATAGTAGAGTCGAGAACCCCAGTGCCGGTTGAGCATAAAGAAGGCCCTAGATCCGAGGTAGACCCATGGGATGAGCCAGAAGAGCATACTGTAGCCAAGGAAAAATCACCTAGGGTAAAAGACGAGGTGTGGAAAAAGATGGAAGAAAGGTTCGAAGCCATGACGAAAATGCTAAAGATAAGGGGAGGAATGAATCCCGAGGATAGAGAGCTGGATGGTGCCGATTTGCTACCCCAGAATTTCAAGATGCCCGATATTCCTAAGTTTGACGGTACTTCAGACCCCACGGCTCATATAAAGCAATATTCCCTGGTGATGAAGGGCACCACCCTGACAAAGAGGCAAAAAGTTGAGTACTTTTGCCTGAATTTAACTGGCCCAGCAGTGGACTGGTATCACGGTTTAGATCGAAGGACAAAACAAAACTTGGGAGTTGTTGACCGAAGAATTTCTCAGACAGTACGATTGCAGTACTAGGATGGAGATAACTCTGAAGGACTTGGAGCTTTTGTAAAAAAAGGCAGGAGAATCTTTCCATGAGTACCTCACCCGTTGGAGAAATAGAGTAATGGAAATGAAGCGAAAGCCGAATACCCCAGACCAGATTCGACTGTTTATCCGAAATGTTAGCCCTTATCTGAGAGAGGGACTGAGGATGAAAGGCTTACGGGATTGGGAATCCTTATAAGATATTGCTATAGAAGCTGAGGGAGAATATCTCGCTAAGAGGGCTAATAATGAGAACTATGTTAAGAAAGGCTATGGCAACCCAGGGGCAAGCAAGCCTACAGGCTCCAGCAGCAGCAACAGAAGTGGGAGGACAGCAGAAGTATCAGTGATTGGGACGAGTCAGAGGCGTTTCTTGAATTTGGGCAGGCCGTTGTCGTGGGTTTTAAAATGGTTGATGAAGGAAGGAAAGCTCCAACCAATGCCACCCAGACCAGCCAGGAGCCAAGGTCAGCCGGAACACAAAGAACATGAGTACTGTGCTTTTCATCAGCATACCGGCCACTTAACGGATGATTGTATGACGCTAAGACATAAGATCCAAGATTTGATTGACAGCAAACAGATCACTGACCCTGAGCGAAAGGAAGGAAAGAAGAAGCCTAGCTACAATGCGGTTCCGCCACCTGTTTTTATGATCGGGTAAAACTTACCGGAATGGTACGTGTTACAGGACTTGTACGGGAACGAATATGTTGCCATCACTTGCCCTGAAGTTAGTAAAAAAGAGATGTCTGTAACGGTAGTAGATTGCTGGTCTACTAGTGAAAGTAGCGAGGAAAGTGAGGAAGAAGGTCAGACGTCTGTGGATCTGTGGGAATCGGATGAAGAAGGCAGAGAAGTAGGGGCGGTCACGAGAAGTGGAAGAGTGGTCCCTGAAGTAGAAAAATCCCAAGAGCCAGTGCAAGCTCCGGCAGGAAAGGAAACGGAAGATAATCAGATAGTCAGACAGTTGAAAAGGACTACGGCTCAGATATCCATATGGGATCTGCTGAGGCAATCCCCCTCTCATAGTCAAAAGCTAGTAGAGGCCTTGACCGAGTCAACTGTGGCTACTACTATATCCCCGTGTAGACACCGGGTCCCGAGTCCGGCATAAAATGGCAATGATAATTTTGGATCCTTGATAATTCCCTCCAAATATATATATATATATATATATAATAAATATATAAATATGTGTGTGTGTAAAATTAGGTAATTAATTAGTTAATGTTGTTAGTTAATTAATTAGTTAATATTATTGTATTAATTAAAATGCATGTAAAATTAAGGATTAATTAGTTAAAATGTAGAATGTTTAATTAATTAGATAAAGTATATGATAATTTAAGTAGGATAATTAAAATTATATAGAATGTTTAATTAATTAGATAAAATATATATGGCTAAATAGATTAATTATATTAAGATGTAAAATATGTAATTAATAGAGTATTTAATTAGTTAATGTGTTAGTTTAAGTAAATTAATTAAAATTGAAAATTAAAAAGAATGGAAAATTGGAGGAAGTTATTAGGGTAACCTAATTATCCCTAATTTGAGGGTATAAAAAGAATAAGATGAGGAAAATTAAGGGGGCTCTCTCGGCAGATCAAGAAAGAAAAAGAAAGGAAAAGAAAAGGAAGAGAGAGCAAGAAGAGAGGGTAAGAAAAACACAAGAAAAGCCATAGAAAAGAAAAGAAAAGAGAGAGCAAGATCAAAGCTAAGCACAAAGGGGACCAAAATCAAGCCAAAGAAGCAAAATGGAAAGAATAGGAGAGAAGAGAGGAACAGGGGCCAACGGAGACCAGAAGCGCCGGAGAGAAGAAGAGAAAGAAGAAAAGAGAGGGGAAGGAGGCGTTGCCTCCGCCGGCCACCCACGGCCGCCGATCGCCGCACGCGCCCCGCCACCGTGGAGAGGAGGTCCGGACGAAACCATCGGTGGTCGTCGTTACTCCATCGGCCGTCGGAAGCCGGCGCGTGAGAGAAGAAGACCCGGACGCTTCAAGGCGTTTTCCGGCAAAGACAGCGCTCTTTCCGGCGAGTAAGCAGCACCGGTGGATTCCCGGTGTCCTGATCTCCCTTCCGGCATAGGTGGTGTCGACCACCTCTCTTCTGGCGAGGTAAACTCCACTTCCCCCTATTTTAATATTATTATTATTATTATTATTATTATTATATATTTATTTATTTAATTTCTGAATTATTATTATTATTATTATATATATATATTTATTTAATTTATGTTTATTAATATTAATAATAATAATAATAATAATAATAATATTATTATTATTATTATTATTATTATTATTATTATTATTTAATATTATTACTATTATTATTATTGAGTTCTATGGTTATTTAATTTTATTGATTTGTGATTATATTTATTTAATATTATTTGTTATTAATATTGAGATTAATAACAAATAATATTTTTTTAATATTTATAATATTTATTAATATTTATTAATATTTATTTAATATAATAATAATATTATTTAATATTATTTGTTATTTAATTTTATTGTTTATTATTAATATTGAGATTATATTATTGTTATTGTTGTGTGAATATTATTATATTGTTGATATTATGATTATTATGATATTATTATTATTTGCTTATTATTATTGTTATATTAATACTATATTATTTATTATTCTTAATATTATCATTTTATGTTTAATGCATTTTATGATTATCGTTATTGTCAATATATTAGTATCATCATTATTATTTGGTTCATATTATTATTTATATAATTTTATATTTTATTATTGTTATTTTTCATCATCATTGATATAATTATTGTTAGTAGCATTTTATTATTTCATTATTATAATTATCATTTATATTGCATATCCATTAATTAACTATTAATTTATTCCATTATTTCATCTATTTAATTAATTATTCACTTATCGTTTTATTTATCATTTAATTTAATCAATTATTAATTTTAATTATCTTCTTCAATTTATTTTATTCAATTATTTATTTATTTAACGTTGATTAACATTATTTCCTTTTATTACTGTCACCGCGAGCGGTATATAACTCGTCTAAGGAGCACGGTCGAGAAAAGTAGTTTAGAATTTATTTATTAAGAAAATATGTAATTATTTTATCTTATTTTATTTATTTGTGGTCTGTAATAATAAAATGGTTTTTGACCGCTCTAAAAAGAACCACCACACAAATGTTTTCTACTAAATAGAATGTTTGCTAAATAAAACTGGACCAATGTCCTATTTTTACCCAATAAAACCATCACATAAAAATCGTTTTCCATAATGAATGCATGCGAGAACCAATGTCCTCATTGTTAATGAATAACCCGTTTTATGCATGTATCGCACATTTACGAACGAGGGTTGTATTCTGCCCTTAGTATTATTGTAAATTTATTTCATGCTTTAATGCTATTTTATTTTATGCTCTTAAATGGATGATTGCGACTTTAATTTAAATTGCATCGTGTGGAGAGAGAGTGAACTAATAGATTTAAAACCTAATTGTAAAATTAATCAAAGTACGAATAAATGAGAAGTCCCGAACCTATCTCTGGTCTTTGGGGTCAAAGAGGCGAGAGGTCTATCCGATCACTCATTGGAATTATGACCTCCAAGACACCTCTAGTGTCACGAGACTTTGACGTTAATCCTAAGCTCTTTAGGGCGAGAGGTTTACCCTCCAAGACCCCTTTGGTTGGCTCAAAATGAATACTAAGCGCAGTCTTAGGCTCTCCGAGGCGAGAGAAACTTTCCCAATGTTTTATTGGGTGGCGACTCCATGAAACCTCCTTGTTGCCCAAAATAGACGCACTTGCAATTCGTTGCAAGCTGTCAACGGACCCTCAAATGTCCCGATCGCCCTAGAGCGGGCTGCTGCGGGGATCCGGCGCGCGTCACACCCCGTCAGAGTTATTGGATCTTGTAAAAGGAGGGTCCGGGGAAAGGTTAGTATATTCCGATGCCGACTTACCGGTTGAGGGCCGCAATCATAACCGACCACTCTACATTAAGGCACAAGTCAATGGTAAGCATACTGCATGCGTTATGGTGGATGATGGGTCGTCTATAAATGTATGCCTTTTGGTCGCGCTTCAGGCTTACGGATTAGATGAGGGTATGCTTAGCAAGTCGGATCTAACCATCACGGCTTATGATAATTCTAGAAGACAAGCGTCGGGGACATTCAAAGCCTTGGTCAAAACTGGGCCCATTGAAACGGAGGCAGAGTTTGTGGTGCTACCTATTCCGGCCAATTTCTCAGCTTTGCTCGGAAGGCCATGGTTCCATAAGCTAGGAGGGGTACCATCCACGCTACACCAAATGATAAAGATCCCACATGAAGGGGAGGTGATAACCATTAACGCGGCTAGGGAGAATCAAGTGTCAGCTCTAGGGATTGCTAACCAGCCGTTTAGTGGCTTCCATGTGTTGGTAATAGGAGAAGAATGGGGTTTAGGCGATAGTCCTCCAGTAGTGAACATGATGAGGAAAATGCATTACCTTCCTGGGGCTAGTCTGGGTAAAAATTCACAGGGGCTGCAGTCTGCTATTGTCACTCGAGGCCAGAAAGATCGAAAGGGCTTGGGGTATAAATGAGAGTATAGTAAGAAGAAGACGATGCAAAAAATCCCTCATATCCGAGAGACCTTTGTGCCAGCATCATCGGTTTGTTCCCATGCTGGGGAAGCTGAGCCTCAATGGACTGGAGATAGGATTGTGCCGGGCTTTGAGCTTTTCAACGATGTATATGACTGGGAGATGGGTATAATCAAGCCAGTGAAAGACTTTTGGGATGAAGAAGTCTTAGCCAACCGGATTGTTTGGGACAGACAGGAGCCCGAGGAAGTGGTAAATGAGGCCATAGTAAGCACTCATATCAAGGGGAAAGAGAAGCTTGAGAAAATAGCTCAAGAGATAAAGCCCCTGAAGCACCCAGATGGCGCGAAATCGTCCACAGATGCTGAAGCAAAGATAGCGGGGACGGAGGAGGAGACTAGCTTAGAATGTCTTTTCGTTCTTGAACTATTTAATGATGTAAATGACAGTCATAATTTCGTTAATGATATGAATGATTTCGTTTACTTGTGTGATGTTTCTGATAATTTCCACATGCATGATCATGATCACACTCCATTCATATTTGATATTGATTCCTTTGATGCAACTCAATTTAATCTTGGAACCTCGGAAAACCCGAAAGAAATTTTGATAGCATCGGATATAACTCCTGAGGAAAGGAAAAAATTTGAGAGAATACTAAAAAAACATGAAAAAGTCTTTGCCTGGACCTATGAAGATATGCCAGGCATCGATCGAAACGTCGCAGAGCATGCTATCCCTACGTATCCAGGTTACAAGCATGTAAAGCAGAAGCTGAGAAGGCTCAGACCAGAGTGGGCGGATAAGGTAAAGGAAGAAATTCGGCAGCAGATCGAAGCCAAGTTCTTGATAGAGGTCTAATATCCCACATGGTTGGCTAATGTAGTCCCCGTGGCCAAGAAGAACGGGAAAGTAAGAGTATGCGTTGACTATCGAGATTTAAATAAAGCCTATCCGAAGGATGATTTCCCTTTGCCACATATTGACGTGCTAATAGACAACGCCGCTGCCTGTGCAATGTACAGCTTCGTGGATGGTTATGCGGGATATAATCAGATTTTGAACAAAATAATTGACAGGATCAAGACGGCTTTCATTACTGAATGGGGGATGTATGCCTATCGAGTGATGCCTTTTGGTCTGAAGAATGCAGGGGCTACATATCAGAGAATGGCGATGAAGATTCTGAGCGACTTGATCCATAAGGAGGTGGAAGTGTACGTAGACGATATGATGATTAAGTCTACCTCCCGAGAGGGTCATTTCGAAGCATTGGAAAAGTTCTTCGCAAGAATAGAGAAGTATGACTTGCAACTGAATTCGAAGAAATGTATTTTTGGGGTGACCTCAGGGAAGTTGTTGGGGCATGTGGTCAGCCAGCGAGGTGTCGAAATTGACCCGGACAAGGTTAAGGCTATCAGGGAAATGCCGGTGCCTCAGAAGGAAAGGGACGTGAGAAGCTTCCTGGGCAAGTTACAATATGTCAGCAGGTTCATTGCCAAGCTGACTTCAATCTGCTAACCGGTTTTCAAGCTCCTAAGGAAGAATCAACCAGTGGTGTGGAATGAGGATTGTCAAAAGGCTTTCGATGCCATCCGAGAATACCTATTGCATAAACCTGTGTTGAGGCCGCCGCAGCCGAGCAAGCCTCTGATTCTATACTTGGCTATAGAAGACAGCTCTGTAGGTGCCATGATGACCCAAGAGGACGAATTTGGGATAGAGTTTGCCATTTACTATCTCAGCAAGAAGTTCTTGGGGTATGAAATCAAGTATGCCGAGGTAGAAAAAATTTGTCTTGCCGTTATTTGGGCTTCAAAGAAGTTAAGGCATTATTTCCACTCATATAAGGTGCAGGCGGTAGCAAAGTAGAATCCTTTGAGGTATTTACAGGAAGCGCCATCCTTGCTAGGAAAGATGGGCAGATGGTTATTGTTGTTGCAGGAATTTGAAGTGGAATATGTTACTACGAAAACCATCAAGGGGCGAGCAGTAGCTGAGTTCCTGGCCGATCACCCGATTCAAGGAGACACCTACGAATTCAATTTCCTAGACGAGGATATAGCGGCTATTGTAATCCAGGGATGGCAATTACATTGTGATGGGGCCATGAACAACAAAGGGGCAGGAGTAGGAGTTATCTTGATGACCTCGAAAAATGAGAAGCTCCCTTTAGCCAAAAAACTAAGGTTTAAAGCTACCAATAATGAGGCTGAATACGAAGCATGTATTTTTGGATTGGAAGCTTTATTAGCCTTAGGGGCGAAGACTGTTGAGGTGTTCGGGGACTCTTCCCTCGTAATCAACCAGATCCGAGGTGAATGGGCAGTTAAAGAAGAAAGATTGATGCCCTATATCCAACACTTGAAAGGTCTAAGTAGCCAATTTGAGGTATGCACGTTTCGTTTCATTCCAAGAGAGGAAAATCAATTAGCTGATGCCCTCGCTACTTTGTTGTCAATGTGGGACAATCCGGAAGGAGTGGTTATGAGACCCGTATTAATTTCCAGCTCAGATAAGCCCAGTTTCCAATCACAGTCAGTATCGAAAGTTGATGTAGTAGATGGGAAGCCATGGTATCACGATATTATGAACTATCTAGAGAACACTGTTTTTCAAGAGGAGGCTACGGAAAAGGACCAGAGGTTAATTCACAAATTGTCCGCACAGTTTATATGCATAGATGGGGTGCTATACAAAAGGCAGGCCGATGGCATTCAATTGAGATGTTTGAATAAGAAAGAAGCCCCGAGGGTGATGGAGGAAACTCACGCAGGCGTGTGCGGAGCTCACATGAATGTTTTGACACTAGCCAAGAAAATCATGAGACAAGGGTTTTACTAGCTCACAATAGATAATGATTGTTCGAAATATGTGAAACAGTGCCAGCTGTGTCAGCAGTATTCAGACTTAAGGCACTTACCTGTGTCAGAATTGCATAACCTAACGTCACCTTGGCCGTTCGCCTCCTGGGGTATAGATATCATCGGGGAAATCTGGCCCATAGCCTCCAATGGACATAGATACATCATAGTCGCCATCGATTACTTTACTAAGTGGGTAGAGGCAGAATCTTTCAAGAAGATTGACGTGAGGGACATGGCCAAGTTTATTGAGAAGAATCTGATCTGTAGATATGGCCTTCCACACCATGTGGTATCAGATAATGGGGTACAATTTATGGGAGAAACCAGGAAGCTATCGTAGAAATATGGGATTGAACACCACAAGTCTTCTCCATATCGCCCACAGGCCAACGGAGCTGTAGAGGCTGCTAATAAGAACATTAAGAAAATATTGGCCAAAATGGCCCAAACCTACAAAGATTGGGCGTAGAAGCTGCCTTTCGCACTTTGGGGCTATCGGACAATGATGAGAACATCTACAGGAGCTACGCCATATTCCCTGGTGTACGGGACAGAGGCGGTGCTGCTAGTTGAGATAGAGCTCAGGTCGTTAAGAGTAGTCATGGAAGCTTAGATCCCCGAGACTGAATGGGCACAGCAAAGGCTGCAACATTAAGCTTACTGGATGAGAACAGATTAAGACCCTACTACCATAACCAAATCTATCAGAAGAGGCTAGCTCGAATCTTCGGAAAGAAAGTCAAGAAACATCCTTTGAAGGAGGGAGACTTGGTATTTAAGTAGATGAGACCGGGAGCACCAGACATCCGGGGAAAATTCAGACCTACCTGGGAAGGGCCCTTTATTCTTAAGAAGCTACTGTCAAAGGGAGCAGTAATTTTATCAGATAGTGACGGCAATGAATTCAAGGAACCGGTGAACATAGACAGACTCAAAAGGTTCCATGGCTAAAGACAATAAGAGAAAAAGAAGAGAATAAAATGCCCCGCGGGTCGAAAACCGAAAAAAGGCGGCCTTGCTAAAATTGGGCGCCTCGACAGGGTGAAAACCGAAAAGAGGCATCCTGTGCAAAAGTTAGAGGTATGAGAGAAAATGTCCAATCGAGAAAACCCGAGAGGGCCGATTGGTAACAGGAGTTCTGATGCTCGCAAAATTCGGTTTCATGTATTAATATGGTTTGCATAGTTGAATTCATAGCAAATACTGATCATGTATATAGAAGTTTTATGGAAATGTACACAATTTTATGAAATAAAATGAGAATTATTTTTTTCATTTTCATTATTCTTTAGTTCTGTTTTGAAAAGAAACAACATTTAAAAGATATACATATTTAATCTAAGCTAAGCACTACCGCTACTCTCGCCAGCCAGGTACTTAAGCCCTCGGGTCCTATTATCAAAAGCTAGACTAATAACCCATCGCTTGTACTCGCTGGTGGAAGCCGCGGAATGAGATTCAAATCGGGGTATAACTGTCTTTACAGGAAGTCGGCTCCACAGCTCATGGTAGCGGGAGGCAAAAGCAATGGAAAAGGTTCCTCCCCGAAAAGACAGTGGGACTCTCACCACGTCTTGGGTCATCCCAAACTAACGAGCGCACCGGGCCGTGATATAGAAGGTGACCTGACGAAGCCCACAGAGGGGAACACACCCCGAAGACCCGTCAATGATTGCATGGGGTAGAGGAAGCCAAGCAGCCATAAAGCGGATGTCATCGTCTGATATCTCGCCAAATCTCGTGATCCCCTCATCAGGAGATGAAAGTGTATATAGTCATTGGCGCGGGAGAAAGTGCCTCGGCGAGTACTGCGCGATGACTCGGGGAGGTGGCTCTGATAACATCTTCAGCTTCTCTTGCAGCCAGATTTAAAAAAAAAAAGAAGAAGAAAAGAAAAAAAATAAATAAAAATAAAAAGCCGCTGGGGTAAGTAGGATTTACTTCAGGCAAAAATTAGGCAAAGGGTTGTGTGAAAACCTGAAAGGGCGCACTTCCCGCTAAGAAAAGCTAATGCGAAAATCCATAAGGGACGCACTACCTTTAAAACAATGACATACCTGAAGTAAGAGAGGACTTCCGGCGAATGTGGAAGAAGATCTAGAGTGGATCGAATCCAGGCCTAGGATAGTCTCGGCCAGAATGAAGGGAAAGGGGGTCAGCCCACGGTGAAAGCCATCCAGGGTTCCAAATAAACAGGGATCACCAGCCAAATCCTCTGAGCTCACAGCCAGAAATCTCACCATGCAAAATAAGAAAACAATGCTTACTTGGTAGGTTGGGACATCAGAGAATCTGTCCAGCGCCTCGATCAGTGGTTCCATAGAAAATGTAGAGCCTTGGGGGACCAATCGAGCAGCTTCGGAAGGAGGTAAGCCCAAAGAAAGGGCGATGTCTTGGGACTGGACTAGGTCGTAAAAGGGAATGCAAGGGTGAGTATTTATAGGATACTGTGCTCCGGCAATGGCAGCCAGCTCTTCAGGTAGGGGGCAAAGTTCCTGGTAGGTGAATTTGAAAATGTGAAATTGAGGGTTCCAGAAATGGGTTGCAGCTAACAGGAGGTTGTGGTCTATTTTAACCCGGCGTAGAAATTTTAGGCCAGACAGGGGGGTGAGCATATTATTTTCCCAAGTGTGGGAATCATCCAGAATTTGATACATCTTTTGAGTAGAAGCAGAAGACATTTTTGCCAAGCCTAAAATTAAAATAATGGATGAGAAACAGAAGAGGTTGAAAAGCTCAGAAAAATCTTGAAATATGTAGAAAAACTCCACCGACGGCCTACCCGTGTCTCAGAATGGGCGGCTTACCCGTCGGTCGATGTCCACATGTCAATATGCATGCATCTTCATACGTCATCATGACGTTATCACGCGCATTTAATTTTACATTAAAAGTGGGATTCAGAACGACAGATGGTCAAGCCGTCGGTCGCTCCTGGAGGCGGACAGCCCGTCGGTCACGAAATCTATATATGTGACCAGTGGCCGATGGGGCAACAGCTTTTTCTCTTCTCCTCTTCCCATAACCGATGCCTTTGACGGTTTTTTGTCGTTTTCTTCTCCTTTTCTTCACTTTTTTGCATTTTTAGCGCATTTTTGTGATTCTTGTATTATTGTGCATCAACCGGGACCTGTTTTTCTACATTTTCAGTCTTCTTCTTCAATTTTCTACAATTACAGGTTAGTAAATAATTTTCCTTTCTTTAAGTAAGTTAAATTTTAGTGCTTTCTCTATTTTCTTTCTTTATCTCTAATTTTATTTTTTTTCTAGTAATATTAGTATAAGCTAGTGCTAAAATGCTACCCATTGGCCTAATGAATATTTATTATTTTACACGAATTTTTAGCTTTCCTATTTTTACTATATTTAATTTATTTAGTTTGATTAACCATTTACTTTTTAAATTAGACTGAAGTAGTGCCTTAGGTAATTGGTGCATATTTAGAATAAGATTTGTGGCCTATATGTGTGATTCCAAAAATACAAATATTGTGATTGTTAGGGCTTGAGGCCTAATGTATTGTTTTATGTAGGAAGTGGGGCACACCCTTGCCGGGGTGCTGCCCATTTTGTTATTATTACTTTTACTTTTATTGCACTATATTATCAATTTATACATGCCTGATTGTTAAGGCCTAAGGCCTATCCCCAGTTGTGAAAAATTTCTTGTTTTTGTGCATGAGTTGGGACACATCCTTGCCGGGATGTTGTCCAAATTTTAGTCAATATTTTCTGTGCTGGCTGAAGGCCTGAGGCCTATTATATTGTTTTGCGCAGGAGGTGGGGCACACCCTTGCCAGGGTGCTGCCCAAATTTTTATTTGTACTTTGTCTGGTTCTTCTAATTACCGATAATTTCCTTTGTTTTTTTGAGATACAAAGTTTATCTCGTATTTTCCTTCTAACCCCTTAAACGCATCTCTACTGAGATATTATCATTTTTTTTATCATTTACTATTACTAAATTGTCTATTGCTTTACAGGATGCCACCACGCAAACGCGTCCCTCATGGACAGGATGAGCCCCAGGCTCACGCGTGGATGACTTCGGTGGCTCGGCGGAGATATGTAGTTTTGGCTCGGGTAGAGTTCCGAGCCAGCCGTTTTGTTTCCAGACCATTCCTGGAGGCTCTGGGGATGGCAGATGAGGTAGATATTCTAGTTGCAGGAGCAGGCTAGATCGAGTTTATGGCGCCAGCATTCCCTACATATCCCGAGGCAGTGCGACAGGTATTGGCCACTTTCCACTATGGGGGGTTCCAGAGATCTGATACAGAGCCCGGAGCGGTCCAGTTTTGGTTTGATGGTCATCATTTCAGCATCACGCGGCAGAGGTTTGCACAGGCCGCGAGTTTGCCGCATGGTCAGGATGTTATGGTACCTCAGAGGGTAGTTAGGCGGGACCATTGGGCTGCTATTGCTTTGCCCGGAATGCCGTATGACCATGATACGGCGAAGAGCACAGTCTTGATATCACAAGCACTTCGGTATTTGCACAGGGTGCTTTCCAGTTCGTATCTTGGACGGGCTGGCAACCTGGGGTCACTTAACGCGGCTGAGATTTGGGGCCTTTGGGCTATGATGATGGGTCGGCGCCTCAACATTAGTCATGAGATACTGGCCAACATGGCCAGAGTCTCCATGGGGACAGCCCCATCGGTGATAGTTGGAGGGGTTATCACTCGCTTGCTGTTAGGATTGGGGGTGGCTCCGGATAGGCTTCAGGGCGCTTTAGATGAGAGCATTTATGTGGACGCCCCTGCTGCAGTATAGATGGGGATGGTGCTACAGATCCCAGGATAGACCGAGGCTTTCAGGCTCCTTACGATACATGAGACACGGCGGGCCTTCGATCTTCCATCCTTAGCCCCGACTCAGGAGCAGCCTTAGGGAGAGGTACCAGTACCACCGCAGCCTGAGGAGCAGCCACAGCATCAGGAGGACCAGCCTCCTCAGTTTGAGCAGTATCAGGAGGGCCAGCCTCCACAGCCACAGCATCAGGAGGTCCAGCCTCCCCAGTATGAGGTTCCTCAGGAGGGCCAGCCTCCACACCTGTAGCAGTATGAGGAGTAGCTTCGAACTCCTTCTGACATGGGGATGGAGTTCACCATGGAGGAGTTGTTCGGTGCTTCTCCGACATCGGGGGCACAGCCGACATCGGGGGCACAGAGTCTTCCTCCTTCCCCGGCTTCGAGGATTCAGAGGACTTCTCTCCGGCATTCACCCAAATTTCACCCCTACTTCAGAGGAGACCCGAGGGCATCCACATCCACAGCTCTACCTCAGGGACAGTCATCAGAGCCAGCTCCACCTCCAGTAGCGCCGCAGCAAGACATCTCCGAGCTTGTAGTCTCTGCGCTTGCAGCTTTCGAGCGCAGACAGGAGGAGAGGGATAGGACCCTCCTTGTTCGGATTGAGGAGAGAGATAGGGTCCTGATAGAGAGGCTGGAGCAGCAGCAGGGACTGATCCAGGAGCAGGCTAGGGCCATTGACCAGCTGAGGCAGGAGCATACAGGGCTCCTTAGGCAGATGGTGGAGCAACAGGAGAGGATGGTGGGCCACCTAAGACAGGGGGTGAGGGCCTCCCAGGACGAGGCAGCTCAGGGGGTGGACATGACCCTCCAGATGATTCAGGAGTCGATGGATACCCTCTGCTCGACAGTACAGACGATAGATGGGGCTGTCCACCCTATGACTCAGTATGTTCGGGATTTTCGCGAGCGGGCTGAGCAGAGATTGGAGAGTATGAGTACTGCTTCTTCAGATCAGACTCGCCAGCTGAGCAGGGCTTTCAGAGAGCTAGGAGGGATGATCACGGACACTTTACGCTTCATGACGCAATGTGCCCAGCCCTTCTTTGATGGGTATGCCCAGGTGCAGTTCCAGCAGCAGGGTCCAGGGAGACCGGAGCCATCATCTGTGCTAGTGGCGATTTCCCCCAGGTTTGAGCCGATGGTGGATATATGGGCATCTCAGTGCCCAGGAGCGGCGGGTCCTTCTACTTCAGGAGCTGGACCCTCTGCCTCCAGGCCTCAGCCTCGGCCTCGACCACCGACCTAGCCGCAGCCACCGCCTCCGCCTCAGTCGCCACCTCAGCCCGTCCACATATCTGACGACGAGGACCCTGATGAGGAGATTGGAGATTATCCACCTTTATAGCCATTCAGGGAGTGCGGATGACATTTTGTTATAGTTGTCTATTTGTTTTTTTTTTTGTATTTTCTTATTGTTGTATATATCTTGTACAAAATTACTTTATAGTGAAAGTTATATGTATATTCATTTTTCCTTATCCTTGCATGCTATGCTTACATTAATAACGATTGGGTGTGCACCTTTATTTACACAAAAATAAAATATTTATAATCATAAGATCAGGAAGATGATAACAAAACTATGAATAATGATACAACCTTGTTTATGAACCTTGTAAACAAGAACAGTTCACATGGGAGTAATAAGAAATTCTTTGGTACACAGGAACATTGACTTAATCTTAGTCCAAATATGGATATTAATCACATCAAAAGAATCACATCGAGGCTCTCCACCTTGCAGATCATATAGGGGTTAGCAAGGAACTCTTCATAGCCGGGGTTGCAGTTAAATAGCGCTGCTCTCCACCTTGCAGATCGTATAGGGGTTAGCAAGGAATTCTTCATAGCCGAGGTCGCAGTTAAATAACGTTGCTCTCCACCTTGCAGATCGTATAGGGGTTAGCAAGGAACTCTTCACAGCCGGGGTTGCAGTTAAATAGCGCTGCTCTCCACCTTGCAGATCGTATAGGGGTTAGCAAGGAACTCTTCACAGCCGGGGTTGCAGTTAAATAACGCTCTCTCCACCTTGCAGTTCGTATAGGGGTTAGCAAGGAACTCTTCATAGCCAGGGTCGCAGTTAAATAGCGCTGCTCTCCACCTTGCAGATCGTGTAGGGGTTAGCAAGGAACTCTTCACAGCCGGGGTTGCAGTTAAAAATAGCGCTACTCTCCACCTTGCAGATCGTATAGGGGTTAGCAAGGAACTCTTCATAGCCGGGGTCGCAGTTAAGTAGTGCTGCTCTCCACCTTGCAGATCGTATAGGGATTAGCAGGGAATTTGCATTAATGCCTTACTAGTCAAAGCAAAACCAGTAGGGACATATGCATCGGATACATCCATCGCTGAGTGGACTGAGATAAGGTCTGCCCAGCAAACAGCGAAAGAAAAGGATCGCCCAGGTACGCTTTTCTTCCTTTCTTTCTCTTTGAATTTTGGCTCACCTAGACACTTGCGCACTAGCCTTCCCAAAATTGGGGGCAACTGTAAGCACCGTGTCCCGGGGCGGTCCAGATCGGAGATTACCCAATGAAGAAAACCAATGCCTGGTCCCGAATGAATGGATGGAATTTGGAAATTTTGATCCTATGGGCTCACGAGAAGTAAAAGGTTTCATTCTATAGAAAGAAGAATTTGAAGATTGGGAGTTTTAACTTAAAATTTGGAGTTTTGCTCCACAGACGGCCTGCCCGTCTGTGGCTGGAATCCCGTCGGTCGCATAAGCGGTCGCCGCCTCTCTCGGGGATGGATAACCCGTTGGTGACTCTCATGCTCGTCGGTCGTGCCTATAAATAGCAAAATTTTTCCTTTGAGAAGGGTTTGAATTTTCTTGGAAAAAGTCACAAAAGGCAAGCTAAAAGGGCAAATCTTCCTCTTCTCAAGTTTCTTTATCTCTATTTTGACTAAATTCCCATATTTTCCTACTTTTTTCTTGGTTTTTGTTTCACTTTTAAGTGAATCTACTTTACTTGGAGAAAGCTAAATCCATTAGTTTTCATCCATTTCGTGGATTCAAATATTTCAAAAATTCAGTAAAAATCAAGGAAAATATAGTTATTTTCCTTTCTTGGTTTTTGCTTTCTTCTCGTGAGACGCGCAAGGTTTGAATCAACCAAAGTTTCACTCTAAAAAGGTACAATCTGAGGGTAAATATTCTGGATGCTTGCTTTATTAATCCATCACGTTCATTTCCACATTTATTGTATTTATTTACCTTTGACTTAGTTCTTATTTGCCTTTATTTTGTTTGAAAGTTGTTTATTTAAAAAGAGAAAAGAAAAAGAAGTTTTTTTTGGCTTTTATTTGGAAACCAGAGGCGACCGACGGGCAGTAGTACGCCCGTCTGTTGCTCGAGCGATGGGCAATAAACCCGTCTGTCATTCGAGCGACGGCGTGTTAAGCCTATTGTCCGTCGGTCACATAAGGGACGGCTGTCGGTCGGTCCGCTAAGCCCGTCTCTTGCCTCTTTTCCCCTTTTTTCCTTTTTTTCCTTTTTTTCTTTTATTATTTCTTCCTCTATTAAATTCTTATTTTATTGTCAAGGAAAACGTTTTTTTAACTTTTGCTTCAATGTTTTCCTCTTTATGTATTTTATTTATACATTTATTTATTCATTTTACTCTCTTTTTATATGTGCTTTGCTTTAATTTGTAAATATTAATATTTGTTTTGTTTCATGAGTATTGTATTTCCCTATTCCTGGATGGATTGAGCTATGGAGAAAAGCCATCATGCCGTCATGGAAAGCCTATCTTTGGTTTAGTTTTCCTATCCCTTTTCATTCATTTATTTCTTTTCCTTATCCCTTATTTTATTTATTTATTTATGTAATTTTGTTATTTTATTCCGCATAAATTAAAAACGGACATTTGTTTTATATTAATTAAAATTGGGATTATTTCATAAAATTAAAGGACCCAATGTCCTGTTTTAGCCCATAAAAATCACATAAAAATTAGTTTTTTAATAAATGCATGTGAGGGCTAAAGCCCTCAAAATAAATGAATTCCGCCTTTTTGTATGTATATATATATATCGTGCCTTTAAAATAGGAGTTGTATTCCGCTCCTAGTTTTATTGTAATTTAATTTCGAACATTTATTTCATATATTTTATGTATGTATATTTACCGCTTTTAATGTGAATATTTGTGCTTTTAAAATTTGCATCGTGTGGAGAGAGAAAGCGAACTAATAAACTCAAAGCTTAAATGTAAAGTTAAATCAAGGTAGAAATAGATGAGAAGTCCCGAACCCAGCTCTGGTCTTTGGGCTCAACGAGGCAAGAGGTCTATCCGATCACTCATTGGAACCTCCAAGACACCTCTTGTTTCCCATCAAAAGGCTGAAAAATAATCCTAGGCTCCATAGGGTTAGAGGGTCATTCCTAATGTTCTATTGGGGTGATTGCCTCCAAGATCCCTTTGGTTTGCTCAAAATGGAATTATGCGCCGTCTTAGGCTCACCGAGGCGAGATGAACTTTCCCAATGTTCTATTGGGTGGCGACTCCATGAAACCTCCTTGTTGCCCAAAATAGACGCACTTGTAATTCGTTGCAAGATGTCAACGGACCTTCAATTTGCCCGATTGCCCTAGAGCAGGGTGGTCGATGGGCGCCTACGGGGTCCGGCGTGCGTCACACCTACGTTGCATGCTTTGAATATTCATGAAGAAGTTTTTGATTTAATTGATGGTATCGGGTGGCAAAAATTCTTTTTGTTGATTTTTTTTTATTTATTATGCATTGGTCAGAGAATTTTATAGCACGTTTGAATTTGACCACACTAGGGGCATACTTTTAATTTGACCTCACCATTCGCGATCACATTGAGTCTGATGGGTCAATTTGCATATTATTCTATCACTGCTTTTAACATCAAGTTAGTATTCATTGATGAGGCACATTCTAAGTCACATGAATACCTTGATATGCTGTGTGATTATCCATCAAATTTTGATGATGTTGAGGTCTATAGATCCTTAACTGATTTGTCAGACATTGCATTCATACCTGGTAAATTGAAGGCATATTTAATTCAAAGTCCTTCATTACGCCTAATTCATCATTTTTTAGCATTTAACTATTCTGCCTGCAATAACGACACCACAGTTGTCACTAAGGCAGAGTTGTTCTTCATGTGGTGTATGCTCCATAATAAAAAGGTGAATTTAGGCTATTGGCTTGCACTTAAATTTAAAAAACTGACCCTTAAACTAAAGAAATTATTCTTAGGGTCTTTAATTACTTCCTTGGCTGTTCATACTAGTTTAGTTGATTTGAGCACCACTAATATGCATAAATCTTGTGACATGCCTCCAATGGATTTAATTTTTTTGGATAAATCATGATTGCTTCGGTGCGGGAAAGGGGGCGCCATTTTATTTATGGATGCAGGTCGACTAGCCAGCTTTGATGAGCAGGTTTTCAAGAAATAAAGCAGGAGGACACCTGGTGCTTTAACCTCCCACAACCCTGCAGCAACCACGTCCTCCGCATTGCCCTCAGATCCTATGGAGCATTTACACAAAATGGAGACAACATTGGTTCATCTGACGACCACTGTTCAGCAATTACACGAGAATTTATAGGCCTACTTTCGACATGTGGGGTTCACACCACCCCACCCAGCACTTCACTGACTGCGGACTGCATGCCTCCTCCACCAGGGCAGTATTCTTCCTTTGTCTTTACTTTTTGTTGCCCTTTGCCTCGCTTTTGTGTGCAATTCCGCATTGAGGACAATGCGAGGAGAAAGTGTGGGGGAGGAGTTGAATTAGAAGTGCTGTGTGATTGTATTGTTGTTTGATGCTGCATTGAGTTTATGATTACTGGTACATTTTGATGCCGGTTTGGTTGTTGCTTGTGTAAGGAATTTCTGTTGAATTTTTGACATGAGAATATTAATCTTTATTGTTGAAGTTATGTCAAATTTGCTGGATTTGTGCAAGGATTTTATAAATTTTGTGCCAATTTTTCATTTTTTTTACAAGAAAAAATTCTGTTGGTTGGTTTGAATGATTTTCCCTGTTGTTTTAATGCTTAATTGTTGAATTCTTATGCTGTGATTCTATTTATTTGGTTAATTCTGTGCAAATTTTTGATATATTTACTTTTATGGAGCATTTTTGGTAGCCATCTTGAGCTGAATTACGCATAAGTTTTGGGTTAGAGTTTAATATGGAGTATTCTGACTTTACCTGAAAATGGCTTAATTAATGCACTGGGCATGATTTTTGTGCATAAATGTTGTCATTTTCATCAGAATTTTATCACTTGTCCACCCTGTTCAATTATGCATCCCTCATGTTCATTAATATTTATTAAGCTTCATTTACAATCCTAGGGAAAAGTATTTGTCTAAAATCATTTCCAAAATCATTTAGTTTTTGATTCATTGATTTGTTAGGCATATTTGAGTAGTAATCATAATTATTTACTCTTTTTCATACAATTTGTGGTAGTCTTGATTACCTTTTGAATTGGAAATATCAAGGTTTAATTTCTAGGTGAAATATAGTTTTTGCGCATTCTAAAATTTGATTCTTTTTATTTTAGAAGCTTGTTAAAACCTTATTGAACAATTGTTTAATATTATAAGTTTTTATATTGAAGGACTTGGTAATCAGGAATATATGTATGTATGTATGTATATATATATATATATATGTGTGTGTGTGTGTGTGTGTGTGTGTGTGTGTGTGTGTGTGTGTGTATGTATGTGTGTACGTATCTATATATATATGTATGTATGTATGTACGTATCTATATATATATGTATGTATGTATCTATCTATCTATATATATATGTATGTATATACATATACATATATATATATATATATATATATATATATATATATATATATATATATATATATATATGTATATATGTATATACATACATATATAGATAGATAGATAGATACATACATATATATATATATATATATATATATATATATATATATATGTATATATGTATATACATACATATATAGATAGATAGATAGATAGATACATACATATATATATATATATATATATATATATATATATATATATATAAGTGAAATAATACATTTTACTCCGTTGTCCACTTAAAAGGTGGTTATGAGTAGAGCTAGTAGCTGCTTTGAATTGTGTGATCTGAGTAACCGAGTGTATACGGATCAGAACTGGATACCCTCGCGTAAAAAGGATCTTTGCATTCATTGTAAGCATTTTAATCTTTCTTAGGCTGGAAAAACCGGATGTATGCGGGTCAGAACTGGGTACCCTCGCGTCCACTACAGTCTAAGTTATGTTAAGAAAAAATATATATATAAAATAAATTTCTTAATTTTTCTTGTTCCTTCATCTAATAAAATGTGAAGTTTGGTGTCCAATTTGGTTTGATAAGTTCTCTTTTATGCATTGATGTTAATATTTAAGGGAAACAAAATTCTTGTATGACCTAATGTTTATAAACCTTGTTGTTTCTAGTTTGAAAAGGTAGTTGAGAAACCCACACTTTGATATGAATCTGTGGGAAATTATTTTGAACTTCTATCTCTCTTTTGCCTTGTATTTTGATTTAGTTCAAACTTATGGGAATTGGAATTTGTTTTTGGGTGAATGAACTTTTGAAAGGATTGTGAATGAGGTTTAATTTATGTTTGAGGACAAACATGGGATAAGTGTGGGGGAATTTGATGAGTGGTTAAAACTATATGCTGATCATTAATTTTTACTCACTTTTATGCACTTAATTTTAGCTTATATTAAAAATTTTTACTTGTTTTGTGATTTTGGTCATTGTAGGGTCAAAGTGGTAAAAATAAAGTAAATTAGAGCTAAAAATGAAGTAAATTGGAGCTAAAAGGAAGTAAATTGGAGTAGCCATGAAAATTCAAAGAAAATTGGAAGCAAAGAGTTGATTTTGGACTTAGCCTTGCCCAAAGCTAAGGGGCAAGGGGCAGCTGTCTTGCCCAAGGCTAAAGGGAAATGCGACAGCAGCTATCAGCTTCTACATTTTTAAGCCCGAAGTTGCCCTAACCGCCAACTACTCTCAATCTAATTTTTAGGGATAATTAGGCTGTAATTAAGGAGATAAAAGACAGTATTTTTGGAAAGATATTATTACATTTAATATTTTTATTTTATTTTGGAATTTGGATAGGAATTAAAGACATTCCTAACTTATCTAGATTTTTTTTATATAGCTAGGAAAAAACGTGAAGAAAGGTTCTGTTCTACTACTTCTTCATCTGAGTTTTTCTCAAGACTCTAACAGGGAGTTTAATTTCTTAATTTAATTTAATTTTTTTTACTTTAATGATGTGTGGCTAAATTCATTTATTCTAGTTAAAGATTAATTCAAAGCCAAGTTTTAATTCACCGTGATATTGTTGTGCTTATGTATTGTTCTTAATTTCATATGATGTTCATGTTATTTATTGAAATTTAGAGAAACCATATGTCGATTGTTATTTATTTTTTGTTCAATGAGGCGCCATTGTTCATTTAATTAAATAACATACTACTAGTTGAGTTTGCTGAATCCGTAATTGTTTAGTGAAGTAGATAACAAGTGGCAATCAGTGTAGCTTCCTCATAAGGGCTGTTACATTGAGTAAATGTATGATTTGGTCTAAATCGGTCTCGCGTGAGGTCAATTTGCTTAGGTTAGGTCTTTCTATTCCTTAATGCTGTCAATAAATTAAATTCTTTCACGTGTTAAGGGTTATTTGTTGGCTAGGAATTAATTACTGTCTTACTTGATTGATTCATTAATACAGAAAGATTAGTTCGGGAGCGCGAAGCCGACAGCTATAACTTGCCCATTATTTGATTTTTAGATTTACTCTTTCATCAATAATCGGTTGAATTAATCCTGCGTTGCGAATATCTTTAACTGGAATCTATCATCTATTGAATTTATTTTAATCAATTTACTGCTTGTTTGTTTATTTCTTTTAATTCAGTATTTTCACATTTTTAGTTTTTGAAAACTTCCCCTTTTTATTTTTATTGTTAAAAATCTTATTATTTAGAATTAATTCAGTGCTAGTCTTTGTGGATTCGACCCTTTCTTGCCCTATTTGCAATTTATTTGATAGGATAATTGAGGTATTTATTTTTGGTGGCTTCGACACCCATCAGGAATTAGATCTAAAAACAACATGAGAGACAAAATAGAGCCTCTAGACAAGCATCGAGCAAAATTTTACCTTTTCCCAAAAATCAACAAGCCAACCACACCAGAGAAAAGGTGCAAAACTTAGAGCCAACGAGAATAAGATTAGATCTATGTATAAATCATTATCCATTACATAGATAAGTCTACCCAAGTGCTCTATGTACCCATCCATCTTAAGTGCATGAGCAACAGCTGAGGTGCCCTCCACCATCTTACAACTAAAAAGAGCTTTAGCAATCTCATATTGCTCACTTCTAGCTTGTGTAGCATAAAGGTTATTTAAATTTATAATGATGGTTTTAGCATCCATATCTGTTCATGTTTCTTTTGAAGCTCAGAGGACATAGCACCAAGCATTATACATGTTGTTGCTTCATTATTCTTCATATATTTTTGATAAATGGCCATGATTTCATCAGAGACATCATCACATAGAAGTGGTGGTGGATTATTATCCAACACATAATGGATCTTTTCGGCCTTGAGAACAATTCTCACTTGCCTTATCCAATCTGAATAATTGCTGCCTTCTAGCTTGTTATCCAAAATAGCTCGCAGATTAACGTGAATAGTGCTCATGATAAAGTCCTAAATGTGAAGAAAGAAACTATGTTAGGGCAAGATCATGTATATGTCTGCATTAATTAGGTCTTTAATTAATCCATTTATCTCCCATTATTTTATTGCGAATCAATAGCCCTTACTATGTGATCAGAGAAAACCCGTTGGTTTTCCTAGTGGGCCAATATCCAATCCTTGATATGAAATTTGACCTTGACTTTGGTCAAAAAATCAAATTACATATCCTTGAAATGTAGGTATCTCTATACCAATTGTGTCTTTACACAACTATTGGAACATTGGGTTATCAACTCTTAATACAAGCACATCATATATGCATTCCCCAATCATGCCTGTAGGTCCATTAGCCTTGACTTTGGTCAACAAGTTAATGGGCTAGCTAAGAAGGCCCATTAATTAGATTTAAACATATTCGATATAATGTGGGCTTGACTTTGGACAACAACCCACATTATAAAGAACTCTAATTCTCTTCCAATTAATGGAAGGTTAATTTATCTTAGTATTATTTAGAGGGATTTTTGTTAATTAAGTCTCATCATACATGGTTGGCATACATTGGTATGTTATCTATATCTATCGCATAAATATAAAGCATACAATTATGGCTTAGTTATAGACTTTACTACATTGACCTCCTTGAGCCATAAGGGAGATCAAAAGGTCTAACCTAGGTAGTATGCATGATCAAACAAGGAAGAACTATTACAAAGTCTTCAATCTTCTATCGGCCCATTTTGCTCCATTGCTTGTGATCTTCTTTTGTTATTCTAATTCTATTCTATGTAATCTAATTACATATTACAATTAGAAAAATATGAAAAGAAAAACAATTGGATATATTACAATTATAAAAAATATTCAAAGAAAAACAATTGGTCGAGACATGAAAGTCCTCATAGGCCGAATCATGCAATATGCTCAATCACATTAGGCTTTAGTCCATAACTTACCATCATACCAAACATACACCCTTGTATGCAATTCTAATGCATAAGTTAAAGCCATATATGGAATAATTAACTTGTTTTAACTCTTGAAACTATTTTTAAGTTATTGTCTTAGTGTGATCAAATTTAAGAATCTTTCCGAATTAGGAAACCATTTTCATTTTGGAAACTATCCATTTAAGGAAATTTTTTGCATGCATATGTTCTTATCTTAATTATCAATCCCATTGATTTTAGATTGATTATTTAATCAATTAATCATATTAAATTAATCAAAATCAATTTAGATCAAAATTATGGGTGGGTCGAAAATCGACTTCATTAATTTTAATAATGTGTTCACATAAACTAGTTTTATGCATTTGGGCCATTTTGGGTTTTGGGATTAGGCCATGCATATACCAAGCCCATTCCAGCTCCAAAAATCCATTAATAAACTTAATTATGGTCTATAATTTTAATTGAAATTAGCTCACTGGACCCACCAAATCATATGCTAATTTAAATTAAGCCTGCAGACTCAATTAAACCTATTAATTGATTTTAACTTACTAATTAAATTCAATTTAATTAGGGCCCAAATTAATTAAAAATACATTTATACATCTCATGTAACTTAAAATTAAGATTAAAATTCATTCTTTCCAAAAACTAATCAAGAACACACAAAGAACACAATTTCACTAAACTTTTGGTAAAATCAATTATCATGCAAAACTTAACCGATTTTAATTCCGTTTAATCCTATAATTTAATATCACAAATTAAAAACATAAATTATCATCAAAATAATTTTTACATGGATCAAAATTAAATTAAATATAGAACAGCCATTCCCCACGCAAAAGACTGTTCTTCTGCGCAGAGTTTTTATCTGCAGCTAAAAATCAATTTTCTCCTATTTTTCTTTTTCTTTTTTTTTTTATTTTAATCACACAATTAAAGAAATCATTATTTCTTAATTTAACATTCATGAATATCAAAATCAAAATTTTAAAAAAATTCATGAAATAAATAACTCAAAAATAAAAAAATATTCCGCAGAATCAACATATTATAATTACATGGCTAAAAACCTTGGCTCTGATACCATGTTGGAATTAATTAGGTTACATGCATCTCATACATATGCAGAATTTAAAATTTTAACCAAATTAATTTTAGATTTTTGCCATGAAATTATGTTTCTTATTCTAAAATAATGAAAATCACCTTGAGGTTTGTTGGTCAGTTGATTTTACTTCGCACCGGGTTGTCGCAAATCACAGTATCCAACTTTGGTACACCACCAAATTGTCCACACCAAAGAAAAAAGAAGAATGAACCAACAATTTGATGAAGAATGGGGCTGCTGAATTTTTCTTTGTGGCTAGAGAGAAATTTCGGTTGGTGAGGGAGAGACGAAGGAGAATAGAAAGAATTTTGATTTTTCTATGTTTCATTTGTTCTATCCATATCCCACTTCTGCTTTTATCTCTAAGTTAAAAGCATAACTCTAGTAGGATTAGAACTCTAAAAAGATAGAGTATTAATTATTAATTAACTTTTAATTAATTATTTCCTTAATGCATATGAGATTAGAACTCTAGGGCATACTTATCTAACAGAGAATGCAAATAAGAACCTGGAAGAATGGCAAATCGAAATAGCGATGCATTTCACTGGATCTGAAAAACCATCAAACAGAGATCTGGAAAACCAAATTTGAAGAAAAAAAGAGAGAAGAGACGAGATACATCTTCTTACAAAACTAGAATTAAAAAAAAAAACATTTTTAGATTACCTGATAACAGGGCAATAAGAAGCCAGAATATCCAGTCTACGGCATTTTTAGCTGCCCAATGTCGCCGGAAACCTAATCGGAGAAGAAAATACATGTAGATCAGCTCATATCAATAGATCTATTTCGTTTTAGTCAGACCCTAAGATTGTGTGGACACAAACTGCAAGTACACTTACATCTCATACACCATAGGCCATCGAAAATGTTATCACCGATGAGGCCGCCAGCTATTATCGAAAAACGTCGAGAGTAGTGGAGCAAAACAAGGCAATGAATGGGAATTAGCTAGGTTTTTGTGATATGGAGTTTTTCACGATTTTGGCGTAGTTTGATAATATTGAGAAAGAGATAAATTTTTAAGTAGGCGGAGTTAGGAAATATTTTACTATTTTTTTAAATAGTCACTAAGTTAGCGACTAAAACAACACTGTCACTAAATTTGATTAAATAATTATTTCACCTTTAGCGACGATACAAATTCGTCGCTAAAACCATCGCAGACAAAGACGCTAAAATTTGCCTCCAAATTTAGTGACCAATATCGCTATTGTTATTTAGTTGCTAAATTTCAACATCAATGAGCGACTATAATTCAGTCGCAACATAATTTCCCAAAATAGAAAAATTAGATATTTTTTAGTGACAAGCGATACTGTCGCAAAAAAAAAGGTACCATTAATTTGCCGCCAAAATTTAGCGACTATTTATTTTTCCGTCGCTAAACTTGCCACCATACTGAAAAAAGAGATTTTCACGATTAATTCTAAAAACAGTGAAAATATATCCGTCGCTAATTTGTGTTTTTTTTTGTAGTCATATTCTTATATCACAATCTTACAAATAACACTACAACATACTTAAGTTATATATATTTCTCTCCATCTCCTTCTTCTTCATCTCATCATTCTGCCACTTTCTAGACACTACAAGAAGAGTATAATTTAGCAATAGAAATTTAGCGACTGAGTGATTTCCGTCGCTAAATTGCGGCAGAATTTATTTTTCGCCGCAAATTCGCAACGAAATTTATTTTCCGTCGCTAAATTGCGATGGAGATTTATTTCCACCGCAATTTAGCGACGAAAATTAAATTTCGTCGCTAAAAATGGCGCCAAGCTTTCCCTTCGTTTTCTCCGACAATTTTTAGTGACGGTTCGTTAAAACCGTCGCTATTTTTATATATTCCGTCGCTAAATAAATAGGAAAATAATTTTATTTAATTTAGCGATGGAATTATCTTTCATAGCTAAAGTTTGCGACGGAATGAATATTTCGTCGCTATTTAGCGACCGAATACTCCTTCCGTTGCTAAAGGTTGCGACGGAATGAATATTCCGTCGTTATTTTGCGACATAATATTCCTTCCGTCGCTAAAAAAAAAATTAACCCTATATTATTTCTTCTTCCCCCACTACTCTCTCTCTCCTCCCTCTCCCCTCCGCTTTCTGCTCCTCCGCCCTCACGCCGCCGACCACCGCGACGCTCTTACAGGTCCGCCCCTCCACTCCAATCGGCGGCTCCCCTCCCCTCCTCCTCCTCTCTCCCCTCCCTTCCCTCTTTTCCCGCTCCAATCTTCCCTCCCTCTGCGTGCCTCCTCCTCTCCGCCGGCGTCGATCATAGCTGCTCCGACGTGGGCCGCGTCCCCTCCTCCACCTGCTCCTCCTTTCTCCACTCCTCCTCCTTCTCCTCCTCCGGCGTCAGGTAGGTAGATCTGGTTCCTCTCCATTTTTTTTAAATTAAGTTATTATTATTATTATTATTAATTTATTTATATTTGTTAGATATTGTTAAATATTAAATATTGTGCAATAAAAAAATTAATTATTTTGTTGTTAGAATTATTTTAATTGATTTAAGTTAATTAAATATTTTATTATTGTTAAATAATATTATGAATAATTTGTTTGTAATGTATTATTATTAGTGTTTTTAATGTGTAATGTTGTTGTTATTAGAATAATTTTTGTAATTAGATGTTAATTAAACAATTGTTGAAATAGATGATTGTTAGTGTTATATAGTATTAGTAGGATTGTTGTTAATTAATTAAATGACAAATCTAATGTTGTTAGTATTATTAGAAAATAATAAGATTAACACTTTATTTGAGAAATTTATTCATTTTTATTGTATATATATATATATTTCCTTTTTTATGAGTTTATTAATTTAAATGTTGTTATTAAATTTATTAATAGTATTTTTCATATTATTAGTGTTATACATGTTAGTTTTTTTGCAATAAAAGCTGTAAAATTTGTACCTTAATTATTATTATTATAATTATTATTTGTTTATGTTAATTTGTATTGTTATAATTATTATTTATTTATGTTAATTTGTATGGTTGTTAGTATTTTTTTGGTTAGATAATAATATGAATAATTAACGTAAATAAATTGAATATTATTAATATTATTATTATTGAATATAATATTTTTGTAAACTTATTTTTTTTATTAGTATTGTTGATTTTATTTTTATTGTAATGAAGCTGACTATAATATGACAATTTGTATTTTTCTATGTTTTTAGCATAATAATCATTATAATTATTGTTTAAATGACTAGCAATTGTCTTAATTAAGTTTGTCTTTTTCGTAATAATATTTGTATTGTGAGTTTCTAGTTTTATTAACTAATATATTAAGTTTTTTTTTTTGGAATTAGATATTTATAATTCTAATTGAGATGTGTCCTTGTTCATGTAACAATTTTGGAATTAATTATGAGTAACGTAGATAGATCTTGGATGCATAGACGAAAAATAAGGGATGGTTACATTAATCCTGAATTTGTGGAAGGGGTTCAGTCGTTTATTGAATATGCAAGTTCTCAACCTGCATACATGGACGGGGCTAAAATAAGTTGTCCATGTAAAAAGTGCAAACACTTTAGTTATCTTCCAGTTGATAAAGTGCATTTTCATTTGTTAAGAAAGGGATTTGTTCAAAATTATTTTGAGTGGACACGACATGGGGAACCATCAATCTGTAGCACCTCGATGGGAAATATGGGTAACATGTTGGCATCTGAGGGTCAATTTGAAAGAGAGGGGGAATTTTCTATTTATGATGTAGGGGTCACTGATAATCCATACGTCCAAATGGTTTACGATGCAGCTGGCCGTGATTTTAGGTAAAATACACCCATGCTGGAAGAACCCAACGAAAATGCAATAAAATTTTATTATTTGTTAAATTCAGCAGATCAAGAGTTATGGCCAAGCTGTGATAACATGACTCAGTTATCGTCGGTCGCTCGAATATTGAATATAAAATCCGAAGGCCATATTTCGGATCGAAGTTTTGATAAAATTCTTGCGTGGTACAATGAATCATTGCCTCCTGACCATAAAATAGTTGATAATTTATACAATGTGAAGAAAATGATCAATGGTTTGGGTTTGCCTGTCGAGAAAATTGACTGTTGCCTATGTTGTTTTGGAGGGATAACATGAATTTGCAAGAGTACAAATTTTGCAGTCAACCTAGGTACAAACTGAGAAATTGAAGCAATAAGCAGATATTGGTATCTTGGAAACGTATGTATTTTTTTTCGTTAACTCCTAGGCTTCAAAGACTATATGCATCCGAAATTATTGCACCTCACATGAGATGGCATGATGAGCATGAAAGCACAGGTGGAATAATGAGTCATCCTTCAGATGCAGTTGCATGGAAACATTTTAATAACACCCATCCTGATTTTGCTGTTGAATCTCGGAATGTTCGGCTGTGTTTGAGCACAGACGGATTTCAACCTTTTGGTCAATCAGGGCAACAATATTCGTCATGACCAATCATAATTACTCCTTATAATTTGCCTCCATGGATGTGTATGAATGAGGCATATATGTTCTTGACAGTTATTATTCCAGGACCCAGAAATCCGAAGCACAAGATTAATGTATATTTGCAGCCATTGATTTATGAATTGCAACAGCTTTGGGATATCGGTGTTGAAACATATGATGCATCACTTAAACAGAATTTTATGATGAAAGCAGCATTAATGTGGACCGTAAGTGACTTTCCTGCCTATACTATGTTGTCGGGTTGGAGCATGGCCGAAAAACTAGCTTGTCCTTACTGTGGCTATGATTCAGATGCGTTTTATCTTCAACATGGGTGCAAAACTTCATGGTTTGACAACCATAGGAAATTCCTTCCACCTGATCACCCGTTCCGACGGAACAAGAATAGGTTTATTAAGAATAGAGTTGTGCAAGCTGGTCCTCCTGTTATCAGAAATAGTGAGCAAATTTTATAAGACATTGATGAATTGGGTTTACTTTCAGTAACAGAACTTGATGCTGATGAAGTTAATGGAAGAATCAACAAAACCTTTGGTTGGAAGAAAAGAAGCATTTTTTGGGATTTGCCGTATTGGAAGACAAATTTGTTACGGCATAATCTAGATATAATATGATGCACATTGAAAAAAATATTTTTGATAATATGTTCAATACCATTATGAATATAGAAGGGAAGACCAAGGACAATGCAAAATCACGGGCAGATTTAAAGTTGTTATGTAGAAGGCCTGATTTAGACAAAGATTACATAATCGGAAAATATCCTAAAGCATGCTACACTTTGAACAAAAAACAAAAGGAAGTCTTGTGTGAGTGGTTAAAATGGCTAAAGTTTTCGGATGGTTACGTATCGAACTTGGCAAGGTGCGTCGACATGAGAAAATATAAATTATTCGGTATAAAAAGTCATGATTGTCACGTTTTTATGCAGAGGCTACTCTCAATAGAATTTCGAGAGTTATTGTCGACAAAAGTGTGGGAAGTTATAACAGAGCTAAGTATTTTCTTCAAAACTTTAACATCATGTGAGATAAATGCGGTAGATATGGCAAGATTAGAAATAGAAATTCCAGTAATTCTGTGCAAACTTGAAGCAATTTTTCCTCCAAACTTCTTCGACTGTATGGAGCATCTGCCTGTGCATTTAGCACATGAGGCAAAACTTGCTGGTCCTATTCAATATCGTTGGATGTATCCATTTGAGCGGTAACTATCTATGATATGCAATTGCAGTTTTAATATAATTTGTTATGGTAATTAATGTCAATTAAAAATATCATGTAAGTATTTGTTCCACTTGAAGAAAAACATTAAAAATAAAGCTAGAGTTGAAGGTTCAATATGTAATGCGTACTTGGTCGAAGAAGCAAGTACATTTTGTTCACATTATTTTGAGGCTCATGTACATACAAGACAATGGAAAATATCACGTAATGATGATGGCGGGGAAATAAGTAATCAGGATGGAAACTTATTTATATTTACGTATCCTAGGCATTTACAACAGAGGCAGAATTAACAGTGGCACATACTTATATTTTATTGAATTGAGAAAAAGTTCAGCCTTTTGTGCGTTAAGTTTAATATATACACAAAATTGCTCATTTGATTTACTATGTGAACGGTGTAATAAAACGCTGTTTATGAGCATTTTATGTTATTTGAGGAATGGATACGGGAGCTAATGCCTGAAAGAAATCAAAATGAGGTGAACAAGGAAGTCGAAAAACACTTTCATCATTGGTTCAAGACATATGTAAGTTGTGACCTTCAATAATGCAATCTATATATACAATTATATATGAAATATTCATTTAATTGATGTTAGAATATTTTAATATGTAGGCATCAACAAATTCAATTAACAACAAGTACATCATGGATCTTACAAAAGGACCTCTGTGATATGTTAAATCGTATCCGGTGTATTTCGTGAATGGATATAAATTCCATACTCAGAGTCATGGTTATAACAAGGAAACAGTAAACAGTGGGGTTTGTATTTAAGGAGAGTTGATGGATTATTATGGGAAAATTGTTGATATACTTGAATTGGAGTACCCCGCATTGCCAATAAAATGCTGTGTATTATTTAAGTGTGAATCATTTGATCCAACTAATAACCTTGGAACAAAAATAAATAACAGATACAATTTAATTGATGTAAACCAGCATAGAAGATTTAGTAACTTTGAATCTTTTGTATTGGCAATGCAAGGGATCCAGGTATATTATGTCTCTTATCCAAGCTTAAAACATGACAACTCGGAATGGTTAGCAGCATGCAAAGTAAAACCAAGAGGCATCTTTGAAAGGAAAGCCGCCGGACAAAGTGAACGCTCTGAAAATAACGATGCATTTCAAGAGGAACAACTGGAAGTTCATGAAATAAATGAATCTCTGAATTATGATGATAATGAAATGTTAACTATGCAGACAATGAATTTGTTGAAATTTCCTGTGAGGATGATGAGGAAGCTTTGGTTGGCGAGGGATCCGATGACGAGCCTGAATTTGATTCTTCTTCATCAAAAAATGAGGATGATTGTGATTACGATTTACAGCTTAGTGATGATAGCGAATAATTTGTTTACCTAATTTTATATCATGTGAGAACAATTAATATTGCACTGTTTTATTTTTTTATTTAATATGTTTATTATAATGTGATTATTTTATGTTATCTGACAATATGCAATTTTTTCATAATGTTAGGTTGGAAATATGTTTAAGCGAAAGAAGAGTAAAACAATTGCTCCATGTCTCAGGGTGCATGATGGAGGTGACAGTATTGGTGATGGAGCATCCCCATCGCCTGGTTTCAATGACTGCACTCAGGCTGACGCATCACCGACAATCCCTACTGTTGCACCATCTACCACTCCCTCTACTGAATCGACTCCTTTGGCACACACCGAATCTATGCCAACTCAGGTATCAGGAACAGATGCAGCGGAACAACTTATGCCTGGCTCAGTTGGAGTTGATGGAAGAATCTATATCACCATTAGAGCTGGGGAGTAAGTGATTAATATTTAATTTTGTATTGATTTTAATGATAGTTGTTAATTTTATTAACTTTATTAGGATTGTTGTATATTAGTTTGAATCCTTCAGGAAAGTGCTCACGCAACATGACAACCACGTTCAAGAACTGAATTGAATATGATGGTTATGTCTGGAAGAAAGTGTCACAAGAAACAAAAATTTTTTATTTTGAAGAATTCAAGGTAATAAATTATGATAACATTAATTACAGCTCAAATTATAATTTACACTTATAATTTGTTTTTTGTTCATTCTTATAAGAAACAATTTTACTAGGATTTGGTGTTTGACGACATCATGTATGATGCATGGGAGAGTCGTGCTCGAGCGCGTTACAAGGACTTAGTGTGCTTGCTACACACTGGTGGAGTACGACCTCGGTACATGACTGAAGATACATGGGCACACTGGAAAGAGTATTGGTCGACGCCCGAGGCCCTTTCCATTTCAGAGCGGAATACTAATAATAGACGGGGAGGACCTGAGGGAGTCAGTTCATGCTTGCATACTAGAGGATCAATGTCCCATCAGGAACATGCAAATAAACTTGTAAGTATTACAAAATACTACTCTTATTACTATAATTAATATTATTAATATTTAAAATTTATCTCATTAATATAGAGGAGGATGAGAATGTTAATTGTGTGAGGAGTTTGCATTGTTATTGGATGTTGGATGCTGGATGCAAGCATAGCAATAAATTTGAAGTATTTTTCTGTCTTTTTGTACAGGAGGTATGATTAAAATATAGGGGAAACTCTGCCGAAATTTTAGTAAAAATTTGTATGAATACTCAATAGATTATAGTTCACCTACAATTCTTTTTATGTTTGAGGAAGGATCGATGGATATTACTATAATTTACTGTGTTATTACTGTGATTAATGTTATTACTGTTTAAGATTTATCTCATTAACATAGAGGAGGATGGGAATGTTAATTGTGTGAGGAGTTTGCATTGTTGTTGGATGTTGGATGCAAGTATAACAATAAATTTAAAGTGTTTTCTGTCTTTGTGTACAGGGGGTCTGGTTAAAATATACGAGAAACTCTACCAAAATTTTTATAAAAATTTGTATGAATACTCAATAAATTAGAGTACACCTATAAATTTTTTTATGTTTGCAGGAAGCATCGATGGGTAGACCGCCTACCTATGGTGAGGTCTTTTTACACACCCGCACCAAAAATCATGATGGTCAAACGTTCGTCAATTCTCGGTCAAGAGTTTTACATGTATGTCAAAAGTATTATAATTTACAAATATTTAATATTAGTTATTATTAATCGTTGCTTATTATAAAACACTTGTTTTACGACAGGAACAAGTTCAAGACACAATTCAGCAACGTTCACAGAATTCCGATAATGTTGATGCGAATCAGATTTATTATGAAGTGGCTGGTGGTAGAGACCAGCGAGGACGGGTATTTGGCTTAAGTTCTTTGGCCAGGTCCTATCCCTCGCATTCTTCAAGCTCAAGTACAGCCGCATCTAACAAACGGTCTGCCTCCAGGGAAGTACATGAACTTCGGAATTCTGTTAGTGAGCTGAGATCTGAATTACAACAATCACAAGCTTGGTGGCAAGATTCAGAAGTTCGGTGGCAACAATCTCTCGACTACATATCTGAGCTACGCAATGAGATGGCGAATTTGAAAGGTATGGTCGCCTCATCATCGCAGCAGTCTGATCGTACTCGTCAGCCGCCGCCGCCACCATCATCTTAGTTTAGGATTTTGAAATAGACATATATATGTAACTATTATGATCTTGCGTAATGCTTATTAACTTTATGATTAGTACAATTATTATATTCAATTAGTATTCAATATTAAAATTTAGATATTATCTTCATTTTTATTATTTTGCAATTAATATTACAGGTTAAATAACTAATTAATATTATAAGTTAAATAAATAATTAAAAAATTAATTTTAAAATTTTTATTAAATTTCCCGACCGAAATTCATTTCCGTAGGGAATTTCCCGACGGAAATGGATTTTTCGTAGGGAATTTCCCGACGAAAATGGATTTTCGTCTGGAAATGTCCCGACGGAAATGGATTTCGGTCGGGAAATTCTTGATGGAATTCCATTTCCGTCGGCGAATTTCCCGACGGAAATGCATTTTTCGTAGGGAAATTCCCGACGGAAAATCCATTTCTGTCGGGAATTTCCCTATGGAAAATCCATTTCCATCGGTAAATTCACCGACAGAAATATTTCCTTCGGGAAAATTTCCCTACGCTTTCTATCCCGATGGAAGTATTTTTCGTCAACAAATTTGTTTGTCGACAGAAATTGCTTATTTTTCGTCGGGAAACCGTTTTTTCCTTGTGGTGTAGACACACGATTATTATTATTATTATTATTATTATTATTGATCATCTAAGACAGATACTGTTCAAGACGAGATCTCAAAAATTAAGTCTTTCTTAGTTTTTAATTTTTTATTTACTGTAATTTCTTTTTCTTCTCTTGATATCAAAGTCTAGTCTTCCTAGATTTTAATTAAACATTTTTATTTTAATCTCTATTATCCTTCTTTTTTTTTAGCTTTCCATTGTTCTGTAACTGATCATCTATTATTTGCTTGCTATTTGATAGGTGTACGACTTGTTTATGGATATTCAAAAGGATTAATTACAAATTCGGGACTGAATTATAGGCTATTTTTCAATATTTACACCAAATTTTGGAAACTTATAATATTAGGCCCCATTTTTGGGTCTCCTTTCAATTAAGGGATTTAGTCAACAAATCCGTTAATTACTAACGGATTTACTGAGTCAGATTAAATCTGGATTCCACCCATACCCAGTAGGATATGCCAACTCAGCATCTTCCTCCTCTTTTTCTCCTTCTCTCTCCTTTTCTTGTGCCATGGCTACTCTTTCAAAGGAGCAACTGTCACGCCACTGCCCACCAGAGTAGCTCCGGCCTCACACACAGGATCGGCACACCCAAACCAGCAGCGCCAGACCACTCTCGTCGTCGCTCTAGGTCTTGCCTCCGTCGCACGAGCCAGCAAGCCACTAGCCTATGATGCAGACCTTCGAAGCCGCAGCACCGCCCTCTGATGCCCTTTCACTAGATCCAACGCAACTCAACCACCACCAACTTTTCATTTCCTCCGACGCCTGTAAATGACAAACAATAGCCATGGTTGAGAAAAAGAGAGAGAAGGATAAAAAGAGGAAGAAGATGCTAAGTTGGCATCTTACTGGGCATGGATGGGACCCACAGTTAATCTGACTCAGCAAATCCATTAGTACTTTATGAATTTATTGACGGAGTCCCTCAATTGAAAGAGGACCCAAAGATGAGGCCTGAATTGTAAGTTTCTAAAGTTCGGTGTAAATACTGAAAAATACACTATAGTTCAGGTCTGAATTTATAATTAACCCTATTCAAAATAATACTGCCTAGTAGATAGATAGATAGATAGATACATATGGGGAAACCAAAGACATTTAATCCATTGTTGATTTGAGAAATATAATTTTTTTAATTGAAATTATAGCTGTTGTCTACATGCTATAAAAATCATAACGGCAAATTAACGAAACTAACAAAATCATCAAAGGTAGTAGCAATAGTTAGATGGAAAAAAACTGAATGAAAAAGGCTCAAGAAAATGATTAAAATAAATAAAATTCAGATTTTAACAAAATGCATGCATTTGATATAAGACCATATTCCAATCTGGTTCAGTAGTTTCTAGTTTTGTGGATTAATTTCACCTATAATTACCGAACTTACAAATAAAATGAAAAAATTTTTGTTCTTTTAAAATCACTAAACTTAAAACATTTATACAGAAAAAAATACTTTGACTGTTTTTCGGTAAAAAAACCGCCGAAAAATCCAGCTGGCACGCTGACTCAACACCCCTTGCAACGTGGCTTGACACGTAGCATACCATTGAAAAAATAACATGGAAGCATGCCACGTGAAGATTTCGGCAAGTCACCTTGACATTTTGGATTGTGCCACGTATCATGGTTGGTATGCTGCCATGTGGTCCTACCAACATGCCAAGTTAGCATGCCACGTGGACCAACCTAAATACAACTTGTGTCATTTAAAAAAAATTCTACCAAAAAATCTATACGTGGCATACTTGCATGTCATTTTTCCATATAGCATGCCGCGTGTACAGGAGTGCTGAATCAACGTGCCAGCTGGATTTTCCAAGGGTTCCTCCAGCTGGATTTTCCAATGGTTCTTTCACCTGAAAACGGCTAAAGTGATTTTTCTGTATAAATGTTATAAGTTCAGTGATTTTTAAGAGAATAAAAATTCTTTTATTATATTAGTGTTATTTGATTATAAATTCAGTGATTATGGGTGAAATTAATCCTAATTTTGTTTACGGTTCAATTTAGATTTTTAACAGAACCATATCAAATTGATCCGATCAGCATGAGCGAACTTACCAATTTAGTAAATACAATTAAGTTTTGGCCGTAGATGTGATGATGCCCTATAAACTCACATGAGGTGATTCATATATATATATATATATATATATATATATATATATATATATATATATATATATATATATATATATATATTTTCGAAGTCTATGTAAGGCACCATATACAAGAATAAATATTTATTATATATACAGAGTATAAGTTTTTTAATTTTTTTTCATGGAAATGGAAACTTTCATGACTAAATTAAATTAAATTACAGATTAGAAATTTTATTTCGAATTGAATTCTCTAATTATTATAAATTAAAAAACTAAATGCGTGACACCCTCATAGCCCAAAGCATAAGTATATGAATCGATTTGCTCAGTTAAATTTGAAGAATTAATTGGCTAGTAAGACCATGAAATCATTGTTTGTCTCATTGATCAATTTTATAAAGACTTCCATATGTTTCTTGTTAGTACGACTATGAAAAAAAAGAAATTAATCCTCGTTGCTAATTTCGTTTCTCTCTTTATTTCTCAGATTTTACCATTTAGTTTGTAAGTTTTACTAAATGAATTACTGTAGGCATCCTAGTTTGACTCGAGCTGATTATGTTTTAACTGTGGTGGATGATTTTAGTAGTCACCTGGACATCCTTGCTACAATACAAACAGCAATTTTTTCAAACACTTGGAAAGTTCCTACTCATGTTGCATAATCATTTTACACAGTATTTCCTTCTCTCACTCTCTGATTTCTACAATTACAATTAGAGATTTCATGGAAAAACTAATTGACAAAAATTGGTAAGAAACTAGACAGGAATTGAGAAAATGTTATGGAAATTAAAAATGAAGTGAATCCTAAACGATACTTAAAAAACTCTTAAAACATTCAAGTTGTAGAGTGGCTAATCATATCTTTGCTAGGAATATTACTTGAGGAACCAATCATGGAACCTTGATCCATCGATATATCATTGAAATGGAAATTAGAGAAGCTCTCCTCGTCGGACGTTTGAATCTCTAATGATTTGAGCTTAGCATCCTGGCCTGTGGAGGTGGAACCTGGGCTGATTGTTGGAGCTCTAATTGGAACTTCACCTTGTATCATTCTCACAACAGAAGACATTGTTGGCCTTAGCGTGGGAGATGTATTGGTGCATAACACACCCAAAGTAAGCATATTCTTTGCCTCTTCTTGTGAGTAGTTTGGTCCCAGACTTGGATCCACAAACTCTATAACATTTCCTTTTCCTTGAACCACATACGCCTTCATTTTTTTTTTTAATTATATACAAACAGAACAAATTAAGAGGTTTAATTTATATCATTTTTGCATATTTAGTATTAAGTATAATAATATTAATTATTACCTGATCAAGAAGATAAACAAAGTCGTCCTTGGATCTATAATTGGTGTTATTGCTTTTCCCACTCACAAGCTCCAAAAGAACGACTCCGAAGCTATAAACATCTGCCTTCTCTGTCAAATAACCTCTCAATGCGTATTTTGGAGCCATGTATCCTCTGCAGAAAAAGAAATTTGGACAGTTACTGAGTACGACTTTCCAATACATAATTATCTGAACACTTTAATCTTAAAAATTAATTAAGAACTCACATTGTTCCGGCTACTCGTGTGCTGATATGAGTGTTCTCTTCGTCATCAAGCTTGGCTAAACCGAAGTCCGATATCTTAGCATTTAGATCATTATCAAGCAGCACATTGCTAGGCTTTATGTCTCTGTGCACAATCTTAAGTCTAGACTCCTCATGAAGATATGCTAATCCCTTTGCAATCCCCAATATTATCTTCTTTCTTGTTTTCCAATCCAAGCGGAGCCGTTGATCCTCAGGACCTAATAATAAATTAAAGTAAACTTAAGCACTCAATTTAATCCTAGTTTAGTTGAGCAACTAATTGATTGTAAGTACCAAAAAGTGCACGAGCCAAACTGTTGTTCTCCAAGTACTCATACACTAATAGCAATTGCTTTCCTTCAACACAACACCCATACAGTCTCACAAGATTAGGATGTTGCAAGGCAGATATCGTTCCCACTTCATTTACAAATTCTCTGCTTCCTTGCTTTGATTTAGAAGAAAGTTGCTTCACAGCAATTACTACCCCATCAGGCATTACACCCTGAAATCAAATTATATTATATTGATTCTGTTAGAATTCTAGCTAAAATATTAATATAGTTTAAATTTCCCAATAAAAATTAATTACTTACCCTATATACAGGCCCAAATCCTCCCTCTCCTATCTTATTTGCCGGATCAAAATTGTTGGTAGCACTTTTAATTTGCTTCAAAGAGAAATGCCCAGTTGGGAGATCCAGTCCACCAAGTTCTGTGACCAGTGACGCCAATAGAATCTTAAAAATGTGCTCGACATCACAAATTAATTTTAGTATAAATTTTACGATGACAGTTGGATCCTATTCAGTTAATTAATTGATTACCATTGTCCTTGTCAGTTTTTTTCTTTATGTAAACTTTCAATAAGAGGGCTATAGAGATGACCATGAAAACCACACAGGAGGCAGCTACAATCCCTATGATGCCTCCAACTGATAATCCACCACCATTACCGGTACCTACCTTATAGTCTACCAAGAAGGGAACATTTTTCAATTCTTGAATAACAAAGTTTACAAGCATTTGGATAATGTGAAATGTAACAATTAATTATATGACTTACTTGGTGTCACTGTAATCCCTGATATGAGAGGTCCATATACATTTCTAAATGGAATGGCAGTAGTACCTTTACCTGCCCAATATAAATGTATCTCTAAAGTGCCACCACTATGGATGGTCACATTATCAAAAATTTGGGTTGTACCGATCCCAACTCCTCCAGCTTTCTCAGCGATATTAAAATCTTTAAGAACTACATGTCCCTTTATAAGGAGTTATGAAGTTAAATTAATGTACTAAAAAGCTTTAACCATTAATTGGCATGAACCAGTAAAATTGTTGTAAGATAAGTCACTGAAATGACATGGCAATTTGAAATGAGTTATTGGATAAGAAATAGGAATATATATATATATATATATATATATATATATATATATATATATATAACATTCATAGCTTCACCAAAAACTCACAAGTGTTTGTTTTTGTCACTTTCCAGTACCCAGGTAGGTATATCTCCAGTGAGAGAATTATTGGTCAAAAACCTACACATATATATTGAGATTTCAAGAAATATAATAAATACACACTAAAAAATTTAACTATATATTCCTTATGCATTTAAACACACATTCCCTTACATGTATTGCAATTCTTCTAACTTCCCGAGTGTGCTTGGAATTTGGCCCGCTATCTTATTGAAAGAAAGGTCTCTGCAACAAACCAATAATGTTTAGCTTAGCACTATTGGTTTTGTTCCATTCATCCCCTAAAAATGGGAATGATCATACATGTTAAGCAACTTACAACATGTTTAACTTTGACAGATCACCCAAGTATTCTGGGATCGTATCAATGATCCTACAATTTCGCAACACCCTGAGTCACCAAAAATGCATAAGTCAATTCACCATGGCTAACAGATCAATTTAATAACAATAACATAAAAATTGAACTCCTACAGTGATTGTATCTTTATGGAGTTCTTAAAGTCGGGGAATTGTGAACTTGCCTCCTGCAAGTCCGACAATCTTCTGAAAAATAACACATATGACAATAAAATCAATTTTTTAATATATATAACAGCACAAAAGAAATTACAATAAGAGTAACATTTGCTCACAATTGCTCCAAGTTTTTCAACAGAGTTATGGTTGTCGGAATAGGTCCCTCCAAAAAGGTACCTTGCAAATCTCTACAAAAGAAATATATAGTTTAAGCGTTAGGTACATATTCAAAAGTGAAAGAGAATGAATTTGAATAGTTTCTTACGAGAAAGATTAATGGACTTGGGTCTATATTTATATATACTTACAATCTAACCATATTAGTCCAATTTCCAATGAAATCAGGTATTTTTCCTGATAGCCTACTCCCATCTATCCGGCTGTAGCAAGTGTTTATTAGAGTTCATTCAGATTATAATGCAAAACAGTATCTGTATAAGAATTGACATCACTTACAATTCAGTTAAGTTCTTTAAATTGCCAAAGGTATATGGAATGGTCCCTGTGAAATTGTTTGCAGAAAGAAGACTGCAACAAAAAAAAAAAAGGGAAGTTTTCCATATTATTAATGAGTGTAGAAAGATTATGAGTACAACTTTAAGGAAGACAAAATTCCTACAGTCTATCCAAGTGTCTCAAATTTCCAAGACTCAAAGGAAGAGATCCTCCCAGTAAATTATCCTCCAAGTTCCTGCAAAATCAAATTGAAGATGCAAATTATGGGTAAATTAAATTCACAAGATTTTTAGTTTTCAATACTTACAGCTCCATCAAATTAATAATGTTTCCGATTTCTTGAGGTATCGAACCACTAAGACGATTTCCAAGAAGGGATCTAGGGTTCAAAATATGCAAGCAATTAACTTGGTTATAACAATATAGAATTTCCTTGGGCAGATAAAAATGTAAATGATGATCTTACAAGTTGCGAAGATTATGGAGCTCGGCAAGCCTTGCAGGAATTGTTCCATGAAGATAGTTCCGAGTAAGATCACTGTTTCATGAAATATTTTTATATATTAGCAATCTAAATAACTCTTTTAAGGAAAAAATGAAACACTATTATCATGTTTCAGTGTTAGAATTTTTTTTAGCAAAGGAAATGGAGAATCAATTACTTACATTTCGACCAAATGAGAAAGATTTCCCAATTCGGATGGAACAACACCAGTTAAGTTTAACCCTTTCAACTTACTGTTAAAGAATTTTATAGTTTAAGGAAGAATACAAAATAAAAGATATACTAGAAAAAAATGTTAAAAACAAAAACACATACATATTTGTAACATGGCAAACACTGCCATTTTCGAAAGCGCAATTGCAAACCACATTACTGAGAATTTTGTCTTGCTTAATTGTCTTATTCCATTTTGTGTCTAGACAAAAGTTTGAAGAGACCCTCCAGAAGTTGTAGTTTAATTTTGTTACGATTTTATGGAGACACTCAACTATTAAAAGGGAAAAAAAGTTAATCAAAAGAAAAAGGATGAAATAAAAAGGAAAGAACGATGGCATGAGTAAGCATATTACCTTCGTCAGGTGATAGTCTAGGCACCGTCAGTGTTTTGATTTGCAGAGTTGTCATTGTTAAAATGAGGAATATAATTTTAAGGATTTTAGTAGAAAATGCCATACTTTTGTTTCTAGAGAAAACAAAGAAGAACAAATAAAAACCAAATAGTGTTTAGAAGTAAATCACAAATTAGAATTACATATAGACCATTTGAAAGTCATATAAGGACAGAAACAAGCTCTGGGTGAACATAGCATAAATTCATATGACACGTACAAATAACTAAACAATGAACTGAAACGAGTGAAGAAAATATATTAATAACGTTAATATATATTTGTCTTCTTTATTAACATGTTAAGAGGAAAATCACAACAAATTTCATATATTAATAAATTTCTTTTTTATTAATTAGTTTTTAAATTATAAATAATATTTATTTTTCTACTTTAATAATGAAAAGAACTATGTAGTCTTGGCAAGTAAAATTTCTAAATTTCTAAGAAAAAAAAATATGACAAAAGTTTCAACCAAGTTTTTATATATAGATATATGCTAATATATTTAAAAGTATTTTCTAATCCTAGAAGGGACTGTTAACAATTATAGTACAACTATATTAACTATAATGAAATTATATAAATTATAATATATTTTCTGCATAATTGAAAATTGGCTAACCCATTGTTGCAATATATATGTGTGTGTGTGTTATATATATGTATCATATTTTTTATACATTCACCGAGTTGGACTGTGGGAAAGCAAGGAAAATGGAAAGAGAAGTAACAAGAAAAATACAGGAATAGCTTTAAACAAATACTACCTCAAAATGCAGTTAGCAATACCAACACCGAAGGGATGATTTAAGCAAGAGAAAGAAGAGAAGGATGAAAGAGAGTAATGAGTAGATTAAAGATGGGATGATGAAGAAGATGACCCAACAAAATATATAGGTTTGATACAACCGAGTCCGATTCAGAAATGATTGCATCATTAAATGAACTCTGTGAACTTTTTTGTTAAAAAAAAAAAACTCTGTAAACCTACATAATAATTCTTTCTGCAGCTATAGCCAGAGAATTCTAGCATCTATATAATTTCAAATAGGTTGCACATTCTGAGCTTGTTCAACATTTTCAAGGTTATCTTCACTTGTATTCGAATTTTGTTGTTTGCAATCATCTCTTTTTCTTTTATCATTCAAAATTTACATATATATTATCAGTAAATTATTTGGGCGAAAGGTAGAGGTTAAATTCTGATTAAAATTCTTAACCATTTGCACAATGTATTATATATTGTCATTATAAGTTACGAATTTTTGGAGGCAGATAGTTCAATGACGAAATAATAATAGCACGTGATTAAAGTATGCATTAAAAAAAAGCGACTAAAAATATATAATAATTTTGTAAGATTAAAAACTACAAATCTATTAAAAACTGTTGGAGTCCGGATGCAACCATAACTTCTCAGATGGACCCGAAAAATATATGTCAGTCCGAAAATCCTACAAGTATGGAAAAAGTTCCATATTTGGTCTTGATTAAGGGATTGTGTCCCTTAATATTCCATTACATTGTAACTTCCCTCATAATGCTTAGGGAAGTTACATACTCCCCTTTTAATTAAGGGTAACTCCCCTAATGGGAGTTGATGCTCCTATTTATGGAGCGTTCATTGTTGGCTCAAAAGGCTAATTTATAAGTTTTGATGTATTAACAAAACATTTGCACTTAACAAAATTGGGTTTCTCCTTAGAATTTATATTGCAGGTCCAAGTTTCAGATACTGATGCAGCGTATTCTATCAAGAACAGAACAGACGTGTTCGTGTTCTACATTTGTCAGAACAGACCTACAACAATGAAGGTTTATTAGGAAATAAAGTTTGTAAAATCATCTTTGAGGAATCCACACACTCACAGCACGTTAATTGCATTATTTTCTGCATTTAACATATTTTACAAATCACATCTTCATTCAAATCAAATTTATTTCTTTCCTAAAATGAATTTTTCACAATTATAATTTTTGAATATGGAAAGAAATTCTTTTATTTGAATCTGATTTTTCTTATTTAAAGAAGCATAAAATCTGTAGAAATATCTCTCAATCAGATCTTCATTGACTAAATAAACATAAAAACAAAAATCTCTTCAAACAAAGAAACATTTTTGAATTGTTGTTCACACCTAACAGCTATATTTTTCAACTATAAAAATAAGTATTGTTGGTGTGTTCAAGCAAGTGAGTGGAAAACGTTTTTGTTCTAAAGTGTATTTTATCTTGTAAGTTTTTCATTCCTTCATGTGCTTACACGATCACATCTCCTCAATATGATTATAGTTTTTATATTGTAATCATGTTAGTGAGGTTTATCAAATTTGTGAGATAAAATGGTGAGGTTAGGTTGCTAGAACCTAGGAAAATAAACTAGCAAGTGTTTAGGTTCTTTTACTTGGGAAAAAGGGCTAAGTGTTTTGATCATTTTACTTGGGAAAAATGATTAAGTATTTTTAGAGTTTTCACTTGAGAAGAAAAACTTGGGGTAGCTACTTGTAACAGGCTTTTGACTCTTGCCCGTAAATAGAGTCACATTAGAAAGAGAGAAACTCTTAAGACGGATTGTCTTAAGGAGAGGATGTAGGCAAGGGCCGAACCTCTATAAATCCGGTGTTAAATTCTCTATCCCTTACTCTCTTTTTATTTTGTGCTCTATAATTTTTATGCTGAAATTAGCTGTTCTGTATCTATTCTGTGTTCTATAGAACAGAGTCAGAAAATCACCTCTGTTCTGAAAAACGGGATGAAATTGATTTTTCTAAATTAATCTATCCAATGAAAGTCTGATTTTTTGCCACTAATAATTTCGTCCATATGTGTAGTTTTTAATGGTAAAGGATAATTAAAAAATTATTTAAAGTAAATTGCATGAAATGGATTTATTATGATGATGGTATTTTGCATATCAACTGTATGTGTTCTAATCTGTCCAGATCACGAAAAAATTATGAAATGATCTATTCACCCCCCCTCTAGATCATATATTTGGGACTCACATTTGGTATCAGAGCAGGTCTCTTTATTTACAGGTTTAACCACCTAGAGAGATCCATTCAAATGGCTGGAACGAATCAATTTGTTGAAGAAAACCAAAATGTAGTAAGTGATTCTAATTTTGATTTTCTTAAAGGATATTTTTAAAGAGGTTTGCATAAAATTTGATAGAGTAAAGGAAACGAATCTTAATATCTTTGTTATCTATCATGCATCAAAATAAGATCATAAAAGTTTGCAAGATTCATGTGTCATTTTTTTTGCATTATTCTTGTGATGAATATAAAAAATTATCTAAAATTGCTTGAAGATTAAATGAACTTGAAAATGAACTTAATATTAAATTATATGATTGTGTGGAGTTTGGACGAAAGTTGCTGATTTAAATGTCAAGATTGCAAAAGTAAATAATATTAAGAGATTCATCCAAGGCTGTAGTAAGAAATGAGAAAATGGTTAAATAAGTTAGTTGATCATTCATTTGCATTTTTTTTATCCCAAGTTGATTATACTTTTTGTGGTAAAAATGGTCATTTTACGAAGAATTATTTTCACAGAAAGAAAGGAAAGGTAAAATGGATTGAATTAGAAACACTTGTTGCAAAAACACTAACCTCTAAGGACCCAAAATAAATTGGGTACCTAATCATTATTTTGCCGGTTTGTCTAAAGAGCAATGTGAATAACAAATGGTACCTTGATAGTGGTTGCTCAAGACATATGACATGGGATAAAAAGAAGTTTGCTGAACTCTCTATGAAAGATGGAGGGACTGTCAGTTTTGGTGACAAAAATAAAGGCAAAATTATTGGTGTTGGAACTGTTGGAACCAACCCACGTATCGAAGATGTTTCACTAGTGAAGGGATTGAAATATAATCTTCTTAGTGTAAGTCAGTTATGCGATAAAAATAGAAGGGTTATCTTTGAAATAAAAGACTGCAAGGTTGAGGATGCAAACTCAGGTAACATTGTTCTTACTGGCCATAGAACTGGAAATATTTATCAAGTAAGTTTGGATAAAAATGAAAATAATAATAACTCAACTTGCTTAATTTCAAATGATGATCAAAATTGGATATGGCATAAAAGACTAGGTCATGCAAGTTTACATGCTATTGAAAAATTATCGAAAAAGGACTTAGTTGTTGGCTTGCCTAAAATTAATTTTGATAAGAAATATATATGTGAAGCATGTCAACTTGGTAAGCAAACTAGAAGTTCATTTAAATCCAAGAAAGAAATTTCAACTAAAAAATGCTTAGAAATGTTGCATATGGATTTATTCGGACCAATTTCTCCATCTAGTTTAAAAGGAAAGAGTTATGTATTTGTTATTGTTGATGATTACTCACGTTTTACTTGGACACTCTTTCTTGCACATAAACATGAGACGTTTGGGGCTTTCAAGAAGCTGGCAAAGAAAATTCAAAATGAGAAGGGATATCACATTGTCAAAATCCGAAGTGATAATGGAGGTGAATTTGTTAACAAAGAATTTGATGATTTTTGCTCAAGGGAAGGAATAGATCATAACTTTTCGGCACCAAGGACTCCACAACAGAATGGAGTAGTAGAGAGGAAAAATAGAACATTGCAGGAGATAGCACGAACCATGTTAAATGAAAATAGTATGCCAAAATATTTTTGGGCTGAAGCAGTGAACACATCAAGCTATATTATCAACAGAGTTTTAATTAGAGCAATTCTAAATAAAACTCCATATGAGCTGTGGAAAGGGAGGAAGCCAAACATCAGTTATTTTCACACATTTGGCTGTAAGTGTTTTATTTTAAATGACAAAAATAATCTAGGAAAATTTGATGCTAAATCTGATGTAGGTATTTTTCTGGGTTATTCACATAAAAGAAAAGCGTATAGAGTCTATAATAAGGAAACACACATGGTTGAAGAGTCAATTAATGTTAAATTTGATGAGATTGATGTCTACACTGGAGAAAGGTGTGTTTCTGATGATGAGACAGGAAATAAAGATGAGAAAATTCAGAAGAAAGATCAAACAGAACTGAGATCTGATCAGACTATAGCTGATGAGACAAAACTGTCAGATGCAGTAGAACACACAGAAACAGAACTGAAACCCGATCAAAATAGAACTGATGAGACAGAACTACTAGATGCAGTAGAACACGTTGAACCAGAACAGAACACTGATCTACAAAAGGAATGGAATGTTCATAGAAATCATTCAAAAGAAGATTTGCTAAGCAGTCCATCAATAGGGATGATGACCAGAAGACAACTAAGAGAATTTTGTGGTAACGTTGCTTTTGTTTCTCAAATTGAACCAAAGAATATTGAGGAAGCTCAAGATGACAACAATTGGACTCTTGCTATGCAAGAAGAATTAAATCAATTTGAAAGAAATAAGGTATGGTCTCTTGTTCCCAAACCGAAAAATCATTCAATTTTGGTACAAAGTGGGTCTTTAGAAACAAGCTAGATGAACAAGGAAATGTGACAAGAAATAAAGCAAGGCTTGTGGCTCAAGGCTACAATCAAGAAGAAGGTATCGATTTTGATGAAACATTTGCACCAGTTGCACGTTTAGAAGCCATTCGTATCCTATGTGCATTTGCATGTTTTAAGAAAATTAAACTTTATCAAATGGATGTTAAAAGTGCATTTTTAAATGGATACTTAAATGAAGAAGTCTATGTTGCACAACCACCTGGTTTTGAAAACAATAAATTTCCAAATCATGTTTATAAATTGACAAAAGCTTTGTATGGTTTAAAACAAGCTCCAAGAGCTTGGTATGAAAGACTTTTAAGTTTTTTAATAAAGCATGACTTTGCTAGAGGAAAAGTTGATAATACATTGTTTATAAAGCATAAAGAAATTGATATCATGCTTGTGCAAATATATGTGGATGATATTGTATTTGGTGCTACTAACATCTCAATGTGCAAGGAATTTGAAATATTAATGAAGGAAGAATTTGAGATGAGCATGATGGGAGAACTGACCTTCTTTTTGGGACTGCAAATTAATCAAAATAAAGATGGAATCTTTATTAGTCAAGTTAAGTATACAAAAGAATTACTGAAGAAATTCAAAATGATGGAAGCAAAGATTATCAGTACACCAATGAGTCCATCAATTAAGCTTGATCTTGACGAGAAAGGTAAAAGTGTGGATCAGAAGCTTTATAGAGGAATGATTGGTTCGTTGTTATATTTAACTGCCAGTAGACCTGATATACACTTTAGTGTATGTCTATGTGCTCGATTTCAGTCAAATCCAAAGGAGTCTCATTTATCAGCAGTGAAACGAATTCTAAGATATCTGTTGGGAACTCAAAATATTGGCTTATGGTATTTTAAGAATTCAAGTTTTGATCTTGTTGGTTTTTCAGATGCTGACTTTGCAGGTTGCAGAATTGAGAGAAAAAGCACTTCTGGAACATGTCAATTATTAGGACAATCTCTCATTACATGGTCTAGCAGAAAACAACACTCTGTTGCCTTATCAACTGCAGAAGCAGAGTACATAGCTGCAGGAAGTTGTACTGCACAAATTCTTTGGATTAAGCAACAACTAGTTGATTATGGTTTTGAGTTTAAAGAAATACCTATTTATTGTGACAATACCAGTGCGATAAATCTCACAAAAAATCCAGTGAAGCACTCAAGAACAAAACACATTGAAATAAGACATCATTTCATACGAGATCATGTTCAAAGAGGAGACATTGCATTGAATTATGTTTCAACTGAACATCAATTAGCTGATATCTTCACCAAACCATTGAAGGAAGAACAATTTTACAAGTTAAGAAGAGAATTGGGCATGGGTATGTTAGAAAATTCATCTTAAAAAGGTAATCATATTCTCTTCAAAAAATTTATTTTTTCTTTCGTATGTTTAATATTTTTTGTGTTTTGAAGAAATGATATGCTTTAAATGTCTGCATTATTCGTGTTTTATATGTAGTGTGTTGAATTAATTTTACAGACTGATCTCGTACTCTATTTTTCTTCAAAAGTGTCAGTTATGGAAAATCAGTTTTTATGCTATTTTAATGGAGATATTTTAAGGGCATAAAAAGGAAAAGTTGACTTCTTTCCTTTTAGTCATTTTGTTTCTTTAAATAACTTCCCATTTTTTTTAAAAGTCCATCTTTTAATATTTGAAAAGTACAGCTTTTTCACCTACCACCTCTTCTTTTATCTCTTTTTCTCTCTCGTCGATTTACTTCCTCAAACCCCAATTTACTTTCAATCACTTGCTCGCTGGAGGAATTAACTTCGACGCCGCTCACAAATCAAAGCGATCATCATCTGTCGTGCCTCTTACTTCAGTCGCCTCTAGCCAATTTGAGTCAAAGCAGATTTTTTTTCATCTTCTATTCTCTCTTGGCCAACCATAAGATCTATTTTGAATTCTCCAGTAAAGAAAAGGCGCAATGATTGCTTCAAATGGCTTCTTGATTATGTGGGTCTGATGAATTGAGTTGATTATTGGGTAACAAAGTATTGGGTTGTACTATTTAAGGTATGGCTTGATTGATTTTGATTTTAATTGATTATGCAGAATTATAATGGAGGAAAATGATTATTTGCTTGATTAATTTTAATTGTGAATTACTCATTTGATTATGCAGAGTTGTGATGATATTTTAGTTTATGCAAAAAAAATTAAATGTGCAGATGGGAAAAATTAATATGTGCAAAGTTGTGATATTTTAACTATATGCAGAATTTTAGTTGTGCAATTGTGCAGAATTTTTGTGTGCAGAATTGTGTGTGAATATTGACATTATGCTGCAGATTTTTTGATTTTAATGCAAAATATATGTTATGCAGATTTGTTATTATGCAGCAAAAATAAATATATGCATATATGATTATAATGTTATGCAATCAAATGTGCTTGATTTGTACAAAATGCTGCTGAACTAATTTGAAGTGTGCAAATTTAAGTTTTTAATTAAGCAGCAAATTGTATTATGCAGTAGACTTGATTTTTGCATGTTGAGCGAATTGCTTCTTCGATTATGCCTAATCTTGAATATTTAGTTAGAATGCCTATCTGATTCTGATTTCTTTGAAGCAAAATATTTTGATTATTATGCATAATTGATGATCACTTAGTTTTGTGTGATCTTGTGTGCTTGATTGTTAATATGCTTAAAGATGTTTGATTTATGCTTATGCAAGTTGAATTGTAAAAATGATGACATTATGCAGGTTGAATTAAACATATGCTTAATTTGTGAGAATGCTTGATTTTTATTACCCTGCTGTATTGATTTAAATTATGCAACATGCTATCAATTTTGAATTATGCATTATATTGATTTTGTGAAATATTTTCAAAGGCATACATTCAGGGGGATAATGGTAAAATGATTATTTGATCTTGATATGCTTGATCTTGATTATGCTGATGTGCTTAAAATTAAAAAATACATTATATGCAGGGCTGATATGCTAATTATCTTATGCAAGAAGTGATTTATATATATGATCTATTCTTACGCTTTTTGTTGATGACAAAAAGGGGGAGAAGATATGCACAGGAGAAGAAACGCATATGTGATGTATTGTTGATCTTTATTGCATGAAATTGATATTGATCTTTATTGCATGAAATTGATATCTGAATATTTATGCTTCATTATTTGATTATCTTCTTGTTTAAATTGTTTTTGAGCATATATTCAGGGGAAGCATTTAAAACCTTGTTGATTAATTATTTTTGAGCATATATTTAGGGGGAGCTTTAGTTTAACTAAATAAATGTTTTGTCATCATCAAAAAGGGGGAGAATGTTGGCTCAAAAGGCTAATTTATAAGTTTTGATGTATTAACAAAACATTTGCACTTAACAAAATTGGGTTTCTCCTTAGAATTTATATTGCAGGTCCAAGTTTCAGATACTGATGCAGCGTATTCTATCAAGAACAGAACAGACGTGTTCGTGTTCTACATTTGTCAGAACAGACCTACATCAATGAAGGTTTATTAGGAAATAAAGTTTGTAAAATCATCTTTGAGGAATCCACACACTCACAGCACGTTAATTGCATTATTTTCTGCATTTAACATATTTTACAAATCACATCATCATTCAAATCAAATTTATTTCTTTCCTAAAATGATTTTTTCACAATTATAATTTTTGAATATGGAAAGAAATTCTTTTATTTGAATCTGATTTTTCTTATTTAAAGAAGCATAAAATCTGTAGAAATATCTCTCAATCAGATCTTCATTGACTAAATAAACATAAAAACAAAAATCTCTTCAAACAAAGAAACATTTTTGAATTGTTGTTCACACCTAATAGCTATATTTTTCAACTATAAAAATAAGTATTGTTGGTGTGTTCAAGCAAGTGAGTGGAAAACGTTTTTGTTCTAAAGTGTATTTTATCTTGTAAGTTTTTCATTCCTTCATGTGCTTACACGATCACATCTCCTCAATATGATTATAGTTTTTATATTGTAATCATGTTAGTGAGGTTTATCAAATTTGTGAGATAAAATGGTGAGGTTAGGTTGCTAGAACCTAGGAAAATAAACTAGCAAGTGTTTAGGTTCTTTTACTTGGGAAAAAGGGCTAAGTGTTTTGATCATTTTACTTGGGAAAAATGATTAAGTATTTTTAGAGTTTTCACTTGGGAAGAAAAACTTGGGGTAGCTACTTATAACAGGCTTTTGACTCTTGCCCGTAAATAGAGTCACATTAGAAAGAGAGAAACTCTTAAGACGGATTGTCTTAAGGAGAGGATGTAGGCAAGGGCCGAACCTCTATAAATCCGGTGTTAAATTCTCTATCCCTTACTCTCTTTTTATTTTGTGCTTTATAATTTTTATGCTGAAATTAGCTGTTCTGTATCTGTTCTGTGTTCTATAGAACAGAGTCAGAAAATCACCTCTGTTCTGAAAAACGGGATGAAATTGATTTTTCTAAATTAATCTATCCAATGAAAGTCTGATTTTTTGCCACTAATAATTTCGTCCATATGTGTAGTTTTTAATGGTAAAGGATAATTAAAAAATTATTTAAAGTAAATTGCATGAAATGGATTTATTATGATGATGGTATTTTGCATATCAACTGTATGTGTTCTAATCTGTCCAGATCACGAAAAAATTATGAAATGATCTATTCACCCCCCCTCTAGATCATATATTTGGGACTCACATTCATCTCCTTTGGGAGATGGTTGCCTATAAATAGGAGCTCCTCCTTTGGGGAAAAAGAGGAGGAAATTATCTAAATACCGAAACTCTGTCGGTTTCACCTCTCGCCGATTTTAGTACTCCAAGTGGTTTTTAGACTGTGAATGAGCTGCTGTCATCCCGCTTGTGGATTACAGACAGACCAGTGACGCCAGAAGGGATCCTTGCTGACGCTTCCGCTATTTATCTGCGCTTCAAGAGGTAGGTAACAAATAACTCAATTTTGTTACCTCAATATGTGCATGTGGCATATTGGTATATTAATCCATCATTGGTATCAGAGCCAATATTTTTTGGCGTCCTGGCATGTGGCTAAAACTGGATCTAAAATTTTATGTGTAAAATTGGTAGATCTAGGATGCATGAACCCGATATATATTTATTTCGTGTTAAAATATATATTTGTATATATTTTTTGGGTCTAAAAATTCGTGTATATGTACCGTAAATTGAGGGGATAAATATGGATATTCAAAACGCTAGACTTAAAATTGAGATTTGCAATTTTTGACCATACCATTGAAATCACAGACCCCAAAAACCCCCCACCGGAAAAATTCCAAAGCGCTGAATCCGTCGGGAATGCCACGCGCCGCCAGACAAAGGGTGTGTGCGCGTGGGCGGTGGCCCACATGCGCGCAACACGGGTCCACAGTGATGTGTCACTGTGGACACGTGGCCCAATGGGATTCGGCCACGTGGCTGACCCAGGTCACGCCACGTGGCAGAAAGGGTCCACTAGGTGCCACGTGGACCACTCCGGGGGTGACATGTGGACGAATGGGATCGTGTCACGTGTTGTGCCATGTCAGCACATTGACATGTCACTGCCGCCACGTGTACCAATGGGTGATTGCCACGTGGCAGACATCTGTCGTGCATGTGGGCGATGACATGTCCACCTTTTGCCACATGGCAGACAGGTGGACCAACCACGTTCTGACATGTGGCACCGTAGGGTTGTGCCACGTGGTAGGGCAGATGGGAGGCGCATCACTCCTCCCCCTAGCGGCGCGTGTGAGCGCGTGCGGCCTCCTTCAACCACCGAATTAGCTTCGTTTTTTTGCGAAACCATTTTTCTAAATTTTTCTGATTTTTTGGTTATTTTTCCAGAATTTTTTGTTGACCAGAAAATAAATTCTTATTTTTAAATTATTAAAAATATTATAAAAATTATGGAAAATATGTTTTCTGCCTTAAAATTATTTTGAAAAATATTTTTAGAAAATTTTTGTGGATCTGTCCTTATTGTTGGTTGAAATGAGTTTCAATCATATATATTTATATATGAGTGTATTAACTACCTTTTTATTTCTGTGATGTGTTACAGAAATGGTGATGATAAGGACTCCGATTGTTCCTCGCACTCCGTTTGAGATTGCTTTAAGAAATGCAAAAGTACGTTTGGTAAGCAACATAAGGATGCGAAAGAAGATCCGAGCTGATGACATTGATGCAATAGTGCATCACATAATGTTTATGCATGAAGAAATGCAGGAGTGCATTTGGTTAGGTATTTTAAGTATGAGAAAGGATGATAGAGTTCTGATCAAAGCGTTGACTGACTCCTTTGTGCATCATCCAGAACTCAGGGAGTTATTGGAAACTACTTGGTACATTGGAGATAGAACCTATAGAAGATCTATCATCCACTTTTTGGCTAGAGTTGCCAAAAGAGGAGTGTCGAGGAGTAGCACCACATCTGTGATGAAATTGAAAAGTGGACGTAATGTGCATCGTCTATGGCTTCATCAACAAACTTGTGAGTTACCCGATGAATTGATGAAAATGGTCAAAGAATCAGTCCCAGTATCAAGAAAGATTTTGCGAAAATCTACACTTATAGATTAGTTGGCATGAGTGTCAATTTTATTTAGCGTTTAATTTTATTAAAAGAGGATTTATGTTTCCTGTTGTTATTTGACATGAGTGTCATATTTTGGATTATTGGATTTTATCTATTGGTTGAATGAATGTGTTTATTTATTATGATAGCATTTAACTTTATAATAAATGTGTTTATTTAACTGTTAATTGCTTTGCATTATTTTATGAGTAAAATAATTGCATGTTTATTAAGTAGAGACTTAATAAATTCAAAACCAATAGAATTCCCCTCTTAAGTTTAGAACTTAATAATCCAATAATTTAGATTTACTATGCATGAAATTTTAACTTATAAGGTTGGACATTAGGAATTAGAGGGTAATCGGATACTTTTAGTAGCCTTTTCGAATTGAAACCTGATAGAAAACTTTACTAGGTTATTAATTCAATTTCATAGTAAATAGCATGTATTGTCTTATCTCCTTTAAAGTTGTGCAACATTGTTCCATTTGAGATCAGAGGATCCTAATGGATACTGCCTCCATATCAATTATCGTAGAACTTAATACAAGTATTAAGATGAATAGTGATAATTGTGAATTTTAAAGTATGAGAGTTCAGTATGTGCTTGAAGAATAAGAGACTCTTGAACCGTTTAGTGCGGTTATAGCTGAACCTGAGAATGATACTACATCCTAGTATAGGCGGGACCGAAATGCCTATATGGCATGGAAATGAGAATTCAACTGCCCACATCATCTTGCTAAGTGCAACGCATGATGACATCACTAAGCAGTTTAGCAAGTATTAAAATGCAATATATCTGTGGATCGCTTTGCGAGAAAAGTTCAGAGGTGTATCTCTAACTATCATTGGTGATCAAATTTGATTCTAACCAGAAAATGTCTGATTATTTGATGCAAAACATCTATGAGAGATGAAAAATAATTAGTGAGTTTAATGAACTTAGTCATAAGTTGACTAATGAACAGTAGGTCTAAACTGTTATCCGTTCCTTGCCCAAGAGTTAGTAGAATATGAAGATGCAACTAACTCACATGGATAAGCATAAAGACATTTGAGGATATCGTTTGTCATTTGAAGCTTAAAAGGGACCGTCTGACAGTGATTAAGGTCAATGTCATTGTGTATATGGCACAGTCCTGTTCTAATAAAATGAGTTCTCATTAGAACAAGATAATAAGCTTCAACAATAAGGAAAAGGAAAAGGCTTGAGAGCCTGAAAACTAAAAGGAATAGAATCACGAAAGATCCTAAGGCAAAAATGAGGTAAACAATTCAAGAGTAAAATCTTTCAATTGCCTAAAGGGATACTATGCAAAGAGACTGTATTGTGCCTAAAAAGATATACTATTTTGAATCAAGAGTGAGTGGAATTTATGTATCTAGTTCTAAATTTCATCCTTTGTGGGTGATAGATTTAGAACCAATGGACCGTGTAATAAGGGATCGAGATACCTTTGTTATGAAATTTAGGTTATGTTCTTACTTTATTGAAATTTATTTTCAATTTATATTTTAAGGATGACAGTGTATGCTTATACTTGAATTATTTCTATTATGGATCTTGTTATGAATGTGGACCGTGACTATTTTCCTTTAATTTATTATTTTTCACATAATTATGAGAATAATGTAAAATTATGGCATGCTAAATTAAACCATATTAGACAAAACCGAATGAGTCGGTTAGTCAAAGAAGGTTTAGTAGGTAATTTAAACAAGGTTTGATAGCCTACGTGCGAGCGTTGCCTAAAAGGAAAAATTAGTTAGAAAATCATTCGAAACAGGTGCTAAAACCAAATTTCTATTGCAATTAGTTCATTCTGACGAATGTGGTCAATGAATGTAAGGGCAAGGCATGGGGCCTATTATTTCATCACACTTATATATGACTGTACTAAGTATGGTCATGCCTATTTGATTTCTCGCAAGTCAGAAGTATCGAGTTGCTTCAAGACTTATATGAGTATAGTTGAGAATCAATTAGATAAAAAGATCGAAACTTTAAGAACTGACATAAGTCAGTAATATCTTAAGATAAATTTAAAGTTTCGTGTGATGAAAAAGGATTGAACATCAGTTGTTCATTTTTAGAAATCCACAACAAAACGGTGTTGAGAAAAGGAGAAACAAAACTCTCCTATATATGGTTAGATCTATGATGGCAGAGATAAATTTGCCTATCTCCTATTAGGGAGATGCTTTATTGACTGCCACATATGTGCTAAACTAAATGCTCTCCAAATCTGTCATTACCACAACTTATGAGTTGTGGACTGGTCGACAAGCTGACCTAAGCCATTTATGACCTTAGGGTTGTGCTGCTTACGTCCATGATACGTCAATTTGGTATTATGAGACCATAAGGTTAAAATAGTATCTGTGAGATATTCTGAAGTATCAAAAGGATACAATTTTTCGTGGATGAGTAAGAAATTGGCACTGTGATAGAATTCAGATCACTAGACGTCATATTTTTAAGAGAATGAATTTTCAAAGTTGGGCAAAGTGAATTAAGATTTCACTTTATATTAATCTCAGGAAGAGAATATCAGGATCACTCCATCCGAGTGGAAGGAATTTAGAGGAAGAAGGTTAAGACCTTCATCCTCCAAACGATCCGGATGTTCGAGACCCTGATTCAAGTGGGTGTATTCTTCACTCCAGTGGGAGGAAAGAATATAGTATTCCTGACTCCTGTGGGAGTATGAAATATGGTCCCAGTGGGAGTATTGTGAATTACGATAAATATATGGGACATGTTTATCAAGTTTCAGAACTGCAAAAATCTAAAAGGATAAGTGTTATATGCTGACGATTTAAAATCGAAGGCCGTAGTAAAGCCCTTTTAGTTATCCCACAAGACAAGAAAGAGCATAAAAATATTTAAAAAGTTCTTTCATGCCCATCTAAGGAAAATGGATTAAAGTAATGGAAGAAAAAGGCATCAATGAGATCAAACCGTATTTGAGAACTAGTTGATCTATTGAAAGGACACAAATTGGGAATAAATGCATTCTCAAAGTAAAGCGAAAGGCTGAAAGAGGTATCGAAAGATATAAGACTTGGCTAGTCGCTAAGGGGTTCATACGACAGGGTGAGATTGACTATGAGTTGACCTTCTCATCTGTTGTAAGATTTACGTCCACACGGTTAATTTTGGCCATAATGGCGAGTTTGTACTTAGAGTTTCATCAAATAGATGGAAAGATTGCTTTTCTCAATGGAGAAATGGATGGAACAACCTATAGGTTTCATCAGAAAAGGCAGCAAACATAAGGTTTGCTGATTGATGAGTTCAATCTATTGCCTTAAATAGTCTGCCACACAATGGTGCATGAGACTTCATCATACGATCATGTTGAATGTGTTCAACATAATTGGTAAAGACTATTGTGTCTATAACAAAAGCTCTAAAAGTAATTTTGTCATTTTAACTTTGTATGTAGACGATATACTAATAGCTAGAAATGACAAAGAGCAAGTAAATATAATCAAAGATTGGTTATTGTCCAACTTTGAGATAAAAGATATGGGTCAAGCATATTACATTCTTAAAGTTAAGTTTTCAAGAGATTATTTAAGAAGATTGTTGTCTGTTTTTTGAGAGAAATATATCAATAAAGACCTTGAACAATTTAATATGCGAAATTGCAAGCCCATTGATACCCCATTGCTAAGAATCAATTTCTTATTAGAAAGATACGTCCTAAGATGCCGAAAAAGATGAAATGTATGAGAAACGTTCCATATGTCAGTGCTGTGAGTAATCTTGTGTATGCTATATTGCATAAAAGACCTAATATATGTTATGCTGTGGCATGATAAGTAGATATCAATCTAACCTAAGTAAAGCACATTAGAAGCAGTTAAGAGAATACTTAGATACCTCGAAAGTACAACACTTTATTCTCAATTTTCTGAGGCAAGGATTTGCAATCGAGAGAATACAGAAATGTTGATTAGGCAGGAGATGTGGATGAAAGAAAATTCATTCAAGATTTTATATTCTTGTTTGGCAAAAGTTCCATCTCGTGGATTAACGAGAAATAAACCTTTATAGCCCTATCAACAATGGAAGCTAAATTTGTTGCTTCCTTAGCTACGGTATAAGAGACAATTTGGTTAAAATGGTTTGTGAGCCATTTATGAGTAACTACCTCAGAGGTATCGGTGACAGTCTATAGTGACAATCAGTTGTCGATAGCTTATAGTAGAGCTAAGCATATTGACATTAAGTATCAATATACGAGAAATATTGTTGCACGAAGAGAATGAACTTACAGTACATTTTTACGCATGTAGATTCGTTGAGAAAACCTATAACGAGAGATGTGTTTTGAAAAATACATTAGATCTCGTGGTTTGGGTAAAATTTAATTGGTACTGTTATACTTTAATATAATCCCTTAACATTATTATTTGCGAATAAAAATGAAAGTTCATTGTTGGCAATACATGAGTGTGAATGTTTATATGTAAATATTTACTGTTATTGATATGAGACTGAGCATGTTGGACAGAGAAATAGCCCACTACAAGGGTGTTTACCTTAGTTTTATCAATGAGTTGGCAAAGACTAAGATGAAGTAATTTCTGAACATATAAGAATGCTCAAGAGCCTGTTCAAAATAAAAGTGCTGTATTGCAGAAATTACAAGATTTGTCTTGTTAAGGTGTGAGATAAAGACATACATAAAGTTGTATGCTTTGGATTGAGATCCAAATAAGGATTATAGGAATCCGATGGTAAGTTATATGTAACTACCACATTCTATTTAAAAAAGCCAAAAGTAGTCCTTAAGTAAGCAGATTAAAGTTGGGTGATTCGGTGCATCACAACCTTATACTTCTGTATGGTGTTATGTAGATACATTTTTAAATGTAAGACATGCGCTCCTTTAAGGGAAGGAATGAACACGATAACACATATTTTATACCATGTGTGCTTATGTGACCAAGGGATGGGAAATCAATATTATTGATCTCAACTTTCCCTATTGTGAGACCCTACCATATTTCGACTATTAGAACCCTTAACTTATCCCTGAAGTATGATTCGGTGTGGCTAGCTTAGTTAGTTTCAAAGAGGCCATGGAATAATTTCGGTCTGGCTGACCTGACTAGAAAAGCGAGCTGAATCTTGATGGATGGCATATAGTAAGAGGGGAAGATAGCTTTTTTATCACATTCAATTGTTTCGTGGTTCACCGGCATGCCTATTAGGGTTTCTATGAGTAGAGACATAATAGTGAACACGAAAATTGTTTTATGAGATTATGAGTGTATAAGAGAATCTCGTCTTCTCGAGACGCTATATATCCCTAACAGGTGTATAGCACTAGTGCTCTCGATGTATGCTGGTCACACGGTCTATCTGCCTGTATAACTGGAGAACTCGACTGAAAATCGTTCAGTCATGTGCGAGTCAGAGATGTTGGAGTCGGGATGCGCCCATGACTTCTCGGATGGACCTGAAAAATATATGTCAGTCCGAAAACTCTACAAGTATGGGAAAAGTTCCATATTTGGTCTTGATTAAGGGATTGTGTCCCTTAATATTCCATTACATTGTAACTTCCCTCATAATGCTTAGGGAAGTTACGTACTCCCCTTTTAATTAAGGGTAACTCCCCTAATGGGAGTTGATGCTCCTATTTATGGAGCATTCATCTCCTTTATGAGATGGATGCCTATAAATAGGAGCTCCTCATTTGAGGAAAAAGAGGAGGAAATTCTCTAAATACCGAAACTCTATCGGTTTCACCTCTCGCCGGTTTTAGTACTCCAAGTGGTTTTTAGACTGTGAATGAGCTGCTGTCATCCCGCTTGTGGATTACAGACAGACTAGTGACACCAAAAGGGATCCTTACTGACGCTTCCGCTATTTGTCTGCGCTTCAAGAGGTAGGTAACAAATAACTCAATTTTGTTACCTCAATATATGCATGTGGCATGTTGGTATATTAATCCATCAGTAAAAATAAAAAAAATTAAAAATAAAAATAAAAAAAAACTTTATTTCAATATAAAATATATTAAAAATTACAAATTTATTAAGAACTGTAAAAAAAATCTTTATTTCAATATGAGATCTCAAGTTAAAATACAAATTCAAATAAAAAAATAAAATAAAATTTTTGAATTCAAAGAAACAAGTGATAAATTTAGGCAAAATAAAGGCAATCCTTGAACTTGTATCAAATTTAACATTAGCAAATGAAAGGGAAGTAATAAAGGGAGATGAATCTCACATGGAAAGAAAGAAATTAAAAAGATAAAGCAATTGTCTATAAATAAGAAAAAATAATAATACAATTGTCTATAAATCAAAATAGGGATTGAGTTAGATTAATCACTACAAGAAAATAAGAAACTAGCGACGGAACTTATTCCATCGCTATTTGTTGACGGAATTTATATTCTGTCGAAAAATAGCGACGAAAAAAAATTTTCGTCGCTAGTTAACGACGGTAAAAAAATTCCGTCGATAAATAGCAACGAAAAATAAAAAACGTCGCAAAAATTTGTGCCAAATTTTCCCTCCAGAAATGCCGACCGAAATCAGCGACGGTTTGTTAATTCCGTCGCTGAATATAGCAACGGAATATATAACCATCGGGAAAAAAGTGAAAAATATAATTAATTTAATTTTAGCGACGGAAATTTTTTCCGTCGCTAAACTTTAATTAGTTAATTTATTTAGCGACGATTTTTAGGCCGTCGACAAAAAAAATGGTTTTTAAAATTTAGCGACGGTATCTTTTCCCGTCGCTAAAAATGGCGGCGGACTGAATATTTCGCCGCTAATTTTAGCGACGAAAAATATTTTCGTCGCTAAAAAATACTTAAATTATAAGACAATTCCTTTTTTCCCCTCTCCTCTCTCTCTCCTACCTCTCCCCTACCTCCCGTTTCCAGCCTCTGTCCTGCTCCCTCCCACTGCCGCCCAACCATCGGTGAGCCTCCACCGAGCAGATCCGGCCTGCCACGGTCCCTCCGGCTCCGATCTGGCCCGGCCCCTCCTCCTTCTCCTCCTTCCCCTCCTCCTCCTCCCTCTCCCCTTCCTTCCCCGCTTGTCTTCCCCTCCTTCGCGCGGCGACTCCTCTCTTCCGGCGTCGGTTGCTGCTGCTGCTCCGGCGTGGTGGACGGCTCCTCCTCCGGCACTTTTTTCCTGCTGTCCCTCCTCCTTCGGCCGGTCAGGTAAGCCTTTTTTTTAATTTATTATTAATTTGTATATATTATTATTTATTATTATTATTATTATTATTAATGTTGTTGTTGTTGTTATTATTATTATTATTATTTATGTTAATTAAACATTGTTAAATATTGTTAAATAAAAATATGAATTATTTATTAGTGTTAATTGTTATTATTGTTAGGATTATTATTAGGTATTTTTTTGAATGAAACATTTTGTTATTATTTAATAATTTTTTCAAATATATTATTATTAGTATTATTAGTATTAGTTAGATTATTGTTGAATAATGAAATAAAAATTTAATTACTGTTAATATTATTAGAAAATGATAAACCTAATAATTTGATTGAGGATATTAGTAGTATTAATGTTGTTGGTGAATAATAAAATACGAATATTTGAAAATTAAGTTGTTTATGAATATTATTATTTGTAATGTGGAATGTTATTCTGTTAGAATAATTGTTATTTATTTATGTTAAGTACACATTTTTTCAAATAAATTAATATTAATATTATTATTATTATTAGTACGATTATTGTTAAATAATGAAATGACAAATTTATTATTGTTAGTGTAAAAAAATAAATTTACAACTTTTTTTAAGGATTTTATTATTATTAGTACAATTTGTACCGTAGCTGCTGCTACTACTACTACTACTACTACTACTACTACTACTAGTGGTTCCATGGCGGTGATGGAGGGGCCATTCGAAAAATATAATAACGAGTGGTTCATCTACCACTTGTGGAGTTTGGATGCAGGGATGCATTTTCCTTTCTGCGCATTTGAAGTTGCTGTGCTGGAGGGTTACGGTATCGCCCCCTACCAACTGCATCCAAACGGGTGGAGAACAGTGGCATGCTTCAAGATTTTGTATATTTTAGAAGGAGCGGCCCCAACTCTCGACCTCTTCACCCATTTCTTCTATGTGTCGTATCGGAGTGACGGAACGGAGTACTTCTTCACGAGCTGACCAAGGAAGAAACTCATCAACATCCCCACTTTTATGAAAGGATTCAAAGAAAGGTACTTTCTGTTGGGGAGGAGTGGCGGATTCGGAGTGAGCCTTGCCTGATCGGCGGGGGTTAATATTCAGAAAGACCAAGCCGCTGGTCAGCCTATATAAGAGGCTGATATCCAAAAATTAATGGAGGTTGTGGCCCGAAAGGGGGGGCCTTATGAGTCCAAGCAGTTGTTGAAGGCACTTCAGGGGCCCTTCAGCCTCGGGGCTGCCCGAGACTTTGAGGCCGCTGCAAATGTCGAATGTGAGTGCTAGAATCGGAGCAAACCAAATTAACATGAAACATTAAACATGCATTGCATTTGCATTAAGTGGCTATTAGTATTTCTCTTCTTTTATTTGGATGAAACTTATCTTGTTTGTGTTTTGTTGCAGCTGAGATGGCTGGTGGAGAAGATTTGACCAAGCAACTGGGGGATCAGGCCTGATTGAAGAGGGAAGCCGATCGAAAGGCCAGAGAAGAGAGGAAAAGGCGGAAGATCGTGCCTTCCTTAGAGGTACAAGCTTCTCGGGGGGCGACGGGTGCCTCTTCAGCTACCACTCCTATCGTTGCCATCCCAGTTGCATCTACTCTTCCAGCTGCTACCACAGCGCCCAGTACAGTTACTGTTGGACCAGTCTCCGATCCTACGACTGCAGTATCCCGATCGAAAGAAGAAAGTCAGCGAGTTAATAAGCATCCGCTGATACCGCGCGATGAATCTGATGAGCAGGAAGTGCATGGAGTCTTCTGCCCTTCTAACATCACATCCTTGAGGGAGATGATACAGGGTCGGGCACTTCGGCTAGATGAGGCTGCCTAGAAGAAGGCTGAGGAGGCTTCCAGAAAGAGAACCGCTATCCTGGTAGCAAAATCGGACGCTCAGGTGGCTGCCAAAGGCAAAGTCGTTCAGGGTGAGCCAACTAGGCAGGCTGACAGGCGACCTACACCGTTAAAACAGTTCTTGAAAGAGAACTTTGGCAATGACTGGTTGCCAAGCCAGGTGGCTAGTTATCTCTGTCGGGGTCTCCTTCAGGACTAAGACCACAAGAATATCGAGGATGCTGGTCAGCTCGCTCTGGAATGTAGCCTAATTAACCAGCAAGTGATAGAGGTGAGACTTGGCTGCTTCGTATTGCTTGGAGATTAATGGTGTTCCATGGTGCGAGGCCTGATTGCCTTTTTTCTTTGTTCAGGTGGCCAGGAGGACTCAGCGCCTGTACGGCATAGCCAACATCTGGAAGGGGAGAGCAGAAGACGTTGCTAGGGCAAGGGCGGAGGTAGATGCTCACTATGAGGATGCTCGAAAAGAGGCCTTTGTCCTTCGCTCTGAGGTGGCGGACTTTAAAAAATAGTCTTCTATTTTTTAGTCTGAAGCATCGATGGCGAATAAGGAGGCCGATCGGTGTGCTCAGGAGTTAAAGGCTTGGCAAAACGAGGTCGACCGGCTGAAGGGGGACGTCACTCGTCTTGCTGCCGATAGTGCTCAGTGCCAGAGGTTCGAAGAGCAAATGACCAGATTGGACTCCGAGTGCCGGACGCTGAGTACTGAGAATGCCAAGCTCAAAGAGGAGAGGGGCCAGGCCTTAGCGGAGGGAGAGAAACTGTGCACCGAGCGAGAGTTACTGGAGGCGTCTTTGGAGGACAAGGAAACCTCCTGAAAAAGGAAGCTCGAAGAGGAGCTTGCCCTTCAGAAGGAGCAGCTTTTTGATCAGCTAGGAGAGGCTCAGGGGAAGTTGCTTTCTCGTCTGATATACGAGGCTGGAAGGCACTTTCCTGAGGCTGACCTGGACTGGATCGAGGACCCCTTGGCTTTGCCCGACCCTCCAGCCAGTGATGATGAGGAGGATGCTCCAGCAGAGGAGGTGACTGAGAGAGCACCCGGAGGGGCCCCTTCGCTGTCTGAAGATCATCCAGATGCACCCCTCGAAGCTGAAGTTGGAGAGCCTACACTAGTAGAGCCCGTCTCCAAAGGGGCAGCCGAACCTTTTGAGCCCGTTGCCAATCCTTCTCAGGCGTTTGCCAAACCTTTTGAGGCTGTCGGCGAGCCAACCACTGAGCCTGCCACTGATCAAGCTTTGATTGTAGCTGATGTAGAGATTATAAACATAGAGACTTAGGTTAGAAATTGTAGACATGTAGAGATTTTCCTTTGTGTACTTTACTTTTGTACTCATGTAAGTTGTATAATATACATTTTTCTCAATAAATGTCATTTTTTGCGTAAATTGCAAATTTTCATAGTTATGCACTCGTAAATCTTCAATAACTTGTAAAATCGCATAAAATTTGCTAAGCTTGGATATAGCCTGCTAAGACGCATATAACTTACTAATGTGAAACATATTAATGAATCTTAAATACTTCCTGAATTGGAATAACTTCACAAGTCTAGTGACCAATTTGCCCAACCTGATTTGGAATGCACGATTAGTCTGTCATCTGGAACGACTTTTGAGTTAGACTTAGAATCAGGCAAATAGTTTCATTCATCAAGTCAGTGTTTGATTTACATTTCGGTCCATGACCATTGCATAACACTTATCTTGGGAGAAACGTTTACCGTAATCTAACCACAATGCTCGCATCTTGGATTCGGGGTAGGCGTCGAATCTAGCTAATGAGTCAGTGCAAGCGGGGCACGTTCCGTATTTTCGGATCGGAGTATAGCCGATCCTAACAGATGGGATCGATATAAGGTTCGTGGTTCCCGTATCTTCGGATCGGGATGTTCGTCGATCCTAACAGTCGAACTGTTGGGTGCTTGTCTTTTTCCTTATCTTGGGATCGGAAGTTGCATCGATCCTAATAGTTGTTTCCATATTTTCGGATCAGGAATAACATCGATCCTAACGGATGAATCGTACCTGCAAAGAGGTGGGTTCTAACTTTCTCATTTTTAGCTCGGGACGAACGTTGAGCCTAGCATATAAGTTGCATCATATGTGTTCGCCTAGTAAAAACCAAGAAGAGTTTGAAGAAGAATTTCTGTATTAATAGAAGGTAATTGTTGATACATCATTACAAAAATTTGTGGGAGCAAGGCCCACTCAGCACGCCAGCTTGGGGTGTTTATCTGATTGGTATTTGTCCACTTCGAGTCATCTTCGGGTATTACCCTCTAACCCTCGCTGTTCAGCTAACTGGCCTCCCTTTGGTGCCTGATCATGCTGACATAAGCTTCCCGCAATGCCTTCTAGTAGCCTCTTAAGATGGCAGCGCCCCCTCCGGTCGGGATTTTCATTACCATATAGCACACGCTCGTAACGGTTCCAGTTTGAAAGAGCAGGGACCTGCCAAAAATGGCGTTATATGCGAAAACTATGTCAATCACCATAAAGATTACCTTGCAGGTATGGATTATTGTCTCCTGGCCAAGCTTAACGAAGAGTTCCATGGATCCAACCACCAGGACAGTAGCATTGCTAAGTCCGATCATTGGTGTGGCGTTCGGCTTTAACTCCTCGATCGGCAATCTCATCGCTTTGTAAACTTGCAGAGTAAGCACATTAACAGCGCTGCCATTGTCCACCAAAATCCTTCTTACATCAAAATTATTGATGCGAGCCTTGATGGCAAGGGCATCTTCATGAGGAAATATAACGTCTCGCACATCCTCGTTGGATATGGTGACGGGAGCAAGTTGTTTAGCCTAATGGGAAAGGTACACGCCCTTCCCCTTTTTCTTCCTAGAGAGTTCTTCTGCATAAGACGATCCTCCAGTAATCACATTTATTGTTACTACATACGCACCGCTCGGGCCTAAGCTCCTTGCCCTTAGGTTCCTACGCTCATCGTCCTTATCCGAGCCAGAGTCGTCCCTCTCGCGCTCCGGCCATCCACAGGGACTTGCCCCTCTACCCGATCCGATAAGGGACCCTCTTTGTACAAGCCGCTCAATCTCCTTCTGCAGCGAGTAACACTCGTCGATTGTATGACCGACGTCTTCATGAAACTCGCAATATTTATTTTGGTCCCTCTCATGTCTGTTCCGGTCGGATAGCTTACTGGGTCAGTTGATTCTCTTCTACCTCTTCTTAATCCACATCAGCACCCTTGCTGGGCTGGTGTTGAGCGGAGTGAAGGTCTGAGGCGGCTAATCGTCCTCACATTCAGAGCCCTTTCTCTTGCCCAGATATCTCACAGTTGCGGCTTTGCCTGGGCTTCTCTCTAACCACTCAGATATTGGGGCCCTGATGAATGACCGCCCATCAGGATATTGCAGTCTGTTCATGACGCTGGTTTTTCTTCTCCTGTTGGATCTTAGGGCATGGTCTAGCTAAATGCACTGTCTGGCCCTCTCCATCAAGTCTACAAAACTGACCGGGGGTCTCGTAGTTATTGATTCGAACAGTGGGCGATCAATGGTCCCCCGGCTAGGGCGGTTATTGCCATCTCCACACTTACATTCCTCACTTTAGCTATCGTGGCCTAGAACCTATCGATGTAGTCTCAAAGACTTTCATCAGCTTGCTGATAGAGGTTGCACAGGTCGCTCACCGATTTTGGTGCACGCATCTGCACTATAAACCTCGCGGTAAACAGCTCCTTAAGTTGCCTAAAGGAGGTGATTGAGCTCTGAGGCAGTTCGTGGAACCAACTCAGAGCGTCTCCTCTTAAGGTGGTGGGGAAAACTCGACAGGCAACCCTTTCGTCATAAGTATATACCTGCACCTTAGTCAGGAACTCAGCTAAGTGAGTGGTGGGATCGGTTTTACCTATGTATTTGTCCATCATCACGTCTCGCTATCGGGGAGGCAACTTAGACTTCGTTATTCTCCTACAAAAGGGGGATGCAGTGTTTTTACAGGTATTTCCCTCGAACATACCTTTTTTGGAGCTTGTCAAGCCAAACTGCTTGAGTTTTTGCGTGAGCCACTTGTCCTCCTTGCTCAGAGCCACGGAGGGAGGCTCATTTTTAAGTCTTCTGGCATGGCTGGGGCTGGGAGTGCCCATAAAGGATGAGTCGCCTCCAGGGGATGAAGGGGGAGTATTGCTGGGGTAGTACGTAGGGTCCCTGCCTGAGGACATTATCCCTTTTCCCTTGTCGAATCTCCCTGGGATCCTGGCGATGCATCTCCCGGAGTCATGAGCTTGTGGCTCGCTGATGGAGATCCCCTTGCTTCTTCTCCGCCTGAAGTCTTCGTCCATGAGGTAGTCCACATGGGCTCTTTTAGAGGTCCTCGGCATCTTGCCTTTTTTGAGCATTTAGACAATGCTCTTCGTAAAGTCACTAAGAAGAGCATGCATGTCCTTAACGGTGACAGGGGTATCTTTCGGTTGCCTCAGAATGGCATCGTCAAAATTGGGAAAAAGGTTGGCCCTAGTTGGGGACCTGGAAGATATCTCCCTCCTCCGTGAGGTCCCTGATCTGGCGCGGCTGCCGCCATCGTGATCATGTTCCATAGGGGACACATCATCGTTGGATCTTGAGTTAGCCATGTCTCTCAACGAAAGCACTAAATGATAAAGCACAGAATGTCTTTATCGGAAATAAAGGGAGAGTTGGCTTGTTCGTAGTGGAAGATCCGATCGGATGGGTAAGTCCTACAAGAGAAGGTGCCCGATCGGATCAGACGTAAGCACTCCGAAGCTTAAGTTAATAGCTTTTAGAGAGAGAATGTTTAGAGATAGAATGATAGAGATTCAATATCTGGCCATCGTTGGCTGGGCTATTTATAAGAGACAGTTGAGGGGCACTTGAGTGCTTGGGATGTGACGACTGGTAGTTAGAGTAGGTATGTGGCGAAGAGACTGGGAGCAGTTGATGGGCATGTACGCTGCCTTATGTCAGACGGCTGATGGGACTGGCGGTCACATCAGCCGATCGGGCGTGTGCGCTGCCTTGGAGCTCACGCCTACCACTCTTGCTTGTTGGGCCTTGGACCTTGCCAGTCCATTGGGCTGACTGAATGGACCATGATACAAATGATATTTGCAGGGTTATCAATTATTATTATTATTATTATTATTATTATTATTATTATTATTATTATTATTATTATTATTATTATTATTATTATTATTATATCCATCTGACCCTGAAAATTACATTGCAACTATGATATCATCCATACCCTAACATAAAGCAATTACATATGTGAATAGCATCAATCGGCAAATTAACAAAACTAATAAAATCATCAATAGCAATAGCAATATTTAGATGGCAGAAAATTGGATGGAAAAGGCTCTGAAAATGATTAAAATAAATAAAATTCAGATTTAAACAAAATGCATATGTTTCATATAAAACCAGGTTCCAATCCAGTTCAGTAGTTTTCAATTTATTAAAAACTATAAAAAAAGAAGAAGAAGAAAACTTTATTTCAATAAGAGATATTAAAATTACAAATTTATTAAGAATTGTAAAAAAAAAAAAAACTTTATTTCAATATGAGATCTCAAGTTAAAATTAAAGTTATATTTTTTTCCATATATATATATATATATATATAAAATTTGGATTCGATAAGTAATAAATTTTAAATTTAGTGATAATTTAATGAATAATTTTTAGGTTTAGTTGAATTAATAAATGGTGAATAATAATAGGTGAAGGGTTTGAATATTTAATTATTGTAAAATTATGGAGAAATAAAAGGGAATAGTAGAGAGAAAGGTGAAGAGAAGGTTCCATTCTCATATACATTCATTCAACTTTGTGGTTGATTATTATGGATAAGAGATAACAGCAATTTGTTATTATCTTTCTATTTGTAAATGTTGATAATTATCATTCAGTTATGCACATATTATTCATGTATATATACTCTAAAACTGAGAAATGAAATACACTCTTTTCTATCAATATTTATTATTTCTAAGTTGGTATCAGAGCCAGGTTACGATCCTGGGACCTGTGGGTTATGGGCCCGCCACGCTTCCGCTGTGCAATCATACTTGGGATCTTGTCCCACCTCCATCTACTGGCAATGTTATTGGTAATCGCTGGATATACAAAGTTAAACGTAAGGTTGATGGTTCAATCGAGAGGTTTAAAGCCCGTCTTGTGGCAAGAGGATATACGCAGGAGTATGGATTGGATTACACAGAAACGTTTAGTCCGGTGGTGAAACCTCTTACTATTCGAGCTGTTCTCACGATTGCTGTTTCTCGGGGTTGGTGTCTTCGTCAATTGGACATTAGTAATGCCTTTCTCCATGGCAATTTATCTGAGAATATATACATGGTTCAGCCTCAAGGTTTCATTGACAAACAGTTTCCTCACTATGTTTGTAAATTGAAGAAATCTCTTTATGGTCTAAAACAGGCACCTCGTGCATGGTTCCAAAGATTGAGTTCTTTTTTGCTTACTCTTGGCTTCACTGGCTCTCATGCTGATAGTTCTCTGTTTCTCTATCATAAAAATGGTTGTTCATGATTTTTGTTAGTTTATGTGGATGACGTTATTATTACAGCCAGTGACCCTTTATTTGTTGATTACGTTGTCTCTAAGCTGGCTAATGGGTTTCCATTACGTGATTTGGGAGTTCTAAATCATTTCTTGGGTATTGAAGTTTCTACTATGTCTCGTGGGTTGTCTCTTTCTCAGCAACATTATATTTCCACCTTATTAAATCGAATGGGTATGCATTCTTGCAAGCCTTTTTCAACTCCTATAGCAGCTGGTGCTCTTTTGTCAAAGGCAGATGGTTCTTCTTTGTCAATTTCTGATGCCCAAAATTATAGAGCTGCTTGTGGTAGTCTTCAATATATCACTCTCACAAGGCCGGACATTTGTTTTGCAGTAAATAAACTTTGTCAATTTCTTCATCAGCCTACTACTGTGCATTTTCAAGCTTTAAAGCGTCTTCTTCGCTACTTACAAGGAACCAAAAATTTATGTTTTTTTATTAAACCCTGTGCTCTTAATCGTCTCACTGCATTTAGTGATGCTGATTGGGCTGGATGTCCCGATGATAGGCGTTCTACCGGTGGTTATTTAATTTATCTTGGGAATAATTTATTAGCTTGGAAATCTGGCAAACAAAAGACAGTGGCTAGATCTTCCACTGAGTCTGAATTTAAAGCGGTTGCAAATGTCACAGTTGAAATTAAGTGGTTGCTCTGTTTGCTCAATGAATTAGGAGTTCACTTATCATGCCCTCCACACATCTGGTGTGATAATGTTGGTGCTATTTTTCTATCATCTAATCCTGTCTTTCATGCTCGGACACATCATGTTGAAATTAATTTTCACTTTGTGCGTCAGTTGATCGCAAGTAAAATGATATCAGTTGGCATTGTCTCTTCTTCTGATCAGTTAGCTGACATACTAACTAAGCCACTGCCAAAAACGTTGTTCTGCAGATTCCTTTCCAAGCTTCGGTTACAGAGGCTTCCACCATCAGCTTGTCCGGGGCGTATTATGGATAAGAGATAACAGCAATTTGTTATTATCTTTCTATTTGTAAATGTTGATAATTATCATTCAGTTATGCACATATTATTCATGTATATATACTCTAAAACTGAGAAATGAAATACACTCTTTTCTATCAATATTTATTATTTCTAAGTTTGATAAACTTTTTTTCAATAGAAGAAGTGTTAAGCGTAATAAAAAAAAATTAAGATAAAAGTAATCTATATAGAGAGAGGCATAGGCAGCATATAATAAGTGCGTTAAATTAACTCCATTTAATTTAGAAAATTTTTTAAAATATTTTTTTTCAAAATTAATTCCATTAAATAACTCTATTAACAATTAATTACATTAAAAATTGACCTTAATAATATATTTAAATATTTTAATTAAAGCTTAATTTTATTAAAATATTTAAAATTATTTTATTGATGATAATTTTTGACTTTAATAAATTTAATTCCTGGCTATACCCATATATAGGATATAGGTCAGCCAGGGTAATATTGTTGAATAAAGACCCCTTCCAAAAAGCTCTTGGCCCACCCATCACTCTATCCACGGTTAACTGAATATTTCTGGAATGTTTTTTTTTTTTGACCAACACATAGCAATGATTGTTTAGGATATACTTGCATTTTTTTTTAATGAAAATTTTTATAAAACTTGTCCGTCAAACCTATTTGCAGGATCTATTTTCGAGTAAAATAAATAAATAAATATAATATTAATGATAACAAGGAAATAACAAGGAATTATGATATACTAAAGTGTTGTGCATGGGACCTCAACAACGAGAGAGAGGATATCCATATCTTGTTCTCTCTCCTTTTGGAATTGAGATTCGAACCTCGTGGACCTGATGCATGGAGTTGCCACATATTCTTATATGACAATCATACAAATAACACTGTAATATACTTAAGTGATAGCAATGCTATCATCCAATCCCACATCGGCTGGAGATGAGGTTGGAGTGGCCCTTATAAGGCCATGGACACCCTCTCCCTGCATAGGCCTCCCTTGCGGAACAAAACCTTGAGGGTTAGAGGGCAGCGCCCGTAGCGGCCAGCCCCGAAAACGACCCAAAGAGGACAATATGTTAGCGGGTGCTCACCCTGAGCTATGAAAGCACTCAGCGGATCGAGTGGGTCCTACCCTCAAACCCCTAATAGGCCTTTTGGGGCAAAAGCCTCAGAAACAAAACCGCGAGGGCTCCGGCCCAAAGCGGACAATATATGCAGTGCCCGGTGCTCCCGATAAAGTCAGAAATGGCTTTATCATTTGGAGGGCCAGCGCCCGATCGGCAGCGCCCAAAGTGGCTAGTCCCGACAAGCGGCCAGCGCCCGAAGACGCCCTGAACACCTCTTCGGGAGGGGCAATAGTGATAGCAATGCTATTATCCAATCCCACATCGACTGGAGATGAGGTTGGAGTGGCCCTTATAAGGCCATGGACACCCTCTCCCTGCATAGGCCTCCCTTGCGGAACAAAACCTTGAGGGTTAGAGGGCAGCGCCCGTAGCGGCCAGCCCCGAAGACGACCCAAAGAGGACAATATGTTAGCGGGTGCTCACCCTGAGCTATGAAAGCACTCAGCGGATCGAGTGTGTCCTACCCTCAAACCCCTAATAGGCCTTTTGGGGCAAAAGCCCCAGAAACAAAATCGTGAGAACTCCGGCCCAAAGCGGACAATATATGCAGTGCCCGGTGCTCCCGATAAAGTCAGAAATGACTTTATCATTTGGTGCTTTCGTTGAGAGACGAGGGGTACGAGGGCCAGCGCCCGATCGGCAGCGCCCAAAGCGGCCAGTCCCGACAAGCGGCCAGCGCCCGAAGACGCCCTGAAGACCTCTTCGGGAGGGGGAATAGTGATAGCAATGCTATCATCCAATCCCACATCGGCTGGAGATGAGGTTGGAGTGGCCCTTATAAGGCCATGGATACCCTCTCCCTGCATAGGCCTCCCCTGCGGAACAAAACCTTGAGGGTTAGAGGGCAGCGCCCGTAGCGGCCAGCCCCGAAGACGACCCAAAGAGGACAATATGTTAGTGGGTGCTCACCCTGAGCTATGAAAGCACTCAGCGGATCGAGTGGGTCCTACCCTCAAACCCCTAATAGGCCTTTTGGAGCAAAAGCCCCAGAAACAAAACCGTGAGAGCTCCGGCCCAAAGCGGACAATATATGCAGTGCCCGGTGCTTCCGATAAAGTCAGAAATGGCTTTATCATTAAGTTATATATATTTCTCTCAATCTCCTCCTCCTCCATCTCATCATTCTCCCACTTTCCAGACACACGATTATTATTATTATTATTATTTTGATCATCTCAGACAAATACTGTTCAAGACGAGATCTCAAAAGTTAAGTCTTTCTTAGTTTTTAATTTTTTATTTACTGCAATTTGTTTTTTTTTCCTCCTCTAGATATCAAAGTAGTCCTCCTAGATTTTCCTTTTTTTAGCTTTCCATTGATCTGTTACTGATCATCTATTATTTGCTTGTTGTTTGATAGGTGCACAACTTGTTTATGGGTATTCAAAATATGCTGCCTATATATATATATATGGGGAAAACAAAGACATTTAATCCACTACTAACGTGAGAAATATATATATATATTTTTAATTGAAATTATAGCTACTGTCTACATGCTATAACAATCATAGCAGCTGCCGTCATTAACAAATAGCGGTGACCTATGTATAAAATTCTCTAATTGTAGCTGCAAAAAGGATAATAGAATATTTTAGATATTATAAGAAAAACAGATGTAATATTTTAGATCGTTTATGCCCGTCTGACGCTGAAAATTACATTGCAACTACGATGAATCATCCATACCCTAATATAATGCAATTACATATGTGAATAGCATCAATTGGCAAATTAACAAAACTAATAAAATGATCCACGGCAGTAGTATTGAGATGGCAGAAAATTGAATGAAAACACTCTGAAAATGACTAAAATAAATAAAATTCAGATTTAAACAAAATGCATAAGTTTGATATAAAATCGGGTTCCAATCCGATTCAGTAGTTAACAAATTTATTTATGGTTCAATTTAAATTTTTAGCAGAACCAAATAGATTTTAATATTAGTTTGCAATCAAATTGGTCCAACTAGCCTGTCTGGATATATTTTCCAAACAAAAAGTGAAATTACAAAATCTAGTAAATACAATTAAGTTTTGGCTGTGGATGTGATGATAACCTATAAACTCAAATGAGGTGATTCATATATATATATATATATATATATAGTCTATGTAAGGCACCATATACAATAATACATATTTACTGTGTATACAGAGTAGAAGTTTTTAATTTTTTTTTTTCATGGAAACGGAAACTTTCATGGAAAAATTCAACCATGAGTTTTTTTTTGATTTTACAAAACACTACTTTGTTAGTGGTAAAAGGTTCAACGGCCAACCATTGGCTTCCAAAAGAAGTGCAATAATATATAGAAGACAAAGGCAAAGGAGCTTCAACTACAGGTACATATGTAATGATGTACAAGTAGTTTTCATTAATTATATTATTATTTTGAGTTTGTTTCGAATAATACATCTTTTTCCAAGCGAATCTAAAGTTGTCATGTACAACTAATTACAACTGCGAGCCATGAGCATTAAATTCTAAATCATAAATTTTTGAAAAGGAAGTTCTATGTTGCTCACATTAAGCATTGTATTTAAAATACAATTATTACTTTCAAAAATCTACTAATTACACTGCCCTACTCTACTTTAACACGTGAAAATAATTAATGTTACACCATAAATATGACACTGATAGAAAATTATTATGACTATCTAAAAATAATTTAGAATAGGTTCAACAAGAAGAAATGGTTATTAATTTGTCTCCAACTAATTAGTAAAAGAGGTATTTCCTCCATGCAGAAAAGATATCAATCCTTCCACCATCTTTATGATTTTTGAGATTTTTTTTTATTTCATTTAAAGTGCCAATTTTTAAATTTAAATAAATATTAATTATGTATGTTACTATTTTACTTTTCTATATAAAAAAAAGAAATAATTAAAAGTATAAGAATGTATAACATTTTAAATAATTAGTAAAAATATATTTTAATAAATTATAATGAATATTTTATAAAATCAATATTAATTAATATTTTTTTTTGATATATGTGGAAAGTTAAAAGTTATCATGTTGAGTGTAATAAAATGAGTAATATTTCCTACTTTGCTAATATGAGTCTAATTAATGTAAGAGCATATTAGGGGGAAAAAAGAAGAAGAAGAAGACGCAAGAATTCACCTACTGATTTTTTTTTTTAATACGTGTAAAAAAAGAAAATGGTATATCTTTTAAAAATGGAGGGATTATGATTTATGGGAATGGAATCAAGACAAATTAGGTCTGTTATCCTCTAAAGAGTATAAATATTGATGAATGGTGACATTTTTTGCAAAAGTATGAAATAATTAAATTTTATATGGAAGATATAAAGGAAGCGTAGCCGATATTGTTAACATAAGTTAAAATAAATAAGATAGGCTGAGGTGTAGGGCATATATATATATATATATATATATATATATATATCTGAAAAATATTTATTTCAATAAATTACAAATTTACTAAGAACTGTAAAAAAAAAAAAAAAAAAAAATTATTTCAATAGGAGATCTCAGGTTCAATTTAAAGTTATATTTTTTTTTTCATATATATATATATATATATATATATATATATATATATATAAAGCAGTTTGCATTCGATATTGTGAGGTAATAAATTTTAAATTTAGTGATAATTTAATGAACAATTTTTACATTTAGTTGAATTAATAAATGGTGAATAATAATAGGTGGAGGGTTTGAATATTTAATTATTGTAAAATTATGGACAAATAGAAGGGAATAGTAGAGAGAAAGGTGAACAGAAGGTTCCATTCTCATATACACTCATTCAACTTTGTGGTTGATAAACTTTCTTTTTCTTTTTTTCTTTTTTTCCATAGAAGAAGTGTATAAAAGTAAAATATACATATATATATTGATTGCCTTACTTATTATGAATCGATATAAAAGAGAATCCGCCTGCTAGAAGAGGAATAGGATATAGGTCAGCCGGGGTAATAGTGTTGAATAAAGAACAATTCTAAAATCTTGGCCCACCCTTCACTCTATTCACGGTTAGCTGAATATTTCGGGAATGTATTTTTTTTTTTTCCAAACACATAGCAATGTTATAAAACGTATCCATCAAAATTATTTGCAGGATCTACTTCCGAGTAGAATAAATAAACATAATATTAATGATAACAAGGAAATAACAGGGAATTAATGTTGATATAATAAGTGTTGTGCATGGGACCTCAACAACGAGAGAGAGGATATCCATATCTATAGTTCTCTCTCCTTTGGAATTGAGATTCGAACCTTGTGGACCTGATGCGTGGAGTTGCCACATATTCCTCTACCATAATCATACAAACAACACTATAATATACTTAAGTTATATATATTTCTCTCAATCTCCTTCTTCTTCATCTCATCATTCTCCCACTTCCAAACACACGATTATTATTATTATTATTATTATTATTATTATTATTATTATTATTATTATTATTATTATTATTATTATATCCGCCTGGCCCCTGAAAATTACATTGCAACTATGATATCATCCATACCCCAACGTAAAGCAATTACATATGTGAATAGCATCAATTGGCAAATTAACAAAACTAATAAAATCATCAACGGCAGTAGCAATATTTAGATGGCAGAATATTTGAAAAAGGCTCTGAAAATGATTAAAATAAATAAAATTCAGATTTAAACAAAATGCATACGTTTGATATAAAACCAGGTTCTAATCCAGTTCAGTAGTTTCCAATTTTGTTTACAGTTCAATTTAGATTTTTAGCAGAATCAGATAGAATTTGATGTTGGTTCGCAATCAAATTGGTTTGACCAGTCTATCTAGATCCATTTTTTAAACAAAAAGTAAAATTACCAATCTAGTAAATACAATTAAGTTTTGGCTGTGGATGTAATGATACCCTATAAACTCACATGAGGTGATTCCTATATATAGTAGAAGTCTATGTTAAAAAAGTTTGATCCTCAACTGATTTTGTTGATTGTATTGAAAGATTATAAATAGAGGATTACAAGATCTATGGTTACAATGGATCCTATTTTGAATTACAACAAATCTGAGACTAATTCAAAAATAATATCGCCATATTATTTTGCACAACAGAATCGTTCACCTATCACTCTCCCTCAAGATGATGGTGAGTGAACCAACAGATTGTCACGTAATTGCAAGAACCGAGCTTTAGAAAGGGGCTTCGTGAAGATATCGGCAGTTTGATCAAGCGTGGAAATGTAGCATATACGAAGGGCCTTTTTAGCAACTTTGTCCCAAACAAAGTGAAAGTCTATTTCCCAAATGTTTGGAACGATCATGAAAGATCGGGTTTGCGGTTAAGTAAGTTGCGCCCAAGTTGTCACACCACAATATTGGTGGTTTGGTGGAGTAGTGCCTGATTTCTTGCAACAACATTTTTAGCCAAAGTACCTCAGAAGCAAGGGAGGCAAGAGCTCGGTACTTAGCTTCCGTTGAACAGTGAGAAACAGTCCGTTGTTTCCGTGATCACCATAACACTAAATTCGTTCCAATATAAACAGTAAAGCCGGAAGTTGATTTGCGATCATCAAGGTCGCCACCCCAGTTAGCATCGGAATAGCCAAAAAGATCAAGAGACCGGCCACTGCGAAAAAGCACCCCATGTGTAGGAGTTGATTATAGATATCTTAACACACGTTTGATAGCTTTTCAATGATCAATTGTAGGATGATGCATGAATTGGCTTACTTTGTTAACTGAATAACTTATGTCAGGCCAAGTAATTGTGGCATATTGTAAGCCTCCAACAATGCATCGACGTAGACTTGGATCATCAAATGGTTCTCCACTTTCAAGACATAATCGAGCCAAGGTACATTAGGGTGTTGAGATACGCATCTGCCATTTGAGCACACTCAAGAAGATCTTTTATGCACTTTTTGTTAGATATATTATATTTACATTTTATGGTGTAGTAATTATTTTTACCATTGTAAGGGTAAAGTAGTATTTTTTACCTTTTTCTCTTCTTGTATAAATACTCTAAATATGTGAAAACCTAAAAAAACCTTTTGAGATTTCTTCCTTCTTTGCAACTCTTAACATGGTATCAAGAGCTTGGTTCAATCCATCCATAGCTTTCGCGTATCCAAATGTTTTTGGTCCGATCTAGGTGTTTGATGGTTCGCAATCTTTGATGGTAAGTGATCTTGGTCTGATTCTTTTCTCTTTTGCAGAATCGAAGAAATACTCTGTGTGGTTAACTGTATTTAGATTTCTCGATATTTGTTGATGTGGTTAATTGTATTTGGATTGTTAGATATTTGTTGATAATAGTGATGGCTAGTGAAAAAGATGACTCTTTGTAGTCTATTAGTGTGCAATTGAATGGACAACATTATTCATACTGGAGCTATATCTTGAAAAATTTTTTGAAGAGTAAAAGAATGTGGGGTTATGTTGCTAGAACTATAAGTGAACCCATTGATAAAAATGATGCAAAATTTGCAGAATTGCTGGATACTTAGGGTGCTAACAATTCAAAAATTATCACATGGATTAATAATTCTGTTATGCAGTCAATAGGTGTGCAATTAGCAAAATATGCAACTGCAAAAGAGGTTTGGGATCATTTAGAAAAATTATTTGTTCAGTCAAATTTTGCAAAACAGTATCATCCAGAGATAGATATTCGTTCTCTTAAACAAAATAATATGAGTATTCAGGAATTTTATTCTGCTATGTCTGACATTTGGGACCAGTTAGCCTTACTGAACCTACAGAATTACGTGCCTTTGCACCATATATTACTCGTAGAGAAGAACAACGCTTGATTCAGTTTCTAATGGCACTTCGAGATGATTTTGAAGGCATTCACAGAACAATTCTGCATCGTTAGCCCCTTCCCACAGTTGATGCAGTGGTTAATGAATTGATGGTAAAGGAAATTCGCCTTAAAACTCAAGCAGAAAAAGGAAATGCAAAAAAAGCAATTCTCCCAACTCCGAATCCCTCTGTCTTTGTAACTTCTCCATGACCTTTCCACAATAATCAAAATGGAGCACATGGAAGGGTTGGCACTAATGAATGTAGCTTCTGCAAAAAAAAGGGTCATTGGGAGGCCCAATGTCCAAAGTTATCAAATAAACTCCACCAAACATCACAGACAACTCAATGGAGACCTCATTTTCAAATGTATCAATAAAGCTTCAGGCCTCCTAATATAGCAGCAGTTGTGCCATCAACAGATTCATCTGTTCTTGGGAATATGACTCAATTTGAAGCTTCATCATCTTTAAGTCCTACGGTTGATACCCTTATAGAGCAGTTCTAAAAGTTTCTTGCCACTCAGCCACATGCCTTGTCTTCCTCCTCAAATATAGGTTTGCCTTTTGCTTCACAATCCTCAGCTATACCTTCATTTACATGGATTATTAATTCTGGAGCCTCTAAACATATGTTGCCCCAATTCCAAATCTTTTGTATCCTTATGTCCTGCATCATTTATGTCAGTCATGACTGCAGATGACACTCCTATGCCATTGGCAGGAATTGGCTCAGTTCGTTCGATAAAATTTTCTCTTTCAGATGTTTACTATATTCCTCATCTTACCTTAAGTTTTGCTTCGGTGGGTCAGTTATGTGATTTAGGTTTTGAAGTATTATTTACACCAAATTCTTGTCATGTGCAGGATCAGCGTTCCAAGAGGCTGATCGGGATAGGCCATAGGTAGGGGGGACTCTACATTCTAGATGAGTTAAAAGTTCCAAATCTTAAAAAAATTTGTTGGGTTACGACTGCTACCATTGATCTTTCATCTTTTCATTTGAGACCATCTTCCTCTAATTTTTATCTTTAGCATTCTCGTCTTGGGTACATTTTTGCTTCTAGGCTAAAGTACTTAGTTTCTACAGGAGCTTTAGGAAAGTTGAAATTTTATGACATTTCTAATTGTTGTGGTTGCAAACTTATTAAATTTTTTGCCTTGCCCTTCTACAAAAGTATTTATGTTTCTGTTACACCTTTTGATTTAATCCATTCTGATATCTGGGGACCATCTCGAGTTGTCACAAAAGGTGGCTCCAGATATTATGTTTCTTTTATTAATGCTTGTACTCGCTATTGTTGGGTTTATCTTATGAAACATCGTTCTAATTTCTACAATATTTATCTCATGTTTTGTGCACTTGTCAAGACTAAACATAATGTTGTTATCAAATGTTTTAGATGTGATTTAGGTGGTGAACTTAAATCTAATAAGTTTTTTGAATTGCTTACTTCTAACAGTACACTCCATTAAACTTCATGTACTAACACTCCTGAACAAAATGGTGTTGCTGAAAGAAAACATCGTCCTAAGTGAGTTTTGGGAAAAAGCTATTCTTACTATTGTCCATGCTATTAGTAGAATCCCGTTATCCCTTACGTTAGGTTTGTCTCCCTTTGAGAAATTATATGGTTAAGCTCCTAACTATTTTCATATGAAGGTCTTTGGTTTTGCTTGTTTTGTCCTTCGTCCGCAGGTTGAACGCAGTAAACTATCTTCTCGTTCAGCACTATATGTTTTCCTTGGTTATGGTATTGGTCAAAAGGGATATCGTTGTTATGATCCCACCACTCAAAAACTCTATGTTTCCCGTCATGTTGTATTTCTTGAGCATATACCATTTTATTCCATTCCTCCTAACTCTCATAATCTCACAAAACTTGATCTCATTAACATTGATCCATTCTGTACTGATGCGGATTCTACAACTCCCCAGGTAAGCTCTTAACCAAATTATTCTGACATTGTGCCTTGCAAGGTCGACATTACCAGCTCTGCAGATATCCCTCTTGCTGATGTCCCTTCTGTCCCTACTGCCTCCCATGACACCTCTAAGATAGCAAATTCTCTTCCTCCTCCTCGTTATCCCTCTCGTACTCGTAAGTCCACTCAATTGCCAGACTTTGTTTATTCTACTTACTCTACACCTTTTGTTTCTTTAATGTCCTTTGTCCATAATCTTTCTAATCCCTCTTCCTATAAAGAGGCTGTTACTAATCCTTTATGGCTGCAGACTATGGCAGAGGAACTTTTTGCACTGTATAAGATGGGTAAATGGGACCTTATAACTCTTCTTTTGGGTAAAAGTGCAATTGGTTCTTGTTGGTTTATAAGATCAAGACCAAATCCGATGGATCCATTGAGCGATATAAAGCTCGTGTGGTTGCGAAGGGATATTCTCAACAATATGGTCTTGATTATGAAGAAACATTTGCTCTAGTTTCTAAAATGACTACCGTTCATGCTATTATTGCAGTTGCTTCAATAAGACAATGGTATATCTCTCAGATGGATATTAAAAATGCTTTCTTGAATGGTGATCTTCAAGAAGAAGTTTATATGGTTCCTCCACCCGATTATGCTCATAATTCTGGTCAAGTGTGCAAGTTGAAGAAGGCTCTTTATGGACTTAAACAAACACCTCGAGCTTGGTTTAACAAATTTTCTATTGCAATTGCATCTCTCGATTTTGGTGCCAGCTCTCATGATTCTACTCTATTTCTCAAAAATACACCAAATGGTCGTATTTTAATTGCTTTGTATGTTGATGACATGATTGTTACAGGTGATGATATTGATGAGATTAAGAGGATAAAATTGCAGTTAACTCGTTATTTTGAGATGAAAGATTTGGGGACTCTCCGATACTTCTTGGGCATAGAAGTTGCCTACTCTCCTTGGGACTATGTTCTATCTCAATCTAAGTATATTAGTGATATTCTTGAACAAGCACATCTTTCTGATACTCGAATAGTTGATACACCTCTTGAACTTAATGTCAAATATACAGCTTCTAATGGTATTTCCTTGACAGATCCAACTTTGTATTGTACACTTGTTGGGAGTTTGGTTTACCTCACCATTATTAGACCTAATATCTCTTATGCTATTCATATTATTAGTCAGTTTGTTACTTCCCCTACCTCTGTTCATTGGGCAGTAGTGCTTCGTATTATTCGTTATCTTTGCGGTACAAAATTCCAGAGCATTCTCTTCCCTTTATCATCTTCATTGGAACTGCGTGCCTATTCAGATGCCAATTGGGCTGGTGATCCTACAGATCGTAAGTCTACCACCGGGTACTGTATTTTTCTTGATTATTCTCTTATCTCATGGAAAAGTAAGAAGCAAGATGTTGTTTCTTGCTCCTCCACGGAGGCTGAGTATCATGCGATGGCATTAACAACTGTCGAAATTATTTGGCTATGCTGGCTTATTGCTGATATGGGTGTTTCCTTTTCTCGACCAACTCCTATGTATTGTGACAACTTGAGTGCTATCCATATTGCCCGCAACATAGTACCCACAACTCTTTTTTTCATGAACGTACAAAACACATTGAGATTGACTGTCACTTCACACGACAACACTTTCAACGTGGCACCATCATCGTTCCCTTCGTATCTTCCTCCATGCAAGTTACTGATTTGCTTACTAAGTCTTATACCCCATGAATGCTTTCATTTTCTGATTAGCAAACTATCAATGCTGTCTATTAATACATTGTGAGTTTGCGGGGGGATGTTAGATATATTATATTTATATTTTATGGTGTAGTAATTATTTTTACCATTGTAAGTGTAGAGTAGTCTTTTTACCTTTTCCTCTTCTTGTATAAATACTCTAAATATGTGAAAACCTAAAAAACCCTTTTAAGATTTCTTCCTTCTTTACAACTCTTAACACTTTTGTTGATTTAGAAGAAGAGTATTGAAGGTCCAGGTTACTTCCAGACCAAGAAAATAAGCCAATCGCCCCAAATCACGAATAATAAAACGTTGCTGAAGTTGGACCACAAGTCAAGCAATTGCATTGTCACTAGTGCCTGTGACAAGTATATCATCAACATACAACAGGCAAAATAGACTTACACCATTCAAATTGAAATAATAAAGAGAGGAATCCGCTTTGGAACCAACAAAACCAAATTCAATAAGAGCAGCCGTTAAGCACCGATGCCACATCTGTGGTGCTTACTTAAGAACATATAAACTCTTCTTTAAGCGACAAACATGATTTGGAAGCTGAGGATGGAAAAATCTAGCGGGTTGTTGTATATAGACAATTTCATCAAGAGTGCCACGAAGAAAGGCACTAGAAACATATAATTGTTAAACACACCAACCTTTTAAGATAGCTAGAGAAAGTAAAACCCGTATGGTTGTGGGCTTGATAACAGAGCTAAATGTTTGTTCAAAATCAAGACCAGGGCATTGGAGATATCCTTTGGCGACTAAACGTGCCTTATAACGATTAACCAAGCCATCGAGATTCAATTTTGTATGAAAAATCCATCGATATCCAATGACATTTGAGACATGTTTTGACAGAACCAACTCCTAAGTTATGTTATCAACCAATGCATTGTACTCAGTATGCATAGCTTTTTGCCACCGAGGCTACTTGCATGTAGGCATTTCGTTTGGAACTATAATAGTCATGGATCGTGGCTTCAATTTACCCGTTTGGGTTCTAGTCACCTTTTTATGCATTTTGTTGGGTTCTGGAGCAGGCCATGGTAAAGAGATGGTCGATGGTGCAATATTTTGTGGTGATTAGAAGTGAGAGGGCTAGGGCCGAGTGTTTGATTTTGTGGAGTATTTGGAGAGGTCCACAGTAAGGGGTATTGACAGTGAAGTAATCGGTGGTGGAGGCAAGGTAGTAGTTGATTGTGTAACATTCCTTAGGAATTGATCCCTGGGCACATAAGGAATTATGGCATGCGAACCAGTAGTAGGTGTAGGACATGATAGCGGGCAAGAAGAAGCTGAGTTTATAGGTGGCAGATTTGTGGTAACATTAGGTGGAATTGCCGTGAATGGTTCCTTTAATGCTAGAAATGTGATTGTAACTGCCAAACTAGATTGTCTGGTTATTGATAACTGGCGAGACTCACGGGCTAACTCCAGATAAGGAAATTCCTATTTATTGAACACAACATGACGTGAGATGAAGATTTTATTTGTAAGTAAATCAAAGCAACAATACCCTTTGTGAACTTTACTATACCCAAGAAAGATACATTTACGAGATCGAACAAGCAATTTGTGAGAATTATAAGGTCGAAGCCATGGAAAACATAAACAACCAAATGGACGAAACATATGATAATCCGGAGGTGAACCAAATAATTTCTCATACGGAGTACAAAAATCAATAGTGGAAACAGGCAAACGATTGATAACATATATAGCACATTCAAAAGCATAAGTCTAGAATAAATTGGGCATTCTAGCATGATGGAGTAATGAAAGACCTGTTTCAATAATATGACGGTGTTTACTTCTGCACATCCATTTTGCTCGGGTGTGTAAGGACAAGACAGATGATGATTGATTCCATTAGAGGACAAATAGTTTGTAAGAGCTTGAAATTCACCTCCCCAATCTGGTTGAAAGGTTTTAATTTGGCCAATTAAAGTGTTTCTCAACAAGTGTTCGGAATTTTATAAACACACTTAACACTTCAGATTTGTACTTCACAAAGAACAACCATGAGAATTTACTGTAGTGATCATAAAAGAGAACGTAGAAACGAAAGTGATCATGTGAAGTAATAGGTACAGGACCCCATACATCTGAACATACCAAATCCAATGGACCATTAGCAACAAAATTTGATTTTGGAAAAGGAAGGCGATGTGCCTTGCTAACACAACACAAGTCATATAAATTATTCATTTTATTATTACTGAAGGAAATTTTATTCATGGATAACATTTTCTTAACGATGGGCAAATTGGCATGTCCTAAACGAGCATGCCACAAAGGAACGGAAATATTGAAGGCTCGAACTTGATGCAGTACTGACGATGAAATAGACATGGTATATAATCCATCCTTATTTATTTCGCGATATATCTCCTTTTTTGTCTATAAATCCTTCAAAATAAAGTGATTAGCAAAAAATTCAACGAAAATAGGATTGGAACGTGTTATATATGATATTGACAATAAATTGTTCACTGTTTTGGGAACATGAAAAATATCACAAAATTGAACTGAAGAATTAGAAAGATGAACTTTTGAATGACCAATATGAGATATAGGAATTTTGTTTTCATTACCTACTGTAACTTCTTCAGGATCGCCATATTCGAAATGAACTGTGAGATTTCCTAAGTCCGCAGTGAGGTGGTGAGTCGCACCAGAATCAATAAGCCAGTCAGTCGAGCTGGAGTTGGATGTAGCAGCCATGTTGGAGAACAGTTTAAAGGAATTTTTGAAGTTTCGGTTCAGTTTTGGCTATGGATATTGCTTTACAACATGACTAGTTCCCTTACAATTATGGCAAGTCAATGAACTGACATCAAGAGGAGTAGCAACAGTGGTATTCGATCATTTGGAATAATGACCATGATCGTTTCCACGACCACGCCCTCTTCCATAGACATTACCGCATGTAGAATAATTTACAGATGGTGTGAATGATGATACAGAGGAGTCACAAAAAAGTTGTATTTCTTCGCTTAAAAGTAAGCCAGTCAAATCATCAAAGGAAACAGACTCTAAGCGAGCCTCAAGAGCACGAACAAACGGACAGTCCGTCAAGTATTACTTCTACCAAATCATCTTTGAAAACTGGAGGTTGAAGAGCAGTGAGTTAATCACTGATAAGCTTAGCAGACTGCAGATAATTAGAGATATTGTCAATCTCTCATCATAAATTGTGTAAACGATGCTTAAAGTCTCTTATCTGAGATAGAGAACTAACAAAAAAGGCTTTGGCAAGCCGTTGCCACGCTGCTTTGACTCCTATAACTTGAGGTAAAACACCATCAGACAACGATGATATAATCCAGTTAAGGACCTATTAGCCCTGTTGGTCCCAGGTTTCATAGGCCGAATTAACAGCTCCGGAGGGCAACTCCTTGGTAGGGGGAGGTACGGTTGCATCAACATAATGAGCCAATTTGTGGCCTTTCAAGAGAGGCATCAGCTGTATTTTCCACAACAGGTAATTAGTTGAGGTGAATTTATGAGAAATTTGATGTGCGATGTGGTGAGCAAAAACCGAATTGAGGGTAGGAGTATTAGTGTTTTCGTTTGTTGAGTTGCTGCCATTGGTGGCCATTTTTTTTTTAAAAAAAAGTGAGGACAAAAGGGAAAAGAAGTTCGAGGTTATTAGACCTCTAGTGGCTCTGATACCATAAAAAAATTTGATCCTAAACTGATTTTGTTGATTGTATTGAAAGAGTATAAATAGATGATTACAAGATCTATAGTTACAATGGATCCTATTTTGAATTACAACAAATCTGAAACTAATTCAAAAATAATGTCACGATATTATTCTGTACAACATAATCGTTCACCTATCATATGTAAGGCACCATATACAAGAATAAATATTTATTATATATATAGAGTAGAAGTTTTTTATTTATTTTTTTTAGGGAAATGAAAACTTTCATGAAAATATGTGTTCGATAAGTTTGTATGTTTTTTGTTTTGAATTTTTTAAAAATCCAAAATTTGGTTTTAATTTTTGTTATTTATTTTTCAAAAATTATTTTCTAAATTGAAAAACAACATCACAATTTTTAATTATAATATTTCAATATCCATTGATAGATATTATGCATATATATTATCTAATTATCAATATTGAATAATAAATATTTAATGAAATTCAAAATTCAATAAAAAAAATCATAATAACAAGAAAAATCAATGTTTTTTTTAAGAAAAAATAACATTATAAATGTTAATTATTATAACTAACCACAATATATGCGTTATTCCATCTTAAATACTAGTCATTTAAAGAAGTCGACTTGCATCTATATTAATAGTTTCACGTGGATTTGAAATGCCCGCTTCAAAATTTTATCGATCATCTCCAAGTACAATATTTTTATTTGTATATTCTACAAATAAAAAGTATATACAAATAAAAATTCTATACTTCCGTATATTCTAATAAAGTTATGCAGCAAAAAGTTCAAACTAAGGGTAAAATAGTCATTTTGATTTAAAATTAAATTTTAGGGACTAAATAGTAATAAAATATAAAGTCTGGGGCAAAACAGTAAAAAATGAGCATAATATAGAAATTTAGGAGTAAAAATGTAATTTTGAATAAAGGAAGAGATTTTAGGGATCAAATGGTAAGTTTACTATAAAGATGAAACTTTAAGGACTAAAATAGTAATTTGGTAAAAGGATGAGATTTGTAAAATGGTAAATCTAGTAAAATATAAAACTTTAGTAGTAAGAATGTAAATATGAAGGAAATGGAAAATAAGAAGGGTAAAACGGTAAATTTATAATCAAAATAAGAATATAAGGGTAAAATTGTAATTTTAGAAGTAGAAATATAAAATTTATAAATTAAGCAAAGAAAATAAGAAAAATATAAAAACTCTAAAAACCACCTTTTGCAGATTTAAGGGTTTTTATTTTCTTAATCTAAAAATACATTCTATATTTTTTAACAAAAACAAAAAATCAAAATTTAAATGAATGCATTTTTGTTTTATTTTAAAAAGTTCAGAGTTATATTTTAGTAATTTCATTAGTTTCGTACATCTTATATACTTTTAAATTTTATAAGTTTATTTGTAGTTTTCAGATGAACTTTTTATTTAATTAATGAAAGTTTAATTTGTATTAAAAAAATGAAAAATTAAGTAACAACAAAATCTACCCCAAACGCGCCTTTATTATATATACAGTTTCCAGGGTCAATTTCACTTATGGTCACTCAACTTATCACTTATCGTACAAAAGTAACCGACTTTTATTTTCTTACTTAAATGTCACTGAACTTCTAACATTTTTGCAAAAAAGTCATGTAGACCGGAATCTGGCGAGAACTCTTGCCGGATTGATGACATGGCAAATGACACGTGACGACGAATAGTAAATACATGACTTTTTTGCAAAAATTTTAGAAGTTCAGTAACATTTAAGTTGAAAAAAAAGAGTTGGTTATTTTTGCTCTATAAATGATAAGTTTAGTGACCGTGAGTGAAATTGATTTAGATGTAGCATTTGTTGGAAATATTGTTAAACGACATGTAGTTTCTGACATGGCATGCCATGTCATCAATCCGGCGAGGGTACTCACCGAATTCCGGTCAACATGACATTTTTGCAAAAATGTTAAAAGTTCAGTGACATTTAAGTAAGATAAAAAAAGTCGGTTACTTTTGCGCGATAAGTGATAAGTTGAGTGACCGTAGGTGAAATCAACTCCAGTTTCCATTTACCATAGCTTGTAACACTCGCACTACCCTTTAGGAGGATAAGAGAGTGCTACACTACAAAAAAAAAAAAAAACACGAATTTCGTAAATCAGAATTATAAAATTTATTTGCTTTCTCATTATTGTTCATATACAATACTATAATGTCTCACTAGTTATTACAATAACAATTATTTATATATACCAATTCCAGGTACTCCTACATAACCTAAATCTTATGTGACTCGATAATAGAGACTTCATCCTATCCTTGTGTTGGCCTATCCTTCTGCTGATGATCCTTCAAAACAATTCCACCTCGTACCTACATAAATCAAAATCTAGGGTACATAAAAGATATGATCTACCATGCACAACATTTGTCAATCTATACTTGCATAACGAATACATGTAAATAAATATCTTAGGCTTAATAATAGGCAATACAACTGAAATACATTAACATACGTCTCCTTAGTACATTTCTGTAACATGTATCTTGCATACATAATAAGCATGCATCCCAAATCTAATAATTTACAATACAAGCTGGACACATTGACATATCTTTCATGAACACATTTTTGTAATGTTTAATTAATATATATTATACATTAAGAAGCTTGTATTATCCTAAGGAAATGGATAACCGGAGTACTAAATAGGGGTACCCATAGGTATAATACAGAATAGAAGTACCCATAAGTACAATACAGGAGTACCTGTAAGGTACATTATAGGAGTACCCGTAGGTACAATTCAGGGGTTCTCGAAGGTATAATACAGGAATACCCAAAGGTCCAATACATTATATTTATGTGATAGCAAGTAACCCAAACGGGATCAATATAACATAACGATATCCACTACCCATTTAATAGCAAGCTTTTAATCATATCTAATTAACAGTAAACATATTGAATCAAAAATAGTGATTCTAGTTCAAAGGATTACATTACAAGTATACATAATAGTTATTGTAGCTTTTATATCGTATTGGTACACACATATCACATTCTTCTTACACATAATCTCTATGTTAAGTTCCATTCATATAATCTTTTCAAACTTCTATCCACATATTAATTTTCTATGATTTGGTTCGGACTAGGAATAGTATTCCAAGCTTTTTACGTATACCAAGTGTTGGAAATCAGAACCACATAGTTCTACATATTCAAATTCAACAAATAAAGCTAATTGGATACAAATCCTACCATGGCTTTCTACCTTATGACAATACTGCTTAGAACTTTCCATCTTTGGTTGCTTGGTATGCTGATTCAGGTGCTACTCATCATGTGATGCTAGATGCCTCTCACGTTCAGCTTCCTCATGCATATAATGGAATAGATTAAGTTCATACTGCCAATTGTCATGGTATGCCTATAAATGGTGTTGGTAATTCCAAACTTTCCTCTTTCTCTAAACCTTTATATTTGAAAAATATTTTGCATATTCCTCTTATTAATAAACCACATCTTTCTATAAATAAGTTTAATAGAGATAATCATTGCTTCTTTGAATTTTACCCTGAGCTTTTTTGTGTCAAGGATCTGAAAACACAACAGCTATTGCTCCGTGGTTCAAGTGAACATGGTCTTTACAAGTTGCTAACAACCCCTCCCATCTCCATCAACAACTGTACCAGCCCCACCATTCAAGATTGGCATCATCATCTTGCTTATGCCAATTATGACTCTGTCCGTTCAATTATTTGTTGTTTTTCATTGCCTTGTTCTTCTAATAAAATTTCAGGTCTTTATGTCTATTGTCAAAAGGGAAAAATGTCAAAAATTCCCTTGGGATATATCAGTCGTCATTCCTCTTCCTTTTTAGAAATTGTTTAAAGTGACATTTGGGGTTCATCTCTAATTGAATCCAATCTTGGTTTTAAATATTTTGTTATCTTTATTGATGATTTAACTCGATATTGTTGGTTGTTTCCTATGAAACTTCGGTCTTATTTGCATTTCATTTTTCATTCATTTAATCTCTTTATGGAAAAGCAATTTCAATTGCCTATAAAATCACTTCGTTTTGATTCAAGTGGTGAATATTGCAAACTTAGTAAATTCTTGGCTTCTTGCAATATTGCTCATCGCTTTACTTGTCCCCTTACGCACGAACAAAATGGCATTTCAAAATGTAAAATTCGTCATTTTATTGATTTGGGATTATCATCATTAGCTCATAGTGGTCTTTTGATCATTCACTTCAAGTTATTAATTCAATTGCTACTCCAATTTTAAATGGGTTAAGTCCTTTTACAAAATTATTCAACTGTTATCCTTCTTATGCCAATTTTAAAATTTTTGGATGTAATGTTTTTCCCTTGCTTTGTCCCTACAATAAAATTAAATGCAATTTTTGAACTACCTTTTGTGTCAATCTTGGCTATTTTGTTTCTCCTGCAGGTCATAGGTGTATTGATCCTCGCACAAATAAAATTTATATTGCTAGGCACCTACGATTTGATGAACAAAATTTTTTCTACTTAAACTCTTATTCCTCATCAACATCTACCTCCCCCTCATCTGATACTTTCTCTCATTGGCTGACAATTACTCTTAGAAACCATGTTCCCTTAGACTTTTCAGCAATATCAGGTCAGTCCCACTCTTTCTCTCCTACTCATTCTCCTTCTACCCCACAGTAGCACTATTTATCTCCCTTAAATTCAATAAATTTAGCCTTACCACTTTTTCACAATTCTTCTACGTCACCTATTCAAAATCCTTCAACATCCTTACATTTTCTCACATCTGACCAGTCCCTAAGCCGTGACCCACCCATCACCATTATTGTTGACCTCAGTAAATATTCAACTCCTATTCCATCTCTCAAACCTGATCGTACTCACTCCATGCTTTTGTGTCCCTCCATTATGAATAAACACCAGCTCAATGTGGTTACCAAACATCATTTGCCCACTGCTCATACATGTTTTCTTAACACTGAGCCTATTGCCTTTTCTCAAGCAAAACCATATTCTCAATGGCAAGAAACCATGGCTACTAAATTACTTTCCATTCATTCCAACAACACCTGGACTTTAGTACCCAAACCTGACAACACTAACATTATAGGCTGCAAGTGGGTTTATAGCATTGAGCGGTTACCTGATGGCACAATTGCTTGGTATAAGGCACAGCTGGTTATTTAAGGGATAATCAGAAAGAAGGCATTGATTATCATGATACTTTTAGTCCAGTTGTAAATGCTACCACCATACGAGTTATTTTTAGCTTGGCAATTCATTATGACTGGCCTTTGCGGTAATTGTATGTTTCAAATGCTTTTTTACATAGTTCAATTTAAGAAGATATTTTCATGCAGTAACCGGTTGGTTTCAAGGACTCTCAACATCTTGACTTTGTTTGTTAATTAAACAACTCATTGTATGGTTTAAAATAAACACCTCTTGCTTGGTTTCATAGGCTTGCCTCCTATCTATTTACTCTTAGTATTAAGGCTTCAAGAGTATATTCCTCATTATTTATTTTATCCATTAATAATGTTAAACTATTTAATTTGGTTTATATGGGTGACATTGCCATCACAGGTTCTTGCTCATCATCCATTGATACTTTTGTCAACAATTTGCAATGTGAATCGCCAATACATGATTTGGGGCCATTGCCTTTCTTTCTTAGTATTGAAGTTCATCTAACAACAAAAGGAATTATTCTATCCCAGCAGAAATACATTTATAATCTCCTTGTTAAGATTCAAATGGATGGTGCCAAGCCTTGTCGTACTCCTATTGCTGTAACTCCTTCACTTTCCAAGCCTTGTGGTGTTCTTATGGCTGATGGTACTTTTTATTGCCAAGCACTTGGCACATTACAATATGTCACTTTCACAAGACCGGATATTGCCTTTTAAATGAACAAATTATATCAACTCATGAACTGTTCCACGGATGAACATTGAAAGTCTATTAAAAGGCTTTTGCGATACTTGAAACACACTAGTTCACATGGTCTATTATTTTTTAAGAACATTGCTTTTGGTCTTCACTGTTATGCCAATAGTGATTGGGGGAGCTGTGTTGATGATCGAAGATCTACCAGTGCTTTTGCATTTTTTCTTGGTTGTAATTTGATGTCCTGGTGCTCAAAAAAGCAAGCAATTATTTCACGATCATCGATAGAAAGTAAATATAAATCTATGGCAAATGCTATTCCAGTGCTCTCTAAACTCAACATTTGTTGTATTCATTAGTCTGTTTTGTGGTGTGATAACATAGAGCTATCTATTTGTCTGCCAACCCAGTTTTCCATGCCCGGACCAAGCATATTGAATTAGATTTTCACTTTGTTCATGAACAGGTTGCATCAAGATCCATTCTAGTTCATTTCATTTCAATTAGTGATCAAATTGCAGATATCATGACTAAGCCATTACCTTATCCTCTTTTTAATAGTCATGTTTCCAAGCTTCACCTTTGTTCTAAACCTGGCTTCAGCTTGATGGGGGGTGCGAAGAGATAATATTGATATCATTATTTTTTAAAATAATATTTGTAACTTCCGTCTTATCACATTGTTGTAACAACTTTAATTTGTATCTTCTTATCATATATCATTTAAATCTAAGTCCAAGTCTATTAACTATAATTTTAAAAATTAAAGTTTACATTCAATCGGATTGGTTATTTGTTAAAGTTGGTTTGAACTTGATTTTTAAACCAATTTAATGGTTTTTCAATTTCTTTTGTCCAGCCTTTCTAAATGAATTTTTTTTTTTCATATATTGTTTCCTTTATTTATCTATGGCTTGAACTTATATCAAATAAGTTAATATTTTTTTTCCATATATTGATTCCTTTATTTATTTATGGCTTGAACTTATATCAAATAAGTTAATATTTTTTTTCCATATATTGATTCCTTTATTTATTTATGGCTTGAACTTATATCAAATAAGTTAAAAATTAAGATTAAAAAAAAAACTAAAGGAGATGCATTCTCAGTAGATCTTATAATTTTTGATCTGATTTGAACCCATCCAAAAATACTGATTTGAACCCAAAAAAAAATTCAAATGGGTCAAATACAAATGATTCAAAATTTTTAAGGTTAAATCTAACCCAACTCTAAACCCAAAAAATTATCCTGAAAGTACCTTAAACCCTACTCGAACTTGAACCTGTGAATCAATTTTTCAATTAAATTTTATTTTATGTCATATTTATTTATAGATTATAGTTTAATATATATATATATATATATATATATATATATATATATATATATATATATATATATATATATATATATATATATATATATATATATAATTAACATTCCCATCCTAATTTAGATTTAATTTAAGTTTTGAGCAGTAAAAATAAAAGGAAAAAAAATAAAAAAATAAAATAAAAAACAATAATTAAGTAGTGTACATTGTATATTGTATTTCATTCTTCTTATTTTTGCATATTCCCTTTCTCAATCTTTCTTCTTTCTATGTCCTAATTCGTCGCTCTTCTGCTGCTCAGACTCATTCTCCATCTTGCATCGCAGTCGGTGAGTAGTCTTACTCTTTCGATTTTTCTCTTATCAAATCATTGTATTTCAAATCTAAAAAAGAGGCGACTCCCTCATTTCTCTTGTAAAATTTTCTATTTTAATTACCATTTCAAATTTTAGTTTAATTTATGCTTATTTCTATTGATTGAGAAGGAGGGACTACACACAAGTAGAAATAAATGGAAAGAAAAGAATGGGGTTAAAGGTTTTTATATAAATAAATATATAAAATGGTACAGATAATATAATTTTACTAATAGTTTGGTTGGTTCGATGTTAGCCATTTTTTAATATAAAAAATCGAACCAAAGTAACTGAATTTTTATTTTAAAATCTGATAGAATTGGGATACGCCCATGACTCTATTTTGGTTAAAGCTCTAATGCAAATAGAATTGAGTAATTCAATCTGATTAAGATTACCAAATCCTATCTTAGAAGGAGTCTGAGTTATACTTAACATAGGTCTCTAGCTATTAGGATCTCTATAAATACATGAGAGATCTCAAAATTTGGTAACGAGAAAATGTATATACCGCAAGACTGCTCATTCCCACTCACACTTGCTTTGCTCTTAATCTTTTAGGGGCTTTTAGATTGTGGAAAGCTGTTGTTATCTTGCATGTGGGTAAGAGCTAGGCCAGTGACCAAAAACAAATGGGATCCTTATAGACGCTTCCGCAATGTATTTCTGCACTACAAGAGGTAGGTACCATTGTTATTATGTTACCTCCGTTTATTGTGCGATTTATATTTTATCACCAACATTGGTACCAGCGTCGTCGTTTTTGCGTCCTGGTATGTGACTAAAATTGATTTAAAATTTTATGTGTAAAATTGGTAGATCTAGGATGCATGAAACACAATAAATTTATTTTTTTGTGTTAATAATATATATGTATATATTTCGGTATAAAATTGTATATCTGTACACAACAATTCGAGGGGACGAACATGAGTGTTCAAAATGCAAAACAAGAAGTCGAGATTTGAAATTTTTGACCTCACCATTAGAATCACAGACCCCAAAAAATCCCCATCGGCTGAAATTCAAATGCTTGAATCCACCGAAAAGGACACAGACTGCAATACGCTAGGCGCGTGTGTGTGGGCGGTGGCTCACACGCGCAAAGCCATGTGTCCATATTGATGTGTCACTGTCGACACGTGGCCTAATGGGAGCACGCTACGTGGATGGTAGTGGCCATGCCACTTGTCGGTGACGTGTCATGCCACGTATTGGTTATGACATGACATCACTGACACGTGACCCAATAGGACCACGCAACGTGGCTGACAGGTGTCATGCTAGGTGGCAGTAACATGTCACCCTGACGCCACGTGTTTGCCTAATAGATCAATAGGGTTATGACACGTGGCAAGGCGTGGATGACTTATCAAAATATGGCACTATGTGGTGTTACCACATGGCATAACAGAGGGAGATGCGCGTGATGCGCGTCTACTCTCCCCCAATTGGTGCGTATGGGAGCGTACGACGTCCTTCGGCCACCAAATCAGCTCCAATTTTTTGGAAATTGAATTTTCAAATTATTTATGATTTTTTGGTCATTTTTTAAAAAATTTTTAATGACCATAAAATATTTTTTTTAAATATCAAAAATAAAATATTAAAAAAATTATAAAAAATATGTTTTCTGCATTCGAATATTTTTTAAAAATATGTTAAAATTTTTTTGATGTTTTGTCTTTACTTATTGATTGAAATGTGTTTCAAATATGTGAATTTATACATGAGTGTGCAAAATTTTCTATAAGATGTTGCAGAAATGTTGATAAGGACACATTTTCTTCCTAAATCTCCATATACATTGTTTTGTGAAATGCAAGAGTGCAATCAGTAAGTAACATGAGAAGGCGTAGGAAAACTCGAGCTGATGATACTGATGCAATAGTGCATCATATAGTGTATATGCAATAACAAATGCAAGAGTGCATTTGGATTGGTGGTCTGAGTGTGAAAATTGACGATGGAGTCTTGGTTAAAGTGTTGACTGACTCCTTTGAATATCATCCAGAGCTGAGAAAGTTATAAGAAACTACCTAGTTCATAGGAAATAGATTTTATAGAAAGTTTATTATTTGTTTTTTGGTTAGAGTTGCCAAAAGGGAAGAGTTGAGAAGGAACACTAAATCTGTGATGACACTGAGGAATGTGCATCATCCATTACTTAAGTGAGCTAATGAGTTACAAAATGAGTTGGTAAACATGGTTAAAGAAATAATCCCAGTATCTAGAAAAATTTTATGAAAATCTAGACTTCTATAATAAGTTGACATAAGTGTCAATTTTAGTTAGCGTTTATTTATGAAATAGGATTTGTGTTTCCTATTATTATTATTATTATTATTATTATTATTATTATTATTATTATTATTATTATTATTATTATTATTATTATTATTATTATTATTATTATTATTATTATTATTATTATTATTATTTGACATTAGTGTCTTGTTTACGGGTTATTGTTTTTTTTTTGTTGGTTTAATAAATGCATTTATCTACAGGTATTGGCATTTAACATTATAATAAATGTGTTTATTTTAATTGTTAATTGTCTTGCAATATTTTATGAGTAAAATGATTGCATGTTTATTAAGTAGAGACTTAATGGAACAAAACTAATAAAATTTCCCTTATAAGTTTGAGAACTTAATAATCCAATAATTCAGATTTACTATGCATGAAATTTTAACCTATAAAGTTGGACATTAGAACTCAGAGGGTAATTGGATACTATTAGTACCCTTTTCAAATTTGAGCATAATAGAAAATTTATTAGGTTATTATTTCAGATGTATAATAAATTATATGTATTGCCTTATCTCATTTAAAAATGTACAATATTATGCTTCTAAATCAATTGTTGCCGAGCTTAATAAAGATATTAATCTGGATGGTAAAAATTATAAAATCTGGAGTATGAAAATCTAGTATGTGCTTGAAGAGTAAGAGGCTCTGCAATCCTTAAGTTCGGTTATGGCTGAACTTGAGCATGGCACTACAGCCCAATATAGGTGGGACCAAGATGCCTATGTGGCATGGAAAAAGAAGAATTTCACTGCTCATATCATCTTTCTAAGTGCAATAGAAGATGATATCACTAAGCAATTTTGCAAGTATCAAAATGCAATGGATTTATGGATCGCTTTGTAAGAGAAGTTCGAAGATGTGACTTTGAATAAGCTCCGATCATTAACGATCAAATTTGATATTTGTCAGAAGAAATCTGATTATACCATGCAAAAACATCTAAGAGAGATAGAAAGTATGATTAGTGAGTATGGTCATAAGTTGACTAATGAGCAGCAGGTCCAAGCTGTTATCCATTCCTTACCCAAGAGTTGGGAGCATATAAAGATGCAACTAACTCATATGGACAACATAAAGGCATTTAAGGATGTTGCTTGTGATTTGGAGCTTAAAGAGGACTGATTGGCAGCGATTAAGGTCAATGCCAAAGTGCATATGGCACAATCCTATTCTGATGGAATGAGTTATATCCAGAACAAGAAAAGAAACTTCAAAAGTAGGGAGAAGGAAAAGGCTCAGAGCCTTAAAAACAAAAGGTAAAATAGAAAAAGTAAAGGTCTAAAGGCAAAAAGAAGGTAAACGTTTCAAGAGTGAAATGTTTCAATTGCTAATAGAAAGGACACTATGCAAGAGACTATATTGTGCCCATATAGGTTTACTATTTTGACTTAAGAGTGAGTAAAGTATGTGTATCTAGTGCTGAATTTTATCTTTTGTGGGTGACAGATTCAGAAACAATGGACCATGTAATAAGGGATCGAGATGCCTTTGTTAGCAATTTAGGTTCTGTTCTTGCTTTATTAAAACTTGGTTTTTATTTTCATTTTAAGGATGACAGTGTACGCTTATGCTTGAATAATGTTTATCATGGTCCTAGTTATGTGCTGAACGATTTTATTGTTATGGATTTTGACCATGTAATAAGGGATCGAATGAGTCGGTTAGCCGAAGTATGTTTACTAGGTGATTTAAATGTGGTTAATTGCCTACATGTGAGCATTGCCTAAAAGGAAAAATAGTTAGAAAACTGTTCAAAAAAGGAACTAGAGTCGAATTTTCATTGCAGTTGGTTCATTCTGACGTATGTGGTCAAATGAATGTGAGGGCAAGGCATGGCGTAAACTACTTCATCACATTTATAGATGGTCATGTCTATTTGATTTCTCATAAGTTAGAAGCTTCAAGACTTTTATGAACTTAGTTGAGAATCAATCAGACAAAAAGATTAAAGCTTTAAGAATTACAGAGGTCAGAAATATCTTTGAGATGAATTAAAAGTTTTATATGATGAAAAAGGGATTGAATATCAGTTGTCCTTTTCCAGAACTCCACAACAAAATGGTATTGTGGAAAGGAAAAATAAAACTCTCCTAAATATGATTAAATCTATGATAGCAGAGGCAAATTTGCCAATCTCCTATTGAGGAGATGCTTTATTGACTGCCACATACTTTTAAACCGTGTGCCCTCCAAATCTGTCACTTTCACACCTTATGAGTTGTATATTGGTTGGTAACATGACCTAACCCATTTACGACCTTGGGATTGTGATGCTTACATCCATGATACCTCAATTTGGTAAATTAGGACTAAGAGGTAAATTAGGACTAAGAGGTAAAAAGAGTATCTATGTGAGATATTCTGAAGTATCAAAAGGATACATTTTCATGAGTGAGAAAGAAAATGACACTGTGGCAAAATTTGAATCATGAGACGTCATATTCTTGGAGAATAAATTTCCAAAGTCGGGCAAAGTGAATCAAGATTTCACTTTTTATGAAACTCAGGAAAAAGAACCATTAGGATCACTCCATCCGAGTGAGAGGGAGTTAGAGAAAGAAGGTCAAGACCTTCCTCTCCAAATGATCTGGATGTTCGATACCCTAATTTGAGTGAGAGTATTCTTGAATCCAGTGGGAGTGAAGAATATGGTATTCCTAACTCCAGTGGGAGCATTCTGAATTATGATGAATATATGAGACATGTTTATCAAAATTCAGAGCCGCATAAGTCTAAAAGGATAAGTGTTCTACGCCGATGATTTGAGATCGAAGGCTTGAATAAAGCTCTTTTTGTTTACCCTATAAGATAAGGAAGAGCCTAAAAATATTCTAGAGGCTCTTTTATGCCCAGCTAAGGAAAAATGAATTAAAGCAATGGAAGAAAAAATGGCATCCATGAGATCAAACCATGTTTGGGAACTGGTTCATCTATTGGAATGGCATAAACTAATTGGGAATAAATGGATTCCCAAAGTGAAGCGAAAGCCTGATAGAAGTATCAAAAGATATAAGACTCGGCTAGTCGTTAAGGGGTTCACATAACAGGAAGGGACTGAGTATGAGGAGGCTTTCTCACCTGTTGTAAGATTTACGTCCATAAGGTTAATTCTAGCCGTAGTGGCGACTTTGGACCTAGAGCTATATCAAATGGATGTGAAGACTACTTTTCTCAATAGAGAATTGGATGAAGAAATCTACATGGAGCAACTTGCAGGTTTCATTGAAAAAGGTAGCAAGCATAAGGCTTGCTGATTGATGAGTCAATATATGGCATTAAATAGTCTTCAACACAATGGTACTTGAGATTGCATCATACAATCATGTCATATGTGTTCAACATGATTGATAAAGATCATTGTGTTTATAATAAAAGTTTTAAAAGTAAATTTGTCATTTTGGCATTATATGTAGACTGCATACTTAAAGCTGGAAATGACAAAGGTTACATAAATGAAATAAAAGATTGGTTATCGTCCAATTTTGAGATGAAAGATATGGGTCAAACATATTACATTCTTGAAGTTAAGATTTCAAGAGATCGTTTGAGAAGGTTGTTGTCTTTTTCTCAGGAGAATATATCAACAAAGTCCTGGAACAATTTAATATGCAAAAGTACAAACGCATAAACAATCCCATTGCCAAGAATTAGTTTCTTAGCAAAGATGTGTGTCCTAAGATGCCGAAAGAAATAGAACGTATGAGGAACATTCCATATGCTAGTGTCGTGGGTAGTTTATGTATGCAATATTATTTACAAGACATAATATATGCTATGACGTGGGCATGGTAAGTAGATATCTATCTAACCCAGGCAAATCACATTGGAAAGCAGTTAAAAGGATACTTAGATACCTCAAAGGTACAACAAATTATTTTCTCTATTATCAAGGATCTGAAATTGAGAGAATACAAAGATGTTGATTGGGTAGGAGATGTGGATGAAAGGAAATCTACTTTAGGTTTCATATTTTTGTTTGGCAAGAGTGCCATCTCATGGAGTAGCAAGAAATAAACCTATGTAGTCCTATCAACAATAGAAGCTAAATTAGTCACTGTTGGTCCCGATGACACATAAGAAGGGGGGGGGGGTGAATTAGGTGTTATAAAATTTTTTTGAATTTTTATAGAACAGAACAGAAGTATTCTAGTAGAATTTTCTAGTCGAGTAGAATAAAAAGATATGTAACAAATGAATGCAAAATGTGATGATTGACAGAATATATAATAAATCCTTTTTGAAAATAGATTCAATCCTTCTAGTAAATGAATTTTAAATAACAGAAATAGTTTATAAAGATTTCTTTTAAATCAACAGAAAATTTAGCAAGAACAGAACAGAGAAGAGAGGAAAGAAATAAAATCAACACAATCGATTTATAGTGGTTCGGCTAGCTGCCTACATCCACTCCCCAAGATACCATCTTGAGCTTTTCTCTCCACTAACAACTCTTTTAAATGGGCAAGAGTTAAAGCCAATATACAAACCTAGTATATTTTCTACCCACAATCTTTTTCCCACGTAAAAGATGTAAACACTTACTAGAATTCCTAAGGTTCTAGCCAACCATTTCTTACAATCTTTTATAAAGATACCTCACACAAGAAATACAACAAAAATACTATAATCTAGTTGAGGAGAAAGATAATAAATGAAGTGCAAGATGTGGAAATTAGCTTGAAAAAGATGAAAGCTTGTATCTCAAGATATAAAATAGATTTTCAACTTCTCTAAAATTTTTGGAATCAAAAACAACTTCAATTTATAGCAAAAAAACTCATTATAGCAGTTATAAATCAGAATATAGCCGTTAGAAGGAAGATAGACTGATTAAAAATGAAAACTAGCCATTATTTTGTCTTTTAGCATAAAACAGAAAAGCAGTTCTATCATAACAGAATCTGATCTAGTGAAGCAGATAAGGAGATCTATTGGAATAGATAAGCAGTTTTGGAAGCTATTCTGTTAACTTTTCACAAATCTTTTCTAACAGCCTTTTTAAAAGAATTTTTAACACTTTCCTATACAATAGAAAATTACTTTTAGAATACTTTTTAGCTTATTAAAATTAGTTTTATGCAATGAAAAAGATTTTTAAGGCATGATCATGTATAAGAAGCTCCTTAAAAGATTTTACATAATTATTACCCTAACTTCTAACAAAACTTAGAAACTAAGTTCTTCATGCACTTAGTTTGCATCTTTAATTTGATCTTGCACATTTTTAGTGAAGTTTGAGCTGTAATATAAACCAAGAAATATAATTTTTACAAAGTTTATACAAGGTTTGATTATCATCAAAATTGAGATGTAACCTTGAGCCAACAATCTCCCCCTTTCTGATGATGACAAAACCTTGATAAACTTGGCTAAAAGTCTCTCTTGATTAGTATGAGTATGCTCTCCCTTACTATATGCCCGGGGGATATATACAAGTATAATCCCTATAAATATGCATAAGATATATATATATGCCAAAATAAAAGCAGTTCTGTAAGCCATGTATCAGACCAGAAAAAAAATAAGACTCACTAATAGATCTGTATAATTTATCACAAAACACAACTCAGCATATATCAACATATCCCAAAAATTAACACAAATAGATATTAATAGTTAAAAATTATCATAAGAACATAGAAGTCACATAACATAACACCATATAGTTCTCCCCCTTTTTGTCATCAGTCAAAAAAGAGAGATCCAAAATAATCAGTGCAGCAAGGGAAAGCAAATAGCAAAGAAGCAACAAATGTTTTGCTAGTAAACAAAATAAATTGTTCAGAAAAAAATTAGGCTGAGGGGGGCTGTTGGTTAGGTTTAGAGGCTAGTCTGTGACGCAAGATAGCAGCAATCCTTTGTTGAGTGGTGGCAATATCAGCAATGAACCGTTAGAGCTGATCAAGAGAATATGCCAATTCCTCATTGAGAGTTACCAACTCCACTTCCAAATCAAAAGTAGAAGGTTCAACATTAGGAGCAACAGGAACAACAAGAGGAGGAGGAGATGCAGTACCACAGTCAAGAGGGGCATCAATAGGCAGATGTTCTTCTTCAGTCAGAGGAGGAGAAGCTGTTTGATCACAAGACCCGGACTTGCTTGGATCGTGATCTGCTACAGGAGATTCTGCTGCAAATTGATCTGCTGCAAACTACTCTGTTGCAAACTTATCTGTTGCCACTTGAGAAAGTACAATCAGTGAACTGCTTTTTTTCTGAGCAGATTTTCCTATTTGGTCTGAGTCATTGTTTTGTTCGGACGAAACATGTTCTGCTATAGGGTCTGATGCACCATTGGATAGACCTGAATTTTTGGCAAGACTAGGCTGATCTGCTGACTGTTCTGTGCCATCAAAAACACTTTTACTCTTAGAAATATTTTTGTCTTGAGCAAAGTTTATTTTGTTCTCCTCTATCTCATCCTCAGACTCACTAGAACTAGCCTTTTCTACTTGGGATTTTTAAGAACTATCAGACTTTTCGGCATCTGAAATAACTACTTCATCCTCCTTATCCACTGAATCATCAGTACTATCCTCAAAGATGGGAGTCTTTGATGCACTTTTGGTTCTTTTAGCAACCGATTCCACATCAACAGAAGATTCAATTTTTATTTTTCCAGACTTTTTAGTTTTAGCAATAGACTCCTCAAAAAATCGCCCAGATATACAATGACCCTTTGGCAAACTCTCCATAGTCTCATTTTCCAAATCCAATTCCTAGTATTCAAACAGTTTGGATAACAACAAGGCCTAAGGCATTCTAGTTTTAGACTTATTGTCACACATATTTTTAAACAATAAGTGTGGCAAATTTACTAATTTTTGCATCAAAAAATGCCAAATTAGACAAAGATCAACAGTTGATAAGAATGTTGCACTCCCTGACCTAAGAAACAGGTAATCACAGATGTACTTGTGAAAAGCTCAAAATTTTAGGTCCATGTAAGACGAAGGTGGGTCTTTTTCCAAGTTTTCAAACCCAGTAGTTTCCTTAAAAAAATTCTCCCTATTAAATTTCTTAATCCCCAAGATTCCAGTTTTTCTATCTGTTTTAAATCCTACGTGAGGAATAGAAAATACCTTTGAAAGAAGACTTGGAGAAACTTGAAATTCCTTGTCCCTGAGCTTCATGGTGAATCTATTTTCGGTGACATTGTTTAAAGACCCATAGAATTCTTGTACCAAATTTGGGTGAAACCCAGTTCTCATATGAGTCAGAAAAGACTTCCAGCCTTGGGATTCCCGCCACACACTTAATTCCGGAGTAGATTCCTCTGTTGCTTCCCAATTAATGGTTTTAGGAGGGATTATAACTGTTTTAGGATTGGGTTTGTATTTCTACTGGTGTTTGATCGTCACTAATTGTTTTTGTTTGGACTTGGGTGAGTCAGGTTGTGGATTTTGACAAGCTTTCATCTTGTATCTCAGCATTTTAGTATAAGTGGAATAGGTTTTACAGAGAGGAAAGATGAAGATGAAAGATGGAAGATGAGAGAACATAAACAAGTTTCAAAGGAGAAAACATAAAAGAAATACCTTTGCATTAAATGAAAAGTTATTTGAAAGGACATATAAAAAGACGAAAACTCAAAAAGTAATTTGGCTTCCTAATAAGATAACTGTAAATTTTGAATAGAGAATCGTTCTCCCTTTGACAAAACACACTATATAATCGAAAGGAAATAGTTTTTTGAGCGGGAAATTATTAAAATAAAGTTTGCAGCGAAAAATTTTCTTTTGTGTCCCCAACAGTGAAAGAAAAATTAAAAGAACAAATAAATGACTATTTTATCTTTAGCCAAAAATATAAACACTAAACGTCACATCAATAGATATTATCATTTAAATAATAACACTACACATAGACATATTTCTTTTCTAATAGAATAGAAGACCTATTAAAACAAACGACTTTTCTTACTTATTAGAAGCATGACAGAACACGTAATTGTTCTGTTTTAATAGAAAACGTTTCAAAACACGTAACTGTTCTATTTTAATAGAAAATGTGTCAGAACAGGTAACCAAGATATAAGTATATTTCTATTTAAATGGAACAAAAAGTTACCTCATTAGAGAGCTTACTCTACAGCAGTGCCCATGCCCAATTTTCTTCTAATTTGGCAGAAATTATCTTCCTTTAAAGGTTTGGTGAAGATATCAGCTAACTGTTGTTCTGTTGGAACAAATTCTAGCACAATATCTTCACGTTGAACATGATATCTGATAAAGTGGTGTCTAATTTCTGTGTGTTTAGTTCTAGAATACAGAATTGGATTTTTTGTAAGATTGATTGCACTAGTGTTGTCACAGAAGATTGGAACTTGATCAAATTCAATTCCATAATCCTTTAATTGTTGTCTGATCCACAGAACTTGTGCAACACTTCCTCCAGCTGCAATGTATTCTGCTTTTACTATAGATAGAGCCAAAGAGTTTTTTTTTTGCTGGACCAAGTAATCAGAGAATGACCAAGAAAATGACATGCACCAGAACTGCTCTTCCTGTCAATTTTGCATCCAGCATAGTCTGCATCAGAATATCCAATTAGATCAAGAGAACCATTCTTTGAGTACCATAATCCTAGTTCTGATGTTCTAACAAGATAACGTAAAATTCTCTTTACTGCAGACAAATGTGACTCTTTTAAAGCAGATTGGAACCTAGCACACAGACACACACTAAAGTGAATATCTGGTCTGCTTGCTGTCAAGTAGAGCAATGATCCGATCATGCCTCTGTAAATTTTCTCATCAATACTCTTGCCTTTTTCATCCTTTTCCAGCTTCATTGAGGGACTCATAGGCGTACTGGCAGACTTAGCTTCTGTCATTTTGAACTTCTTAATAAGCTCCTTTGTATATTTCACTTGACTTATGAAAAATTCACTTTTGCATTGTTTAATTTGCAATCCCAAAAAGAATGTGAGTTCTCCATTAAACTCATTTCAAATTCTTGCTTTATAATAAATTCAAAATCTTTATACATAGAAATATTAGTAGAACGAAAAACAATGTCATCAATATAGATTTGCACTAATAAAATATGAGATGAATCATGATTCGTGAAAAGTGTATTGTCAACTTTTCCTCTCTTAAAACCATGAGCAATAAGAAAATAACTCAATCTTTAATACCAAGCTCTATGAGCTTATTTTAAGCCATATAAAGCCTTTTTAAGTTTGTAAACGTGTTTTGGATGTTCTACATTTTCAAAACCAGGGGGATTGAGCAACGTAAACTTCTTCCTTTAAGAAACCATTTAAAAATGCACTTTTCACATCCATTTGATAAAGTTTAAAATTCTTGAAACATGCATATGCACATAAAATTCTGATTGCTTCTAAGCTAGCTACAGGTGTAAAAGTTTCATCGAAATCAATACCTTCTTCTTGATTGTAGCCTTAAGCAACTAATCTTACTTTATTTCTCACTATATTTCCTTGCTCATCAAGCTTGTTTCTAAAAACCCATTTAATAATAATAATAGAATAATTTGAAGGTTTGGGAACTAAATACCAGACTTTATTTCTTTCAAACTGATTTAGTCTTCTTGCATAGCAAGAATCCAACTTTCATCATTTTGAGCATCAATAAAATTTTTGGGTTCTAGTTGAGAAAGAAAAGCTACATTACCACAGTATTCACGCATTGCTCTTCTGGTCATCATTCTTTTTGATGATTCTGTCAGTAGGTTGTCTTTTGGGATATCTGTGAAACTTCCAGTCCTTAGGCAATTCTGCTGGTTGTTTTATATTCTGTTGATCTGCTAATCTTTCTATTAACTGTTCTGTCTGGTTTTCTTGACATTGATCTGCCTGCCTTTCTGCTGGCTGATCTGCTTCTAGTTATCCAGACGAATTTCTAAATCTGTCATACTGAACGGCTGCTGTTCTGATGACTTTTTTGTATGATTTTTCTCTTTTGTCTTTTTGTTCATTTCAGCTATTCTTTCACCTGTATCACTATTAGAAAAACTTCTTTCTCTAGTGTAGATGTCAACATAATCAAATTTCTCATTTATAGACTCTTCTATAACTAAAGTTCTTCTATTAAAAATTCTGTATGTTTTGCTATTTAAAGAGTAACAAAAAAAATACCTTCATCAGTTTTTGCATCAAATTTACCTAGATTACTCTTATCATTAAAAATAAAGCACTTACACTCGAAAGGTTGAAAATAGCTGATATTTGGTTTTTTGCTCTTCCACAGCTCATAGGGAGTCTTATTTAGAACTGATCTAATAAGTGTTTTGTTCAGGACATAACAAGCAGCCCTCACTGCTTCTGCCCAGAAGTACTTTAGAAGGTTATTTTTATTGATCATTGTTCTAGCCATCTCCTGAAGTGTTCTATTCTTCCTTTCTACTATGCCGTTCTGTTGAGGTATTATGGCAGCTGAAAAAACTATGATGAATTCCAGAACTATTACAATACTCTTTAAAACTTGTATTCTCGAATTATCCTCCATGATCACTCCTTATACTTGTGATCATATACCCTTTCTCATTTTGTAATTTCTTGCTCAATTTTTCAAATGACTTGAATGCTTCACTTTTGTGGGCAAGAAATAATGTCCAAGTATACCTTGTGTAATCATCCACTATAACAAATACATAAACTTTTCCACTAATACATGCAGGACTTATTTGTCCAAACAAATCTAAGTGTAAAAGCTCCAATGCTTTCTTGGATGATATTTCGCCTTTTAGCTTGTGGGATGTTCTGGTCTGTTTACCTAGTTGACAAGCCTAGCAAACATAATCTCTTTCAAAATTCATGTTTGGCAATCCTTTAACAAGATTTTTCCTAGCAATCTTTTCCATAGTATGAATGCTAGCATGTCCGAGTTTCTTGTGCTAAAGTACACTTAAATTTTATTGTGTTATCACACACTTTAGATCACATTCTTGAAGCTCTTCTATACTGACTTGACAAATATTTCCAGATCTGTGCCCTGTCAGAATAAATTGATATGTTCTAACATCTTCTACTCTGCAATGATCCTTCTCAAAGATCACTCTTTTGTTTCTATCACAGATTTAGCTGATACTCAACAAATTGAACTTTAATCCATTAATAAGTGAGACATCCTCTATCTTAGGATTAGAACCAATAATTCTTATTACAATATAATTTTTCCTTTTATGTTATCACCAAAACTGACTTTTCCACCATCTCTCATGGTTAATTTTGAAAATTTTGATCTGTTCCCAGTCATGTGCCTAAAGCATCCACTATATAAGTACCATTTTTCTGATTTGGAGCTCCTAAGGTAGATCTGCAAGAAAATTATACAGATTTAAGTACCCAATTTTTCTTGGGTCCTTGTGGGTTAGTGACAACATGCATATCATTTTTAACAACCCACATCATTTTCCAGAATTGGCATTTTTTTTTATAATAGCAGAATTTAGATACATGTCCTTTTCTGCTGCAGTAAAAACAAGTGATAAAATTACTGGAAAAATTATTCATGTAATTATTTTTATATTCCTTTTTATGAACATGCTTCTTCTTATATTTATAATTATATTTAGATGTGCTAGCATGCAACTCCTTATTTTGTTTTCCTTTTCCATCATAGATACAAAATTTCTTTGCTTTGTCATTATATTTTTATTCAAATGAATGTATTTCTTTTCTAAATCTGAAAATTCATTTTTCATGTCATTTTCTTTCTGTTTTACTTGCTCAAATTCTTGTCTTAATGCATCATGCACTTTTCTTAATGCTATATGATTCATTTTTAGCATACGATATTTACTATAGACTTTTTCAAAGCATAAAAGCATGTTTTTATATTCATCTCCCTTTGCATCAGAACTAGAGTCAGAGTCAGAATACGTTACCTCTTCTATGTCATTTTCATTGTCTGTTTGACTCGTGTTCTATTCATCAGCAGTGTGATTTTGCTAATCTGTCTCAGCAGAGAAGTGTTGTTCCTCATGGTCAGAAACTGCCATTAGACTAGCTTCATCTGAATCTCCATCTAATTCTTCACTATTACTCCATGTGGCTTTCATTGCCTTTTTCTTATACCTTGTTTCCCTTTTCTTTAAATTTAGACATTTAGATTTAATGTGTCCAGGCTTCTTACACTTATAACACCTCCAGCAGATCTGGAGCTATTATCTGCCTTCTAGTGAGAGTATTTTTATTCCTGTCTCTTGTTGAATTTTTTACCTTTTCGATACAGCTTCTTAAATTTCTTTGTAATAAGTGCCATCTCATCATCACCAGTTGATTAATCACTTCCATACTCAGCTTTGAGATCAAGAGACTTTAATTTCCTTTCTTTCTCTTTTTCAACATTTTGGGACTTAATATAGAGCTGATGAGAAATAAGTGAGCCACAAACAGTATCAAAATTAAGAGTACTAGGATCTTTATCTAATAAAATAGAAGCTATAGCTTCCCATCTAAGAGTTAGACCCCTAATAAGTTTATCAATTTTATTCTCTTCAATAAGTTTTTGACCAATAGCTTTAATTTCATTTGTTAACTTAACATACCTGTTAATTACCTCAGCCACAGCCTCTTCTGGCTTTATTTTGAAATCTTTGTAATCTACCATTAGCAGATGTAGTCTGGATCCCAGTACTTCATGGGTTCCATCATACATGGCTTCAAGTTTATCCCATATTTCCTTTGTTGTATCACAACCAGAGACTCTATTAAATTCATTAGTATGTAAAAAAAATATAATACTCATTGCTTTAGAGTTTAGTTGAACTCTTTTCTTTTCATCTTTACTAAGCTCTTTTCTGGTTTTCTGAACAGTAATGCTTATTTCTCTAGCTTATTCAACTATTTTTATTGGAGCTTGATATCCTTCTTCGATTATTTTCCAGCAATCCATGTCTTAAGATTGAATAAAATGTCGCATTACTACCTTCCAGAATGGATAATTGTCTCCACAGAACATAGGTGATCTGTGGACAGAATGAGTAGCCACGGGAGGATTTCAAGAACTTGAAACCATATTACAGATCACTCAAGATTGTTATATTTTAAGAGAATTAGACCTGCTCTGATACCAATTATTGGTCGCAAAGACACACAAGAGGGGGTTGAATTGGGTGTTATAAAATTTTCTAATTTTTTACAGAATAGAAGTATTCTGGTGGAGTTTTTTAATCCAGTAGAACAGAAAGATATGTAACAAATGAATGAAAAATGTGATGATTGACAGAATATATAATAAATCCTTTTTGAAAATAGATTTAATCCTTCCAGTAAATGAATTTTAAATAATAGCAATAGTTTATAAAGATTTCTTTTAAATCAACACAAATTTTAGCAAGAACAGAACAGAGAAAAGAGGAGAGGAATAAAATCAACACAATCGATTTATAGTGGTTCAGCCCAGCTGCCTACATCCACTCCCCAAGACACTATCTTGAGCTTTGCTCTCCACTAACAACTCTTTTAAATGGGCAAGAGTTAAAGCCAATATACAATCCTAGTATATTTTCTACCCACAATCTTCTTCCCAACTAAAAGATGTAAACACTTACTAGAATTCCTAAGGTTCTAGCCAACCCTTTTTCACAATCTTTTATAAAGGTGCCTCACACAAGAATTACAACAAAAATGATATAATCTAGTTGAGGAGAAAGATAATAAATGAAGTGCAAGATGTGGAAATTAGCTTGAAAAATATGAAAGCTTGTATCTCAAGAGAGAATATAGATTTCCAACTTCCCTAAACTTTTTGGAATGAAAAACAACTTCAATTTATAGCCAAAAACTCATTATAGCTGTTATAAATCACAATATAGCCGTTAGAAAGAAGACAGACTGATTAAAAATGAAAACCAGCCGTTATTTTATCTTTTAGCAAAAAACGGAAAAGCAGTTCTGTCATAGCAGATAATATGATCTGGTGAAGTAGATAAGGAGATCTGTTGGAATAGATAAGCAGTTTTGGAAGCTATTCTGTTAACTTTTCACAAATATTTTCTAACAGCCTTTTGAAATGAATTTTTGACACTTTCTTATACAATAGAAAATTACTTTTAGAATACTTTTTAGCTTATTAAAATTAGTTTTATGCAATGAAAAAGGTTTTAAATGCATGATCATGTATAAGAAGCTCCTCAAAATATTTTACATAATTATTACCCTAACTTCCAACAGAACTCAGAAACTAAGCTCTTCATGCACTTGGCTTGCATCTTTAATTTAATGTTGCACATTTTTAGTGGAGTTTGAGCTATAATATAAACAAAGAAATAGAACTTTTACAAAGTTTATACAAGGTTTGATTATCATCAAAATTGAGACGTAGCCTTGAGCCAACAGTCACTTCCTTAATTGCAGTACAAGTGGCATTTTGACTAAAATGGTTTGTAAGCCATTTAAGAGTAACTGCCTCAAAGGAACCAGTGATAGTCTATAGTGACTGTTAGTTGTCGATAACTTATAGTAGGGCTAAGCATATCAATATCAAGTATCAATACATGAAAGATATTGTTGAACAAGGAGAAGTTAACTTACAATATGTTTCTACGCATGCAGATCCATTGAGTAAACCTGTAATGAGAGATGTGTTTTGGGAGACACATTAGATCTCAGTGTTTGCATAAAATTTAATTGGTACTGTTATATTTTGTGTAATCCTTTAATGTTATTATTTATGAATAATAACCAAGTTCATTATTGGCAATACATGAGTGTGAATGTTTATGAGTGAACATTTACTGTTATTTATATGAGTTTGAGCATATCAGACAGAGAAGTAGCCTACTCATAAGGGTATTTATCATATTTTTATCAATGAGTTAGCAAAAACTAAGATGAGGCGATTTTTAAACATATGAGAATGCTCGAGAGCTTGTTCAAAATAAAAGTACCATCTTGCAGAAATTAAAAAATTAGTCTTGTTAAGGTGCGAGATAAAAATATACATAAGGTTGTATGCATTAGATTAAGGTCTAAATAAGGATTGTATGGAATTCGATGGTAAGTTATATGTAATATCATGTTCTGTCTAAACAACCAGAAGTAGTTCTTAAGTAAGCAGACTAAAGTTGTATGTTTCGGTACATCGCAACCTTACGCTTCTATGTAGTGTTATATATATATATACAATTTTTAAATGTGAGGCATACACTCCTTTAAGGGAAGGAAAGAACACCATAACACATATTTTATACCGTGCGTGCTTATATGACCAAGGGATGGGAATTTAATATAATTGATCTCAACTTTTCCTATTGTGAGACCCCATTTATATTTTGATCCTTAGAACACTTAACTTTTTCCTAAAGTATAGTTTAATGTGGCTAGCTTAGTTAGTCTCTAAGAAGTCCGAGAAAAATTTAGGCTTAGGGAATCTAACTAGAAAAGTGAGTTGAATCATGATAAATGACATACAGTTAGAGGGAAAGATAGCTTTTTGATCACTTTCAATTGTTTTGTAGTTCACCAGCTATAACAACCCGGTGGCGGCCGACCGAGGGCTATCCTCGGAACATATCCCGTCGGGCCTTCCCAGCGGGTCGCTCACTAGCCACCGTGTTGCACTCACGATCTTTACACTTCCCCTTGTGCATTTATGCCTTTCGTGGGATTCGAACCAAGGACCTAGTGAGCGATGTGCTGGGAAGGCCCGACGGGATATGTTTCGGGGATAACCCTCGGTCGGCCGCCACCGGGTTGTTAAAAAAAAAAGGCGACAACCCAAAAAGGGCCTCGTCAGAATCTGCGTGGTAAGTTGGTAATTAAGGAATTATTTGCTAAGAAATTAATTAAGTATGTTATGAAGAGAAATGTTATGATGTTCTTGTAGTGTATGGTAGTAGGATGTAAGTGGGTTAAAAGACTTTTATTGACTGGTTTATGTGCATAGTGCCATGAAGGAATAAGTCAAAGATGGATTAAGGAACCAATAGGAAGATGACTCATGGCTTGGGTAGGTGGGCATTAAATGAAAAAGGATGAAAGAGGGAAGAGAAGGTAGGAAAAGAGGAAAAGCTTCCCGAGGAAGCTAAGTAGTTCCTCTTCCTTGCCATTCCCGTTCCCCTCTTCCCTTTTTTTCTCATTTTGTATACTTTGCCTCTTTTCTTGAATTGGTTTGCTAAGTTTTGAGTGGGTTTCCTGAGTTTATAGGCTGATTGTTGAAGGTAAGTGCTTGGGTGTACCTTGGACTTCTTCATCTTCTTTTTTTTTTGTCTTTATTTTCTGGTTTGGGAGAATTTATGGGATTGATTTAAGTGAGTTTTGTAGGTTTTATGCAAGAATCGAGTGGCAAGAAGAAGAACAAAGGCAAGGAGAAGGTTCAAGATTGAAGACCAGCTGGATTTGGACTACAAGAGGTTTGGGAGCTCTGTCGTTGTTGTGTTGTTTGGGTGCTGTCTGCCCTATTTCTCATCTTGGGTTTAATGTGTGGGTTGTGTTGTTTAAATCCTGGAAATTTAAGTAGTATGTTTGTGTACTTGCATGTGTTAGTGAGGTAGTGAATATGGGTTTAAATGCTAGTGTTTTGTTGTAAGGGCATGTGCTATGGAGGTTTATGAGCATGTGATGTAAATGAGTTCTGAAATTGTGTATGATTGAGATAATCTGGTGATAGTGTTTGATTATTTTATTAATTATGTTGTTTAGCATGTTTCGGAAGCAGTGGAGGTAAGAATTTGCATGTTTTTGTATGTTAAATGATGTTGGGATAAATGGGTTTTGTTTTGGTTTAGCTGTATGTTCTGCATTTTCTGTGGGAATTGGAAAACACGATCCTGTCGTGACAGAATCGTGTTATTCACTTCCTTGCGCAGCGAGCTGTTGTGTGTTCTTCTGTGATATAAGGAGAGAGTCACGAGTGGTGACCAAGCATAACGACGCGTGAGTCTCGTCACGAGTCGTGATGGGGGATCACGACTCGTGACCTCTCTCTCTTGGGGAAGAGCTCCGCCATGAGTGGTGACCAAGTATTATGATGCGTGAGTCCCGTCACGAGTTGTGATGGGGGATCACGAATCGTGACCCCCCTTGAGCTCCGCCAAGCATCACGATGCGAGTCCCGTCACGAGTCGTGATGGAGGATCACGACTCATGACCCCTCTTTCTGGTGGGCATGAGGCGGCTTGTCACGAGTCGCAACTGTGTATGCAACTCCTGACTAGCCTTCTTCCCCTCTGTTACTGTGGCGAGCGCGACACAAGTCGTGATCGCGACAGTGAGCCTTCCTCCTGCTTGTTTTGCTTTATTTTGTCTGGAAATCTTCTTCTTTCCTTTTTCGTATGGCTTTTCATACTGTGTAAGTTATGTTTTGTGTTTTTATGCTAGTGTATTAGTGTTTTGACTTGTGTTTATAATTAACGACTTTGTCTAGTGATAAATGTTTGAAATATGTGTCTTGAGCCTGAAGTGTCAAGGTAGTGGATAATTAAGCATGTTTAAGAAGGGTTTGTGAGTGCAGCTGCCCGTGTCCGCCCCATTTGGGCGAAGCGCTCGACCTCCGAGATGGTCATTTTTCGTGTAGTGATAAAATGTTTTGAGACTCCGGTCTCCCGCATTACGTTCGGGTATTAAAATTATTTTTGAGGCTTCGGTCTCCCGTGTCGTGTTCCCGTATCCTCCGCCATTGAAATTCAGGCTATTGTGTAAAGTGTCTGGTATTGGTTTAGTGAAGTGTTTTGATTATTGCGTAATCTTGATTATGGTATTTGCTTCATGCTTTCTGCTTTCAATTCTGATTTCATATAGTGATTCTTAATCTATATGTATACTTCTGTCCTCTGGTACTTAATGAATTTGTATGTTAATGCTTAATATCTTGTATAGTGTTCTGTTGTGTTTTGTTCCTCCCCACTAAGCATTATTGCTTAGCACGGGTTCTTATCCCGTGTAGGTGACAGAATTTTGGGAGCTTGCTCGTGTCGCACATCTGCAAGTCGGCCACATAAGAGTAGAGTTGTTTTTGTTATCTCCTCCTGTAATTCTTTTTGTATGTAGTATTTTTGTATAGTGGCTCTTGTAACTCTTTGTAAGGTTTATGATGTAATATTTTGGATATTGTATCTAACTCTATATTTTGATTATATGAGATGTTTATGATTTGCTATGTTTATGGATGTTATGGCCTGCTTCCTCTCAGTGTATGTATGTATGTTGTGAGTGAGTGTCGGGTAGCGCGCCCGCCGGTGCCCTTCCAACGGGGGCGACGGTGGGGGTGCTACACCAGCTAGCCTATTATAGTTTCTATGAGTAGAAATATAATAGTGAACACGAAAATTATTTTATGAGATCACGAGTTAAAATAGTAAATGTGAGAAGACCATCAAGGGTTAAGCATTCGTAGAAAAGAGGATCTCATTTTTTTTTGAGATGTTATATATCTCTAATAGGTGTATAGCACTTGTGCTCTCAAGATATGCTGGTCACACAATTTATTTGCTTGTATAACTGAAAATTAGGACTGAAAGTCGTTTCGTCATGTGCGAGTGGGAGATGATAGAGTTGGGATACAACCATGACTCTATTATAGATAAAGTTCCAATACAGATAGAATTGAGTAATTCAATCTGATTAAAATTGCCAAATCTTGTTTCAGAAAGAGTCTGAGTTATACTAAAGATAGGTGTCTAGCTATTAGACACTCTATAAATAGATGAGAGATCATAGAATTTGATAACGAAAAAATGTATATGTCGCAAGGCTGCTCATTTCTACTCACACTTGCTTTTCTCTTAATCTTTTAGGCGCTTTTAGATTATGAAAAAAATGTTGTTATCCCGCATGTGAGTAAGAGCCAGGTCAGTGACAAAAAATAAATGTAATCCTTGTAGACGCTTCCGCAATATATTTCTACGCTACAAAAGCTAGATACCATTATTATTATGTTACCTCCGTTTATTGTGTGATTTATATTTTATCACCGACAAAATCAAATCAATTAAATTGAAATGCTTATGACTCGGTTCTATATTGATATAGTTTTTTGGTCTTGATTGTGATCCGAGATCCAATCCGAACCCATTCGAAAAAAGAAATATCCTAACTCAAAAACAACCTGAAAAATTAAGATCCTAAAAATTCAAAACCGAAAAAAATTGATAACAACTGTAGAGTAAATGAAAACAAGTGGATTTAATTGGCACTTGCCATTGGCACATTGAAACCCTACATATAAATAATCATTAAATTATGAGAGTTAAATTGATTTATTAATAATATTAATGAAAATTTTCATTTTTTATAGTGGGAAATTCAAGTTTTTATTTTTTTTTTCTCAAAAATATAAAATTATATTTTAATTTTCAATTCTATTGAATTATAAAATCTATAATTATTTTATATCAAGATGTAATTGATATATTTATAATTTATTTAATTAATTAATTTTTTAATGAAAACTAATATTTTAATTTTAAATTGCAAATTACTATAATAATTAATAAATAGAGAAAATAGAGAAAATAAATAAAAATATAAAATTACTATAAGCCTTCCTTTGCTTAAGAGAACCGTCTGAGTTCACTTTGACCATCCCTCCTCCGGTTTATTGCACCAAATATCAACAATCTTCTTTAACCTAGCGCCATTAATTAATGTGCACCAATTGTCGAGCAGCATCAATATCTCCTTCAAACATCGCATAGCATTGATTAATCACTTGGTCTTTAGAATACCAATACCTTCAAACATAAAGCAATTCCTTCTCTTCCAAAGATACCACAGAAATAGCACAAAAATGGTGGGCCAATTATTCATTTGTCCTACATCATCATCGGCCAAATTCCAAATCAACCAATCCTGAAAAGAAGCCATGAAGAACCAAGAAGAAAACCGAGCTCGAATAATGCATTCCCATAACAGCATAGTTCCCAAACAGCCACGAAAAACATGATTAGCATCCTCGCTAACACAACCCACAGATGGGACAACTCGTGTTATTACTTACATGCCTTGACATCTTTTCTTATTTTGTATAAAATCTTGTTTATAGAAGCAAGTGAGCAGTTCAAATAAATACACGTACACCCATTCTTTTGTATAAACTCTTGTTTAATGCTTTCACGTTAATCATAGCTTGAAAGAATAACATGGAGTACTATTAATATGCTAGATCATAATTTTCTAATTGCATTGAAAAATAACTTTTTATTAATGCTTTATTTTTATCATTCACTCAAAACGGCCAGTATTAGTTCTTAATTAGTTAAGATCTCTAATAAATAAAAATTCAATTGCATTTTTTCTCTTAAATGATTTTTCTTTTAATTCTCCAATTTTCACATTAATTCAATCACATCGATATATATTTTTTTATTTTAAATACTTATATTTCATATTATTATGTAAAAATAATCTTCATTGATTACAAATATAAATTTATAAGTAATTATAAGTTTTTGATATCATTGTATAATTTTCGTATCATGAAAGATAAAAGTAATATAAGAAAAATAATAAGAAGCAAAAAATAGATTATGCTTTTCAATAATAACATACAACACAAATTTGTTTAATGGTTGACGTTTATTGTGGCTATCTATTGGCTAAGGCTAATACTTAACTTGCAAAAAGCCATCAATCCATCGTTGTTTTAGGGCATAGAGTAAAGCACAAAAAAGGGTTAATTTCACTCACGTTAACTGAACTTATCACTTATCGCGCAAAATTAACTTACTTTTTTTTTTCAAGTTAAATAAAACTGAACTTCTAACATTTTTGTAAAAAAATTATGTAGATCAGAATTCGGCAAAAATACCAATATTTTTAGAACCGGACCGGACATTGGCTCGGCTTACCAACTGAGTCATGTGTCAGCTGGTTGGACCGGGTTGACTCGGAATTTTTATTTTTTTAAAAAAATATTAATATAATTATTTATAAAAAATTTAAAAATATGATATATAAAAAACACAGGTCTAAATACACGTATTTAACTGCAGTCAAACAAAATAAATTATGCTTTTCATGGAGAGATTAATATTATATATATTTTGGACAATGGCCACTCATAATGCCATTTCTTAGCCACCCCAACTAACAAAATTTATTCACTTTGCATATATATATATAAAGTTGAGTGTTAGGACCAGAATATAATTTGAGTGTTATAAAGTTTTGCTAATCTCCATTTTATAATCTGAGTGTTAGGACCAGAATATATATATATATATATATATATATAAAAAATTTAAATGCCAAGTTCCAGAAAATTGATGCACTATAAGCAACATAAATAAAAATGCAAAACACGCAAACACATACAGCTTATAATTTTACCAGCCGGCATAGAAAGGCTTTCAACCTTTAATATATAGATCATATCAAAATAGTAAAAGACAGCAACTTTTACAGGAAAATAAAGTTAAGTTGCTATGTAAACAACATTTACAAAAATGAATCTCACTTGCACATTTTATCAAGCACCTTTAGAGCAAATATTCATGTGCTAACGACACATCAAAAGTAAAACAAAAATTGAGTGATTCAAAAACTTCCATCCTCTGCTGATCAAAAGATTCTACATTCCTTTTCAAGCAAGTAAAACCCATTTCAATTTTCTGGAATTTGACATTTAAATTTCCAATTCTTTTAGCTTTTCTAGATTTATTTATTAAATGTTTATATATATATATATATATATATATATATATATATATATATATATATATATATATATATATATATATATTTATATATATATATATGATCAATGCATAAACTAAAATTTCTTTACAATTTGTATAAGAAACCATGAATCTCTGCTTCATTATCAAATATATAGCAAATCCCACACAACTTCATTATATGTTTTTATATATATATAAATATCCCATCACCTGAAGAAAAAAAATTACCAGAATCTCTCGAGGAAGTAGGAACAGCAGAGGTGCGGCGGTGCGGCTTGGAGATGAGGTGTGACCGAAGAAAAATCAAAAAACAGAGTGAAGAAAATGGAAAAATGGAGTGAGCTGGAGAAGAAAGAGAAATGTCGTCGCTACTCTACCTCTTCTGCCCTAATCCCTCAACTTATTTTTTTTTCTTTTTTTTTTCCATCAAAACGACACCGTTTGGTGTCTTTTGGCTCAAAACCCGGTTCTTCCCGGTTTGACGGTTCGCCGGTTCTTTCCGGGTCAAGCCGGTTCAATCCGGTTTTAAATGCATTCCGATTTTTTATGTTTTGAAAACCGGACCAGCTGCCGCTTCCCGGTTAGACCGGTTCAACCGGGCGGTCCGGTTTTCACAACATTGAAAAATACTTGCCGGATTGATGACATGGCATGCCATGTCAAAAAATACGTGTCGTTTAACAGTATTTCCAACAAATGCTACATCTGGGTCAATTTTACTCACGATTACTCAACTTATCACTTATCGCGAAAAAGTAACTAACTTTTTTTTTCGACTTAAATGTCCCTGAATTTCTAATATTTTTGCAAAAAAGTCATGTACCGACTATTCGTCACTACGTGTCATATGCCATGTTATCAATCCGGTAAGGGTTCTCGCTGAATTTCGGTATACATGATATTTTTTGCAAAAATATTAGAAGTTCAGTAACATTTAAGTCGGAAAAAAAAAGTCGGTTATTTTTGCGCAATAAGTGATAAGTTGAGTGACCGTAAGTGAAATTGACTCCACAAATAACTATTTACATGTAAATTTAAGAATTGCCTTTCGTCAGTTACTAATGAAATTTGCCAGTAAAAAAATCCAAAGGTCCAATAATGGCAGGCATTGGCATTATCACCCCTTTCATCCGGGAAATTATCATTTTGTTCAGGCCCTCCCACGATGGCTCCTGTTAAGATTTTAGGGTTTGGATTTGGTGAATTGAAAAATGATTGCATACCGGCATCACAACCTATTACTTGTGGTTGGCTCACTATTGAAGGTAGGGGTGTTCAAAAATGGGTTGGGTGGGTTATGATAAAATTTGAATCAAATTTATATAATATATTTTGTGAGATTATGTATAATTCAACTCAATTTTTCTTCTAAAAAAAATCAAATTGTAACCCATTTAACCCATTTTTGAACACCCCTAATTGAAGGCAATGAAGATCCCCTATGGTGTATTTTTTTTTTTTTAAATTACGACCCAAATCCTACCGTATATGACATTTTTTTAGGGTTTTCACCCAATATGTAGTCCGCCTATATATAATTAACACAGAAATGTGTTGTTAAAATACAATAATTAGAAAATTAACAGTCATGAAGCAGTTTTTAGAAAGTAAGGAAAATTTATAGAGCGAGACTAATTACTTTTTTTTTGCTACACTGAGGAGGGAATCTGGGGTGACCAAAACATTGCCACAGTTGAATTGAATGTATGCTTTGTCTTTTTTCGTGTGCTTCCCATAGGTGGTGAATGAAAATGTTATTGACGTAACATATTAGAGGTTGCTTGCAGGTTGTTTAACCATAAGTCCTCCATCAATTTCAATTTAAAGACTAATTTTATATTTTGTAAAACTCTGTATATATATTGTTGGAATTATTCGGTTACACACATCGTGCAATTGTGGAATTTAAAATTTAATCAAATAAAATAAGATATTTGCCATGAAATTATATTTTTAATCCTAAAAGAATGAAACATTACCTTGAGATTTGTTGATCAGTTGTTTTTTTTCGCACCGAGTTGTCGCAAACCACGGTATCCAACTTTAGAACACTTCCGAATTGTCCACACCAGAGAAAAGAGAAGAATGAACCAACAATTGGAAAACCAAGAGGCAGCCGAATTTCCTAGTGAAGCTAGTGAGGAAAATAAGGATGGTGGGGAGAAGGAGGAATTATTCGTCTTCTGTAATTCTATCCTTTTTATCCATATCAATCTTCTATTGTATTTTAAATTCAAACAGTTATCTAATAGGATAAGATATTTAAATAAGCTGATAATTCTCTTATTAATTAATTCTAAATTAATTAATTTAATTTGGTTAATTAAATTTAGTTTGGACCTTCGCCATAAGGCCCATGCGCAGAAGTCGGCAGACTGGGCCTTTCTCCACATACTTGTATTTAATTACCCAAATGGATTCCAAATCCAACCAAATTAAATATTCAAGGTCCATAACACTTATGGATCATATTTAATTTATTTTTGCTCAAGAAATAGACCTTTAAGGACTTCTACGGAGGCCCTACATAGAAGCTACTCCTAGTTTGCTTCTGCGCAAAACTTATTTCTTCTAGGCCTGAAATTAAGTCTCCATTTGGTCTAAAAATATTACTTTAGTTCTACAATATTTATAGTCCAATAATATTTAATTTTGGATCAAAACGGCTTGGCTCATTTTTATAGATCATGCACTGAAAATTCTGCAGACCTTTATTTTGTGCATGCATAATTAATTAAACTCATTTAATTAATTATTTTCTCTATCCAAATGTGATTAGGACTCTAGGGCATATGTCCAACAATCTCCCACTTGCACTAGAGCTAATCACTCATTACATAATAATATCAAATATTATTATCTTCTGTATTTTTATCATTTTACCCTTTCTCTATAAGTGTGTGACCTATTTAGTTTTTTGATCCACATGTCAGTACAGATATATCTGCAATTAATAAATTGCATATTTTAAACTATTTAAATCATTATATTAATTCTTCAATTAATATTTATACTTATATTCATGTACAAATCATGAGAGGCTTATAGTCAAGCATCATGATTGCCCAAGTGACAGAAAAGTCAAGTGGTTTGGCTAAACCCTTCCATAGTACAGTTATCGTGCAATTACTCCTTTCACCGTACTTTATCTCGTTTAGGTTTTGAGTATAGATTTTGTCAACTCATACGAACCTAAATAAAGTTGTTCTAATAACTTAACCGTTATTTCCAAAATGCCCCTTTGTGCATCTCATTCACCTTGGCATTCTACTCTGGACAGAGATTCTCTGAACAAGGATATTATTGAACATATGAGATAACTCTCATAATAAATCGGGGACGGTGAATCTTTTATTAATTACTCAACTATTTTCATGTAAGTCATGATATACCCAACCTCCTAACTATTGTTACCCTTCGATAGAGGTAAGTAGTTTTGGAATCAAAATAAATTACTTACTACTTAAGATAACTTTGGTGATCTTAAGTTTTAGGATACTTACACCACTGCTATATAGAGATTCCTATTGACATAGATTTAATATTCATGTGAGGATTCTCATGGAAGGTCTTCAATGTACTTTTTCTTCTAACAAGCATCCACATATTAGCTTTGACCATCTCTGTAATCACAATTATGAGAACAGCTACTTGAACCATTCAAAAAACATAACAATTGATAGTCTATTGTATTAACAATGCCCTTTCTTGTTAATACTATGACTAGGGATATTTAGGTATTAACACATTTACATGCAATAGACATCTCATATCATGAACTTTTCATGATTGCCTTTGTACTGTGTTTATAATACTAAGGACTACGTTTATTAATTTAAGATATTTTGTTAAACAATAAATAATCATAACCCATCATTAATAAATGTAAAATGCCTTTTCATAAATGTAAATTAAGTTCATATACATGACATAATTCCCTATTCTACATGGGCTCCAAGGAAAACTCCTAACTATTTTCCTCTTGTACTAAAGCCAATCACTCACGTGTCTTAAGCCCAAACTATGCACATGGTGATCGTACTTACTCTGGGATAGTGTCTTAGTGAGAAGATCAACCACATTGTCATCTGTGGGGACCCTTTCTATCTTCACATCTTGTCTTGCTATTAACTACTGAATGAGAACAGGCTTGGATTGCTAATGAGACCATGGTTCCTTCGCTTGTGCAATGGCTCCATTATTATCACAATACAATGGTATTGGATCAACAATGTTAGACACCACTCCTAGTTCAGTAATGAACTTTTTGATCCATATTTCTTTAGCCGCCTCTGAACCAGCAATGTACTCAGCTTCTATAATAGAATCAACAGTCGTCTCTTATTTGGAACTCTTCTAACTGACTGCTCCTCCTCTTAGAATGAACACAAAACCTAATTATGATTTACAGTTATCTTTGTCTAACTAAAAGCTGGCATCAGTATACTTGTAAACCACCCTCTACATATACCAAAAATGTATCCTTAGCCCTTCTCAAGTACTTAAGGATATTCTTGACTGCACTCCAGTATTTCTCTCTATAATTGGATTGGAATCTGCTTGTGACACTCAAAGCAAATGCTACATCTGGACACGTACATAACATAGCATACATGATAGAACCAAGTGCTGAAGCATATGATATTCTATTTATGTTTTCTCTATCCTCTTATGTCTTAGGACACATAGACTTAGAAACGTGCTTCCCATGTACCATGGGAATGAATCCTTTCTTAGAGAGATGCATATTGAACCTCTTCAATACTTTATCTATGTATGTGGATTGTTAAAGACCTAGAAACCTATTGGATCTATCTCTATAGGTCCTAATTTTAAAAATATAAGATGCTTCTCTAAGGCCTTTCATGGAGAAATGTTTGAATAACCAGATTTTAACTAATTGGAGAATAAAAATATCGTTTCCCATGATCAATATGTCATCCACATAGAACAAGGAAAATGATTGCACTCCCACTTACCTTTTTATATACACAAGGCTCATCCTCATTCTGTGAGAAACTAAACTCTTTGATTATCTCATTGAATCGGATATTCCAACTCCTAAATGCATACTTCAATCTATAAATGGATATTTGAAGCTTGCATAACTTTTTACTATTCCCTAATGTGAACCTCTCAGGCTGTGTCATGTACACTTCCTCAATTAGATTCCCATTCAGGAAAGCTATCTAACATTCATTTGCCAAATCTTATAACCATAATGAGCAGCAATGGCTAAAAGTTTTCTAATGGACTCAAGCATCGCTACTGGAGAAAAGATTTCATCAAAGTCTATACCTTCTCTTTGATAATAACCTTTAGCTACCAAATGAGCCGTGTAGGTAACTACATTTCCTTCCATGTTAGTCTTCTTCTTGAAGACCCATTTGCACTCTATGGGTTTTAGCTACCAAACACCTTTTGTTCCAAGGGATGATAGAAATAATATCCAATTGTTTCTTTTGGATATCCCACAAATAAACATTAGTCAGACTTAGCATCCAGCTTTTCTGACATTGTCCTCTTCACATAAGCAGGATAACCCCATACCTTCATATGAGAAAGAATGGTTTTCTTGTTATTCCACGTCTCAATGGAGTAACATCAATTGATTTACTAGGAACTCTGTTTAATGCATAAACAACAGTTTCCAATGCATAACCCCAAAAAAGACTTAGGCAAGTCTACTAGGCTCATTATGGATTGAACCATATCTAATAGTGCTCGATTCCTCCTTTTAGATATACAATTATGCTGTTGTGAATAAGGTGGAGTCCATTGAGATAATGTCCCATTATCTCTAAGATAATCTTGAAACCCTTGGCTTAAATATTCTCCACCTCGATCTGATCTACGTGTCTTAGTACTCTTACCAAGTTATTTCTCTACTTCACTTCTAAACTCTTTAAACTTTTCAAAAGCTTCAAGTTTGTGCTTCATTAGATAGATATATCCATATCTGGAATAATCATCTATAAAGGTTATGAAGTAGGAATAACCTCCTCTAGCATGTGAATTCATTAGACCACATACATTAGAATGTCTTATTTCCAATGTTTCACTTGATCGTACTCCTTTACCAGTAAAGGGTAATCTAGTCATTTGCCAAATAAGCAAGACTCACATGTATTAAATGATTCATAATCAAATGATCTCAGATCACCAGACTTGTGTAATTTGGTCATGCATTTTTCATTTATATGGCCTAAATAACAATGCCATAAATATGAGGTATTAAGATTATCTTATTTTATTCTCTTGGTAGTCATATTATGAACTTTTTTATTTAAATCAAGAAGAAATATGCCATGCTCAACAACTACATTAACATAAAATATATTGTTCTTAAAAATGGAACAACTCTTATCCTTATTTAAAGAAATTTCATAATTGTTCAACAAATAATTGAAAGAAATGATACTTTTAGATAACACTGGAACATAATAACAATTCTTAAGCTCCAGTGTTAATCCACTTGAAAGAGGCAAGTGATAAGTCCCCATAACTTGTGTAGAGATGTTTTGCCCAGTGGTTGACTGTAGACATATCTCCGCTTTTTCGACTCTTCTACTGCTTCGAAGCCCATGTAGATCATTACATAAATGAGATCCACATTCAGTATCTAATACCCAAGATTTCTTAGAAGTAATAGAATAAGTATTAATTTCAATCATATGAATACCCAAAGTTAAAGCCTCATCTTGCTTCTTCTCCTTGAGAGAATCTATATAGGCCTTGCGGTTTCTCTTCCAATGGCCATCTTTTTCACAATGTAAACAAGTCCTTTTAGGATTCTTCTCCTTCTTAGCAGCCTTTTTCTTAGATATACCACCATGCTTGGGCTGCACCTTGGTTGCCTTCTTCTTTTGCTTCTTACCCTTATTAGCAGAAAAGATAACCATGACTAACTTTAGATCCTTTTTAAGTGATCCATCAACTGTCTTGAGCATATTGATAAGCTCAGGTATAGAAACCTAATTCTTATTCATGTTGAAGTTAAGCACAAAAGGTACAAAACTTGGAGCTAACAAGAAAAAGATCAAGTTTAGGTATAGATCATTATCCATAACATAGCTGAACCTACCCAAATGCTCTATATGCCTATACATGTTCAATGCATGAGCAGCAGCTGAAGTGCCCTACACCATTTTACAGCTAAAAAGGGCTTTGGTAATTTTATATTGCTCGCTTCTAACTTGAGAAGCATAAAGCTCCTCTAGATGTATAATAATGGTTATAGCATCCATCTTCTTATATTGCTTCTGAAGCTCTAAGGACATAACACCAAGCATTAGACATGTTGCTGCTTCACTATCCTCCATATATTTTTGATAGATGCCCTTGATCTCATCAGTGGCATCATCAGATGGAAGCGGTGGTGGATCTTTATCCAACACATAATGGATCTTTTCGGCCCTGAGAATAATTCTCACTTGCCTTATCCAATCATGATAATTGCTGCCTAGTAGCTTGTTATCCAAAATAACTCATAGATTAATATGAGTAGTGCTCATGATGAAGTCTTAAACATGAAGAAAGAAACTATGTTAGAACATGATCATGTATATGTATGCATTAATTAAGTCATTAATTAATTTAACTCCTACTATTTTATTGCGAATCAATAGCCCTCATTATGTGATCTAAGAAAACCCGTTAGTTTTTCTAGTGGGCCAATATCCAATCCTTGATATGAAATTTGACCTTGACTTTGGTCAACAAAGCAAATCCCATATCCTTGAAAGGTGGGTATCTCTATACCAATTATGTCTCTGCACAGCTGTTAGATCATTAAGTTATCAACTCTTGATGCATGCATATCATATATGCATTCCCAAATCTTGCCTCTAGGTCCCTTATCCTTAACTTTGGTCAACAAGCTAATGTGCCAGCTAAGAAGGCCTATTAATTGGATTTGAACATATTCGATATAATGTGGGCTTGACTTTGGTCAATAACCAACACTATAAAGAACTCTGGTTCTCTTTCAATTAATGGAAGGCTAATTTATCTTAGTATTATTTTGAGGGATTTTGTTAATTAAGTCTCATCATACTTTGTCGGAATACATTGGTATTCTACCTATATCTATCGCATAAATATAATGCATACAATTATGGCTTAGTTATGTATTTTACTACATTGACCTCCCTAAGCCAAAAGGGAGAACTTAGGTAGTATGCATGATCAAACAAAAAAGAACTATATATTACAAAATCTTCAATCTTCTTTCGGCCTATCTTGCTCCATTGCTTATGATCATCTTTCATTATTCTAATTCTATTCTATGTAATCTAATTACATATTACAATAAGAAAAATATCACTTATTACAACTAGAAAAAATATTCAAAGAAAAACAATTGACTGGGACATGAAAGTCCTCATGGGCCGAATCATGCAATATGCTCAATTATATTGGGCTTTAGGCCATAACTTACCATCATGCCAAACACACACCCTTATATGCAATTCTAATGCATAGCTTAGAGCCATACATGGAATAATTAACTTGTTTTAACTCTTGAAACTATTTATGAGTTATTGTCTTAACGTGATCTAATTTAGGAAATTATCCAAATTAGGAAACTATTTCCATTTTGGAAACTTTTTGCATGTATATGCTCTTATCTTAATTATCAATCCCATTAATTTTAAATTGATTATTTAATTAATTAATCCTATTAAATTAATTAAAATTAATTTGGGTTAAAATTATGGGTGGGCCAAAATCTATACCATTAATTTTAATAATATATTCACACATATTAGTTTTATGCATTAGGGCCATTTTGGGAATGGGCTATACGTATACCAAGCCCATTCCAATCCCTAAAACCCATTAATAAACTTAATTAGGTTCTATAATTTTAATTTAAATTAACTCATTGGCCCCACCAAATCATATGCTAATTTAAATGAAGCCTGCAGACTCAATTAAGCCCATTAATCGATTTTAGCCTACTAATTTAAATTCAATTTAACTAGGGCCACAATTAATTAATTAAATTAATTAAAAATATATTTATACATCTCATGTAACTTAAAAAAAATGTCAAAATTCTTTCTTCCCCAGAACTAATCAAGAACACATGAAGAACACAAATTTATTAAACTTTTCTATAAAATCAATTTTCATGCAAAACTTAACCGATTTTAATTCCATTTGATCCTATGATTTAATATCACATATTAAAACCATAAATTATTATCAAAATAATTTTCACATAGATTAAAATTAGATTAAATATAGAACAATCCCTCCCTATGCAGAAGACTGTTCTTCTGTGTAGAGAGTTTTTCTCTGCAGCTGAAAATTGGTTTTCTCTTCTTTTTTTTTTTTAATTAATCACATAATTAAAGAAATAATTATTTCTTAATTTAGCATTCATGAATATCAAAATCAAAATTTTAAAAATTCATGAAATAAATAACTCAAAAATAAAAAATATTCCGCAGAATTAACATATTATAATTTCATGGCTCAAAAACTTGGCTTTGATACCATGTTGGAATTATTCGGTTACATGCATCACATACAATTGCCGAATTTAAAATTTAACCAAATAAAATAAGATGTTTGCCATAAAATTATATTTCTAATTCTAAAAGAATGGAAAATCACCTTAAGGTTTGTTGATCAGTTGATTTTCCTTCGTACATGGTTGTTGCTGTAACACCCCCATACCCCTAGTAAGGAGAATCGGGGCGCCACAAGCCAAACACACACATACTCGAACACCCACAGACACAAAGGCGGAAGCGATAACAGTAAAATAATTAGAATAACTTGGTAAAATAATACTACACTAGGGCCCAACATGTATTTCATATTAACTACATATATATATACATATTCATCTTTATACATGTTCATATTACAACCTGTTCTCATTTAAATTTACATATACCTTTACATGTGATTACTTTACTTGTATTACATAGTGATGTTACTCAAAACATCACAAACTCTGTCTCTAACTTATACAAAAAAGATGAACAAAACTCCCTAGTGGCTTTGACCCGCAGATTCCCGCTCACTGATCCGAACCTGTAAACCTACACGGAAATAAACATTCATGCTAAGCGATAACGCTTAGTGGGGATGAAAATAATGCAAAGGACTTCTTTTTTAAGTCACACATAAATCACACATTTCATATAACGATAATCAAATAGCTCATGCATATAACTTGCAACCTTGTACAGATCATGTGCTCAAATATAACATTAGCCATGTGTTCACATTCATGCAATATTTACGTGTACACAGGACTGTCATGTACTCAAAATATTATTCTCATGTACTATAACATTTATTCAGAACAATACTCGGAATCATTTCATGTTCACTATACAATATTAATAAGCCTGAATTCCTTTCATGGTGGATACGGGTAACTCTGGATACTATTTACAGTATCTTACATATGGAGAATTAACTCAAACTCTACTGAATACACAGGGTATTCAAAACTATGGGCACAATTAAGGCCAACTCTAGCAGCTGCACTTAACCCTTTATAAGCATGCTTATCTATCCACTATAACGGTAATCAGGCTCAATAACAACTCACATACACTATACACAGATACCTATTCATCAAGATAATTCAAATGCATTCATCAAATTCAGAGGCATTTAATTCATGTATAACTTTTATTAATCATGTACATTTAATAATACTAATCATGCAAGAGGTTTAAAAGATAATTTTTGACCAAACACGGACCAAATGGTGATATACAAAACTCATATAAACATATAACAACTCAAAACAGAAGCAATAGATCAAAACAGAACCAACAGAGAAGGAGAGGGCATGAGCATGACTCGTGCTCCTTGAGTACGACTCGTGCTCACTCTCTCACTCAACTGGAGCACATTTTGTGCTCCCACTCCCCTCTCTCTGTGAGCACATCTCGTGCTCCTTGAGCATGACTCGTGCTCACTCCCTCCTTTCACTGGAGCACGTTACGTGCTCCCACATTCCACCTTCTCTCCCAGATGTGCTACACAACATGACTAAGAAAACTCCAAACTCTTGAAGAATGTGTTTCTGTCGCGATCGCGACTCAAGTCGCGCTGGCGACAGAAGCTACCCTCTACAGGACTGCTTTCCATAATAAATTTGTATCGCCTAATCCATCATCTAAACGTAATTTCTAGGCAAAACACTCTTCTTAACAATTGTTCCCAAAGGTATTAGATTTCAAATTGGACAGGTTTCAAGTCGTTTGGACAGTACGGTTTTAGCCAATTTTAAGGGTCTTAGAGCAATAATATGCTCAATATCATTTCTGATACTTTTATTGGTATAGAAGTCATGGTTCTATGGGCTCAAGAATCACTCAATTAAGAGGTCTATAACTATACTTATGACAAAAATATCACACAGAGGTCAGATGACAAATAAGCAGAATTTGCCAAATCAAACTTTATCATCAACACACACACTCAATTGATCAATTCACATACTTATAAACATATATACGCATATCATAAGCACCACAAGCAATCAAAATGAACATCTAAAAAATATACTCTAAAAGAACAGTTGAGCTAATTAAAGCTCATCAAGCATCTCTCTATTCAAACATATCTCTATTCAAACATATTTCATGTAAACACGTGCAAGAATAATAAAAATCACACCCGATCCCAACCTTAGGTGGCTTAACCGCTTCTCTCTAATCGATTCCGAGTTTCTCCTTTCCCATGTCTAGCCTCTTATCCACAGCTTTCATGCACACACCATTCAAAACACTAGAGTTACTCTTCTCTTTACTTTAAATCAAAAACAGAAAGAAAAAGGAGGTCAGATCGGATAACTAACTAAACTTACCTTCTCAAGGATCAACTCTACCTTTCACAACTCTCTCTTCAACTAACCCAAGAGACTCACTCAAAGAGCAAGACAAATGAAGAAAAAAAGAAACAAAAGAAAGAACAAGAGAGGGAGGACAGCAGAAAACCAAAGAAAGAAGAAAGAAATAACAAAAGCCAAAAGCCAAAAGCAACCAACGTAAGAACAAAATGAGCAGCTAGTCCATCTTTATCCAAAACTCATTACTCCTAGTCAAAGTCCACCAAAGCATATAAATGCCACTTACCAACTTAATTACATGCATATCTCTTTACATGAAATAAGCTTAATTCATGCCATGTGTCCGAACCCTACAATGCCACTTGTCAACCTCCTATACCGCCACGTGTCCGATACACATCAAATAATCCAACTCTTATAGGCTTCCCATGGAGCATTCTGTCGCGCCCACGAGACAGAACCCACACACAAGCCACTTACTCAAATACACTCTGTTATACACACAAACTCTAGAATTCCCGAACCAAAATTCTGAAATTCCACTAGGGCCAAATCGGGTTGTTATAAATCTCTCCCCCTTAAGAAATTTCGTCCTCGAAATTTTCCCACTAATCACTTACACAGGTAAATCCTTAAACAAATCTCCAAATCGCTATCACTTATACTATACAGCTATCAAATCGTACACACTTCACACTTTCCTTAACGCACTGCGCTCTAATCCATACACTTTTTCTAAGCACCAAACACTTGATGTATATCCTGTCAGCTTTTCTCAATGAAAAGCATACAATGATGCTTTTTCACATACAAATGAGGGATGTGGATGGAATGGCTATGTAATGATTTATGCAAGATGATGGGAAAATGCAATGAAAGCTACTGTAATGCACTTTTTCCTATACCCATGTTTCCATATGCTTATGTCAAATGATTTCAAGGAGATAGCTGACAGGAATACAAAGAGTCACCTCAAACCCTTTACTAACCATATAAATTCATATTACTCACTATATCCGACATCTCACTAATCTTTCCACTCGCATCTAACTCCATCTATACACTACACCAAAATGACATCTGCATTAGGCCACAACTCTAAACAAACTCTGACATTTAACCTATACTCTACATCTTATAGACCAGAACCTCTAACCAGGCTCTGATACCACTAAATGTAACACCCCTATACCCCCGGTAAGGAGTATCGGGGCGCTACAAGCCAAACACACACATACTCGAACACCCACATGCACAAAAGCGGAAGCGATAACAGTAAAATAATTAGAATAACTTGGTAAAATAATACTACACTAGGGCCCAACATGTATTTCATATTAACTACATATATATATATACATATTCATCATTATACATGTTCATATTACAACCTGTTCTCATTTAAATTTACATATACCTTTACATGTGATTACTTTACTTGTATTACATAGTGATGTTACTCAAAACATGACAAACTCTGTCTCTAACTTATACAAAAAAGATGAAAAAAACTCCCTAGTGGCCTTGACCCGCAGATGTCCGCTCACTAATCCAAACCTACACGAAAATAAGCATCTGTGCTAAGCGATAACGCTTAGTGGGGATGAAAATAATGCAAAGGACTTCTTTTCGAAGTCAAACATAAATCACACATTTCATATAACGATAATCAAATAGCTCATGCATATAACTTGCAACCTTGTACAGATCATGTGCTCAAATATAACATTAGCCATGTGTTCACATTCATGCAATATTTACTTGTACATAGGACTGTCATGTACTCAAAATATTATTCTCATGTACTATAATATTTATTCAGAACAATACTCGGAATCGTTTCATGTTCACTATACAATATTAATAAGCCTGAATTCCTTTCATGGTGGATACGGGTAACTCTGGATACTGTTTACAATATCTTACATATGGAGAGTTAACTCAAACTTTACTGAATACAGAGGGTATTCAAAACTATGGGCACAATTAAGGCCAACTCTAGCAGCTGCACTGTAACCCTTTATAAGCATGCTTATCTATCCACTATAATGGTAATCAAGCTCAATAAAAACTCACATACACTATACACAGATATCTATTCATCACGATAATTCAAATGCATTCATCAAATTCAGAGGCATTTAATTCATGTATAACTTTTATTAATCATGTACATTTAATAATACTAATCATGCAAGAGGTTTAAAAGATAATTTTAAACCAAATACGGACCAAATGGTGATATGCAAAACTCATATGAACATATAACAACTCAAAATAGAAGCAATAGATCAAAAAAGGACCAACAGAGAAGGAGAGGGCATGAGCACAACTCGTGGTCCTTGAGCACGACTCGTGCTCACTCTCTCACTCAACTGGAGCACGTTTCGTGCTCCCACTCCCCTCTCTCTATGAGCACGACTCGTGCTCCCTGAGCACGACTCGTGCTCACTCCCTCCTTTTACTGGAGCACGTTACGTGCTCCTACATTGCCCCTTCTTTCCCAGACATGCTACACAACACGACTAGGATAACTCTAAACTCTTGAAAAACGTGTTTCTGTCGCGATCGCGACTCAAGTCACGCTCGCGATAGAAGCTACCCTCTACAGGACTGCTTTCCATGATAAATTTGTATCGCCTAAAACATCATCTAAACAACATTTCTAGGCAAAGCACTCCCTTAACAATTGTTTCCTAAGATACTAGCTTTCAAATGGGACAAGTTTCAAGTCATTTGGAAATCTATAACAAAAGATATGATCTAAACAACCTATACTGTTCAGTAACCCGACCCAAATAGGTACACTACGGTTTTAGCCAATTTTCAGGGTCGTAGAGTAATAATTGCTCAAGATCGTTTCGAAACTTTTATAGGTATAGAAGTCATGGTTCTATTGGCTCAAGAATCACTCAATTAATAGGTCTATAACTATACTTATGACAAAAACATCACACAGAGGTCAGATGACAAATACGCAGAATTTGCCAAATCAAACTTTATCATCAACACACATACTCAATTAATCAATTCACATACTTATAAACATATATACACATATCATAAGCACCGCAAGCAATCAAATTGAACATCTAACAAATATACTCTAAAAGAATAGTTGAGCTAATTAAAGCTCATCAAGCATCTCTCTATTCAAACATATTTCATGTAAACACATGCAAGAATAATAAAAATCACACACCCGATCCCAACCTTAGGTGGCTTAACCGCTTCTCTCTAATCGATTTCGAGTTTCTCCTTTCCCTTGTCTAGCCTCTTGTCCACAGCTTTCATGCACACACCATTCAAAACACTAGAGTTACTCTTCTCTTTACTTTAAATCAAAAACAGAAAGAAAAATGAGGTCAGATCGGATAACTAACTAAACTTACCTTCTCAAGGATCAACTCTACCTTTCACAACTCTCTCTTCAACTAACCCAAGAGGCTCACTCAAAGAGCAAGACAAATGAAGAAGAAAAGAAACAAAAGAAAGAACAAGAGAGGGAGGACGGCAGAAAACCAAAGAAAGAAGAAAGAAATAACAAAACCCAAAAGCCAAAAGCAACCAACGTAAAAACAAAATGAGCAGCTAGTCCATCTTTATCCAAAACTCATTACTCCCAGTCAAAGTCCACCAAATCACATAAATGCCACTTACCAACTTAATTACATGCATATCTCTTTATAAAAAATAAGCTTAATTCATGCCATGTGTCCGAACCCTACAATGCCACTTGTCAACCTCCTATACCGCCACGTGTCCGATACACATCACATAATCCAACTCCTATAGGCTTCCCGTGGAGCATTCTGTCGCGCCCGCGACACTGTCGTGCCCGCGACAGAACCCACACATAAGCCACTTACTCAAATACACTCTCTTATACACACGAAGTCTAGAATTCCCGAACCAAAATTTCAAAATTCCACTAGGGCCAAATCGGGTTGTTACAGTTGCAAACCATAGTATCCAAATTTAGAACATCTCCAAATTGTTCATAGCAGAGAAAAGAGAAGAATTAACCCAACAATTGGAAAACCAAGAGGCAGCCGAATTTCCTAGTGAGGCTAGTGAGGAAAATGCGACTGGTGGGGGGGAAAAAGGAGGCATTATTCTTCTTCTATAATTCTATCTTTTTTATCCTTATCAATCTTCTACTGTATTTTAAATTCAAACAGTTTTATGATAGGATCAGATATTTAAATGAGCCGATAATTTTTTTTATTAATTAATTAATTTAATTTGGTTAATTAAATTTAGTTTGGGCCTCCACCATAAGACCCATGTGCAGAAATTCGCAAACTGGGTTTTTCTCCACAGACTTGGATTTAATTACCGAAATGGATTCTAAATCCAACTAAATTTAATACACTACAAGAAATTACAACTTTTATGACGCAAAAAATTGTCATGAAAAATTCATTTTTCGTCGCTGAAAAAATAAGGTGACGAATTTTTATCGTCACAGAGAACATAACGGTAGGCGCGTAACATAAAAGTTTATATGACAATTTAGTTATTTGTCACCGTAAGTATATTTTTTGTGACAAAAATAATTATCGTCATCTTTATTTCTTACTTTTCATGACAAAAATTATGTCACAAATAAAATTATATTTCGTCATATTATATTGTTTATCGTCACAAAATATTGTCATTTTTTATGACAAATTTAAAATTCGTCACGAAATTAAGTATTTTTAATGACGAAACTTTGCTTCTAGTTAAAACCATTAAGTAATGGTTACGTAATTATCGTCACAAATAAATATAATTTTCGTCATAAAATATTTAATGTCGTCATTAAATCTAATACTTTGAGTGATAAAAAATGATTTCGTTATTAAATTAATGTATATTAATGATTAATAAGAATCGTCATATTATTTTACAAATTAATGACATAAATACGGACAAAAATAATTGTCACAAAAAATAGTTTTAGTGACAATTTTTTATTGTTATTAAATTATATTTTTTATTACAATATTAATATCGTAATGGTAAACACTATATTGTAATTCATGAACTAACAAGTCGACAAATTATGACAAATATACTTGTCATATATGCGTTGTATTAAAAATGACACATTTTAAATTTAATGTTAAACAATCAATTAAATTTCTAAAGAAAATCTAATATAATGTATTTATTCAAATAAAAGGTTAAATAAAAACATACTACCTAATGCAAAAAATTAAATTTGCATCCTAATCCAAAAATAAAATCTCTTGAAATTTCAAAATTTGCATCCTGTTCCTACAAAAAAAAAATTAGATAAAAAAAACTCAATCATGTAACACTTTTAATCTATACACACACTATGGTTGCAACGATACTGCACGATTACTTGATTGTTTTAAACTACTCTTATAAGATTGTTGCGAAATCCGGGTAATATTAACTAAAACAATTACCTCTTAAATTATGGAATTCTTCTAATAATGATAGGTTTTATCATATGAAATACACTATATTAATGGCAGATTAAAAAAAAAACATTGACATCCTTATTTAAAATGCAGGTATGCAGAAAATAATTCAATTGATAACTAAAATTGATGAAAAAAAAGCCAGAACATTTAAAACTATAACAATGCAGGAGCCACTAAGTCCCATTGAACTACACAATCACATGAGGTAAAACCAACAAATAGATATATAGCTGTGCAACGAGATGTAATAAGTCAGAAAGGTACACCGATGTAATTCTTGAACAAGAAATTCCAAAGCCTGTTTAATTAATTTGAACTCACCAAGTGACACAGACTCACAAAACTATACAAAATTTACTTTCAAAAAACATCAAATGACAAGATCAAATGACTATATGGCTAAAAAGAACAATAAGTAGTTTAAAGAAAAAGAAAATAAGCTCACCCAGTATTAGGATCAGTAACATCCCTAGAATTAGCTTCATGTTCACAGAAGCAGCTTCGGATAGCCGCTGTCCTTGAACAGTATGCAAATTCTTCAATTCTTTGTGAGTATCTCTAAGAGCATCCTCAAGAGTAGTATTATGAAAAAAGAAAAGATAGAAAAAAAAGGAAATTATAAATCTGCAATCGATGGATTGAACTTGACTGCAACCATTGAAATCACCCCACTAGCAAAGGTAAATTGAAATACAAAAGCAAGAAATCTTGGAGAACATTTTTGGAAGCTTTCTCTTCCTTTCTTCTTCTTCTTTTTTTGTATTATTATACAGCAAGTTGAATAAAAAAAATTTGAAAAAAAAAAAGTTATGCCAAAATCCAAACAGTTAAAAAACCGATGAGACAAGTCAAGACAAATAACTTCAAAATGGATATCCGAAACAAATAGTGTAAACTATATTGCATGTGAATAAAGGACCAATTAAAGGTTATAATGAAGGTTAGCTAATCACCTTCTTTATCTAATACCCAAAAATTAAAAAATTAATTTAGATAAATGGCAAAAACACAATCTCTAACGTTTTAATAAGTTTTTCAATCAAAATTTTATTGTTTAAATTTATATCTATAGAATTAAATAACTAACGCAATCCTAGTAGTCTACAGTAAAATCTTTGATCAGTTATTCACCAAGTGCATTATATATTTTTTATAATCTATATAATTTATAAAATCTTATATATATATATATAAAATGGTTAAAGGGTCAGTATATATTAAGTTTTCGCCCACACACACATATATACACAGCATTTATTTATTCTTTTTCTTTTTGTTATTAAAGGGTGTAGGAGGGAATTTTTATACATTCTAGAATAAATAGTATTTTAATGGTATCTTATTTTAATGGTAATAAATGTTGGATATTTTTTTAAAAGATTTCATGAAAAATAATAAACAGTTTGTTTTTGCCATTTGTCTGCCAATTCAAATTCTCAATGGAATAAGAAAGTTTTTTCCAAAAATAAGGTGACATGTAACCACAACAGGAAAAGATTTCTCATGACCCTCAACCTAAAACCTTTTTATGAGAGCAATAACTCAATTCGTCAATTACTTTGTATGATATCAATGCTCTTCTATTAATTTAGTGATTGACACTTAACAGCAAATGTCTATCTACAAATATTGCAACTAAATGAACAGCTAAGTAATATAGGATACAGGACCATGGCTTCAGAAAAGTTGTCAAGTTCCGCCAGCACATAGGTGTATAAGATTACCTGCGATGCACGGATTTAACCACACAGGGCTAATAGTAGTATGCAATTTGTACTCCAAACACAATATTGCAGTTTTTATTGAAAACCAAAATCTAATCCTTTTGCAATGCATTTCAATAAGAACAAAGAGAGCAGCTTTTATAGTTGTTCCACATTATCCTATCAGGCCTGAAATTATAAGGCAAATCTGAGTTTATCCATTTATCCTCTTCTGGCATCTGCTAATGGCCTTGCACTTATTCAACAAATTGAAAACATGAAGCAAACTGGGAGTAGCTTCTATGTAGGGCCTCTGTAAAAAATTCCTCTATCCAAATGTGATTAGGACTCAAGAGCATATGTCCAACATATATAACATAATAAAGTTGGAGGGTTCAATAAAAATGTGTTATAGTTGAAGGATCCGAAAACCTTTTTGCCTATTACTTGATTAGTTGGAAGTTGTTTTTACCTAGTGTATATTGTGCAGTTTTAGAAGGAGAATCAGGTAAATTCTTATTTTCGGCATTTACTTTATATTGCTCAAAAGTTTTGTCATTTTTGAGCAAAGCATCCGGCAAAGGAAAACAGCATCTTATAAGGATATATGATTTGTTCAAATAATATAAAATTGATAGTTGAACAAAAATTTTCACAATGAAAGCAATGGCTATAATCAATACATACCCTTGACAAGAGTACATAGGCACCGGCAAACTTATTGTCCCAACTGAACATATCAGGTTGGTCATTTGCTCCCAAGGATTCCATGTTATTGTAGTAGGACTTGTCATTTGCTGCTTTGTACAGCCATGCTAATCCCCAAACTAACTCATCCTATAAAAAGTGATTAACAAGTAAGAAAACAAGAAATCAATGGAAGTTTGTCATTGGATTGGTTGAAGAGACTGAGTAGACAGTACGAGGTGTGTCCATTTGCTCAGGTCTCTCCCAGCACTTGTGATCAGCAGATGGGTCACCTACACCAACACAGAGTTTGCCCGGAGTAGCTGTTGCGCATATTGAAAGATAATCGGCAGCCCAACGTATTGCTTCCTTTGCATTTTTAAGTTCATCGCCTAATTTTTTTGCATACTCAATAGTTGACCATGAAAGCATTGTAGTTGTGTATGCCATTGGCAAATTGAATTTCAAATTATCACCAGCATCATAGTACCCTCCTGTTAAATTAACCTGTTGCATGTATTACAATGGCAAATGAAAACTGAATTCAACAAGCACTGCTAAGAATCATTAGAAGAAAAAAATAATATATTATATTTTCAAATGAACCATCAGAAAAGCCAGAGTCTGATCTCCAAGTGATTTTTTGGGATGGAGGAAGTTTGCCAGACCTTTGTCCTGGCATCCTTGTAATTAGGGTTGGCTTCGTTAAACCCAATACTGAAAATGAGAAACAAAACAATAGATTTATCAAAGAAATTCCTTTCATTCTACTTTTAGTTTTACTTATCATTAATATCAATTTTTTTGAAAATATATAAACTACAAGCACTGCAATTTTTTTTTTTTTAAACACACAAGCACTGCTATTTAAATCAACATCTCTATATATATCTCTTGGCACAGAAATGAATGTAACTGACCGCTTATTATATTTTTATTTTTTTTCCATAGTATATGATTATATAATATCTTATTGCTAATTTGTATATTCATGACAACTATAAACCTATTTTTATAGTAACAGAAACCAAACACTAAAAAAAAATAACGAATAGGATATCACAAATTTTATAAGGTTATATATAGTGAATTGAGAGTGGACATACTTTATACAACAATGATGTTATCTTTTAACCTTCTTAAATATTTTTTTTATAATAATGTTACTTTTAAGTAGGGGTGTACATAGTTCTGCCATTTACAAATCTCCCGTATTGTATTGAAATTTTGGTTTTTATAAATTTTAGTACAGTTCGATTCTTATTAATTTCGGTACAGTTTGGTACGGTTCTTATAATTTTTGGTACAGTTGAGTTTAGTTCTTCGGTTTTTTCGATACAAAATAAAACAAGATAATATAATACAATACGGTATTTCGGATAATTCAATATTTTTAGAAATTTACAATGCAAATATATACAACAATAAATACAAATATAATTAAAATATCTGTACAAGTACATACAATTTGAAGAAAATTTTTCAATTTATCCCTCTCCTTCATGAAAAAAGAACAATATTTTCTAAAAATAGTCACTCTAGATAGAATTTTAAATTCAGCACAAATTACTTCAATAAATTTCCTAAAACCCTCATATTCAATAAAATTAAATGGTAATTCATCCCTAATGATCATCCTAATTAAAACTTATGTACAAGTCTATTGATCAAATTTTCAACTAACTACTATAACGGATCCCACAAAACCCAAAATTGTGTGTGACTTATCTTTACTTTTAGATGCAGCCGCTAACTCTTTTTAATTGGAAATTTTTTGCAATTTTTCCTTAAATGTTTCCACAATCCTGAAGAAATTTTTTTTGCAATTTTCCCCAAAATATTGCTATTGAAGTGGCCTAAGTACAACAGCAACACCGACCCATTAGCTCACCTGGATTAGTTCCATCACACCATGTTGGTACACACTACTAAGGATATAGCCTTGTCCAAGATCTTCCCTCAAACTCCTATGGAGTCCACCCAGATATGGTTCCGGAAGTTACCTGAGCACTTAGTGTATAACTTTGAGCAGTTCAGCGATATGTTCATTGTTAAGTTTGAGGTAGTCATCTGCCACACAAAAGTTTCAACTGACCTTAACCAGGTCCAACAAGAGAAGGGTGAGCCCTTACGAGCTTATATGGAAAGGTTCAATGTCATCGCAATGGACATCCAGAACCTGAATCTAGAAGTAGCCATCAATGCTCTGAAACGCAATGCAAGATGTCAAGACTTCAGTGATTCCATTGAGTAAAAGGCCACCCAATGATTTTACCAAACTCATGTTGCTGGCACATAAGCACATCAGGATGGATGAAGCTCGTCGACTTCAATATAGCTCTCAATACAGAGAAATGAATAGAGAATTGAGTTCGGGCAGGAATGAACCTAAAAACTCAAATTTTCGTGTTCACTTCCACTTTCACTGCACTTTTCACTTTTCATTTGCAATTTTCTTTCTCTCTTTCATTTTTGTGCTTCATTTCTCATTTCGGGCTACATCAACCTCATGTTCATCAAAACTCTATTCTTCTTCTTTAGTTATTTTCTTTCTATTTGAATTTTTTTTTTTGTTTCTCTCCCTTCAAGAGTTCATCTTCATAGTTTTTCTTTCGGCTTGAGCTTTGAATTCACATGACAGTTATTTTCATTATACTTTGTAATCTCTATGATAGTTTCATCAATTCTTGTTTATTTCTTCAAATGACATTATTGTGCTGGTGTAGACACCGGGTCCTGAAGCAGCTCAGAGCGAAGTTACCCGATGATGAAAATGATATCTGTTTACAGGCAAATAGCAAATAGAGGTGACGGTTTCCTCGAAAAAATATATACTTTTCCGTTTCTTTTAGCTAAAAACGTGTTTTTACCTTTAATAATAATAATAATAAATAATAAAAATATAAAAATATTTGAAAAAAAAAATAAAAAAAAAAATTAAATATTCTTTTGCATTATCTTTCTTTTAAAAAAAATATATAGAAAAAAATTGATTTGAAAAATTTCTTTTGGGCCCGGCAGTGAACTCCATCTCACATTAGTGAGATGGGGGGGGCCTCATGTTAGTGAGGCTCATCCCACTAACGTGAGGCCCAGCCTCACGGTTAGTGAGGAGGCTATCTGCCCCCTCTTCTCTCACATGTTACTCTTCCGTTTTTACCGGGATTTTTGGTTTGAAAAAAATGGTTTACGTTTGGATTTGGTAAGAAAATGGTGTATACTGTCTTTTGACAAAAAAAAAAAGAGTTGAAAAAAGGGGAACGAAGAAAACAGAGGAGGGGAGCATTTTTGAAAGAAAGAAAAGGAGAAAATACAGAGGAAGGGAGAAAGAAGGGGAGCTTTGAGCAAGAAAGTGATTTTTGTCTCAAGGCATCCTGAGGTTGTTCTTGAATACAGGAAACTAATTCCTGACATTGGAGATCCAATCATCCTTCAACTCCCATTTTTTTGCTTTACGTAAACTTTCATCAATAATTTTTGGAGTCTATGTTTTAACTTCATTTTCAAGAAAATCAACAAGGAAAAGCCAGAACCATACCATTTGCACATCAATAATTGAAATCTGAGGGTAAATACTGGGTTCATTTCTTTTTTTTTTCCTTTTCTTTCTTTTTCTTGTTTGTTTCTATCTGTTGTTTTCTTCTCATTGTACATATTGTATATATTTGTTGTTTGAGTTATTTAATCTTTTCATCGCATGCATATCGTTGTTATGATTAAATGAATGTGTATATTGCTTCATGATGCTTGTTTGATCACGTGATTTTGTGTTTGTTTAGTCAGTCTTTCATGCTCTGTTCATCCCTGTTTACCAGTTTGTTTGACCAGTGATTTTGTTTTTGTTTAATTTGTGTTTTCCGATCCGATTTTGCTTCTATTATTGCTTGTATCGTGTGTTTCGATCGGATTTCGTGCCCCTGGTCGGATGGCGTCGTGTTCCCCTGTGATCGATCGAATTTTGCATCGTTTTCCCGATTGGAGTCGCTGCGCGTCGCGCGACTCGTGATGAGCTCTCACGAGTCGTGAGTGAACTTCACAACTCGTGAAGAGCACTCATGAGTCGTGATGCTCTCAGTGTTTATCATTTCCTTTTTTTTCACTTTCACATTCCACATTTCCATTTTCCATTTGCATTTCCATGACTTTTGGCCACATTTTGTCTTTTAGCCATTCTTCACTTGATCCTTTTCTTCATTTCCTTTAAGTTTTCATCACTTTTAGCTATTTTGTCCTCATTTGCTTTATTATTTTGCTTTATTTCCATTTAATATTATTATCTTTCTAGCCCAATTATATTTATCATTACATACTAATAGTTTTTTAAATGTTATTATTAATATTATTTTATTAATATATGTCTTAGTATTATTGTTATTTTTTTTATTATTATTTGATTAAATCTATTAATCACTTTAATTAATTATTTTATTAAGCTAATTTTAGTTAATTAATTAATTAATTTATTTCTATTATATTAATTATTTAATTTATTCTACTAACATTTTATTTTTCTTTGTTTTTTTATTGTCTCACAATTATTTAACTCCGCGAGTTGCATTCATGCCCGGGTTGGAGTGTCGGGAGATAGAAGACCATCCGGCTTAGAGTTTGCATTTTAGTTTTTATTTATTTTATTTCCTTTTATTATGTCATTATTACCTTTGTACATAAAATATATTTTTAATTATCCGCACTAAAGAAAATCATGTTTTTTATATAATTAATAATTTGTGACTTTCCTAATAAATTGGACCAATGTTCTATTTTTAGCCAATAAAATTTCACTTTCAAATGGAGAACTAGGTTTTTATAAAATGGGATCACTCATCCCGGCTTTCCTCAATCAACACTCAAAAATGGTTCTCAAACTTTTTTAAGTTAATAAAAAGGAACCAATGTTCCTAAAGTTCAATAAATGACCCGATTTATGTATGTTGCATTTTAGTTCCCTTTATGTGTTTATTTATTTACGTTTTCTTATTTTGGGGGATTGTTCTGTCCCAATTTTATTTTATTTTGCAATTTTTATTTTTGGGGGATTGTTCTGTCCCATTTTATTTATTTTATAATTATTTATTCATGAATGATGTGCGCTTTAAATTCAATGCATTAATCGCGTGAGATGAGGAATGAAATTTTATAATTTAAAAACTCATTTATAATTAACCAAGGCACCAATAAGTGTGAAGTTCCGAACACCATCTCTGGTTTAGACCGATAAGAGGTTAAACTTTCCCAATTTCTTGTAAATTGGGTGGCGACTCCAAAATACCTCAAAAGTGCCTAAAGGTGTTATGGCGATGAATGGTCCTTTTCAATGTTCTATTGTGAAAGGAGGTGCCGAAAATATCTCATAACACCTAAGATCGGAAAAGACGCGAACCGATCCCTCGAATCCTAAAAGCGGATTCCCGAAGAGGGTCTTGCTGGTTCCGGCGTGCGTCACAGCTGGTTGAATGAATGCAACTCGTGTAAATTGGAGGTTTAAGGCGTATTCTACAAAATTGGCCATTGAGTTTGTTCATAATTTTGTTTGAATTTGAGAAATGTTAGATACTCAATACCGTATTCTTCATTGTATAGTTTCGTATTTTAAATTTTTGGGTTCCATTTAGTGCTTGTGGGTTCAATTTCAATGAATGAATTTTATGCCCACCATTTGTTTGTTAAAATACCTCAATGAACATTTATCCTTATATTTTGGTATTTTCTAGCAAGATGGAGTTCAGTAGTTTGATTTGCCCTTGTGCTTAAATGTGCCATACGTTTGTCACTGAAAATTCTTAACCCTGTTTGAATTGATGTTTCTTCTTTAGATGATTATTATCATCAAGTGATCATGTTGAAAAAGGATGTGCTAGTTTTTGATGAGTTTGATAATTCATGTTAGTATTTAGGGCTATTGTCATTTTAAGAACTAAAATTGCTTTCGATTTTTTTTTCGTGCAATGGCCCCAAAAGGATCGAAGTTGCTTCTTTGAACATCAAGAGAAGGTTTACCCAGACCTAACTAGGGATTTCTTGGCTACAGTACGCTATAGGATTGGAAAAATAGTGCAACTGATCCAGGTGCGATGTCTTTTTATCTTTAAAGCACACTTTATGAGATTTCCTTCGTGAGATTTTTAGAATTGTTGGGTTTCCCTCCTCATGCACCTGACTACTTTGATGACTATGATAAGGACAATGTATCGGAGATGATCAAAGACCCTCCTACAGACACTCTATATGTGTCAGGGAAAATGAAAGCTCACCACCTGCGCAATCATGCCCTTCGAATTGTTCACAGGTTTTTCTCAATGTCGCCAATGGGCAATGTAAATTCTCCTGGGCAAGTTAACTTTCCATAAGCTATTTTTCTAGGGTGTATGATCCAAGGCTTCAAAATTAATGGTGCCCCATATTGGTGGCACAAGCTGGAGGAACTGCAGTGGAATCCTAAAAAAGTAAAGAGAATATCCCTCGGTGGATGGGTTACTATAATTGCTAAGGGTGTACATCATCCATTGAGGAGGAGTCGAGTGCTACCCTCCATTGCCTCAATTGACAAAAAGCTATTGAAGAACATGAAAGTGATAGTTGATGATGACACAGTAGGTTGTAGGTATCAACTGACCACTAGGGGGAATATTTAGATAATGTTGAACGAAATTTGGGCGGACTACCTTGCATTCCAGAACAAGAAGCTGTTACATTTACCTCTGCGCAGTATACATCATTGGTTGGAAAAGTAGATACTCTTGCAGTAAATAAGGACAAGCTTTAATCTTAACTAGATCAAGTGTTACTGGGCCTGAACGCACTGACGGCACGTTTCGATGCTCAGTATCCACCTCCACCACCACAAAAGATTTGAATCCAAGGAGTCTCCTATCTTTTGCTAATACTTTTTTTTAAACTTGCTGAGGGCAGCAAGATTTAAAGTGTGGGGTAGGGGAGCAAAGCTAAAGGAAATTTTTGTTGATGGTTGAAAGGGCTCTCTTTTGTCATAGAAGAAAATGTCTAGATTATTAAACTTTGTTAACTTTTAAAGCAAAAATTAGTTATCCTTAAGTTTTTGATTTTTAGTTTTGTTCGCCTTTAATATTATTAGATATTTTGTTAGCTTTTATTGGAATATTGTGTTGTGTAGTTTTTAAGTTTTCTGTTATGCTAAATTGTTGTTATCTCAATACTCTTAGTTTAGTTTGCCTTCTGTTATTCCTAATTTGAATGGTTTTGAGCTTTAATTTGTGAATGGATTATTTAAAGAACCTATTTTTGCAAGAGAGTAGTTGTATATTTTAGCAAGAATAGGCTATATTGCGAAAAACTTGGAAAATCTAGTGTGTAAAAGCATTTGAATGAAGGAATTTTAGGATAGCTAGAACCTTTCTTATCAAGCTTCGAAACAATATAGCAACTTAGACAGGATTAGGACATGACCTAGGCAATTTTTCTTTGGTAACCAATTATAAAAGACTATGAACCCACTTGTATGCATATTTACCATTGTTAGCCCCATTGAGCCGATTTGGTATGCTAAAAACGTACTTACAATTCTTTTATCATTACAATCATTATTTGAGCATTCAACCTAAATGCTTTTGTCTCTCCTTTCTAAGAATTGGCCACTCTAGGATTGGGTTGGGATAAAATTGAGGGTTGAGTAAAGGTATTTATTGTTAGAGTAACTTGGGTGTGGTAGAAATTTCTAAATACTGAATTGTGAAACTTTGGGATGTTGCCTAATATATTTTTTAGCATCCTTTAATGAAGTCCAGCATTGTGAGAAAGTAAAAGTTGTGGTTAAGACTGTGCAAAACCGAACCGAACCGAACCGAATGAAATTTGATCCATTTAGTTCGGTTTTTTTGGTTTTCGATTCATTCGGTTCTAAACCGAAGTTAAACTTCGGGTATTTCAGTTCAGTTCGGTTCTTATGATGGTAAAACCGAAGGAACCGAACCGATCGAAGTTTGTTAGGCTCTCCGTTTTACTTATATATATATATATATAATCTAAACCTAAATATACACTATAGTTATATTTATTTACATATATGTTTTTTTTTTAATTGAAGTACAATGAATATATTATTAATAAGAACTTATATTGTATATATTTTAATGTATATTTTTTTAATGTAATTTTACTTAGTATTTATTAGAAAAATAATATGAAAAATTTATGTATATTTTTTCCTTTTAGTTATTTTAAATGGTTTTATTTTGTTGAATATAAGTTAATTTAATTTATGGATCCATATAAATTAAAAAATTTTGAAACAAAATCTATATTTGTGAAGAACCGATTGGACCGAACCGAATCGACCAAAATTATTTCGGTTTATTCGGTTTTGGTCCTAAAAACTTCTATCCGCGGTTTGATTCTAAAAATTTCTCAAATTCAGTTTTTGATTTGTTCGGTTCGGTCCAAAACTGAATCAAACTGACCATTTGCACCCCTAGTTGTGGGTGTCTTACTATTTATGTTTGAAAAAATTAGGCTAGCTCATTATCATTTTTTTACATTTAAAAAAAATGAAATTAATGTTGATCAGTAATGTGATCTTTGAGTTAGTCATGTCTAGTAACATGCAAGTGTGGGGTACCTTCAATAAAGAGGGAAGTGCTTATGCAATCAAAGGTGAACAGGTTTTGAAAGAAGAAATTCATTAGGGCCTTTCATCTGTTTATTTTCTTGTAGTTTAGTGTTTATCATTCTGGGAAGTTTCGTTGTGGCAATTGTTGGTAAGATGAATGTGGGTAGCGTGGCTGACTCTTTATTTGATATTCTTATCTCTTTTTGTTAGCCAATTTCTAACCTATCATTACAAGCTCAAAGTAAGACCTAGTGATCCTGTTCTTGACCTAAGTTGTTTAGTGGAGATGACCCCTGTGGTTCCGATACTAAAGGAGAGGCTTATGGCTATCTTAAGTTTTAAGTGCGAAACCATTACGCAAAATGCTTGCTTGTCATTTTCATTACTCAATTGCTGGAATGCGCTGGTTGTTTTTATTTTGAAAAGTATAAAATTGTTTTTAGCCTAACACACACATGAAAATCACTTGATATAAACTAACATGAGACTTTTTGGTTAAGTATCTTCTGCTAAGTGCTATTTTGGTTTGTTTGAATTTTTCTATTCCGGGTTAGAGTTTGAAATTTTAGGAATGTGGATAATTCATTTACTCGAGGGCGAGCAAAGTTTAAGTGTGGGTTATTTTGATAACCCCAATTTAGTACTTAGTTTTATTATTCTTTTCATTGTGGTTTTTGAGTTTTTATTTGTGTTTGTTGTTTTGTTTTTGTTACTTTTAATAAGTTTTACCAAATTTAGTTGAATTCAATTTTTATACATTTTTGGTAGCAAATTGATGGTGTTTTATGTTGAATTGCAGGAAATCCAGGTACCTCACGGTGACAATGAAATGGTTGTCACCGTGACATATAGTTATCCAAGGCAGAATTGATAGTAAAGGTACCTCACGGTGACAACCATTTTGTTGTCACTATGACCTAGAGCCATTCTCAGGACAGAATCGAAATCGTAAACACCTCATGGTGATAACTATTTCGTTGTCACCGTAACCCCCAGTACCTCACGGTGATAACTATTTAATTGTCACCGTGACCCCCAGTAGCTCACACTGATAACCATTTCGTTGTCACCGTGACCCATCCGAAACTATAAATTACAGATTGTTATTTGGCAGACGAGTTTTTTTTATTTTAAGAAAGAGGGTTTTTCAGATCTACTTTTTGGGAGCTTTTCTATTATTCTTAAACTTTTAGGGTTTCGATATTTTCCATAGATTTACACTCAAAGATAGATTAGATTTATAGCTTTTTAGAGATTAGATTTAACTTTTCAATTTAAGCTCATTTTCTGTGGGAGATTTGAAGGAGCATCACCTTGGATTCAGCTAGGGTTCATCTCAACAATGAATTTCTGAGTTTATTCTTTCTTCTCTTATTTACTCTCTGTAATGGATTGTGAGTAGTGAGTAGTTTTTTAGGGGATCTTTGAACCCCCATTACCTATGTGAATCTTGAGCTAAACTGAGTTTTTATATAGATTGATGATTCATTTTACATGTTGTTAAATCTTATTTGATGATATTATCTGGTTTAGATGATTAATTTTGAATTTTGAATGCTGTGAATGTATTTTTTGCTCTGTTTTTCTATCAAATTTTCTTTAACCTTGCGATTGCTCTGGAATGGGACTCAATGGATTATGGGAAAAAAATGATAGTAAGGCTAGGGTTGGATGTAAAATGAATGGATTTATGGGCTGTTTGGCTCCAGAATGGGAAAATAATTCGGAATCTAGGATTTGAGAATCATGCTTATGCTAATCATGAGGCTTACTCCGGAATGGGACGTTTTGTGATTAAAATAGCCTGCTCCGAAATGGGACACTTGGGTATAGTGGTTATCCTGATTTAATTTATATAGCTTAAGATAAAATTAATTCACATTAGGTGTGGGGAGGATGAGTGAACCTAGACTGCATTTAGACTTGTTAATTTTTAAGAATTTAATTCTGTTTTAATTTAGGCTACAACTTTTATTTGATTTTAGCTAGTTGTGTTTTAGTTGTTTATTTTACTGTTTTTTCAATAGCTCAATATGTAACACCCTTATATAGCTTTTCTAACGTACGTCAGCGGTTAAGTCGGTTACTAATAGTATTACTTTTATGGGTATGCGAATAAATTTATTTCCTTTAAATTATGCTTAACTATTTTAATTATGACTTGCTATGCTTAGTCGATGACCTATAACTGTCCAATTTATTAATCTAATCCATAAAAATTTTGACAGCAAACAGCTAAAATTTTAACCTACCTAAACCTGCAAAGTCAACAAACCGCAGCACGCACAGGCACAACAACAGAATATAACATTTCTCATCATCCATCAACCACAAACAGTCTCATAATATTCACCAAGTAATAAAGTCCATTACACACTATAATTACATATCCATAATTTATAATATCTGTTTATAAGTATACACATGCCATATACCAAAAATCTATTCAAAATATCCCGTACAAGCTTAGTTCTGACAGCTTCCAAAAAGTCGTATGCTTGCTCTCACGCCTAGCTTGTACCTACACATAGTCAATAAAACTACGTGCTGAACAATTAAATATGCTCAATAGTGGTTACAATTCTAAAAATTTCCATCTATCTATTTAGTGTTTAGTTAATGCTAGAATATTTAAAATTTCAATTTCTAACTAATGTAAACTTTAATATTATCCAATTAATTCCCAATAGTATTTATCATTTAATTTACTTATAAACTCATTAGTTAATTTATTCACTACATAGTTATATTATTATTATTATTATTATTATTATTATTATTATTATTATTATTATTATTTAATTCTATTACTCCCATTTATTAATAAACCAATTTATTTGTTTAACAATTACAATTTCTCATATTAATATTTTATCATATTAATACTAAATAATTATTTATATAACAATTTACCTAATCATCTATTTAACTTTCAATTTCTTCCTACTTTACTAATCTATTTTATTAAATTGTTACTTAGTCAAATTTCTTATTTTAAATCATTATTTAACCTAGAATTTATTATTTATTCATCACCTTACCATTTTCTTAGCTAATTACCTTTTAGCCCTCAATTGAATATTCAATTTAATATTCCTACCAAATAAACTTCTTTTCTTTAATTTAACTATATATACTTTACCATGTTAACATCATTTTTACCAATTAGTCCCTAAAACTACATAATTTATTTCATTTTAGTCCTATTTCATACAATAGTCCAGGTTCAGTTAATTTTATTTATTTTTACTATTTTGCCCCTAGTATCGGTCTAGTAGAAATTTCCGAACCGGATATACGGGACGTGAACCCGACAGATCCATATCATTCCAAAGTGACCCCGTAAGACCACCCATACATTTACATTCCATTTTATTTGACATTTTAAATATTTATTCAATTTTGTAGACCGCCATTGGCCTACTATAGTGAGTCGCCATGACTCATACCGCGGTTTTACTGTCCCTATGGCTAGCCAATCATATCCTAAACTAGATTTACCTACTAGACTATTACTAAGAGCAATTAATATATATTTACTAAATTTTTCCATTAAATATTTAATTTACCCCATTAATATAAATATATTTTATTCTATTCAGCTATCACCGCAAATTCAAGTATATTCCACACTATTTTATTTTAAATCATCATCATTTCCTTACTTAAACATTTCTATCACAATTTATGTCATTAATTTATTAAAATACTGCATGTATTATAAAATTTATAATTAACATAATGCATTTTTGTACTCTAAAATATTCAAATATATTCAATTAATTCTAAATAAAATAACATACATTCAGGGTCAATTTCACTCATGGTCACTCAACTTATCACTTATCGCGCAAAAGTAACCGACTTTTTTTTTCTTACTTAAATGTCACTGAACTTTTAACATTATTGCACAAAAGTCATGTTGACCGGAATTCGGCAACGACCCTTGCCGGATTGATGATTTTTTTGCAAAAATATTAAAAGTTCAGTAACATTTAAGTTTAAAAAAAAAAGTTAATTACTTTTGCGAGATAAATGATAAGTCTAGTGACCGTGAGTGAAATTAATTTAAATGTAGCATTTGTTGAACTTATCAATCCGGCAAGAGTTGTCGCCGGATTCCGGTCAACATGACTTTTGTGCAATAATGTTAAAAGTTCAGTGACATTTAAGTAAGAAAAAAAAAGTCAGTTACTTTTGCGCGATAAGTGATAAGTTGAGTGACCATGGGTGAAATTAACCCCATACATTCATAATCATATCACAACACATTTTATGACCGTACACTAAATAAATAATCATGGTATATCTTATTATTCTCACATCTTCAATTCGGCCACACTCCCCATTTTAAATCTCAATATTATTTTTGATGCTATAATTACATAATTAACTAGTTAAAATCCTAATTATCAAATATATGCCAATTAATTATATTGAATAACAAAATAATCCCATTTTCACCTAGGAACATAATTCGGTCAACACTACACCCTTAGCATACATTTCTTTTCTTTCCATTTAAATCATTTAAATTATTATATTTAACCTTCCTAAGCATAAATATTAAGTTTAATTTAATTACACATGCATATTTCACTTTCATAACCCATAAGCATAATCAAAAATTATACAAAATAAATGGAAATAATTAGATTTTGTAACCACTAACCTTAAAAGCTTGTTCTTCACCTCCTAAATTTCCTTTTCTTTACCCTTAGACTTTGTGACAATTTCTTCTTCTTTACTTCCTACATAGACCGATTACCACATGGTGAAAATCTTTCATTTCCCTTCCTCTTTTATGAAATAAAATCACATAATCATGCTCTTAAAACTCAAAACTACCCAAATGAACCATTAAAATAAATTATAGAACTTGATTTTTCTTACGTCAAATTGAAACCCTAACTTTAAATCTTTAATTTATCTTTCTTCTAACCCTTCAACTGAAAATTGAAGACCTTAATTATCTAGAAAAGGGGCTGATATAACATTAGGGGCTTGATCACGATGTGAGGATTGAAGAGATAAAAGAAATTTGATAGAAATAAATGAAAGAGGAACAATTCGGTAAGAAAAAAAAAAGAGAGGTGGAGCGTCTTGAATATTTTTCTAGTAAATTTTGTTCTTGGGTTTATATAGTTGATTCACGTGAGGTGGGCCTTGGTCCAATAAAGTGATCTACTTAATTAAGCCCGTTAAGCACATTATAGGCCATTTGAAAATTTTAATTTAAATCTTTCATTTTTCAAGCTCCATTTCTCTCAAAATTAATTTTATAATTCTTAAAATATATAATTAAGCCCCCATAAAATTTTTCAGCCAAATTGGAATCCGTTTCTAGGACTGGCTCCTCTAACCGATTCAATTCGATAATTTCCAGTGCTACCGTAAAATATATTTTTCTTTACCAAAAATTTCTAAATATTATTTTAAGTTTATCCATACTCTCAAAATAATTTTTGGAAGTCATTTACTATTTTTAGAGGCTCAGTCAAACTTTAGTCAAAACTGGGATCCCTAAATACAATCTAGTCTTTTTTTTTTTGACTTTTGAAAGTCTATTTAAGCTCATTTTCACTTCAAATCTTACCACCAGACTCACCATGACTAGTATTTTCCGATGGTCAAATAAGTACACTTGTTAGGTGACTGTCAGTACAAACAAACTCAAATCTTAGAAATGTGTTGTAGAGGCCAAAAGCATCCGGAAGGCATATTGAATGCGCAACTCAGTTAGGGAAATTTGATGTTCGTTATGAGGCCCGTTCGGCCATAAAGGCTTAAATTCTAGTTGATTTTGTAACTGAGTTGCATGCCCCACCTCTAGAGCCAGACACCCATTCTTAGAGTTTGTTTGTAGATGGAGCATCATCTTTTGAAGGTGCCAGGGTCGCAGTGGTTCTAATCTGACCAGGGAAAATAATGATCAAAGTTATGACCCACATAACATTCCCTACTTCCAATAATGTCGCGAAATACGAGGCTCTTTATTTCGAATCGCAGCTCGCTATTAAGGTAAAACCAAATTCTTTTGCTATTTTTTTCTGACTCACAGCTAGTTGTTAGCCAGATGTGCGACAAATTTGAAGCCAAATAACACATGATGATTCAATACATGGAGCTAGTAGCTACTTTGCTAGTCTAAGTGGAAAAAAATAGAGGTGCATTGTCAATTGAATAGATACCTCGAGCAGAGAATAAGGGGGCGTATAAGGCCCCAACTTGTACCCTAGTTATCTTGCATATCATTGGGGTATGAGAGTGGTCTAAGTGAGTAACTGGCTAAGTGTATGTGTTCGGGATATAATTGGTATTAAGTGGAAAGCTAGAGTTAGAATTGTCATTTAACCTTATAGACTAAATTGCATAAAATGGATTATTTAATATTCTAATGCATGAATTTAACTAATTAGGAGGTTAAAGTATGATTTAGAGGGGATTAAAGGATTACAAGAGGAATTAAGAGAATGGCCAATCATTGAGTGACAAGTGTGTGGATTAGACTTAAAGAAGGAAAGAATGGATAAGCAAGGATTTATAAGCCATGTGGGGCAGTGGAGTTAGGAGCCAAATCCATCCCTTCCTTCTTCCCTTCTCTATCTATTTCTTCTTCTTTAAGTTCTTAAATCCTCCATATAATTTATGCTCAAGTGTTTTCAAGGTTAGATAAAGTAATTTAAGTATTTGTGCAAGCTAAAGAGGTAAGTATGGCTCTTGGTGCTTAGGGTCAAGAGTTTATTATGTAAATAATAGATCTTTGTTAATTTGTAGTGGAGAAATCAAATGGAGCCAAAGGAAAATAGAAGATTGGAGAAGGAGGAGCCAATTGAGCTATAAGAGCAAGCCAAGGAGAAGGTTTGGGAATTTATTGTGTTTTATGTGTATTTTTGCACAATTACTCAAATTAAAGTATATATGATAATCTTGAGTAGATTTAAGTTGGATTTATGTGGTTAGTTGTGAGAAATAGGTTGATTTGGGCATAATGAGTTTCAAAAGGGAAATTCTACCCAAGGATTAGAATGACCTTTGGTAACTGTTTTGACCATAAGTTAAGTTTTAAGACTCTAAATGACTTTATTCTAGTTTGGTTAGAACCAGGACATTTTTGCTTACAAATGTCCTAGAATTAACTATAATTTATTTCTGACTCTAAGGCCTTCAAATTTGCACAAAACAGTAGGCTTTTTCTAGGAAAGGGTCTTTGGAGCAGTTTGGGTTTCTAAGGTCATATCTCTTTGGTTACAGCTCCAAATGACTTGAAACTTATGTCATTAGAAATTTAACATCTGGCAGATTTATTTTATGAGGCCACTTTAGCTAAAAATGAGCTTAACTTTGTGTTTTTGACTGTGAAAGTGAACCTTGCAGTTTGTTTTGAGTGGATAAGTAGTAGTTTCAAAATGAGGGGATCAATTAGGCCATCCCTCACAAGTGTTTTAACGAGGGACAGGTGGCCCTAATAACCAACGGCCGTCCTTCAGGCATGATTTTTTTTTGGGGACGGGCCTGAGTGATGTGGTGTGACCGTCCCTTATGCGGCACTTAGTGAGGGATGGGCACGCATGTTTAGCAATGGCCGTCCCTCAGGCACAGTTTGCTAGGGACGGGCAGAAGTGAAGTGGTGGCCATCCTTTGGACATGGCATGATAGGGACGGGCACATGCAAATGACCGACAGTCGTCCCTCATTTTGCCTTGGCTATTTTTCTATATTATCTTTTCTGTGCATATTTAAATGTTGTGACTCATCTCATATGACTTATATAATGTTATTAAGGCCTCATTAATGGATAATAAATATATAAAACTGTTATGTAAAATGATTTTATGTGGACATTATCCACTTTGAATAAATGAATGAAATAATTAACTAGCCTGCAAAAGATGGGTTGTGGATAGATAGGCATGCCTATAGGGTCTTATGCTGTAGCCTATATGTTTGGACCCCGTTTGGGACCCTATACGTCTCGAGTCCTGACATTTACGTGTCATTGGATCTTGCTTAGATCCCTATGCATATGGAATTTGAGCATGAAACTATACCCTCGGGTACCTATGCATTATAACCCGTTATCCTCCACTTTATAATGCAGGCAAGTTTGACTTAAGAAAGTAATAATGTATATGGTAACATAAATGAACATGTGAATACCTGTAAATGTGTATAGTGCTCACAAACTTTATTATGATGTTCAATGTGTATTTACTACTTCTATTGCTTTAACTGTTTATAATTATGCAACATATGCCTGTGTATGCATTGATGACTACTGTGAGTGGTTATCCATTACACTTTTTTTCACAAAGCTATTGTGCTTAGCACGGGTGTTTATCCGTGTAGGTGTAGAAGATCATTGATTTTTTTTGAAGGACAATCCTACATTCTCCAGTGCCAGCACAGTAGGGCAAGCATTTGTGTAGGTTTCTTTTTGGACTATAAATTTGCAATATATTGGCCTGTTTTTAAGTTATGTAATGTGTAAATGGAATATGTAACTTATGTAAGCTTATAAAATATATAGTAAAGTGCTTTCTGTATGATAGTAACAATATGCATATGAGTGGTTAATCGGAATGTGTGCCTAAGTATGATAAAAGAAATTTTATTATTCCAAGTCTTGTATTTATGAGTGCAAGTAAGTCATCGCTTGAGTTTTTACTAATTGCATGTGTATGGGTGTGACAGCCCTTACCTATCGAAGTAACTTATCTCTCGGAGGTAGAGTTTACTACATACAAATAAGGGGTGTTACAACGCGAACGCTCCAGCCAAATAAGCCTTGCTTTAAAGCAAAGTGAGTACTGCAGATGTAGTGTGGTCAATACCTGAAGCACTAGCATATGAGATATAGTTCAACCGCAGGAGCCAATGGACAATTGGCAATTGCCCATTTACCAATATCTTAACACAAGAGCCCTTCCTGATGATCAAGTTCAAGCTCGAAAGATTGTTTGACAATCCAGTCGCTATGCAATCTTAGATGACAAGTTATACCGGAGATATTTTTCACATCCTTGTACACTCTATTTGACCACGAAAGAAAGAGGCTACGTGCTTAGAGAAATACACAAAGGTATATATGGGGCACATGAAGGCACACAAGTCGTAGCTCAGAAAGCCTTATTGCAAGGTTATTACTGGCTTAAGATGGAGAAAGATCCTAAGGAACTTATTCAAATATGTGACAAGTGCCAAAGTTTCAGTAACATAGTGCATCAAAAGTCGACCCACCAGGTGCCCAGCCCTTGGCCATTACCTCAGTAGGGTATTGATATTCTCGGCCCTTTCCCATCGGCCACCAGGCATCGGAAGTTCTTAGTTGTTGCAGTTGATCACTTTACAAAGTGGGTTGACGCAAAGCCTTTGGCTACTATCACACCTACATATATAATCAAGTTCCTCCATAAATCTATAATCATAAGGTTTAGAATCCTGCACACCATGATTACTGACAATGGCAAATAGTTTGACCGCTCATCCTTCAAGAGTTATTGCGCAGAGTTAAAAATCCAACTTTTCTTTACTTCGTGTACCATCCGCAATCAAATGGCATGACAAAAGTAACCAACTGAACTATTTTGGCTGGCTCAAGAAAAAGCTTGATGATGAAAAGGGCCTTTGGGTTGATGTAGACACCGGGTCCTGAGGCAGCTCAGACCAAAGTTACCCGATGATGAAAATGGTGCCTGTTCACAGGCAAAAGGCAAACGAAAGCGACGGTTTTCTCGAAAAAAAATATTTTTTCCTTTTTTTATTTAAAAACATTCTTCTCTCCTTAAAAAATGAAAAAAAAAATATATGTATAAAAAATATTTTTACATTTTCTGTCTTTAAAATATATTTTGTTCTCTTTATTTAAAAAATATTTTTCTATCTTAAAAAAAAAATATTTTTGTTTTGGGCCTGTGGGGGGTGAGGCCCATCTCACGTTGGTGAGATGCAGCCTCACCACGTGAGGCCCAACTCAGGGGAGAGGATGGCCTCACCTGCTCCTGCTCTCTTCCTCATTTCCAGGGAGTTTGGTAGGAAATATGAGTTTTGTGCATGGGATTTGGTAAGGAAGTAAAGGGGTTGTCATTCCACATTAAATGAGAGTGGAAAAACAAGACAAGGGGGAGAAGAAAGTAAAGAGAGCTGGAACGGGAAAAGAGCATAGAAGAGGGGAGAGCTGGAACAGAAAAAAAAAAAAGAAAAAAAGAAGAGAGAGCATGATCGAAAAGAGAAAATAGAGAGACCAGAGAAAAGAAAGAGAAAGATTCATGAGCAAAGGGGGAATTTTGAGCATTTGAAATCCATCATTTTAGTTTTAAATTTTCTTAAACATATTTTCTATTGGAGTTTTTAAGTCTCTGTTTTAATTGCATTCTTAAAGAAAATAAAGAGGTGATCCGAAGCTCTTCATTTGCTATCAAAGAATCAAAATCTGAGGGTAAATACTGGGCTCATCTCTTTTATTTTTCTAACTTTTATTCTCTTTCTCTCTCTCGTTTTTATCTGTTCTCTTCTCATTTGTACATATTGTGCATATTGTATATATGTGTCATGATTGCTTTTATCAGTTGGTTTATGGCATGTTTATAGATTTTGTGATTATATCAGCATGTTTCGTGAGTTATTTCGTAAGATATAGTGGTTTGTTCTTGTGCGTAGTAACCTGTTTGGAGCTCTGTTTCCCCCTGTTCTCTTCCCTCTTTTTGGTTGATCTTATATTTCATGCATTTGGTTCCCTTTTTGGTCCTTAAATCTTGGGTTATTTGTTGTTTCGGCTATATATGCATTTGTTGGGGTTGGATTTTGGGTTTTCGGCTTTAAAAAATCAAAAATGGCGTTTTGGCATGATGCAGGGGGCTGATTTGTGTATCAGAGCAAAAGCACAGTTGTGCTTTGTAAGAAGCACAGCTGTGCTTCTGCATGGCGTGCGTTCTGTTTGAAAAAGCACAGCCATGTTTGCGAAAACACAGCTGTGCTTTTCACTTTTTCTTGCCCCGTCGTTTTTTCCTTTTCGTTTCGTGTTGCTCGACGCCTCGTGGGGAAACACAGCTGTGCTTCGCCAAAAAGCACAGTTGTGTTTTACGTTTTCCTTTCTCTCTTTCTTTTCCTTTGTCATTCTCCTTGCCCGTTGTCTTGTTGTGAAAGCACAGCTGTTCTTTTGAACTAAGCACAGCTGTGCTTTCGAACTAAGCACAGCTGTGCTTTCCTTCTTTTCACTATCGGCCCCATTTTCTTGTCCCCTGTTAGTGCATGTGTTTTTTTTATTTTATTCATTCCATTTAATTAATTGTCCATATGTGATCATTTATTTATTACTTAAGTGATTTATTATTTGTTTTAATAATTTATTGTATTCTTCTAATTAATTGCACATGATTATTTGATTTATTCTATATTATTTGATTAATTTATCTTATTGAATTAATTTGATTTAATTAATTTATTTATTCAAATTATATTAAATATTTAATTTAGTTTATTAACATTTCCTTTTTTTGTGTATGTTTTATGGCTTCCAAAATAACTTATGTGCTTGTGCAAGTTGCACGCGTGCTTGGACCGGAGAATTAGAGGCCCTCCAAGATTAGAGTTTGCATAATATTTTATTCTATCATTCTTATTTCTTTTATTACTGTTTTATTTTGTATGTAAAAATATATTATTTTAATTATCCACGCTAAAGAAAATCACGTCTTTTATATAATTAATAATTTGGAATTTTTATTAATAAATTGGACCAACGTCCTATTTTAGCCAATAAAAATCACACTTTCAAATGGAGAACTAACTTTTTATAAAATGGGATCACTCATCCTGGTTTTTATCCAATTAATGCCTTAAAAATAGTTCTCCTATTTTTCTGAATAATAAAAAAGGAACCAATGTTCCTAAATGAATAGCCTAATTTATGTATATGGCATTTTAATTTCCTTTTGTGTGTTTATTTATTTGTTTATTTTTATTTCTTTATTCATTGGGGGATTGTTCTGTCCCAATTTTTATTTATTTATTTTTGCAATTTATTTATTTGGGGGATTGTTCTGTCCCAATTTTTATTTTTTAAATTTATTTACTTACTGCTTTATTTACCGCTTTTCTATGTGAATGGATGCGCTTTAAATTTATTGTATAAGCGTGTGAGATGAGAGATGGAATTTAGATTTCTTAATAACTCATTTATAACACTTAAGTATTAATAAGAGTGAAGTTCCAAATACCATCTTTGGTTTAGACCAATAGAGGTTAGAGACCTTTCCCAGTTTCTTGTAAACTGGGTGGCGACTCCAAAATACCTCAAAGGTGCCTAAAGGCGTTATGGGTCTAGATCCTCCTTTCCAATATTCTATTGAAAATGAGGCATCCAAGATGACTCATGATGCCCAAGATCATAAAGACGCGAACCGATCCCTCGAGCCCCAAAAGGTGGGCTCGAAGAGGGCCTTGCTGGTTCCGGCGCGCGTCACAGTTGATAAACTGAATAATGTATTATGGGCATACCAGACCCTGAGCTGCAATAGGCATTACTCCTGTTTCACTCACATACGAGGTTGAAGCAGTTATTCCATATGAGATCGGTATTCCCAGCGCTCAGACTTCAAGGTACAATGTTGAATAAAATGATGCAAATTTACTGTATCACTTGGATAAAATGGAAGAACTAAACGAGTCTGCTCAACTCCAATCTGCAATGTATAAGCAACGTATGTCAGCTTATCATGATTGAATTGTGAAGCCGAGTCAAGTTGGACAGCTCATTCTTAAAAAGGTCGTTGCAATACAAATAGCTGCTGGAGTGGGAAAACTTAACCATTATTGGGAAGCTCCTTACTTAGTGCACGAAGCCAAGGGTGGAGCTTACAAGTTAAAGACTCTCTTTAGGAAGTTACTCCCACATTCATGGAATATCTATAACCTTAAGTTGTATTCCCAGTAGCCTATTGCTCAAGTTCAGTAGTTTCGCCATTCGAGCACAGTTTCTCCATTTGAGCACTTTTATTTCAATCGCTCATTCGGCATGTTCGCCATTCGAGAATTTTGTTCTTATTTATCGCTTACTTTGGCTATATCACCATTTAAGTAGTTGTACTAGCAAAAGTATTAATAAAAATATTTCATTCAAAAGCTGTTCGGCATTACCACCACTAAGTATTTATTCATTGTACAATTCGACTGCATTGCCATTTGAGCTTTTATTTTATGTTTCGATCTTGTGCTCCATCTAGCAGCTTTGTTATTTCGAGCATTAGTTTTCTATTAGTTCATTAAAATTTCCATGTTTTAGTCTCATCAGCTTTATTGCTACCCGAGCAATTTTTTTATATGTCATGCGAAAAGTAATCCATACAAATTTTTGTAAGTTCACACAAAATATAAGTTCAGATATCGAGAAGAGAATAAAACTAGTTCGGTTAAACACTGATTTTATTAACTTTAAAATAATTACAAAAATAAGAGTAGTACAGAAGATTTCCTATCTACTCGTCAGGATAGACATCATCCAGCCAGGACTAGTCCATGTCCGGATGACGTTCTCTCACTTCTTGGACAAGTTAGTGCCAAACGTGAGGCATTTCTTAGCAGCTAAGTCCATTGCTTTCTCCTCTAGCTCGACACACCTCCCTTCAAGATCAACTCTCTTCTTTTTAGCCTTTTCTAGCTCAATTTTAGCGGCCCGACTCCTTTTCTTCTCCCGCTCAAGATCATCTTTGACTTCAACTCTTTTTCTGTTAGCTGTTGCTGCTATCCCTTCTACCTCGGTTGCTTTATCTTGAGCTTCTAAAGCTTTCTTCCGCTCTTCGGTGAGCTCTTTGTCAGCTAATGCCTATTTACACCCGGTGTCTGTTGGCTCAAGGCTACATCTCAATTTTGATGATAATCAAACCTTGAATAAACTTTGTATAAATTCTATTCTTAAATTTTCATTTCAGCTCATTCTCCTCTATATAATGCAAGACCCAAGTCATTTGTTCAAGACTTTCACCTAAAGTAATTGAAGATACTGAAGTTCATTGGAAGTTAGGGTATTATTTTCTGTAAGATCTTTTGAGGAGTTTTGCATACATATTCATGATTTATAAAAGCCTTTCTTGCATAAAATTTTATTCAAAAATCTTGTTCTGTTGTAAACAGAATATAAGTTCTGTTGATAACAGAAGAAGAAGTTTTTGACCGACAGAACAGAAAAGAAAATATTCCTTTGATCTATCGCAGCATAACAAAATAGACAGATCAACAATTTCTGTTTTCGCTAAAAGACAAAAATAACGGCTAGTTTTTCAAATCAATCAGTCTGTCTTCTCTCTAACGGCCATATTTTGATCTGTAACGGCTATAATGTATTTTTGACTATAAATTGAAGTTGTTTTTTATTTCAAAGAGGTTAGAGAAGTTGGAAAACATTTATATCTCTTGAGATTCAAGCTTTTATCTTTTTCAATCTAATTTCCATATCTTGCACTTCATTATTATCATCCTCCTCAATTAGATTATAGCATTTCTGTTGTAATTCTTGTGTGAGGTATTTTCTGTAAAAGATAGTAAGAAAAGGGTTGGCTAGAACCTTAAAAATTCTAGTAAATGTTTACATCTTTTACTTGGGAAAAAGATTGTGAGTAGAAAATATACTAGGCTTGTATATTAGCTTAATTCTTGCCCTTTAAAAGAATTATTAGTGGAGAGTCAAGCTCAAGACGGTGTCTTTGAGAGTGGATGTAGGCTGTTAGGCCGAACCACTATAAATCCCTTGTGTTGATCTATTTTCTCTCCTCTCTTCTTTATTCAGTTTCAAAAAGGATTTTAATTATTCTATTTTCTGTTCAAAGAAAATCCTTAAGGTTTAATCTGTCATTAAGAAGTGATTTTCTGCATAACTCAAATCTGATTTACAAAAGAATTTATAGTATATTCTGTTAATCATCACTTTCTGTCTTAATTAAAATCATTGTCACCTGTTCTGTTTGTACCTAAATAATCTATTAGAACTCCTCTATTCTGTTGAGATAGAAATTGAGCGAAAATTGCTAGACACCCAATTCACTCCCCTCTTGAGTGTCTTTGGGACCAACAATTGGTATCAGAGCAGATCTCATTCTCCTAAGATTTAACAATCTTGAGTGATCCGTAAGATGGCATCGAGTTTTGAAAATCCTCCTGTTGCTACTCCATTCAAGGAAGGTCATTCTATTCATAGACCACCCATGTTCTGTGGAGATAACTATCCATTCTGGAAAGTGGTAATGCGACACTTTATTCAATCTCAAGACATGGATTGCTGGGAAATAATAGAAGAAGGATATCAAGCTCCAACAAAAATAGTTGAACAAACTGGAGGAACAAGCATCACTGTTCAGAAAACCAGAAAGGAGCTCACAAAAGAAGAAAAGAAAAGAGTTCAATTAAACTCTAAAGCAATGAGTATTCTATTCTGTTCCTTACATACAAATGAATTTAATAGAGTTTCTGGTTGTGATACAGCAAAAGAAATATGGGATAAGCTTGAAGCCACATATGATGGAACTCATGAAGTAAAAGGATCTAGACTACATGTGCTAATGGTGGATTACGAAGCTTTCAAAATGAAGCCAGAAGAGACTGTGGCTGAGGTAATTAACAGGTATGTTAAGTTAACAAATGAAATTAAAGCTCTTGGTCACAAACTTATTGAAGAAAATAAAATTGCTAAACTCGTTAGGGGTCTAACTCCTAGATGGGAAGCCAAAGCTTCTATTCTGTTAGATAAAGATCCTAGTACTCTTAATTTTGATACTGTTTGTGGTTCACTAATCTCTCATGAGCTTTACATTAAGTCACAAGATGCCGAAAAAGAGAAAGAAAGGAAACTGAAAGCTCTTGCTCTCAAGGCTGAGTATGGGAGTGAATACTCCACGGGTGATGACGAGATTGCACTCATTACAAAGAAGTTCAAGAAGCTGTATCAAAAAGGTAAGAAATTCAACAAAAGACAGCAGCAGAAGTACTCTCACCACAAAGCAGAAGGTAATTCCAGATCTGCTGGAGAAGTAGTTTGCTATGAATGTAAGAAGCCTGGACATATAAAATCCAAATGTCCAAACCTAAAGAGAAAGGAGAATAAGTACAAGAAAAAGGCAATGAAGGCCACATGGAGTAATAGCGAAGATTCAAGCAACAGCGTGGAAGAGTCAGATGCAGACTCAGATGAAGCTGGTCTGATGGCGATTTCTGATGATGAGGTACAAAGCATCTCTACTAAGACAGATCAGGAAAATCATACTGCTGTTGAACAGAACAAGAGTCAAACAGAAATTGAAGATGATATAAATGAGGTAACATGTTCTGACTCTGACTCTAGTTCATATGCAAATGCGGATGAATATGAAAATATGTTGATATGCTTTGAAAAAGTTCATCATAAATATCGCATGCTTAAAACAAATCATATTGCATTGAGACAAAAATTGGAAGATATAAAACAGAAAGAAGTTGACGTAAAAAATGAATTTTCAGACTTAGAAAAGAAATACATGGTTTTACAAGAAAAATGTAAAGGGAAGAAAGTTTGTTCATGTGATGACAAAAATTTGCATGCTAGCACATCCAAGTTTAATTATAAAAAGAAGCATGTTCATAAAAAGGAATATAAAAATATTTACATGAACAATTTTGTTAGCAATTCTGTCACCTGTTTTTATTGCAGCAGAAAAGGCCATGTGTCTAAATTCTGCTATTACAAGAAAAATTTCAGTTCTGAAAAACAGATATGGGTTGTCAAAAATAATGTGCATACTTCAGCTAACCCACAAGGACCCAAAAAAGATTGGGTACCTAAATCTGTATAATTTTCTTGCAGATCTGCCTGAAGAGCTCCAGATCAAAAAAATGGTACTTGGATAGTGGATGCTCTAGGCACATGACAGGAAACAAATCAAAGTTCACTAAATTAACCATGAAAGATGGTGGGAAAGTTAGTTTTGGAGATAACAGAAAAGGAAAAATCATTGGAATGGGAACTATTGGTTCAAATCCAAAGATAGAAGATGTTTCTCTTGTTGTTGGATTAAAGTTCAATCTGCTAAGCATCAGTCAAATCTGTGATAAAAACAGAAGAGTGATATTTGAAAAAGATCATTGCAGAGTAGAAGAAGTCGAGACAGATCAGACAGTTCTAACTAGGCACAGATCAGGAAATATTTATCAAGTCAACATAGAAGAGCTTCAAGAAAGTAACCTAACATGCTTGATAACACAAGAAAATTTGAGTGTACTATGGCACAAGAAGCTTGGTCATGCTAGTATTCACACCATGGAGAAACTAGCTAAGAAAAATCTAGTAAAAGGGTTGCCAAAGATGAGTTTTCAAAAGGATTATATTTGTAAAGCTTGCCAACTTGGAAAACAGACCAGAACTTCCCACAAGCTAAAAGGCGTAATATCATCCAAGAAAGCATTGGAGCTTTTACACTTAGACTTGTTTGGACCAATAAGTCCTTCAAGTATTGGTGGAAAAGCTTATGTATTTGTTATTGTGGATGATTACACAAGGTATACTTGGACGATGTTTCTTGCACACAAAAGTGAAGCGTTTAAATCTTTTGAAAAATTGAGCAAAAAGTTACAAAATGAGAAAGGGTATATGATTTCAAGCATAAGAAGTGATCATGGAGGAGAGTTTGAAAATGCTAGTTTTGAAGAATATTGCAACAATTCTGGAATTCATCATAGTTTTTCAGCAGCCAGAACACCTCAACAGAACGGTGTAGTAGAAAGGAAAAACAGAACACTCCAGGAGATAGCCAGAACAATGATCAACGAAAATAACCTTCCAAAGTACTTCTGGGCAGAAGCAGTAAGTACTGCATGTTATATTCTGAACAGAACACTTGTCAGATCTGTTCTAAACAAGACTCCATATGAGCTCTGGAAGAACAGAAAGCCAAACATCAGTTATTTTCAACCATTCAGCTGTAAGTGTTTTATCTTTAATGATAAGAGTAATTTAGGTAAATTTGATGCTAAATCAGATGAAGGTATTTTTCTTGGTTATTCATTAAATAACAAAGCATATAGAGTTTTTAATAGAAGAACATTAGTAGTAGAAGAGTCTATAAATGTAAAATTTGATTATGCTGACATCTACACTCGAGAAAGGAGTTTTTCTGACGATGATACAGATGTAGAAGTGTTCGAAATGAACAAAAAGACTGAAGAAAAAGATAATACAGAAAAGTCTCCTAGACGGGAAGCAGATCAAGATGACAGGTCTGGTAATGTATCTGGTCAGATAGAAGAAGATCAGTCAACAGAAAAGCAATCAGATCAACAAGAAGAAAACCAGACAGAACAGTCATCGGATAGATCAGGAGATCAGCAAATCATGCAATAACCAGCAGAATTACCTAAAGACTGGAAGTTTCACAGATATCATCTAAAAGATAATTTGCTGACAGAACCATCAGAAAGAATGATGACCAGAAGAGCAATGCGAGAATACTGTGGTAATGTAGCTTTTGTTTCTCAACTAGAACCCAAAAATTATATGGATGCTCAAAATGATGTAAATTGGATTCTTGCTATGCAAGAAGAATTAAATCAGTTTGAACGAAATAAAGTTTGGTATCTTGTTCCTAAACCATCAAATCATTCAATCATTGGTACCAAATGGGTTTTTAGAAATAAGCTTGATGAACAAGGAAACGTTATAAGAAACAAGGCAAGGTTAGTTGCTCAAGGCTACAATCAAGAAGAAGGTATTGACTTCGATGAAACTTTTGCACCTGTAGCCAGATTAGAAGCCATTAGAATCTTATATGCATATGCATGTTTTAAGAATTTCAAACTTTATCAAATGGATGTTAAAAGTGCTTTTTTAAATGGATTTCTAAATGAAGAAGTTTATGTAGCTCAACCTCCTGGTTTTGAAAATTCAGAACATCCAGAGTATGTTTACAAACTCAAAAAGGCTTTATATGGTTTGAAACAAGCTCCTAGAGCTTGGTATGAAAGATTGAGTTGTTTTCTTCTTGCTCACGGTTTTAATAGAGGAAAAGTTGATAATACACTTTTTACTAAACATAGTTCATCTCATATTCTATTAGTACAAATTTATGTTGATGATATTGTTTTCGGCTCTACTAATGTTTCTATGTGCAAAGAATTTGAATTTATTATGAAGCAGGAATTTGAAATGAGTTTAATGGGACAACTCACATTCTTTCTGGGTTTGCAAATCAAACAATGCAAAAATGGAATCTTCATAAGTCAGGTAAAATATACAAAGGAGCTTATTAAGAAGTTCAAAATGACAGAAGCCAAGTCTGCCAGTACACCTATGAGTCCCTCAATCAAGCTGGAAAAGGATGAAAAAGGCAAAAGTGTTGATGAAAAGGTTTACAGAGGCATGATCGGATCATTGCTCTACTTAACTGCAAGCAAGCCTGATATTCATTTCAGTGTGTGTCTGTGTGCTAGATTCCAATCTGCTCCAAAAGAGTCACATCTGTCTGCATTAAAGAGAATTTTACGTTATCTGGTTGGAACACTAGAACTGGGATTATGGTACTTAAAAAATAGTTCTCTAGATCTCATTGGATATTCTGATGCAGACTATGCTGGATGCAGAATTGACAGAAAAAGCACCTCTGGTCCCTGTCATTTTCTTGGAAATTCTTTAATTACTTGGTCCAGCAGAAAACAAAATTCAGTGGCTCTATCTACAGCAGAAGCAGAATACATTGCAGCTGGAGGAAGTGTTGCACAAGTTCTATGGATTAGGCAACAGCTAAAGGATTATGGAATTGAGTTCAATCAAGTTCCAATCTTTTGCGATAACACCAGTGCAATCAATCTTACAAAAAATCCTATTCTGCACTCTAGAACCAAACACATAGAAATCAGACATCACTTTATTAGAGATCATGTTCAACGGGGTGACATTGTGCTAGAATTTGTTCCAACAGAACAACAGTTAGCTGATATCTTCACTAAACCTCTAAAAGAAGATCAATTTTGTCAAATTAGAAGAAAGTTGGGCATGGGCTCTACGGCAGAATAAGTTACCTGAAAATAAAATCTCTTAGTCTTTGCAAAAAGGGAAAAGGTGCGTGTTTTTGTCTTAATATTTTAATACTGATTTATAACATGTGTGCTTTAAAATTATTTAATATCTTTATGTCTTTTGATTTTAAAATATTTTATCCTTGTGCTTTAGTCTTAAAAAATTATATTATATTTATAAAAAGACAAAATAGTCCTCTTATGTTCTTTCTGTGTTTATTTGTCATAACTGTCAGAGTCAAAGTTTTTTTTAATTTGTTTCTTCCCGCTTAAAACCTTGTTTCCGTGTTATACTCAATATGTTGATGCAAGTTTTTCAGAGAAAAAGAGTGGGAACAGTTATCTCTTCTTTTGAAAAATTGTGTCTATCTTCTTGGGAAAGATAACTGGCATTAAATGGTGTGTCCTTTCATATCCTGACTCTCCATCACAGAGATTTGTTTTTATCTTTCTTAAAATCCTCTACCCAGCGTTTTTTTTTTCTTTCGGTTAAATCCTTCATCTTCCTCAAAAATCCCTGAAAATCCCTTCGCAAACCCTAAATCTCTCCATCAATCATGGCGCGATTCAAGACCAAAGCAAATCGCAAGCCTCCTAAAGCCGAAACCTCCAAAATCCCTAAATCAGTTGAAACGCCTACCAAAACCGAAACACCCGAGAAACCCAAAATCGTCGCTTCACCAGCAAAAAATTCCAAAGCCGTTGTTATTCCTCCTAAAAACCATCGATTGGGATGCAACAGTGGAGTTCGCTCCAGATTTAGCAAAATGGATGGAGGATCAAGGCTGGAAAAGGTTCATCACATTCACAAACCCGTTCTTTTATCCGAATTTGGTGAAAAATTTCTATGGGTCTATGAAGAACATCACGGCTAACGGTTTTCAAGTCGTTTTTGGGGAGAAAACCTTCGATGTCTCTCCTCAGCTCCTATCTCAGGTATTTTCTCTTCCCCTGGTTGGCACTAAAACTGATAGGAAGATTGGTACCACTGTTATTCAAAATTTTAATAGGGAAAAATTTTTGAAAGCCACCACTGGGCTTGAAAACCCTGGAACCAATCCTCCTTCCACATGTATGGCACCAAAATTTAGAGCCCTCCACAAATACATTTGTGATTTTTTGTTACCTAGGTCGGGTAGTGCTACATTTTTAGCCACTGTGGATGATTGCATTCTATGGCATTTTTTGAAAAGAAAACCCCTGAATCTGCCTGTCTTATTGTTCAAAAATATGTGTGATAACAAGTCCAAATCTAGATTGCCATATGCATTGCTGTTAAATGAATTGTTTGTATTTTGGAAAGTGGATTTGCCTGCTGAAAATGTGGAATTATTGAAGAAAGGGCACTTGATATCTAGAAAGTTTTTTGAGGATTCTGTTGTTAGGACAAAAGCTTTAGGCAAATGGAAAGCTGAGCCTCCTGTGGAACCCCCTGTTCAACCCGTTGCCAAAAGAACCCGCAGCACCCCAATAACACCACCTCCTCAAGAATCCTCCTCTCAGGCTCTTACTGAAAAACTAAAGGTCTTCCCTCTAGATATTGCCTCCTATTTAGCCAAAAACCTATCCCTAATCATCCAAGAAGCCAAGATTACTGAATCTGGTAATGAGAATATTGTTTCTCACTATGCTGATGACAAAGAAGAGACACAGGTTCTAGTGGCCAGTTCTGAAAAGGAGGAGGAGATTGCGAAATCAGAAGAAGAAGAAGTTATCAAATCTGAGGAAGAGGGAGTTAAATCTAGTGAATCATATCAGAGTGAGTCCTCTAGCTCTTCTGAGGAATCATCTGCAGAAAAAGAACCAAAATCCAGTACTGTTGCCTCTGCAAAAATAAGTAGTGATTCTGAAGACTCCAGTGGAACAGATGAGGGTGATGATTCTAGTACCAATGAGACCTCTGCCACTGAAAGTGAATCTGAGAAAGCTCCTACAACAGCACCTCTTCCTGCAGCTTCACCCAAAGCAGCAGAGACAGCAGCTCCTGAGGTACCTATTTCTGTTGTTCCTTCATCTTCTTTTGATCATGAATTAGTTGAATTGCATGAGAAATTGGCTGCTTGTCTAGCTGAAACTGCCTCAATCCAACAGAAGATAGCTGCACTTCTTCGTCGCAAGTTATCATCCACACATAGTTCTTCTGCTTAGTTCTTTTATGTGTTAAACTTATTTTTTTTGGATACTTAAGGTTTATCTTATGTTTTGTATCAGTTATGGATATACTCTTTGCTCCTCTCTTTTTGCTGATGACAAAAAGGGGGAGAATGAATATTTTTGATTATGCTATAGCTTGGGTTATTAGCTTATGTGTTTTATGGATATTGTTACTTAGTTTTTTTATTGACATTGGTTATTTTGAAAGTAAGTTGGAAGCTTAAAGGTTATCTGATACAGGTTGCTTGGCAGTTTTGTTACACTGAACTAAACTGATGATAATTTTATATGCCAAAAATGTTCTATTACTATTCTGTTTGAATTATGATACTTATATACTTTTTATGAGATTTGATTGGGATTATACTTGTATATATCCCCTTGGCATAGAGTAAGGGGGAGCATATTTATACTAACCAAGATAGACTTTTTAGTCAAAGTTTATCAAGGTTTTGTCATCATCAAAAAGGGGGAGATTGTTGGCTCAAGGCTACATCTCAATTTTGATGATAATCAAACCTTGAATAAACTTTGTATAAATTCTATTCTTAAATTTTCATTTCAGCTCATTCTCCTCTATATAATGCAAGATCCAAGTCATTTGTTCAAGACTTTCACCTAAAGTAATTGAAGATACTGAAGTTCATTGGAAGTTAAGGTATTATTTTCTGTAAGATCTTTTGAGGAGTTTTGCATACATATTCATGATTTATAAAAGCCTTTCTTGCATAAAATTTTATTCAAAAATCTTGTTCTGTTGTAAACAGAATATAAGTTTTGTTGATAACAGAAGAAGAAGTTTTTGACCGACAGAACAGAAAAGAAAATATTCCTTTGATCTATCGCAGCAGAACAAAACAGACAGATCAACAATTTCTGTTTTCGCTAAAAGACAAAAATAACGGCTAGTTTTTCAAATCAATCAGTCTGTCTTCTCTCTAACGGCCATATTTTGATCTGTAACGGCTATAATGTATTTTTGACTATAAATTGAAGTTGTTTTTGATTTCAAAGAGGTTAGAGAAGTTGGAAAACATTTATATCTCTTGAGATTCAAGCTTTCATCTTTTTCAATCTAATTTCCACATCTTGCACTTCATTATTATCATCCTCCTCAATTAGATTATAGCATTTCTGTTGTAATTCTTGTGTGAGGTATTTTCTGTAAAAGATAGTAAGAAAAGGGTTGGCTAGAACCTTAAAAATTCTAGTAAGTGTTTACATCTTTTACTTGGGAAAAAGATTGTGAGTAGAAAATATACTAGGCTTGTATATTGGCTTAATTCTTGCCCTTTAAAAGAATTATTAGTGGAGAGTCAAGCTCAAGACGGTGTCTTGGAGAGTGGATGTAGGCTGTTAGGCCGAACCACTATAAATCCCTTGTGTTGATCTATTTTCTCTCCTCTCTTCTTTATTCAGTTTCAAAAAGGATTTTAATTATTCTATTTTCTGTTCAAAGAAAATCCTTAAGGTTTAATCTGTCATTAAGAAGTGATTTTCTGCATAACTCAAATCTGATTTACAAAAGAATTTATAGTATATTCTGTTAATCATCACTTTCTGTCTTAATTAAAATCATTGTCACCTGTTCTGTTTATACCTAAATAATCTATCAGAACTCCTCTATTCTGTTGAGATAGAAATTGAGCGAAAATTGCTAGACACCCAATTCACCCCCCTCTTGAGTGTCTTTGGGACCAACAGTGTCATGAGCTTATATCGGAGCTCGATCGCGCTTTTTTCCTCTTTTCTCTAGGCAGAGATAAGCTTGTTCATCTCGACGATAACAACTCCTCCCAGCAAGGACCCATTGATATGAGCCTACATAGCTCATATTTAGCTAATGTTTTCTTATTTATATCATGTTTAGTTGTGATTAATTGTGTTAGAATTAAGTATATTTTATGTTTTATTTTGTGTTTTGTGAAGATAAAAGAAAAGGGAGAAAGTGTGGAAAAAGGAGCAGAATTGACCAAGAAAAAAATTGTTTTATCGCGGGCGCGACCTAAAGTGCTTAAGAAAAAGGAAGAAGAGAAGAAGAAAGAGGAAGAATGAGGAATGCCGGTCACTATCGCAGGCGCGATCCCATCTGCGAGCGCAACAATGCAAGGAGCAAGACGGAGGTCAACGCAGCTAAAAAAAGTCAAGCAAGAGAAATCTGCCTCCTGTCGCGAGCGCAACAGACGCCGCGAGCACGATAGAGAGATCCGTTGGGACAGTTATTTTTAAAAACCACTTGAAGATTCAACCATTTTCATCAACCTTTGCAACTCTTTGAAGAGGCATATCAAGGGACATGAACTTTGGAACATTATATATATTAAATTCAGTTGTAAATTTAGGATAATGGAATTTTAATTAAAGTATTTTTTCTGTAAGTTTTTAGAAAGAACATTTTCTATAGTTAAAGTTCTTAAGTTAGTTTTATCTTTTGAAGAAGAAGACTTCTTTTAAGAGTTTAGGAAAGGGTTGAGAGATTTATTTCTACTTTTTCTTTATTTTACTTCTTTTTTCTCTGTAATTAAATGAATTATATTTAGGAAACTTGAATGATATTAATGTTATCTCTATTTTCATCAATGTTAATAGTCTTTTAATGCATAATTTTCTATTGCTATTATTGCATGATCATCATAAGTTAAAGTGTAGTCGAGAGATATACTTTGCCTTACAACTAATAGAAATTCATTATCAAAGCATAGCTTGAGAGATCAGTATGTTAAGATAATTGCTATAAATTGGTAACTAATCTTAGAATATGTGAATGCAATTAACTAATTCATTAATGAGAGATAAGGATTAGCATTGTAATTGCACATTTTAGGCACACTAGTTCATGTCAAGAGAGTGAATTAGAACATTATTCCAATTTGGCTTGCTTATAAGATTATAATTATATTAAAAAGATGGAATCGAGTTTTATAATCATTAGTTATTCATTATCTACATTGTCTTCTTTGATCATCATTAACTAGGTTTAATTAATTTGCATGACACGAGTAGTATAGAATTAATTTAGAAATTATTGAATATTGTAAACAAGATAAAATAAAGTAGTGATAATGAGTAGTATTCAATCTACATTCTCTGTGGGATCAAAATCTTAAATACTATATATGTTAACTGTGCACTTACGGATTTAGCATGTAAAAACACTAACACCCCTGTAGATAAAAGTGTGAAAATCCAAAGTATTTTTCTAACAGATAAAAGTTGAAGATAAATTTACCTCCATTTGGTGCTTTTTGATAGCGTTTCTCATTTGCTCGGCATTCAAGGTCATAAGTGAAGCTAATTCACTTAGAAAAAGAGTAAACAATGAGAATATATTAGAATTGAAGAAGAGAATAAAAGAAATTTACCCTTTTTTTTGGACGAGGTGGCTCTAGAGGAGGATTCCACATTGTAGCTGCTCTCTGATGTTCGTTTTATTTTGAGTTAGCTCCTTCCATTGAGCTAGTGTGTTCTCTTCTTCCTTTGTGAGGTATAGTGGGTTGTCATTTTTGTTGACAAATTGTGTAACAACCCGATTTGCACCCTAATAGAATTAGTGGAATTAAGGACTTAATTGAATGGAATTATAAGTTGGTTAATAGAAGAAAAGGGTTTGAGGGACTTAAGGGAACATTTGTTGTGGATTTAAGAATAACTTTGCATGTTAGTGGACATTTGGCCCATGATTGACTAGTGGCTTGTTGTGGTTTTGCCACATAGATGAGACATGCAATAAAAGGCTTGTTAGTGGGAAGATCTGTCCCTATTGGATTATATGCAGATTTCTTCTTTCTTTCCCTCTTTCTCATGGTTTTCTTCTCTTCATCTCTTATCTCTTTAGTTGTTTGGCTTATGATTGATTTGTGCTATTTGAATTGGATTAATTGAAGAGTGATTGTAAAGATTAAGTCTTGAAGGTAAGTGTATTTGGATTGAGTTTCTTCTTCTAATTCTTTCTTTGTGTTTGGATTGGAAGAGTAATGGACTAAGAGTTTGTTCTTGATTTGGGTATTGCAAGAAGTTGAGGCTAGAAGAAGGGAAAAGGGCAAGGACAAAGTTTGATTTTAGTGGAGGTTTAGTTGCTTTTAGAGGTTGGGATCATGTGCCCTATAGTTTGTGCATGTGTATTTAAATTGTGTATATTTGATGCTGCATGTGTTATTAGTTTGTATATTGATAATCTTAGACCCTGTTTAGAGCATGGTTGTTATGTGCATATTTAGTTGTGCTATTGAGAGGCATGTGTTCATGATTGGTTGTTCATGTTCTTGCTTGGATTTTGTATATGATTATGTGTTAATTATTAATTTAGAGTCTTGAAGTGTTATTGGCATATTGTATGATAATTCTTAGAAAGTACGTTTGGGAGTGTCTTGGTTGAAGAGTGAGTATGCATGTAAAAGTTTGTGATATGTGAGTTATAGAACACATAGTTCTATTCTGTCGCGAGAACGACAAAATGTGTTTTGGCGAAGTCTGCCTGCCAAACTCTCTCGCGCATGGCCGAGCGATGCCAAGCCTTGTCGCGAGCGTGAACATCATCACGAGCGCGATAGAAGACATTTGGCATTCTGTCGCGAGGGCGACGAGGTCTGCGTGCATGACAGCTGTGAGGTTTATGTTTTGTCACGGATGCGACAGGGTCACGAGCGCGACACTGTGAAGTTTTGTAAGCTTAAGTCTTATATGCTCAATTGGTGTATGTCATTGCATTAGTATATGTTTGTACATGTTTAATGAAGTTTATATGTATGATATTTATGAATGAACTATATGCTTAGAGACTTATTTAGTTATTTTTGAAGTGATTTGACATGTTATGTGGATGGATACTTGGAGGTTGAGTTTATGTGTATATTTGATATGTTCAGCCTGATTAATCAAGGGAGTGGATAGATATGCAAGCTTATAAAGGGCTAGAGTTTTGCAGCAACTCGTGTCAACCCGCATGGGTTTAATTTAGACTTCGGTCTTCGACTTTTAAAATTCTTAGACTTCGGTCTTCTGATTACGCGTATCCACCATCGTCATGATCTCAGGCTATATTTGTATTGTATATTTGTGCAACATAAGTGAATTTTATATCAGTTATATGTTTTGTTACTTCTGAATGTTAGCAATTTTATTGCTTTTATATCTGTATAGACTTTAAGCAAGTTACCATCATGCTTATGCCATATATGAGTTAAACTTTCGAGTTATTGATGCTAGAACCTATAATTTATATGCATGCCTATTTTAGTTTGTGACTTCTTTGGAAGTCCTCTGTATCTGTACATCCCCACTAAACATTATCACTTAACACAAATGTTTTGTTTCCGTGTAGGTTTGCAGGTTCAGTTCTGAGGTGTTAGTCCCCATCTGCTGGCCACTAAGAGTCTCGATTTGAAGTGATTCTTTTTATATAGGACTCTTGTATAGAATTTTTATATATATAAGTAAGGCATGTAATTTTGATATATGACATGTAATGATTTTGTATATATATAAATTATTAGTTCAGCAATACAAGGTTATGTTTGATTTTGAGATGCCTCTGCTTTCGCTCATAGTGTGCTTATGTATGTTTTATTTTGCTTCCGCTTTAGTCTTGGCTTGAGTATTTGCGTTGGCGTGGGTAGCATCCTGATATTCCTTCTGAGGGGTGTTGTGGTGCTACAAATCGACCCCAGAAAGTTCAAAACACCAAATTCCTTATCAGTCTCAACCACAAAGAATCGATTCTTCAAATTCTTCAGGGACTTCGAATTTCCTATAAATACTCCATAACCGGTTCGGGCTTACATGTAGTTATGATCCTCTATAGCTATTCGAAACCCCACCATATGAGTAGCTTTAAATATCTAGATAGTCAGGTCAATACTATGCTCGGCCACCCATATTTGCAAAGTTGATAGAGTTCGCCAAGCGTTAGGATGTATCTGCTCGATAGTCAAGCCATACTAGTTCAAGAAGTCGAGCTCAAACTATGTCAATGGGAGATTTACTCTAGCTTCAAAATCTGTTTCATATACTACTATGGTCTTTTTACCGGAGAACTCAGCATTAGCTCGTATAGAGGCTCCAGGTGCCTGGATCTTGTAGTTGTAAGGAATGCCCAACTTCTCTCTCAGTTCGGCCATTTAATCGCTCTTTATAGCCGAGCTAATACACCCGACCCTAGGAAGCCTTTTGGGTTCCTTTCTCACTTGTGATGTTTGGGCAGTACTTGGGGATTCAGGAGGGTTATCGTCAATAAGCCCTTCATTTACCCTAACCCTTTAACTGGAGCTATTAGTAGAACTCATGGTAGAAAAACAAGGGAAAAAGATACAAACCTGAAATTTCAAGAAATCTGCAGAAAAATATAAAAATAGTAGCACTGAAGAATGCCTTAGGATGAAACCTTGAAAACGGATGAAGGTTGAAAATTCTGGAAGTAAACGAAAATTAAAAGCTTTGAAGCAGATGGCTTAGAATCAATGGAGGAATAGAAGAAGAAATGAAGAAGCTGAGAGAGCAAGAAGCACAAAATGAAGCAAGCAAAAGTAGCTGGAAGGCGAAACAGAGTAATAATGAAAGGTAGCAGACATATATAAGGAGGGCAGACCAAAGCGTTACACTCTTCTCTATAACTGCTCTAGCAACCAAATCGCGACAAACAAGGTGCCATCATGTTATTTTTACTGTGCCACGCACCTAGGGTTTTCCTTTTTAAATTTTAGTTTGCCACCCAAACACTTGACATAAATGTTATACATTAGGGGGGGAACTTATGATAACCGGACACTTGATTATGTAGTCTGGAGAATTAAGCTCATTAAAAAATTCATCCTATAAGTATCTCGGTTCCTCTAGATAGCTCGTTATCCGAGTGCTATGTAAGAGTTCTTGTTATTTAGGACATTTCTAGAGAACTTAAAAGACCCCAATTCCATCATAACTGGAATTATTTAGGGATTTACTTTATCTTATCCTACAAATCAGGAATCAACATTGGGATTATATTCCTATTCAGACTCTTTTATCTAACTTTATAACCCAGGTATGGGATTCATTTTATTCTTTTCTTAATTCTCTTAAAACACTTTTGTCACCTTCTAACTTGATCGTTGGAGTCTCGTTTGTCAAAAACCTGCTAGATTTTTATATTTTCAGGTGACTTGCTTAAGACAACAGCCCAAAATTTTTGATTGTCATCACTATGTAAAACACATTGATGGAAATTTTGAATCCTATAGTGGGAGTTAGCATATCAAAAGTGGTAAAGAAGCATTTTTTTCTTTTAGATTATTTCATGAAGTTAATGTGGAATGGATCAAAAAAGGCTCATTTGACATTTAATAAGCATTTTTTTATTTTCAATAGAATAAAGAAGGGTGATGTGCAAACCTTAGTTCTTTTAGTGTTGCAAACTTTTTGATTCAAATCCATAAGATTCCATCTTGTATTATATATCAAACAATGCCTAGGCAATTCATTGATTTCATATAAAAGTTTGTTAATTATTATTCACAATTAATACTATCCATAAATAATCAATGTAAGAGAGTGTGTGTGTGAATGGATGTTAGGAAACCTCTAAAGAGAGGAAGAACACAATTGTTGACTCTTATGGGGTTGTTATCTACCTTGAATTTATATGTAAATGAATATCAGTCTTTTGTTTTCTTTATGGAAAACTTGGTCAAATGGATAGCTATTGCCATTTTAAAGTTTTGAAGAAAAAAGAGGATCTTAAACTAGATTGGGATGAAAAACTAAAGGTGGTTCCTCACTAGACTATTCATATGGTTAGTGGTTGGCTAAAAGAAAATGATGGAAAATATTTAGCTCAATCTTTGGCTAGAAATAGGGTCGTGATAGTGATTCTAGTTCCATTTGAAAGAACATAATTTTAGGAGTGGTGATAAGCCAGGAAGAGATTGTGGGTCACAAAAAGGGGAAAGTTGTGACATGGATCATGATTTGGTAGGATGTTCGAATGGGCTTATACACCTTAATGGTTAAAAGGATACCTTGAGGCTAAATAAAGGAAAGAAAATGTCACGACCCCCAACTAAGTGTACGTGACTGGCATTATGGCTTGGGCAAGCTTAAGGCTTTCGAAACTCGTAATAAGCCTAAAGAACAAGAAAGGATCACTTATCATTTCACATGCCACCTACAAAAGCATTTTATCAACCATATAATACTATGAAGATTGTTATAGTCTCACCTATAACATTCTATGACAAAAATAGGCAAGCCATAAACTTCTACATATTTATGTTTCATACAAACATAACCTTAGAGGAATACTAACATTTTCGCATTTAAACTTTAATTATGAAACATACTTAACATACTACATAAAATAAACCCTATAAGGTGGCATTAACATCTATGGCACAAAAAATGGACAATGCATTCTTCAAACTCTGTTGTTTTCTATAAAAATATTAGGGCAGGGGTAAGCGCTAACTTAATGAATAATGAAATGCAAAACAAAATATATACAAAATGAAAGTAGTGCTAATGATTTTGAAATGATCATACCTTATAATCGCAAAATTATAAAGTTAACAAAATACTTAAGAATGCTTGAAAGATTAATAACGACTCGAAGTCATTAATATTCTTGACTTGAAGGCCACACAAACTTACATTTTTATGACTCATTAGCAAAAAGAGATGCATAACGATCCGAAGCCAAAAGAAATGTGATGACCCGAAGACCCGCTCGTGAGGGCACAAGGTATTCCCCATCAAGAAGGAGTAGTTCTACTAAGAGTTCCTTAACACAATAATATATGTTATAAAATTTCACAAATTAGATCGGTGTCATTTTAATTTGTTTAACTAATAAGTACACTCATGACTTAGTATATATCAAAGCATGCATATGTAGTTGTGATGTGCATCAAGACGAGACCATTTTATCTAGAATGCTCCAACTTTTAGAGATAGCTAGGCAAAGGTCTCTCACCCTTCAAAATCTATCGCTTCATAATGGTCAAAGAGTTCAACCTAATTCACCCAATCTCGAGTCCCAAAAGGTATAAGTCGAGTGTCTTGGGGTATGCTTATTCCATTGTTGGTAATTAATATTGAGATGCATTTATGTGCATCACAAGGTAGCCATTTGTGGAATCGCCACCCAAAGAACATTGGGAAAGTTGAGCCAACCTTATGAAGCCAAACTAAGAGAAGGTGAAGATATTTGGTATTGGGATTCCTTTGTTAGATGAACCTGATGATGAAATAATCCTCTAAAAGAGTGAGAAGCTCAAAGAATCTAAGTGATTATTTGGTTTAAGAGATCAAAAAAGGAATTTGCTTTAAAATTAGAGAAAAGCAGTTTGAAAGAGAAAGTTTTCAAAACCTTTGCTGAAGGCATTTCATGGCCATGCATTTCTATTTCATGGTTGTGAATAAAATTTCACACCCAGGAATAGGTTTTCAAGCCTAAAAATGTGTTAGCACGTAGTTTTCCATTCGACGGACAAGTCACAATCGTGACATTGTTGTCTTCCAAATTTGAAAATCCATAAATAGGCCAAAGTTGGTATTTTTAGAAAAGAATGATTTTTCCTCTCTAAATAGCCATTAATTTGTTGCGATTTTACTCGCTAAAAACCTTCAAAAAAATAACTAAAAACCCTATTTTGATCTCTCAAATCTATTCGAGAACTCAGTTTTTCATTCGATGGACAAGTCACGGCCATGACATTATCGTCTTCCTAATTTGAAAAATTATAAATACAAGTTGGTGTTTTTAGAGAAGGACGATTTTGTCCCTCTAAATAGCCATTTTTGTTGCATTTTTACTCTCTAAAGCCCTTTAAAAAATAAATAAAAAACCCTATTTTGATCTCTCAATTCCATTTAAAAACTTGGATTCTTTATTGCTTCGTAATTCTTTGAAGATAGAAAATTGAAGGTAAATTATATAAGGACCCATTTCCTCTTAATCTAGTGTTTTGATGGTTGGTTCACCCATTCACTTGTTAAATGTGGTGAATCAACCCATTGTGTTTTTATTGTTTTAGTAATGTAATTAGATCTAGGTTGCGAAACCCATTTAGTGGCATGCTAGAAATGCATATTTAAATGTTTGTATGTGTAGATTTTTCTTTTTTTATGTTAAAAATGAGGTTTTGACTTTAAATGTAAATGGGTACGATTTTAGTAAAACTAATAAAATAGATTTAATTTATTTATATGCAATTTATGTGTTTTTAGAGCATAAAAATATGGATTTAAAACCCATTTGGTCATGATCAAACCAAGTAAAACTTGAAAAAGAGCTACTATCTAATAGCGATTCACAGACATGCATTTCCATTTCACACCGTGATTTCATTTTCTTTAGTTCTGTCATGGAAGCCAAGCAGTACACACCCATGCATTCCTATTCCTAGGTGTGAATTGCATTTTTCAGTTTTTTCTCCTTTATTTTATGATTTTTTTTAATGCAAATTAAACTTTCATTAATATAATAAAAAATACATCTGTAAAGTACAGATAAACTTATAAAAGTTAAAAGTACATAAGATATATGAAATAAATGAAGTTACTGGATTATATCTCTGAACTTTTTCGACAAGAACAGTAGATAATGGTAACATGCGGTGCGCAATCTGGCTATCAGCGGAAAACTCCATCCATCTGTTGTTCAAAGGAAAACTTCCATAAAAGAAGACTATCAAACTTCCATAACGGAAGACAATCCAACTTCCATGAAGGAAGACCACAACCTCCAAATTTGGAGAACGAACTTTCATAATAAAAATTTAAATTGCACTCAATTTTAATTAAAAAACTAGATCTAAATAAAAATTTCAGATTTGATAAAAAACAAACTCGAAATAAAAACACATAAAATTTAGATCTGAGGTTATAAAAACAAAAAAATACAAAAAAAAAATTAAAAAAAAATAAAAACTAAATCAGATCTATACAGGTATGTATTTATTGAAACCAAAAACACATAAACAAAAAACAAAAAGTTTCAGATCTAACACAATAATCCAAAAACGAAAGAAAAACAAAAAAAAAAACCCAAATCTGAATTTATTAAAACAAATAACACACTCAAAAACACAAAAAAAATAACGAATAAAATTAAAAATTCAGATCTGTACTGATCTGAAAATTATTATAGAAATAGAAGAAAAAAGATGAGGGTTGCCGCCAGAAAATGAAGTGACGGTAGCCCCAAAATTAGGTTAACAATTTGGCGGCTATGAAACCCAGAGAGCGAAAGAGAAAGAGAAAGAGAGAGTTTTTCCTTTATTTTATGATTTAAGTTATATTTATTGCATTTATTTAATTTTGCATATAGTTATATATGCTTTCCACATTTTACTTAGGGATAAGAGGTTTTTTTGCCCTCAAACTATTGAAAATAGGGTGAAAATGCCTTCAACTTTTTTTTTTGTTGGTTTTTACCCCTAGGTCACTTAAATGGATGGAAAATGCCCTCATTTTGGATGGAAAGTCCAGCTGGCTAACAGAGTTAACAGAAGCCAATCACACTTCAACACATGTCAACTTGATTTTGGGGTAAAAACTGACTAAAACAAAGTTTGAGGACATTTTCACACCTTTTCCAATAGTGCGAGGGCAAAAAATCCCTTATAGAGTCCAAATCTGCAATCTGACTAGAAAAAAGAGTTGATACGTGTCGACGCGTGATTAAATGCCATTAATTCTGTTTGCCAGCTGGATTTTTTGTCCATCATAAGGGTATTTTTCAACCATAAAAATGTACAAGGGTAAAAACAGACCAAAAAAAAAGTTTAAGGGTATTTTCACTCCATTTCCAATATTCAACGATAAAAAAACTCTTTATCCCTTTTATTTAATTTGTTTATCGCTTTGATCACTATCGGATTATAATAGATTTATTTTGTGTATTTATTTATTTATTTATTATTTTAGTTTAATAAAATGAATTTGAATCCGATTAACTGGAAATTTCAAATAAAAAATATTTATAATAATTAATTGAATTTTTATTGACAAAGATGGACTAATGTCTTATTTTTCATCCAAAATCCACATTAAAGAAAATAACATTTTTATTAATGAAAAATAACTTATATCAATTAATAAATTGAGAGTTTCTCAATAAAATAGGACCAATGTCCTAGTTTCATTCAATAAAACTCATAAGAAAGGATTTTACGCTAATTGCGTGAGAGGACCAATGTCCTCACCAAATTAAATTCAATAAATGATGTCGGTTTTATGTATGTCTATGGCATGCTAAAGTAGATTTAAATACAAGTTAAGATTTTATGTGATATAAAATGCTTTATTACTTTCTAAACGAAAGAGTGCACCTTATGTTTATGTGCCATGATATACGCGTGAGAAGAGAGATAAAACCATTAATTTAAAGGTCCAAACAAATGCACTGTTAACTAAGGGAATAAGTAAGAGTAAGGTCTATAACCCCTTTTTCGGTTTGACCTCATAAGGTTGGACTAACTTTTTTAATTTTTAATTGGGTGGTGACTCCACAAGTACCTACCTTGTGATGCCCAAAGACGCATCTCAAGGTCGATTGTAAACAATGGGATAAGAGTACCTCGAAACATTGTTGCTTACCTTTTGAATACTCGAGAATCGGCAAATTGGGTCGGCTTTGAAGGGTAAGAGACCTTTTGTAACACCTGATACCCAATCCGGTGAACAGGTTGGATATCGAGTGCTATAAACTATTTTAGGATCCACACACACACACACATATATATATATGACAACAAAATTTTTATTTATTATACATTTATATGTTTTTACTTTTCTTAACTTCTCCAAACAGTTACAATCCATTTTCTAAAAATTTTGACAAAGTTTTCTCTAAAAATGTTTAAACCTTTTGTAAAAAAAAATAGATATAAATACTTATAGATCTTTTCTATCTGTAGACACCGGGTCCCGAGATAGCCTAGATCAGGGTTATCCAGTGATGAAATTAATGTATATTCAGTAGCAAGAAGGTGAGAAGTGATATTTCCTTGTCAAGCTCCTTTTGAAAAAAAAATGCTGATGCGATAAGGCCGCCCCTCGCGCCTGCCCCTTGCAGGGGCGGGATTGAGAGTGAGGGTGCCCCTCACGCTTGCTCCCGTGTCCCTCGCTCACGAGCACTAAGAGGGCGCCCCTCATGCATGCGCAGCGCGAGGCTGCCACTCCCGCGTGAACGGCGCGAGGCCGCCCCTCATGATGAGCGGGCATCATGAAGAGGCCGCCCGTAAACACCAGGTTCTAAGGCAATTTTGGTTAAAGTTATCTAATGAGGATAATATTTATTCAAAAATAAACAAAAAAAAGTGAAAGCACTATGGCTCTCTATAGACTGATGGTTTTAGTTGGGTCTAAGTAAATTTTATTAAAAAATAAAAAATTAAGATTAGATTAAATTAATTAACTGCTTTTGTAGGAAAATTAAACTTAACGAAAAAATAAATTAAAAAAAAAAAAGATAAAAAGAGGGATTAATTAATTAATAAAAATATGTGCGGAGAAATTAGGGTTTTTTTTTAATGTGGTGTGAATTTGGAAAAAAAATTGGAGAAATGGTGCAACCGTAAAAGAAATTAGCAATTTGGTGTGTCAGAAAACGGCAACCTAGGTTGCCATTTTCTGACGTGGTAGGTCCCACTCTCGTGGAACTCCGGGTCGCCAGAAAACGGCAACCGAGGTTGCCATTTTCTGGATTTTTTTCTATTTCAGGCGAAAAACGATGCCATTTTTCACCTGGTACTGGTCACGGGGCAGTGGGGCAAACGCGTCAAAAAATGGCAACATTGGTTGCCTTTTTCTGATCGGATTTTTTTTATGTGAAGAAAAAGGTTGCAGCGCACAGTTGTTACTGTGCGCTGCAGCGTAGCAGACCCGTGAAGCACAGGTCTACAATGTAAAATTTTTTAATTTTTTTCCCTTTATAAAGGCATCCTTCCGGGCCTGAGTAACTTCTTTTATTTCCTTTCGTTTTGTTTCCAGTAGCTTATATTTCTAGTATATCAACTCTCTCTTTTGCATTTCACTTCGCGATTGTATTTTTTTACATATTAATTTCTATTTTACTTAGTGTATAAAGTAGGTAATATGTTGTTGTTTTATTAACGGAAAAATAGGTATTGTTATGTAAATAAAGCATAAATTAATTATGTTAATAAGATTTGAGTGTGTAGCTAACATTTTGCTGTCATATTTAAATTGCAGGTGTTAGTAAAGTTGTACTGAAGTTACGATCAATATTTGAGGAGGTAAGTTATTATTTTTTTTTGTTATTTATGATATATAAATTTTGTTTGAATAGGTTATGATAGTTACCGAGGACATATTTTTGTATAGTTAATTTAGATAAATTATAATCGTGAATATTTGTAAAGTTAATTTAGATAAATTATAATCGTTAATTTAGATATTTTTGTAGTAGTTGTATATATTTAAATTTATAGTTTAATTTTATGATGTCTATGAATATATGGAAAAATATAAGTATGTGAGTGTACTATTTATAGATTTAATTAGCAAATTTAAATTAATTTTTAGAAGTGAATTAATTAAAATATTAATTTAGTAAATTAAAAAAGTAATCAGTTTGGAAAGTTAAAATATTTATGAAGAAGTAAATTAGTATGCAATATATATGATATTATTTTGTAAACCTAAAAGGGAAAATTTATTTTTAAGGAGTTAAGAATTGAAATGAAATTTTAATTTTGCGAAATAGTGAATAAATTTGTAAAAAAATATTTGCATGAGATGCAATCGTTAGATGATTTAGATTTTTTAAAATTAGTTGCATGAAACATTTTAATTTACGAAAGATTTGAAAATATGTGGGAAGTATGTAAACTTCGATGATATTAAAAATATGGATTAATTAAAAAATATCATTCCATTAATTGTAGGAGTAAGAAAATGTTGATTCCAACTATATTTATAATACATACCGGAAGACAATCAATATGGGGTATAGCCGGTTATCAGTATGATACTTCAAGCTCATCAGGACGTTCGAGGAGACTGAAGCTTAGAAACAAACCGACATTTGCGGAACTTGTTCATAAGATATCAGTAAAATTGGATCTAGCTGTGGATGTGAGGGTTAGTAAAGTAATATATAAGTGTCCTATAAACAGTCAGGGCTCGTATTCTTGGGCACTTATGGATGTAGCTGATGACGATGACATTGAGCAAATATATGAAAATTTTGTGACATTTCCTGGATATACGGTTGCGGAACTAATTATTAAAACCGAACAAATCGTAATTGGCGATGAACATAATGTGCTGAATAATGTTGATCAGTTGAATACTAATAATGCTGGAGATCTAATACCAATAGAGAATGAGAGAAATGTATTTCTTGATAATTTGAATATTGCGAGCGGCAGGCAGACCGATTTTGGCATGCAATGTGAGGATTCAGCACAGTGTGAAGGGGTTGATGATTTCGAGATGATAGAAGCAAGTCCAGTAAGAGAGTTTAGAGGGCAAAGCGAATTTAATTTGGCCTCAAGTTCAAGGGTTGAATGTAGAGACGTTGCATGTCGTGACATGGAGCGTACCGATAACGGGTACATTTCTCCAAGTTTAGATCCAGAGGAGGACGATGAGGTGATTGACTTGAATGACGCTGTTGAGGAAACCGGTATTAGAAGAGATGACCAAGTTGTTACAAGTTGCTCAACCCATGTGATTGTAGGCCTTCAGAATATGAACATTAATGATGTCAGATATGATGTGGATGGATAGAATGAGATTTCACGATTTCAATTTCCATCAGTGCACCATACAAATGTCAATTTCACAGAAGCTGAGATTAACATGTCTAATGTTTACCAACGACGAGATGGTATGGTGTATCTAAATTATGCAAAAGCTTGGTATTCACATCGAAGGATGAAGTGAAGGCATCTGTTAAGAAATGGTCGATTTTGAATAATGTTTCTTATAAAGTTGTTGAATCGAAGCCATCATATTGGGTTGTTCGTTCCTCGCGAGCAGATGAAACAGGTTGTTAGTAGTGACTACGAGCCGTGAAGAAAAGGACATGTCCATACTGAATTATCAGTGTGTGCAAGGCATCACACAACTGTACAACATCACTTATATATCAACAGCATAGACAATTAGATACGCAGATCATTTATGATTGCAACTTGGAGATGGTTAGTGCAGCCCCTGATCTTAAAGTTAGTGTTATAATGGCCGACATCAGGAATCATTTCAACTACAACGTATCTTACAGCAAGGCTTGGTATGCAAAGACTAAGGCGCTGGAAGAGATTTTTGGCAACTATGAGGATTCGTATGGGAAATTGCCATTTTATCTTAAAGCAATGGAGAGATACAATCCGGGTTTTTGCTATGAATTTCTTGATTATAGGCAATTCAGAAGACTATTTTGGACATGTAAGCCATGTATAGATAGGATATCATACAACAAGCCGGTAGTGCTAATAGATGGCACGTTCATGACAGGCAAGTTCCACTAGATGCTTTTGATTGCAAGTGCGATTGATGGTAATAATTATTTGTACCCGATAGCATTTGCTGTGGTTGAAGGCGAAAATAAATCTAGCTGGGCCTGGTTCATGACATGCATCAGGCGGTATGTGACTAAGCAGTCAAGTATAACAGTTATTTCTGACCGGCATGCAGGTATTTTGGCATTATTTCGCGATGAAAATAGTGGATGGAAGGAGCCATTAGCGTTCCATCGTTATTGTCTGCGCCATTTTGTATCTAACTACAAAACCGCACACAAAAATTCCAAAATCAAGGACATGTTGTATAACGCCGGTATATCGCTAATCATTTTTCCACAAAATTTTCAAATATCGGTTAATGTGTTAAATTTGGAAACTTTATTAATATAAATAATATCTTTTATTTGCAGCAAACAATTTCCAACCCAGAAAGTTCTTTAAATGAATGGAAGCAATAAAGGATCTCGATGTTGACTCGTACAATTGGGCCATGCAAAATGATTTGGAAAAATGGACATTGTCGCATGATAATGGGCACAGATATGACAACGTTACCACTAATATTGCCGAAAGTGTAAATAGTGCATTAAAGGGTGTGAGGATGATACCCATTTGTAGTGTGGTTGAGCACGTATTTGCACATTTGGTTAAATTTTTTGATGACAGAAGGTGCATGTATCGTGCATAGATGGCTGCGGGTAACAATTACACTCAAAAATGTATTGACAAGATGGGTAGGCACGCCCAAAAGGCTACTAGTCATAGAGTTAAAAGTTTTTATTGAGACATTGGGCTTTTTATTATATGGACCAAAAATCAGAAGAGCAAGCGAAAAGGGAATAACACACAAGCTGTTAATTTGGATTGCCGCCATTATGAATGTGAAAAGTTTCAAGGGACAAAAATTCCATGTTCACATGCTATTGCAGCTTACATGCATGTACGTGTTGACATGTGGACATATGTTTCCAAATGTTACAAACTGTCGGAGGCATTGAGTTATTATCAGTCTTTCTTCCAACCACTGGCACACTGCGATTATTGGGAGCCATATGTTGGTCCGACTTTAATTCCAAATCCTGACCTAATAAGGAAAAAGGGCCGACCGTGAACCGCTAGATATCGAAATGAAATGGATAGAAGAGACCGCAGTAGGCCTAATCGATGTTCGTTATGTCGAAATGAAGGCCACAACAGAAAGACATGCCCAAACTGGGCTGGTCCGTCAAAATATACATCAAGCTATCCTTGAGTCATTTAGCATCACATTAGTGTAACTTAGTAATGTATGATATCATGTTGACATGTATAATTGTGACATGCTATTAAATTTAGTATTATAGGAATATTCATTCACACATTGATAGGTGCTTAATTGCTTTATTGTTTAGTGTATATTTTCTTTATTTTAGGTTGCCTAACACACGTGTATAATAATATCAACATATTATTTTATTTAGCAATATTAGAATTCGTAGGCATTTTCGAAATAAATATACATATTCAAGGATGCTATCTACGGTAAAAGATGTGATCCCGTACCACATCTAGCTGGCCTCCTACGTCGACCTGGATACCTACATTGGCTTGATCGTCTTGAGGAGCGCTTGGTCCTTCACCCCCTACCTCGTCCACGTCCCTAGATAGACCTGTAGGCAGTTGGTCGGACTGTGCCCCACTCGATCTTGAATCACCGCTAAGTATGTCCTGGTCCTTCATTTCCCTGTAAATTGGGTTCTTCACGGCTACCAAAGATACTTCAGAAAATATCAGATTGATGCTCGGCAAGTGATGATTGAGGATCATCCGTGAATACTGGAACACGGTAATCAGTAGGTGTCTGAAAGACATCTGAAGACATGGGTAACCGTGTATATTGATAAATTGAACCACCAACATCGGCATTATCATAACTCATTGAACCAACTTCGTAGGATGTAACATTTATGCTTAACATTGGCATCGTGCATTGTTCGAGCGTAGATTGCATGTCATGAAATGGCCACGACATGGGTGGTGGAATCTGCGCAACAATAGGGTCATAATATCTATCAGGAACAACCGCACGCCTATCAGTCATCCCTCATCGACGTTGTTGTGTCCGAAAGTCTTGAAACTTCATTTCCATCTGGGGTATATTAATTGGATTTGGACCCAGCTACCTGGGATAATCAGTAAATAATCTATCTTCATGACCAATTGCACAAAGTACGCTTCCCAATATCCCTCGATTCATTGAGGCATCACCTTCATCATGTATTAATCTTTTTACACCATCCGCCTGAAATAATTGAATTTTTAATTAAAAAAAAAACATATGTCGTACAATTATATGGACAAATTCTTTCTCATAATGTAGACGTAACATGAATGAAATACTTACAGCTACTGAACGGGACGCTCCGCTAAGGGTGATCCAACATCTCATTCCTTGTACATACCACTGCATGTACTCAGATCGATTGGTTAAATGTTGTCTTGGCTCTTGGCCAGTCACAACCCGGTTGTGACGATTATTCCACTCATTAATGAATGTAGAAAATTCTGTAGCCCAATTCAACTGATTTTATCCATGCAAGTCTATCGAATGTAAGTTATCTTGTACCATTTGTGGAGATGGAATTGGTTGATTAAAACCAAACTGTCTCATTACTCTATCTGGGTGGTACCACTCAATTATATGGAAGTATATGAGTGGGACAATAGATCTCCAGCAGCAATGACCACTTCTGCAATACTCTGGGAGCAACTATATTATATTGATATATGGCTACCATTCAAACTGCATTACATATCAAAAAGAAACAATTAATTCATAAATTAATACTTAGCTTTAGCTTTAAACTACAAGTACTATGCATGCTATTTCAATATGAACCTGTTCTGTAGACTGCGTATCTAAAATTTCTCGATACGTATTTGTATCCATCTTATGAATGTAGATGTTACACATGTCCAGTTATTGTGCCTACCTAATATGAAATAAAGTTCATAAACCGGTTAATTACACTAAATGATAATTTGAAGTAAATTAATTTATTTTTAAATATGCTACCGATACCTGAATCCATAAGGCATGCTTTGATTTATCATGTATGGATGTATATGATCCGGCCGAAATTGGGGAAGCCTTTCCCACACCCACATTTATAGCAGTTGAAGGTATCTAGAAATTCCTTTTACATCGGGACATGTGGCCCTGCATAGATCTCTATACAGCCACGCTAAACAGGCTAACCCCCAACTGTATTGTCCAATATTTTCCAAATCTGCTAACAGAGGGAGGAACATTAAGTGCACCAATGATGAATTTTGTGATGCAAATAACATTCCACCTAAACATCTCAACATCCATGCACGTGCATGATGTCGTATGACTTCGAGTGTTGCATGTTCAGGCAATTCACTAAAGTTAGCATCCAACCAAGTCAATTTTACTTTTCCATGCATATCATTCTCAGTAGGAACTGCTCCGTGTAGATCATGACAATTTGCTGGCCAATTTATATCTGTTCTTCCAATCACAGGCTCACCATATATCAATCGCTAAACTTGTCAAAATTCCTACATCTTGAAGGGTAATTATCGTCTCACAGCATGTCATATGAAATGTGTGCGTTTCAGGTCTCCACCGCTCAACAAGCGATGTGATTAAATGCCAATCTAAATACGTCACACCTATATTAACTACTCCTACCAAACCAGCTGCCCTTATATAAGGTAAAATTCTTTGGTCAATAGATGTATAGTGCTCATCTACACTACACCTTCTTGTCCTCAACAAATCCCTCTCAACATTCAGTATAAATAAAACAAGCTATACCATAAGCTAAACAGAAATAAATAAATCAAAACTTATTCTTTATTATAAATTTATAACTAAAAAATTACTGAATTATTTCATATTGCCTCAGATCGGTGTCTCCCTTAAAGTGTAAGCAATTCCCTATTAATAGGATCCGGATTAATTCTTGTAGCTCCCACATATCAATCCATATCAGAACCTGTATCAATTTTTACATCATATATGTTAAATGATTTTAAATGAGATATTAAGTTTTATTCATTTGATTATCTGATGTTTATTCACACTAATTTTAATTTTTGTTAAAGTTATTTTAAATTATTCTATATTTACACAGCTTCAATATTTTATTATACAATTTTGAAATATAGATTATACTTCAATTTGTAAATTATTACGCAATAAAAATAAAAAAGATAACATCATTGTTTAAAATAATGAACATTGCTAATTTATATAGAACACGATACTTAAAACAGCAAGAAAATTACAAATTTAACAACAGATACATTTTTATTATTTCATTTTACGTTCTAATGAACATAATGTTTAGGCCATCTATTATAATTATACCACAAACAATAAGTTATTTGGGGCACGAGCATTGTATCCCTAACTTTTAAAAAAAATTCTTCACTAATTCCGTACACATCTTTTAAAAATATAAGAACTACTTCCTCATATTTTGTCACATGAGCCATATTCCAAATTTCCATTATTGGTACCAAAACATTTACTGGCATTGTCATCTAAATTGCCTCAACCTTTTTCGCCTCCGTCATAGGATATCCATGCATAATAATATCCTGTAATTTTTTATTTATTTGGATGATATGCTCCCACATTGTTATTCCATGTTCGATTCAGTTGTTGTACAATTTATTCCATTTTCTCTTCACTATTGCCTTTGCCAAATCACTCATCATTGCTCTAGGGCTAAATACGTGCGGACCATCTATAATATGAAATTCATATCAATAAATGCTATGTAAAAGTTATATTTTACGTTTTTATATTTTACATTTTCAAATAAATTTTACGCGATACAGTGTCAAAAAAAGTATAAATCGATTAAACAAACTTACATTACAAATTTATTAAACATTTCATAAATAAATTTTATTTAGTAACATAAAAAAAATAACAACAACTTACCTTGAAAATGTTGATCGAAATACTATTTTTCAATAAAAATCTCCTGCAATGTAAAAATTAAAATCAAGTTAGTCATATTCACTCTATTAACATAATAATATATTTGATTTTAACTATAATAACATAATAATATATTTACTTTAACCTTAAACAAAATTATTAGATGATAACTATTTTATGAAAGAATTAAAATGACAATATGTAAATGAGATATACAAATGTTAAAATCAATTGAAGAATGAAATGAAAAAAAGGGAGAAATGAAACTAACTTAACTTTGCGTTTGAGAATTGGTAGCAAATAAATCGGAAGAGAGTGCATTTGGCCTTTTAGAGCCAAAATATATATATATATATATATATATATATATATATATATATATATATATATATATATATATATATATATATATATATATATATATATTTTCTAACACAGACCCGTGCCTTGCAGAAGGCACGGGTCTAGTAAGGCTGCAGCGCACAGTAATTCCCATGTGCTGCAGCCTTTGATTCCTTTATAAAAAAAATTAATTTGTCAGAAAATGGCAACCTTGGTTGCCGTTTTCTGACACAGCAGCCCCACTCAACATTCTCATCTGATGGCGCCAAAACGATACCGTTTTGGCTATGTGAGAAAACGGCAAGTTTGGTTGCCATTTTCTGACGCACGGGCCCCACTAAGTTGTGTCCCGCACCAGGCTCAAAACGGCACCGTTTTGTGCCTGGGACAGCAAAAAAAAATTTTTAAAAAAATCCAGAAAACGGCAACCTTGGTTGCCGTTTTCTGGCAACCCATACCCTATTCCCCGTGGGTCCCATAATGTCAGAAAACGGTAACCTAGGTTGCCGTTTTCTGACACCCCAATTTTTTAAATTCTTTTTCTATAGCACCAATTCTCCAAATAATTTCAAAATTCACCCCAAACTAAAAAAAGCCCTGAGAAATTAGATAAACTAAAAATAAATCAAAAAAAATTAAAAGATAAAAAAAAGGCAGAAATCAAGGAAATAAACCTACCTAAAATAGGGTATAAAAATAAAATAACCTAGACCTAGTGGAAGAGGGTGGCAAAGGAAAAAAGGCAAAAGAAAAAAAGAGAGCAACCAAAAAAGGACAAAAAGAAAAGAGCAAAGAAGAAGAAAAGAGAGGAAGGAATCCAAGAGAGAGGCCAAGGAAGAGAGGCAGGAAACCAAGAGCAATCCAAAGGGAGGATTAAGTGTTAAATTCTCTAATCTTGAACACCTAAATCTGAAGGTAACACAAATCTGATCATTGGACAGTAAACCATGCGTTTGAATATGTGAATATGCATTTTTTTCTTTCACCCATTTGTGTTTTTCAATTTCATAGATCTCTCATTTTTTAGCTTGTTCATTAATCATTCTTGTATTTTTTACATTTATTTTACTCATCAATACACAAAAAACCATTTAAATCATGCAAGATTGATCACTTATACATAGTTGTAAAATACTGTTCATCTTCTTCCCCACTCCCATGTTTTGGATTCTTCATTTTTTTTAATTTCATGATTTTATGTTTTATGCTTTAATTTTAGTTCTTTCGTGTTTTCTAGTCAGTTTTAGGTGATTTTATGCATGAATAAACCTTTTCCTTAGTGATTTTGGTTTAAATTCCACTTTTGGGTGATTTTCTTGGTTTATTGGAAACGACGCCATTTCCAGGCGACACAGACGGGCAGACAGTTACCGGCGGCCGTCAGTCACCTCCGGCCTTGCCCGTCGCTTGCCGCCTCCTCCTGCCGGTGGGTGTCCCATTACTCATGGTCCCCTCACCTCCAGGAGCGTAGTCAGGAATTAAATTCAGTGGGGTCAAAAATTATCACCGATAAAAAAAATTATTCACATAAAAAAATAAAAAAATAACTTATTAATATGATAATAATATATATAGCAATACTCATAATATTACAGCGGTATTCTTCGAGTTTTCATACTTTAAAAGTATTGAATAATTATTTTATTGTCAATATTTTCAAATACATCATTTTTAATATAAGTAACTAAACAATCATTCAATAACTGATTTTCAATTTTGTATACGACTTTTCACTATATTTATAGCAGAAAATATCATTTTAACAGTTATAATTGCGACTGCTAATATCAGAGTTAATTTAACAAACAAATAAATTAAAGGACGTACAAATTTTTTTTGTCTTAATTTACAATTGATCAAGATTGTTGATTCCTTCTAACATCAAAAACAATTATGTTCTTTTATATATATATATATTATTTAATTATCCACTTTACTACCCAATTGTACCATTTATTTCAATTATTATTGTTGTAAAATACAAGTAATAAATATAAAATTTTAAATATTTTAGTGGATTAATTTTTAATGAAAATATTTAAATATATTAATGGGGTCAATTTTTAATAGGATTAATTGTTAATGGGGTCATCTAGTGGTGTTAATTTTGAAAAAAACAAAATTCTCAAAAGTGTTTTTAAAAATTTCTAAGTTGAGTGGGGTCAATTGAACCCACTTATTACATGCTCCCTACGCCCCTGCTCACCTCCACTCGTCGTCTCCTTTTTTTCTTGTCAACCCTGTCCGTCACGTCCCCTGCATGTTGTATGGCCTGCATGATTTGCATGTAAACATTTATTCTGGCCACTTTGTTTTTACTTTTAGTTTTTTTTTTTGTTTTACTATTTACATACTTTCCTATTTATTTGTCTACCTATTTAATTGTTAATTCTTGTATTTATTCACTTATTTGTTTTATTTGGCTTGTTTTTATTATTATTATTATTATTATTATTATTATTATTATTATTATTATTATTATTATTATAACTTAGTTATTTTTGCATTGGGTTTCACGTGTCTTTTGCATTGGGTTTCACTTCACTTGTTTCACACTGTCAAACTCTCCTGCATATATTTGCATTTGTCTTTATTTCATTCTATTCTTGATAAATCCAAAAATGTCTTTATCTGTAGGAGAGAGGGCGATCCGATCGGATGAGAAAATCCTGCAATAAGAGGAGCCCGGTCGGACCAGGCGTGAGCACTCCGAAGCTTAAGTTAGTAGCTTAGAGAGAAAATGTGCTTTAGAGAGATAATGGTGTGAGTTCAATACCTAGTGCCATCGTTGGCTGGACTATTTATAAGAGATAGTCGAGGGGCACTTGAGTGCCTGGGGAGTGATTACTGGTTGTCAGAGTAGGTATCCGGCGACATGACAGGGAGCAGGTGGTAGGCATGGGCGCTGCCTTGAGTCAGGCGGCTGATGGGACTGGCGGTCACATCAGCCGATCGGGCATGTGCGCTGCCTAGGGGCTCGTGTCTGATACCTTTAGCTGATGGGCTTTGGGCCTTGCCAGTTTCAATGGGCCGACAGGATGGGCCTTAGAGCAAATGATATTTGCTGAGTTATCACTTGTCCCCCCTCAACAGGTCCGATCGGGCATAGATTTGCCTTTGTTGGTCCATTTGGATAGAATCAGTTATGGAGATTCCCGATCCGAAGACGCGTACTGGCGTGCTTTTTGAATTTGGGAGGCGCTTTTTCTGAAGCGACGCGCCTGCTGAGACAGCTGTTCTCCTTTAATGCTGTGAGCGTACCGAGGGTGACGCTTCGTTCTTCGCAGAGGCATAATGTCTTTTGACACGTGGCGCTTGCTGAATGGCGCGTTGTTTGGCGTTTTTGAGAAGCTTTCGTCTATAAATAGAGGACTCTGTGAATCATTCCTTCTTTACTTTCGAAATCTCTAGCGAAGCTCTGCCAAAATCTTCCTTTGATTCCCAGATTTCTGCAACTACTCTTAACTTCTTCTTCGAATCCCCTCGAGTCTTTTTCATCAAGTAAGTAACTTTTTGCTTTTTTGCTTTCTTTGCGATTTCCTTTTTCTTCTCACACCCATTTCATTTAGAAAAGAGAGTTGCGCCTTTCCTTCATTCTTTTTTGTTGAAGATGGCCTCCAGTAGTACTGAAGCATTAGACACAAGTTTTTTGGAGTGGTATGAGAACAAACCAGCCGCTGAGCCGCATTCTCGCCTAACCACTGCGGAAGTGGCCGAAATCCCCTCCAAATACGGCCTTCCTGATGAGATATCAGTGTTGGCCTGCCCTGAGTCAATGGCGGTGACTGAAGGGCCCTTCGGCCAGGATGGCGGAGAATGGCTCGTTTGCCACCTCTGGAGCCTAGATGCAGGCCTGAGGTTCCCGTTGGGCGCTTTTGAGATGGCGATACTGAGGGGGTATGGTCTCGCCCCTAACCAACTACATCCAAACGGCTGGAGATCGGTGGCGTGCTTCAAAATCCTTTGTCAAATAGAAGTGGTGGCACCGACCCTGGAACTTTTTACTCACTTCTTCTACATCTCGGGCCGGAGCGACGGAACTGAATACTTCTTTACAAGCCGCCCGAAGAGGAAATTGATGTTCGTCCCCACCTCCATGAAAGGGTACCGGGAACGATATTTCTTGGTGGGCAGGAAAGGTGGGTTTGGAGTACGCCTCACCCGATCGGCTAGGGTCGAAACTCTGAAGGACCTTGCCGCCGATCAGGAGTTCTACGAGAATGATATACAAAAGTTAATGGCCGCCGTCAGCAGGAATGGAGGGCCTTACGAGTCCAAATTCCTTTTGCGAACACTGTTCGGCTCTCCCGGTTTTCAAGACGCTGAGGACGTAGAACGTGAGCGTTAGGATCAGAAAAAACCCAATCATCGTGCATCAAATCATTCATTGCACTTTATTAATTTTTCATGAAGAGAATTTGTGTACGAAAAAACTTATCTAGCTTATTTTTTGTTGTGCAGCTGAGATGGCTGGTGGGAATGAGGCCTCCAAACAACTTGGCGATCGGATCCGCCAAAAGCGCGAAGCAGAGAAGAAGGCCCAGGAGCAAAGAAAGAGGAGGAAATTGGTCCTCACCTCCGAGCTTCGAGCTTCCAAGGGGCCGACCGGTACCTCTACAGCGACTCCGGCCATCATGGCCGTTCCGGTTTCATCGGCACCTCCTGCTGCCACTACTGCGCCTACCCTCACCGCTGCTGGGTCACAGAATGTGCCTCGAGCTGAGACCTCTCCTTCGTTGGTGCGCCGCCGGCACCACACTCTTCGGGATGAGTCAGACGAAGACGATCAGCCAATCGGTGCTACTATCCGAGAGGCGGAAGAGGCTGCTAAGAGGAGGGCAGAGGAGGTTGCCAAGAAGAAGGCCGAGGAGGCGGCCAAGAGGAGGGCTGCTGAGCTGATCGCCGAATCGGACGCTCAGCTTGCGGCAAGAGGCAAAGCTGTGCAACACGGCGAGTCTCCAAGCCGTTCATCCGATCGGCGAATCGTCCCTATGAAGGACGTTCTGAGAGAAAACTTTGGCGATGACTGGTCGATGGGCCAGGTGGCTAGTTTCATTTGCCGGGGTCTTCTCCGGGATGACGATCATCGGGATGCTGGCGACGCCAGTCAGCTTAGTAGGGAAACCCAAGCTATCGGCCAACAGTTGATAGACGTAAGTATTTTACTGACTGTTTCTGGTGCTCGTTTACACCTTTGTGTCTGAGCCTTTTAGTCTTGATTCTGTGTAGTCTGCCAGGAGGACACAGCGGCTAAATATAATGGCCCATTTGTGGAAAGGGAGGGCCGAGTCAGGCGCTGTGGCCAAGGCGGAGGCAAACACGCGCTGCGAGGCTGCCAAAAAAGAAGCTTCCGACCTTCGAGCTGAGGTTGCCAAGCTAGAGGAGCGGTATGCTGCCTCTTAATCAGAGACAGTGGCCCTAAGAAAGGAGGCCTACCAGAGTGCTCAGGATCTGAAGGCTCGGCAGAGCGAGGCCGATAAGCTGAAAGGCGAAGTGGCCCGCCTATCTGCGGAGGGTGCACAGTTAAGGCGGTTCGAGGCAGATGTAACCCGACTGGATGCCGAGTGCAGAGAGTTGGCTGCCGAGAATGCCAGGCTGAAGGCAGAGGGCGAGCAGCTTCGGACAGAAGTGGGGTCCTTGAAGAAGTCGAAAAGGGAGAGGGAGGCTTCCTTCACGAAGATTCTTGAACTTGAACTTGCCACTCAAAAGGAGCGCCTGATTGATGAGTTGGCAGACGCTTAGGTGGAGCTGTTGTCCCGGCTAGTCCATGAAGCCGGGCGGCGCTTCCCTGGGGCGGATCTGTCATGGATGGACGACCCGGCATCACTGCCTGTTCCTCCAAATGATGATGACGAAGGCGCTCCCGAGGGGGAAATCACCGAGAGAACTTCTGGAGAAGGCCCTTTACTTCTGGAGACTATTCAAGAGGTTCCCTCTGAAGCGGAGCCTGCGGCGTCCTCAATCCCCGAAGCCGAAGTGGAGGCTACTCCTGCGCCTAAAGCTGAGCCAGTGGCACCTTCTTCCATTGGGCCTGTCTCTGAAGGGGGGGCAGTATCTGTACCGTCAGCTGTTGACCCTTCTCAAGCCACCATCGATTCAATCGCTGAAGAAGTCGCTGATCCTCCTGGCGAAGTGGAGATTGTAGATATAGATAGTTAGCTTAGGAGTTTAGATCAGCTTTACTTTCTCCTCTCTCTTCTTTTTTTTTTTTTTTTTTGTAACAATTATTTACAAATTGTATAGTGGAGGTATTTGCATTAATAAAACTGCATATTTCTGCAAATCAACGTATACATGAGTTTGTACTAAAATTTGCAATATGATCGAGCTAATTAAAACTCGTAACTAAAATTTGCATTAAATTTCACAAGTACTTCCTGGATTCGAATAACGTCAAAGCTTAGTGACCGATCGGGTCAATTTGGCTTTTCAGATCGCATAAAATTTGTGCCATTTTGCTAAGTGATGCTCATGAAGCTGCATAAGGATTGCATAACTGAGCTAGGTGATACTCGTAGAATCGCATAGTTATTGCGAAATCGAGTTAAGTGATACTCGTAGAATTGCATGAGAATTGCATAGCCGAGAATACTCGTAAAATTGCATAAAGAATTGCATAATCGAGCAAAAGAGGTTAGATCCTCTATAATATGGATAATGCTTGGAAAGGTAAGATCCTTCATCATGACATGTACCCTTTGTAGCTTGGAATGGGCATCAAGCCTAGCGTAGAACACTATATTATGTATTAATTGAACAGTCATGAAAGAGAGAACCTTTTTATTAATAAGGCAATTGCCAGGTTCTGATACATTACGAGACATGGTACTTCTTGAGTACTTCAACATTCCAGCTTCTGGGGACATCTCGCCCTTCAACAGTTCGGAGCCTATAAGTGCTCGGGCTTAGGACTTTAGATACCTCATAGGGCCCTTCCCAATTTGGCATTAGCTTTCCCACTCCGGCGTTTCCCGAGCCTAATTCTGCCTTCCTGAGTACCAAATCGCCTACATTGAAGGTTCTAGACCTCACTTTAGCATTGTGGTACCTGGCTACTCTTTGTTTGTAGATAGCGATCTTGGTGTAGGCGTCCTCCCTCTTTCCTTCTATGAGATCTAAGTCCTGGCATCTCTCTTGAGTGTTCACCCGTTCGGAGTAGAGAGCCGATCGGTAAGAAGGGAGGCCGATCTCCACAGGAATCATTGCTTCGGAGCCGTAGACAAGGGAGAATGGCGTTTGATGAGTGCCTGTTCTTGGCGACGTTCTGTACGCCCATAGGACACTTTGCAGTTCTTCAGTCCAGTTGCCTTTGGCTTGGCCCAGTCGCTTCTTTAATCCCTCCAAGATTGTCCGATTGGAGACCTCAGTCATTCCGTTGCTTTGGGGATGAGCGACTGATGTGAACTTTAGTTTGATGTTCAAGCCTTGGCAAAAGTTTCTGAAAATGGAGCTGTCGAACTGCTTGCCATTATCTGCGATAAAAACATTAGGTAAGCCATACCTGCAGATGATGTTCTTCCATGTAAAGCTCTTGACCCTCTCGACTGTTATGGTGGCTACCGGCTCAGCCTCAATCCACTTGGAGAAGTGGTCTACTGCTACTATGAGGAACTTCATCTGCTTTCTGCCTTGGGGAAAAGGTCCCAAGATGTCCATCCCCCACTGGTCGAATGGCCATGCAATTTCGATCGGCTGCTGGTCTGCTGCACGCTGCCTTATAATCCTGCCATGTATTTGGCATTGCAGGCATGTCCTTACTTTCTCCTGGGCATCTTTGAGCATGTTAGGCCAGTAATATCCCGTCTGAAGGGCTTTTCTTGCCATGGCTCTGCTTGCCTCATGCGCCCCGCATATGCCTTCGTGGAGCTCTCTGAGGATATAGTCTCCCTCTTCCTCCGTCACGCACTTGAGCCAAGGATGGCTGAAAGCTTTTTTGTACAAATCACCGTTAATGATGGAGTAATTGAGAGATTTTTGAGATACCTTTCGAGCTTCGTCTTTGTCCTCAGGCAGGCGTCCTGTCTGAAGGAACTGCGCGATTGGGCTCATCCAGGTTTCATTCTCTTGATCGATCTCCATCATCTCAGGCTCGTCTAACGAGGAGGAAGTTTGGTCGACGACGGCAATGTTTTCTTCTATGACACTTTGTGCGGAAGCAGACATTTTGGCTAGCCGATCGGCTTCTGCAGTTTGGTCTCTCGGGACTTTCTGTAGCACCCATTCCGACCCAGCTTCTTCCAGTTTTGCGAAAGCAGTTTTGACTTTGGCCAGGTACTGGATCATCATGGCCTCACGTGCTTCGAAAGTCCCCAAAACTTGACTGGTGACCAGTTGGGAGTCGCTCCTGATGGCTACTGACTCCGGTCGAATGGCATGGAGCAGTCCCAGCCCCTAAAGGAGCACCTCATACTCTGCCATATTATTAGAGGCTTTGAAATTAAGCTTTATGGCGTACCTTATTGTGATGCCCATAGGGCCTTTTATTACTATGCCGACGCCTCCTCGAGTGTCGTTTGCTGCGCCGTCCACTGTCATTTCCCAGTTTTGTGGCTTGGGCTGACTCTGTGGTTCCTCACCAGCAAATTCAGCTATGAAATCTGCTAAAGCTTGGGCCTTTATTGCTTTTCTGGGCTCGTATCTGACATCCCAGGACTGTAGCTTAATTGCCCATCCCACCATTTTGCCTTCCAGATCGGGCGCCTGGAGTATCTTTTTGAGAGGATGACCCGATCGGACGACAATGGTGTGCGCCTCAAAGTAAGGTCTTAATTTCCTCGCACACATCATGAGGGCAATAATGAGCTGCTCAACCGGCCCCTTTCTGAGATCTGCACCTCTGAGTACTTCACTTACGTAGTACACGGGTAGCTGTTGGGTATCTTCCTCTTGGACTAAAGCACCTGCAACAGCTTCCATAGAGGTGGCTAAATAGAGGTATAAATTTTCACCTGGTACCGGTCGGCTGAGCAGCGGCGGGTTGGTGAGGAATGCCTTCAGTTCTTCGAAGGCTTGCTGGCAGTCTTCCCCCCAGACAAAAGTTTCACACTTCCTTAGCTTCCTGAAGAAAGGCGTGCAGCGCTTGGCTGAGGAGGAAATGAATCGTCCTAAGGCTGTTATCCTTCCATTCAACTTCTGGACGTCTTTGATGCTCCTGGGGGGTTGCATCTCGAGAATGGCTCTTATTTTTTCTGGATTTGCCTCAATCCCTCGTTGAGAGACTAGGAATCCTAAGAATTTTCCTGATGGTACCCCGAAGACGCACTTCTCGGGGTTGAGCTTCATCTGGAACTTATTTAGAGTGTCAAAAACTTTTGCCAGATGGACTGGATGTTCCTCGGCGCTTCGGCTCTTGACGATCATGTCGTCAACATATACTTCGACATTCTGACCGATCTGGTCTTCAAAAATCTTGTTCATCAGACGCTGATATGTGGCCCCAGCATTTTTTAGTCCGAACGGCATCATCCTGTAGCAGAACGTTCCGTCGTCTGTGATGAAGCTGGTTTTCTCCTGATCAAGGAGCCACATCAGAATTTGGTGGTAGCCGGCATATGCGTCTAGAAGAGAGTAAATGGCATGGCATGCTGTGGCGTCTACCAATTGGTCTATACTTGGCAAGGGATAGCTGTCTTTGGGACATGCCTTGTTCAGGTCGGTAAAGTCGACACACATTCGCAGCTTGCCAGACTTCTTCTTGACCAACACCACATTAGCCAGCCATTCAGGGTAGTCTACCTCTCGGATGGTTCCGGTCTTGAGTAGCCTATCAATCTCTTCTGAAATGAACTTCCTCCGATCGGGTGCGTGCCTTCTCAACTTTTGGCGGATCGGAGGGAAGCTTGGGTCCACATTTAACTTGTGGGTGATTATTTTGGGGTCCACGCCGGGGATATCCTCTGGCTTCCAGGCAAAGGTCGCTTGATTGATGGTTAACACATGCATGATGGCTTCTTCAGTCTCTTTATCCATGCTGGTTCCCACCTGAACATTTTTCCCCTTGTTTAGTGACCTAGCCTTTGTCGCCTCTGCTGGATCCATCCTGGGCCTTTCCGCCTGCTCTTGCTGTTCGAGGCCGGGCTCTACGACCATCGCTTCTCGTTGTTGCTTTATCATGGTGATATAAGCCTCCCTGGATGCTTTCTGGTCGCCCCTCAAGATGGCGACGCCTCCTGGGGTTGGAATCTTCATCACCATGGACCGGATGGAGGTCACAGCTCCGGTCTGGAAAAGCAATGGCCTGCCAAAAATGGCATTGTAGGCAAATATCATGTCAACAACCATGAAAATTACCTTACAAGCGTGAGCTATTGCCTCTTGGCCGAGCTCGATAAAGAGCTCTACAGATCCCCAACGGGAATAGTGGCGTTACCCAGGCCGATCAGGGGAGTGGCGTTCGGCTTGAGCTCTCCGATCGGGAGTCCCATGGCTCGGTATGCCTGGAGAGTTAGGACGTTGACAGCACTGCCGTTGTCCACCAGAATTCTCTTCACATTGAAGTTATTTATCCGAGCTCTTACAACGAGGGCGTCCTCATGAGGAAACAGGACGTCTCGTGCGTCTTCGCTGGAAATGGTGACCGAGGCAGGCTGCTCCGCCTGGCGGGAGAGGTAAACGCCTTTCCCTTTCCCTTTTTTGGGAAAATCTTCTCCATATGACGACACTCCGGTGATCACGTTTATCACCCCTGCATAGGGCCTGCCCGGATCGGTGTTTCTGGGGTTCCGGCGCTCATCGTCGTCTGAGTCAGGATCGTCCCTTCTAGGCTTCGGTTGTCTGCAGGGTTTATCCCCTCTGGCCGGGCCTATGAATCTCTTGAGGGCCCCGCGGCGTATCAGCCTTTCGATTTCTTTTTTTAGCGAAGTGCACTCGTCGGTTAAATGTCCGACGTCTCTGTGAAATTCGCAAAATTTGCTCGGGTCCCTTGTATCCTGGCTTCTTCCGGAGAGGTCTCTGGGCCAGTTGACTTTGCGGTGCTTCTCTTTGATCCACATTAGCACCGCGGTTGGGGTAGCATTGAGAGCGGTGTACGTCCTCTCTGCCTAATCGTCTGGACGCGGGTTCCGGTCTCTTCCCGATCCTCTAGCCTGGCCTGAGTGTTTGGAACTTGAAGCTCCATGTTGACCTCTAGCTGTCCGATCGGAAGTGGGGGCTCTTTGAGTAGAGCGATTGTCCGGGTACTGTAGGCGGTCCAAGACGCTGGTCCTTCCTGCCCTTTTGGACCTAAGGGCATCATCCAGCTGGATGTGTTGCCTGGCCCTCTCCATGAGTTCGGCGAAGCTGGATGGGGGTCTTGTTGTAAGTGACTCGAAGAGTGGCCTGTCAGTGATGCCCCCTTGTAAGGCGGTGGTCGCCATCTCCACACTGACATTTCTTACTTTAGACATTGTAGCTTGAAACCTGTCGATGTAGTCTCGAAGACTTTCATCGGTTCTTTGGTAAAGGTTACACAGGTCGTTCACCGTCTTAGGCGCACGTGTTTGCACGATGAACCTCGTGGTAAACAGTTCCTTTAACTGTCTGAATGACGTAATAGATCCTAGAGGCAGCTCGTGGAACCATGTCAATGCATCCGCTCCCAAGGTGGTAGGAAAAACCCTACAGGCTATTCTTTCGTCATAAGTATAGACCTGTAGCTTGGTCAAGTACTCGGCCAGGTGTGTGGTAGGATCGGTTCTGCCTGTGTACCTTTCCATAACCACATCTCTCCACCTGGGAGGGAGCTCAGCATCAGTGATTTCTTTGCAGAAAGGGGAGGCAGTGTTCCCGCAAGTGTTTCCTTCGAAAGCGCCTTTTCTGGGCGCGATGAAACCAAACTGCTTGAGCTTCTGCCTGAGCCACTGGTCCTCTTTGCTCCACTGGCTCTGTTTACTCAGTGTCGTGGCGGTGGACTCGCCCTTGTGCTTTCGCATCTGGCTGCGATTTGGAGTGCACATGTAGGACACATCGTCCCTCATGGATGGGGTGGCAGACCTGCTGCCATAGGGGGAGGCCCTACTCGCGGACACTATCTGCTTCCCCTTGTCCTTCCTTGCTGGGGTCCTGACCGCACTTTTTTGGGTCCCCTGAGCTCGAGACTCGTTAATAATGATTCCCTTGCTTCTGTTTCTCCTGAAGTCTTCGCCGGCGAGGTAATCCTCTTGGGCTCTTTCAGAAACAGCTGGCATCTTACCTCTTTTCAGAGTTTGGACGATGCTTTTCGTAAAATCACTGAGAATAGCGCGCATGTCTCTCACAGTGATGGGGGTGTCCTCTGGTTGCCTTGTTGCGGCATCATCGAATTCGGGAAGGAGGTTGGCCCTTAAGGGGGGCCTGGCGGGCGCTTCCCTCCTTCTCGAGGTGCCTGATATGGCACGAGTGTTGTCGTCATGGTCGAGGTCCATGGGGGTTGTGTTCTCGTTGGATCTTGAGTTTGCCATCTCTCAACGAAAGCACCAAATGATAAATCCAAAAATGTCTTTATCTGTAGGAGAGAGGGCGATCCGATCGGATGAGAAAACCCTGCAATAAGAGGAGCCCGGTCGGACCAGGCGTGAGCACTCCGAAGCTTAAGTTAGTAGCTTAGAGAGAAAATGTGCTTTAGAGAGATAATGGTGTGAGTTCAATACCTGGTGCCATCGTTGGCTGGACTATTTATAAGAGATAGTCGAGGGGCACTTGAGTGCCTGGGGAGTGATTACTGGTTGTCAGAGTAGGTATCCGGCGACATGACAGGGAGCAGGTGGTAGGCATGGGCGCTGCCTTGAGTCAGGCGGCTGATGGGACTTGCGGTCACATCAGCCGATCGGGCATGTGCGCTGCCTAGGGGCTCGTGTCTGATACCTTTAGCTGATGGGCTTTGGGCCTTGCCAGTTTCAATGGGCCGACAGGATGGGCCTTAGAGCAAATGATATTTGCTGAGTTATCAATTCTTACGTTAACACTTGCATGCCCATTTTGCATTTCGTTTCAATTGTTTTGGCCACTATCAACTTTTGCATGTTTTTTCATTTTTCATTTGTTTAAATTTTCCTTATTTTATATAATTTCTATTTTATTATTTTATTATCATTTTTTACGTTTTTTTTGAATATATTTTATGTATCATATTAATTTGTTAAATTTATTTAGTTTATTTATTATTAATATAATTTCATCATTATTATTATTTGTTAAATTTTATATTTGTATGTATTTTTCACTGTTCACTTTGGGCCATTGCTACAGTGTCTTTACATTTTGTTTTGCATGCCTTTTTCTTTATCTTTTTTGCATGCTTTGCCACGTAAACTCTTGCATGGTTTTCTTTATTTGCTTTGGCTATACTTTTCTTCATCACACACCTATCTTCAAATTTATTTCTTTGCTTTACTGTTTATATGTTTCCATATTTATTTGTCTATTTATTTAATTAATTTTTATGTATTTATTCATTTATTTACTTATATTTGGCTGGGTTTTATTTTATTCTTTTATTCCCTTTTTTATTCATTTTCTTTATTCATATTAATGCATGTCATTTAATCCCTTTTATTTTCTATTTATGTATTATTTTTGTGTTTATTATCTCTTCATATTTTTATTGCATCGTTAATTATTTATTTCTTTTTTAATTTATTTATTTTTTGTTGCATTACTAACCATTTGTTTCCTTTTCATTTAACCATTTAATGAACCCACTCACACTTGAGTGTTTCCCACCGAATGGAGATTTGGAGGCTAGGATACGAGGAGTTAGTAATTTCTCTTTGTACTTTATTTTATTTTTACTTTCTTTTATTTTTTGATTTATAATAATAAAGATTTTTATGCACGTTAACTTAGAAATTCACATAAAGATTTTGTACAATAATTAATTTGATTTTTTCTTAATAAAATGGGACCAATGTCCTAATTTTCCATCCATCAAAATTCATTTAAACTGAAAAGTTTCTTTTTATCAAAATGGGATCACTCATCTCGATTTTCTTAAAGTATTTGCGAGACTCTTCATTTTTATAAATATGTATGCGGGAATCAATGCTCTCACCTTAAATAAATGCCCCAATTCATGTATGCTTATTTATTTAATTGATTTTGTCATTTATTCATTCATTTATTTATTTATCTTATATTTTAGGGGATTGTATTTTTGTCCTAGATTTTCATCTTGTAATTCATTTTATAGCTACTCTTTATTTTATTTTATTTATTTATCGCTTTTTACCGCTTTTCTTGATGCTTGAGGTGTGCCTTTAATAAATTTTAATGCATGATCGTCTGAGATGAGAGATGAAAAATTAATTGTTCAAAACTCATTTATAATTAACCAAGACATTAATAAGAGTGAAGTTTTGAACTATTCTCCAGTTTAGACCCCCGAGGTTAGATAAAATTTTTCAATTTCTTGTAAATTGGGTGGCAGTTCCAAAATACCTCAAAGGCGACTAAAGGTTTCATGGGATTAGATGAACTTTCTCAATGTTCTATTGGGTAGGGATTCCAAAATATCTCATGTTACCCAACATCTGAATCCTCTTGGACCCTAAAAGTGAGCCCTCCGGGGAACATAAGTGGGTTCGGCACGCGTCACAGTGGCGACCCCACTGGAGATTTTGAGACTTTGCTTCGAAAGTGTCTTGGTTAATAAAATATAATTATGTTTTTACAAATTAAAATTCTCTCTCTTTTTAAAAATTACATTGCATACATGCTAGAGCCTTAGAACTATGCTAGATGGTCTATATTCTTACCCCGGTGCATTCCCGAAGCACGACCTTACGTTCACTCATTGTAGGTAAGTGTTAAGAATAACCACCAGCCTAAACCTTATACCATCATGGTATATCAAATGGAAACTCGATTGGTCATTATGCTCTCGATGAGCTAGACCCGTTGGCAGGGACCATACTTGGGCAACCCTAAAGTATCATCACCTTTGACTAAAGCTAATGTAATGGCAATAAAAATTTCCACTAGATGATTTTCTCCTTAATACGATGCTTGCTATGTGGGCCACTATATATTGAGTAAAATCAACTAAATTAAATGGACATTCATCAAAGGCCTGCATGCCTCGATGAGCCTATTTTAATTTGATTGAGGTGCTCAAATACATAAAGGCTAAAATTCATATGTATGCGCATTAGATAAGAGATGTTATGCTATCGATTTTCCACCGTGCACCATACATATCCATTGGATTCCCCATTAACCCATGGATCAAGCCCACCTAGGAAAGAAACCATATTACACCATGTGTGGGAGTGATAAGGTTGGAAGGATCTTCTTGCCTGTATGTGGTTGTGAATATCGTATAACACATTATCATGCATCATATATGTCATTTATGCATCATTCTAATAATTTAAATCTTGCAGCCATCATAGATTCATCTAAGTAGACTAGGGGACCCAACGGTAGGCTAGTAAGGACAAACCTGCTCTTTGAGTAGCCAAAATTGGTGTCTGATTGGGATTCTGAGTCACTCTTAATAACCAGCGAATCATTCTTAGAATCATCAATGGCAGAAGAAACTGGGGCTTTAACAACTTAAGACCTGGCAAGGAGACTAGAGGACTTTGAGCTAAGGATGTTAGAGATGATGGGTGCCATAGCCAAAAGGATTGCTCATCATCTTGCTGCACAACCACCTATTGCTCCACAACCATCGATAGTCTCTCCTCGAGGGCAAGTTGAACCCCCTGCTGGCGGGGAGGCTCCTCTTGTATGTAATGCTACCTGCCAACCTATTAATGAGTATAGAGCTGTTGTGCCCGTTGAGCAAAGAAAATCTCGATGAGGATAGAGACAAAGAGCTAATAGCACCTAAAGCTGTGAGGGGTAGAGCACCCAGGGTGGAGGATGAGGCAATGAGGGGAATGAGATAATAGATTGAGGCAATCACACGCTTGTTATCAGCTGAAAAGGGAATCAACCCTAAGGATAGAGATTTGGGGGATGAAGAGCTGCTGCCCCAAAGGTTTAAGATGCATGAGCTACCGAAGTTCAATGGTACTTCGGACCCATCTGCACATATAAGATGCCTGAGCTACCGAAGTTCAATAGTACTTTAGACCCATCTGCACACATTAAATAGTATAACCTAATGATGAAGGGCACAGGGTTGACCAAAAAGCAAAAAGTGGAATATTTCTGCCTTAGTTTGGTGGGTTCGGCAGTAGACTGGTATCACGGGTTGGACAGGAGGTCTAAAGAAGATTAAGATCTTTTAACTAAAGAGTTTTTAAGGCAGTATGATTGCAGCACGAGAATGAAAGTCACTTTAAAGGACCTCGAACTCTTACAGTAAAGGGGTGATGAGTCATTCCATGAATATCTTACCAGATGGAGGAATAGAGTCATGGAGATAAAACGAAAGCATGATACCACTGACCAGATCAAATTATTCATTTGGAACTCTTGCCCTTACTTAAGGGACTTACTCAGTTTTAAAGGGCTCAGAGATTGGGAGTCCCTTAAAGATATTACTATAGAGGCTGAGAGACCTTAGTTAGCAAAGAAAGTAAGCCAAAATAACTTTTCTAGGAAAAGTTATGCGAACCAATCAAGGTACAAGTCGGGTGGTGCTGGAAGCAGTAATAACAGAAATGGTAAAACGACTAAGGTTTTAACTACCAAAGTTGGATAAGGCTAGAGGCACTTTTTTAATTTGGGTCGGTCTCTATCCTAGGTATTAGAGAGATTAATGAAGGAGGGTAAGCTGTAGCCATTGCCACCTAGGCCAGCTATAAATTAAGGACAGCTGAGGCACAAAGGTGATCAATATTGTGCCTACCATCAGCATATTAGGCATTTAGCAGATCATTACCGAACTTTGAGGAATAAGATCCAAGATCTCATCGACTCCAAGTGTTAGCATATTTTATAGGTGCTAATTTTCGCAAGCATACGGTGTACCGAAATAGTACAAAATATGTCGATCCCACGAGGAATGTGATGAATTTTACACACTATTACTATTCAATTTTAATTTTGTTTACAATGATCAATTAATGGTGAGTTGACTATAAACTACTCTAGCATATAAACTAATTAAACCTAGTTAATGATAATTAAAAGAAGACAAAATATATATAATGAAGAACTTAAAATAATGAACTTGATTCCATCATTCCAATTAATAATAATCATCTTTTCATCCAAGCCAAGTTGGAATATATTTCTAACTCATTCTCTCGACATGAATTAGAGTGCCTAAAACATGCATTTAAAACACTAATTCACTCTCTCGACCATGAATTAGTTAATTTTAATTACCTATTTTAAGAATATTCACCAACCTATAGCAACTATCTCAATATACCGATCTCTCAAAGTATATTTTGATAATGAAATTCTATTAGATTTCAGTTAAAGCAGTCTCTCAAAACTTACTTTAACTTATAAAGATTATGCCAAAAATACTAATAGAAAATCTGCATTCAAAGACTATAGAAATAGATGGAAATGCAAATAACAAAAAGTATTCAAATTCATTGAAATAATATTCATAGAATTGACAGAGAAGAAATAAAAGATAAGAGAGTAAAATAGAAGTCTCCCAACCCTTTTCTTAATCTCTTGTAATAGATTTTCTTCTCCTTGATCTTCTTTTTCAAAACATAAGAAACTACTAAGGACTTTAACTAAGAGAAAACTATTCTTTAACTTTAGAAATTATGTATATCTTAATTACAGTTAAACTACATATTTATAGATGTTATTTTGAAGCTGGTGTCCCTTAGAGATGTCCCTTGGAGATGGTTGCAAAGTTTAGTGGAAAGAGGTGACTTTTCAAATGACTTTTGGAGTAAAACTACCCCAACGGATAGTTCTATCGCACTTACGAGGATGTCGCGCTCGCGACAGAACACGAAACGCTTTTCTTTCTCCTCTTTCCTCTCTTTCTCTTGCTTTCCCTCTCTGCATCAGCACGAATCATGCTCTCCCATCCAAGTCGTGTCCTCGTGTGAGAGTCGTGCTCCTGCAGCACGTCTCGGCTTCTTTCCTTTTCTTCTCCTCTTTTCCCTCCTAGCTTCTCCCTTATCTCAGTACCAGCATGACTCGTGCTCAAACGTGTGAGTCGTGCTCCCTTTTCCTAGTCGGATGATCCCTCTGTTTTCTTCTTCTCTTTTTTCTTCCTTCTTCTTCTTTCTCTCTGGCCATGCTTCACAAGTCCTGTCCATCCTTCCGACTCGTGCTCTCTTCTCGAGTATTACATTTTCTTCACCATTTTTGCTTTTTTTTCTTTCTTTTCGCCTAAATCAACCTATAGAACACATAAACACATAAACTAACACAAATACATGAAATATAAACACATTTGCATAATTAACTTCCTAAACTCACACAAAACATAAGCTAAATAATACATCAATTAGGCACCTATCACCAAGTAGATTACGGATCCTGAAAAGAGAAAAAAGAAGAAAAAGTCAGGCTATAATGCAGTTTCCCCCACCTGTGTATATGATCGGGTCTGGTTTACCAGAATGACACATTTTGCAAGATCTATATAGAGATGAGTATGTTGCTATCACCAGTCAGGAGACGAGTGAAGAAAGGATTCATGTGGCAGCGGTAGATTGTTGATCCATTAGTGAGAATGGAGAAAAATATGAAGAAAATAAGGAAGAAGATATTTTTTTTTCAGATGTTTCATTTTTTTATTCCAAGAACTTCTTATTTTTTATGACAATGTTTGCAATGTTATAGTTTTTCCAATAAGATGAACAATTGTGCTTATTGATATGATATTTTTGATGATTTCATTTCACATGATCATGATGCATTCATTTTTTACATTAATTCAGCTAATACAACTGCATTTAATCTCGAGACTTTGGAAAACCTAAAAGAGATCCTGATAGCATTCGATATAACTCCTGAAGAGAGAAAAATTCTAAGAGATTCTGAAAATAATAATAATAATAATAATAATAATAATAATAATAATAATAATAATAATAATAATAATAAAATTAAAATCCTTTGCCTAGTCCTAGAATGACTTCAAAAATTGACAAAGGCACTGCTGGGACAGTGCTGCTTCAATATGCCAACATGACGATGAGCAAAATTTCAAAAACCATTTCTTTGCCTCCTCAACGTCTAGGATGCATATAATGTAGCCAATTAAAACCAATTTCCAAACATTAAGGGGCTACATCAGAAGTTAGACAAATGAAACTTTGGACCTTCACAAGAAATATATAACTCATTAGAACCAAGCCTTAGAATTGCTTTCTTCCCAACCATTTGAGATATTTACTACAAAACTAATCAAGATTGATTTTTAACTATCTGGGACCAATATGAGTAAAGCATGGACCCCTATAGCTAAACTTAAAAGGAGAACTCATCACCTCTATCCAAAAAAAAAAGAAAAAAAAAAAGAAAAGAAAAATCCACAGTTTTGTCTTAAACCATCAGAGGCTAACCTATAACTCAATCTCAACCATTAAGTGCTACTTCAAAAATTGAGTCACCAACGCCGACACAAGCAAGGTGTGGGATTTCACAGTCAGGTTCCAAATAGAGAACTCATCATCTCAGCTAGTTTGTACAAGGGTCAAGGAGAAGCCTTTGGTGATATAAAAGAGGTATTATCGGAAGAAGTAGCCTTCCAGCTAACGATGATGAAAGTAAATTCAAAAAAAAAACAATAGACGCCGGCAGACTGAAGGAGGTCCTATAGAAAAGGCAAAATTTAAAAAAATAAATAAATAATAAATGCCCCGCGGGTTAAAAATTGAAAAAAGGAAACCTCGCTAAAATTTGGTGTCCTGCCAGGATGAAAACCAAAAAAAAAAAAAGGATCATGGGTAAAAATTAAGGTCTGAGAGAGAATATTCAATCTTGAAAACTAGAGAGGGCTGATTGATAATAGGAGTTTGATGCTCACAGGATCTATCCCGGGATTAGATGAGGTCTTGTATTTTTTGAGTTAATTCCAAATAAGGATCATGTGTGATAAAATCAAACTGAAACATATGCATTTATGCAGTGATATACTAGTATAATCAGAACGGTTCATTTTGCATGATCAAAGTTGTCTAGTCCCGGCCCTCTACTTACTCGGGTGCTTTAGCTGATTCATCTTGCTATCAACTATAAAGCCAATTCTACAGCACCTTCATGAGAAAAATCAAGCTCATACAACTATGATCTAGGACGTAAGTACATGCTGATCGCCCTTGAAGAATCTTTGGTAACAGCTTCAGCCTCTCTTACAATTTATAAAAAAAAGCTATTAGAGATGAAAACTGTCACTGGCTCTCTAAGCAAAAGTTAGGCTAAATGACAGGGTGAAAACCTGAAAACAAACAGTCTGTCAAAAAAAAAGCTGGATTGGATTGGGATCATTCCAGTCAAACATAAGGCACAGGGTTATGTGAAAATCTGGAAATGATGCATTTTCCGCTAGGAAAAGCTAGTGTGAAAATCTACAAGGGACGCACTACCTTAAAAAAAATGACTACAGGTATCAGATGAAAACCTCGCAAATCCAAAGGAACGAAATCCAAAAGCAGTTCCAAAGAGCATCGGTCCTACCGTAAATTGCGACCAGCCCGGCTATCGCCTCTAAACTCACTTAAATGAATTCTTGTCCTGTATTTTTGCATCACCCATACAATTCACATGCATGCTCACTATTTTTCTTGCATATTTGGCTTTCCAGTTTTGCAGTAAGAGAGATTCGATGCGGACACCGATAAAAGGCGAGTGGTTACATCAATCCAAGCACTAGTTCAAAAATCAAACCAAATACCTCTCAAGGGGCAGTCAACCAAAGACCTCTAAGGGGTATAATACCATTTTAGAAGGGTTAGCACGACGACTGCATTGCCACTCTAGGAGGGTTAGCACGATCACGGTACTACCACTTTAAATTTTAGAAGGGTTAGCACGATGACGGCACTACCACTCCACGGAGGGTTAGCACCATCGCAATACTACCACTTTAAATATCAAAAGAGTTTGCACGATAACGGCACTATCACTTCACAGAGGGTTAGCAATATCATAGCACTACCACTCCAGGGAGGGTTAGCACGATCACGGCACTATCATCTCCAAAAAGGGTTGACTTGTTGACAAACTAGCAATAACTACCCTAAGAACATCATCCAGTTCGAAAAGATAACTGCCTCAGGTACATGCCTCTTTCTCTGAGTTTTGGCTCACCTAGGCACCCATGCACTAGTTTTTCCAAAACTGGGGGCAATTGTAGAAATCGAGTCTCGGGGCAGCATAGATCAAGGTTATCTAGTGATGAAATTAATGTCTGTTCACAGCAAGAAGGTGGGAAGTGATATTTCCTTGTAAAGCTCATTTTGAAAAAAAATATTTGCTGACGTGGGCAAGCCGTCCCTCCCAGGGGAGGGCTTGAGGGGCCGCCCCTCGTAGAGGCGTGTAGTGCGAGGGTGCCCCTCCAGCTTACGCCTGCCCCTGCGCACAAGGGAGCGCCCCTCACTCAAGCGCACTACGAGGGTGCCCCTCGTAGGGGAGGGCCGCGCAAAGGAGCGCCCTTCATGAGCGCGAGTAGCGCAAAGCTGCCCCTCGTGAGGGGTGGGCAGCCGCCCCTTACAATTAGGCCGCCCCTCATCATCTTCTTCCCCAGCTATCATTTTTGGCCCCCAAAATTCAAGGAATTTGATTTTGATTTGAATTCCAACATTGATTTTCTGGATTTTTGAGAGATAATTCTGAATTTTTATTTCAAAATAATAAAAATAGTTTTTAGAGAGAGAAAAAAAAGAGAGTAATATTCTGTAATTTTTGATTTTCTCAAGAAAAAAAAGAAATATATTTTTTTTCTTGTCCTTCTTTTGATCAGAGTTTGAACCTTTGATCTAGGAGTCGTGTTTGAGATAGGAAAATTGATTCTCTTTTCTTAAGACAGAGACTTCTTTTGTTTTTTTCAAAAAATAAGTTCTTGAGTTTTTAGAGAGAAAAAGCTTGATTTCTTTTTGGTTTTTAATTTGACTGTTGTGAATTTTTAACAAGGAAAACATTTCACGATCTACCTTTTTCAGATTAACAATTCTGAGGGTAAAGAATTCTGATTTAAATATTATCTCTCACCTTTTATTTTCACCATTGATGAATAGTTTGAAGCTTTTTAATATGTGATATCTTATTTATTTTTTTGTTTTAATTTGTATTTTTAGATGTTATTTCAAGTTTATTGCATGAAAATCATGTTATAATATGTGAAAATCATTAGAAATAGTTTTATTTTGATGGAAATTTGAGGAAAAGGAATATCACTGTGTGTTGGTCACCCTTCTGCCCACAAGGGGCAAGAAGGAAGTGAGGGGCGGCTTACCCGCCCCTCAACCATTTTTTTGTCATTTTGTGTATTTTGATCCGTTTTGTCCTGTTCCGATGCTTTTCGATCCATATTCGCACTATATGCATTTTTGCATGATTTTAATATTATTTTTTTCATGTAATATTTATTTTTATTATTTTATATGTTTTAATTGATTTTTGATATAATTACTAACATTAGTTTTATTTGTGCTTATTTTTTGTTCCAATACTTGTTTTTCCTTTGTTTGAGCACTCTAGCGAACGAATGAGGAGATCCAAGAAATTTATTTTGGTTGATTTATTATTTTTATTATTTGTACTATTTTTCTTTATTTTTATTTTTATTCATTTTGTCATGTAATTAGTAATAAAATTATTTATTTTATGTATTTTTAATTAAAAATCACAAAAATATTTTTATTAATAAATTGGATTTTTCTAAGAAAATAGGACCAATGTCCTAATTCTTAGCCAATAAAATCTCACTTTAAAAGAGGAGTTAATTTTCTCAAAATGAGATCACTCATCCCGATTTTCTCAGTAATACCAAAAATAACCCTTTGATTTTTCTAAATGAACATGAAAGAACCAATGTTCTTGTCCTAATTAATGCCCCGATTTATGTATGTTATTTATTGGATTGATTTTGTTCATTTAATTTTCTATTTTGGGGGATTGTATTTTTCTCCCAGATTTTTCATCTTATAATTTACTTCATTTTTCTTTATTTATCGCTTTTTACTGCTTTTCTCGTTACTTAATGTGCACCTTTAATAAATTGCAATGCATGACTGTGTGAGATGAGAGATAAAAAATTAATTGTTAAAAACTTATTTATAATTAACCAAAACATTAATAAGAGTAAAGTTCTGAACTACTCTCTGGTTTAGACCCAAGAAGCTAGACAAACTTTTCTAATTTCTTATAAATTGGGTAGCTACTCCAAAATACCTCAAAGGTGTCTAAAGGTTTTATGGGATTAGATGAACTTTCCCAATATTTTATTAGGTAGGGATTCCAAAATATCTCATGTTATCCAAGATCTAGACGACAATCCTCTTGGACCCTAAAAGCGGGCCCTCCGGGGAAACATAAGTGGGTTCAACGTGTGTCACACTATCCTATCATTCAACTCCAAAATAAACTCCTTACATAATATTTTTTTTCCCATCCTTCACTATTAAATCAATCATTTCAAGATTTAGAACACATCACACTTGATCTTATAAAGGGCGACGAAACTATCAGTCTCTAAATTTGGAGGGGCCTTTGTTTGCGAGAGATTTAGCGACTAAACTTGTTGTCGTTAAATACTCTTGAATTAGCTACTGATATTTCTATCGCTAAAAATTTTTTAAATTTTTTAAATATGAAAATAAATTTTGGAAATTAAAGTGATATTTTAGCGATGGAATAGCAACAAAATTATCTGTCGCTGTTTATTTTTATTATATTTCATATAGCAACGATTTTTTATCGTCGCTAATTTAGTCGCTAAAATTTTTTTATATTATGTAAATAATAATACATAAAATCCCTTAAAGGAGAGAATAAAATAAGGGAGCGACGAAAATGGGGGAGCAGGGGAGATCAAACCTGAGAGCACAATCTAAGAGGAAGAAAGAAAAGAGAGAGAGACTGGCGGCGCATGGCAGAGGGGCTAGAGACCGGCGATGGCGATGGCAACGGCGGCGATCTGTGCATTGCCTGTCGATTTTTTCCTTTGTTCACTCCGTTCTGCCCCGCTTCCAGGAGAGAAAGAACCAAAGCTTCTTTCCTCCATTTCGGCCAACTTCAGCGACAGTTGGAGGAACGGACACCACCGCTTAACTCCCAGCTATTCCTCCAATGTCGATCAGCCTTCCTCAATCGCCGAAAAAAGGGAGATCAGGAGTGAGAAATCGAGACCTTTCAAGCGAGATTTCGACCAAACGGCGTGGCAGATAGGTGCATGATCATCGAAAATGAAGATCCGACATCTTGAGCTTCCCTCCGGTGATGGCGATGTCTCTCCGACGAGACTCCGGCGTGGTTTTGGCAATCGATGACCGGCGAAGGAAACGGCAAAATCGAGCAAAAATTATGGAATTTTGACTTCAACTGGTACGTGACTACCAAAATTTTATATAAGTTAAGTTTGTTAGGTATATATAATTGTTGAATATAATTTGTGTGTTATTGTGATTTGCTAAATTGATTAGTAAATTGGCAGTGTTCTTGATGAATGGGCTTGATTTAAATTGAATTTAATTAACTATTGGTATATAAATGACGAAAGTTATACAAATTTAAGTATATATAGGTAGGAATAATCAAGTGTAGTCCCTGTTTAAGGCTGTAAATTTCACGAAAAGAGCTAACTTATATGTCTAACATGCTTAAAATTGGCCTCTAATATAGGACATCAAATTAATTTTATTAATTAGGGTTTTTTTTAAGTGACCATTTAAGTATATTATGTTTAAATAAGCTATAGTTCAATTTCATGTTGATGGTAAGTATTATGAAATGTTATATGTATGAGTTTTACAATTATACATGAAGAGTAATTGCACGTCTTTCGTGAATTTTGGTTATGTACAACAAGTGTAATGACTTGAAATAGGGATTAAAATTATCTGATGGACATATAAATATATATGTAAGCCTACGAGTTGTATTAGATTGTAAGTGAAATTAGAAGATTTCTTTTAAATTGTAAGTTGTTATATATATATATATATATGATTGGTTTATGTACTGGAGGACGGGAAAACTTGTGTTGGAGTTTGATTTAGAATATGGTGAATGAATGTGTGATTTTAGAAGTGTAAAAGACTTTCTTTTTACATGAGGATAGGCAATATTATAGAAGAAACACTGCCGAAATTTCGATAGAATTAAATGGCACATTAAGTTAGAGCCATATTTGAAGCAGCTTGTTAGCTTCATTAGGAAGCATGTATTCCAATTATTCTTATTTTGTTTAATTATTATTAATTTTTCAATTACATGTTATTAAAAGTATCATATTAACTTTCAAGTGATAAGAAAATATGTTGGTTTGTTTACACTTGTTTTATTGGCTGCAGGATTTGTTTAATTGCCAGACTAAAAGGAGTCTGCAAAAAGTCAAATCTATTTTGAGAAAGGGACAGAAACATATACGAAATATAAGAAAAAATTCGGTTAAATTGTTAGTTTGTATGATGAGCGATTTTGAAATTTTATTTTTCTAAGTACTTTTTAAGTATTGTACAATTTAATGTACCTTTATTATATTATATTTTTTTAAGTTATAGTATTAGAGAACTGCTATTTATATAAAGTTAAATTTTGGATGTTACAATAATAATAATAATAATAATAATAATAATAATAATAATAATAATAATAATAAATATTAAAATTAAATTAGCGACGGATTTTGTCGTCGCAAATTCCCCTTTTTTACGTGATATTCTAAAAATATTATTTTGCGACAGAATTTAGCGACGAAAAAATCCGTCACTAATATTTTTTTAAACCTAATGGCAACCACTTTTAGGGGTTAATTAGCGACGATTTTTCCGTCGCAACGGTTTTGTGTTTTTGTCCCAAAATTCTTTGCGACGGCCGAAATAGCGACGGATAGTCATTTTGTCGCTAAAAGTAATTAGCGACGGAAATTGCCGTTGCTAATTCCTTGTTTTTTTGTAGTGTAATATAATTACAAATAATTTGCTATAGATTTCTCATACAAACTCATTACTTGCATGAGTACATCCAAGGATCCCATCAAAAACATAATTAGATGTTTTTGTAAACTTTTTCTGTGTACATGCCAACACAAAGAATAAAATCCAAAATGTATAATGGTATTCCTTCCAGTCCATCCATAATCATCTCCTTAATATGACTCCAGCTAATAGCAGATCCATGGCTCCTATCTGTTCTTATTGAGACATACGATTCTTCAACTTACACGAAGAAAATTACCACGTGCTATGCTAAAAGGTTAGTGGTAACTATCAAATTTACTTCTCCATTGATAAAATATAGAGTATACACACAAAATTCATACACACATACATGATCATAATATCACACAAAGTTATCAATCACTACAAGAAAATTGTCAATTAGCGACAAAATTTCTTCGTTAATCAGAATTAGCAACGGAATTTTGCGATGAACACATACCGTCGCTATTTCGGCTGTTGCTAAATTTAGCAACGAAAAGTGAGCTTTTGTCACTAAAAATAGCGACGGAATTTAAGTTTCCATAACTAAAATTAGCGACGAACTACATTCTTCCGTCACTAAAAATAGCGACAGAAAGATATATTTCGTCGCTATTTTTAGCGAAGGGAGTATGTATTATGTTGCTAAATTTATAAAATTTTATTTATTTATTTTAAATTTTTAAATTATAAATTATCAATAGTATAAAAATTATAATTGACAAAAATAATATAATTAAACATATTTTCATTAAAATAAAAAACGTAACAATAAGTGAAAATATATTAATTAAAATAAAATACAAATAATAAATTTAGATTTATAGAAAATTTAATGTAAATATACAGATTAATAGAAAAAAAAATAACATTCTATATCTAAAATAATACAGTGTATAAAATTAAACAATATACAAGTTGTCCTAAAATATACCAATAACTTGAAAATGATCCCATGATCTACAACCGCTTTCAACTTTATCAAAACTTTCAGCTAATTCAGCTGCAATCACAATTATGAGTGTCATGAGATTTTTATCATCAATCAAAACATAACTAAATAGTTGAATAGAAAATGTTATTTTAAAACAAGAACAAAAAAATTGATTTAACTTTGACGAGTCATAACTTCTAGCTCTGGTAGAGTTATAGGGGTTATAATATGTTAAAATGAAGTGTTTTGAGCGATTTATAATCGTTACAGAGTGAAACCAGTAACCGCTCGTGGCGAACCCAAATTAAATCGTTTGGATTACTATCGAGTCTTTTAAAAATAAAATGTTAAAAATATTTACGACTAACAATCTAAGGTTAAGAATTTAGTCACATTAATCGCTTTTATTCATTATGGCATATTAAACATAATAATATGAATATTACAATATTCAACTCACTACAAAAATTTAATCAATAAATTCAGTGTAACAATTTATATTGCTTATAACTAAATTACAAATCAAATTACAACATAATCTATCATGAAATATATCAATTCTGCCGACGGAACAACATTTTCATCGGCAATTTTTCAGACGGAAGTTAAATTCCATCGAAAAATCATCGACGGAATTTATTATTATATGTAGGCCATCCCAAATAATTTCATGATCAAATAGCTGTGAGAAAATTCCCATCTTTTTTTTAAAAAAAATTCAAGTTAATGACTGGAATTAGCTTGCTTAAATTTAAATAAATGAGACTAATGGTGAATGTGACATCTGACAAATCTTGAGAAATAAAAGATTAGGATTGAGCTGATTGAATAAAGTAGAGAATTAGTTAAATTGAAATATATTGTACTCATTTTTTTTATTAATTACTGATATTATCCTATTCGAACAGTATTATCCTATTCGAACAGTATAAAACTTTTCCAATAAAAATTTTACTTAGATGATACAAATGCAAAACCATTTTAACCAACCAATATTTATTATAATATATCCACTTTAAAGCATACAAAAATAAGAAAATAATTTTGAGAATACTGAAAAAAGGTATATTAAATTAATTTGTGCTTGAGTTCAACTGCTATAGCTCCTAAATTTAGTTCCGGGCTTGGCGACGCCGAGCTATTAATTTACAAAATGATCAATAAACATCATTCATGTGGAATAAGTAATTGATTATCAAGCCAAACACTAGGAATTCCAAAACCAGTGACTGTAGAGGGATAGGGTGGTTTAGAATGTATGCTTTTAATACTAAAGATTGGAGAGTATGCAATCTGTGGGGAATAAGCTCAGCATAAAGCAATTTACAGCAATATACTCACTTGAGAATAGCTTCTGCACTTTCCACTGTGACTTTATCATCAGTGGCATCACGGTTAGGAAGACCAAGGTCGAAGTACTTGATGTCCAACTCCAGAAAGGGGAAAAAAGCTGCAAATATGTGCAGAAAACATTATCAAAATAAGCAATTAGCAACCTTTGACCAGACAGTACTTCAAAGAGGAAATTCATAAGCAACAGTTAATCACCTTGTCGTTGATTGATTTCCAGAAAACCCGAGTCATTTCATCTCCTGTATCACAATAATAACAACACAGAAAAGAGGAATTAATAAATGAATTGCTTAACAAGCAGGAAACAACTTTAGCAAATAATTTCAAAATCAAAGTCAAGTAATCTCTTGAAGGTGCCACGACTTTGTGACATCAGGCAATGTAGAAAATGTAGTATGATTTATTAAACAAATTATGTTTATTCCAATTTGCACCTTCAAATTACTTTTGGCATAAGTTGCAAACCTTCAAATATACTAACTCATGTGTTCAACAATCTCAAAGCTAAAGCGGCTTTTGATTTTTTTTCCAAATTCAAATTCAGTTCCTCAAATGCATAATGAAATAGAAAACCAAATCATCGAAAGATTACTTGATCCTTGCAATCAGCTATTTAGATACAGAGAAAAACACGGAGGCAGAAAAAACAAAAAAAAAAAACAAAAAAAAAACTTATTACTTCTTTTACATTAGTAGTTCTAGCATTAAAATTATTGTATTAACATAAGAAAATAAGAAAATGCGAATCATGACATAAATCCTCCTCTGCGCAAGGCACCTAAGTAAAAAGCATACTCAAATAAATACATAGTAAAAGAAAATGCATATCATATTCTCTTAGTTCCGAAGTTCTATCCCCAGATCCTACAACAGACAGATCACAAATTCTGGATTATTCTCCCTAGAAAAAGGTACCCCTATATCCCATTTAACGTCTTGTAAAAATAACAACTTTTTTAAACAGTAAAGAAACATATTTTTTTACCCAAAAAAACATCCATCTGCATAGCAGCTCTCTAAGGCGGAGAGGACCCACCAACTCTTTTTGGAAGAAAATAAAGATCCGATGACATCTAAATCCAGAACCATGTTAAAGGTCATAATAAGCAACCCGCTTGAGCAAGCAAAGCAGCAAGGATCTAAAAAGATAATATAATTTGTATAAACCATTATTAACCAATCAAAACCAGTGACTAATCACCACAATCAAAATTTAATAACAAGAATAACCAAGTAGCTGCAAATGATGAGATCAGAGCCAAGAACAACGATTAAAGGGAAATCTCACCGTCCATCTCAAAGATGGGTTGGCGACCTTGATCTTGTCAAAAGCCATGATTTTTTTTCTTTTGAATCTCCAAAATATATTGATTCTAGATTTTGAGATTAAAGCTGAAAATTAAGAAGCGAGAGATGGTAGCAAATGAGAAGATGGTTAAGTGAATGGGGACTGCGGCGGGGGGAGAGGGGGCAGGGGGAAGAGGGGGCGGAGGGCGAGGGCGGGCGGGGGGAGAAAGAAATAAAGAGGGAGGGAAGGGAAAAAAAGTCAGGATATTTTTTTATATATAAAGTTTTTAGCGACGAAAATTTAGTTCGTCGCTAAAAACTAAAAAATGTTAATTATTTTTATGGCGACGGATATTAAATAGCGACAGACTAAAAATCCGTCGCTAAAATTTTTTAAAAATTTTAATTAATGTTTTTAGAGACGGAAGTTAATTCCATCGCTATTTAGCGATGGAAATAAAATTTCGTCGCTAAAATTTACTAAAATTTTTAATTAATAAAAATTATCGACGGAGTTAATATCCGTCGCTATTTAGCTACGGAAATTATTTTCCGTCGCTAATTTTTAGTGATGTAAATGACTTCTATTGCTAATTTTCGTAGCAAATAATCCTGCGATTTTTTTTTTTTTTTTAAAAGAAAATGATCCTGCGATTTTTTAGCAACGGATTAATTATTACGTCGCTAAAAAATGGAGGGAATATTTTCCTATTTTTTAGTGACAGATATAATAGCGACGGAATGGATAGCGACGATATTGAATTTACATTGCTTTTTAGCGATGAAAAACTTTCTATCGCTAAATAGCGATTTTCTTATAGTGAATTCCTGCCTCATAGAATACACACAACGAATATTGAAATAACATTTCACACATTACATTTAAACCCTCATCTAGAATGTATAGTTATCCGATTTTTACGAATTTCATAAATAAACTAATAAGAATCATAAAGCCTGCATCATTTTTATGCCACACAATAGATTTTCAAAACTAACAATCAACATACCAATTACTATTTATCATGTATATTCTACACTTATCATCAGGGGCGTGGGAGCATGTAATGAGTGGGTTCAATTAACCCCACTCAACTTAGAAATTTTTAAAAACACCTTTGAGAATTTTGTTTTTTTCAAAATTAACACCACTAGATGACCCCATTAACAATTAATCCTATTAAAAATTGACCCCATTAATATATTTAAATATTTTCATTAAAAATTAATCCACTAAAATATTTAAAATTTTATATTTATTACTTGTATTTTACAACAATAATAATTGAAATAAATGGTACAATTGGGTAGTAAAGTGGATAATTAAATAATATATATATATAAAAGAATATAATTGTTTTTGATGTTAGAAGGAATCAACAATCTTGATCAATTGTAAATTAAGACAAAAAAAATTTGTACGTCCTTTAATTTATTTGTTTGTTAAATTAACTCTGATATTAGCAGTCGCAATTATAACTGTTAAAATGATATTTTCTGCTATAAATATAGTGAAAAGTCGTATACGAAATTGAAAATCAGTTATTGAATGATTGTTTAGTTACTTATATTAAAAATGATGTATTTGAAAATATTGACAATAAAATAATTATTCAATACTTTTAAAATATGAAAACCCGTAGAATACCGCTGTAATATTATGAGTATTGTTATATATATTATTATCATATTAATAAGTTATTTTTTTATTTTTTTATGTGAATAATTTTTTTTATCGGTGATAATTTTTGACCCCACTGAATTTAATTCCTGACTACACTCCTGATCATGTAGATCTATATTAATTCCTTCAAATTCTAAGTAACTTAATATGGATACATAAGGCGTTTAAATTTTCCAATTCATTACCTGCCATAGAACTCACAGTATACATATTTATAAACTAATCATCCGTAGTCTCATTTTCATTGTGTTATATGTTTTACATAATTATTTATTATTATCGCTTAAATTAGCTTAGGGTAGTCACTGCCCATAAATGAGGTTTACATCATAAATGTATTTTGCCATTTAATACTTAGTAGGTTCTTAATAATAATATTTGCTTTAATTCACAATTTATTGCTCACAATAACTAAGTGGAATCGCACTGAGTCAGAAACGCAGGACCAATGCCTTATAGGTCAAAATTGGATTGAAGTGGCTTGGATCGAAGCATGGGCACTTCAACCCTATACTGAGGGTCCGGATCGGGACACGACCCTCAACTATTAAACTGAGGAGCTTAAATCACCAATTTGGATTGAAGTGGCTCGGATTGGAGTATGGACACTTCAATCTTATACTGAAGGACTCTAATGGCCAAATTGGATTGACGCAGCTCGAGTTGGAACATGGACACTTCAATCTTATACTGAGGGGTCCAGATCGGGACATAACCCTCAAACTTACTATAATAGATTGTAGGTTCTCATTAACCTACTTAAAGGTCGTCATTTATCCATTCTCACTAGTACGATACTAATATCCCTATGGCTAGCCAACTGTATCCCGAACCTCCATTTCCTACTAATTTACTAAGGCCAATGAAGAAATTGCCTTCATTTTAACTCCCTCAATGTAGGTATATGCACATAAATCATAATTAGATTTCAAATTCAAACTCAAACTTATTTTTCATAATCAATGTCATTACTCAAATCTTGGCACCAAAATGCCTTTCTTTCTCATTTCATGTCCAGTTCTGTATACATGTCTTATCTTTTCCTTACGCATACATACACCATCACAATTACGAACATTTCTCAAAATCATACATTATCATAGCATTTTCACAATTCAAATGTCATATCCCAAAGCATTTTTATGCATCCATCACTATTTAACAATTTCTTTATACTCACCTCATACACAACATAGCAAATTTCGTGAATAGAACTTATTAATTACCTTGGTCTATTAATTTTGCATATCATTGAAGTTATTTCGTTTACTTTAGCAAGACAAAAATCATTCACAATCCAATATACATTTGATTCACTCGAATTTTCTTCTCTAGTTATATACTCAGGGACGTGTCTGATGACCCTACTTAACTTAAAGAAAAAAAATACTAATTTTCAACTTATTTTTTAAATTGACCTATTAAAATCTTTTAAATTAACTCCACTATTTTTTTTAATTAAATTGACCCCACTAGACAAAAATAATATAATACCTTTTCAATCCATTAAATATATTTACCCATAAAAAAAATAAACACAATATTTGTATTATGAAAGAGAAAAAATTAAAAAAAAAAAGTGAATTTTTAAATGCATTTATCTTATTTAATTAAATTACATATAACTCTTTAAAAATTGAATTATATTGTTTCAAGATTGTAGAGACCCCTTAATTTTCAGCAAAAATAAAAAGTGAGTAGCCATTTTTTTATATTATTTAATCAAAATTTGAAGTCTTTCTATTTCATAACCGAGCTATCGTCTAATAAGTTCGGTTATCACCCGTCTATCAAGTTCGGGTTAACCATTGTGACGCGCGCCGAACCCCGTGGCCTCCCGAGGGCCCGCTTTAGGGCGATCAGGAAAGGTTCATAAAACTTGCAAGGTATTTACAAGTGCGTCTATTTTGGGCAACAATGAGGTTTCTTGAAGTCGCCACCCAATAGAACATTGGGAAGGGTCGTCTAGTCTCAGCGAGTCTAAGACGGCACATACATATCCATCTTGGGCAAGCCAGAGAGATCTTGGAGGTCTCAGCCTCTACCCCCTGGAGCCTAGGATTGTAAATTTAAGTCGTTTGGTGAGACTCAAGAGGTGTCTTGGAAGTCCTAGACCTCTCGCCTCATTAAGCCCCAAAGACCAGAGTGAGTTCGGGACTTCTCATTTATTTGTACCTTGATCAATATTATGATTAAGTTTTGAATTCATTGTTTCATCATATTTCCACACGATGCATTTAATTAAGGCGCAATCATTCACGTCAAAAGCAATAAATAAAGCATTATTGAAATAAACATCCTCAAAATATATTACAATAAAACTAGGGGCGGAATACAACCCCCATTGTAAATAAAATACAAATCATGCATAAATCGGGATATTCATTAATGATGAGGACATTGGTTCTCGCATGCATTTATTATAAAACAATTTTGATGTGAAGATTTTATTTTGGATAGAGAAACTAGGACATTGATCCCATTTTATTTAGGAAAAACGCCAAATTAATTAATAAAAATCCTTTGTGATTTTCTTTCTAGCGCCTAAAATAAACAATTTTATAAGAAAATTACATGGCAAAATAAATGGAAAAGCAAAATGAATAAAATATTATAAATGAAATAAATAAATACTTAATCCAAAACGAGCCTTCTGAATCTCCCCGTGTGCTCGCAAAAATGCCAAGTAAAGAAAGATAAGTTTTGACATAAAAACACAACACAAAAGAAATGATGTTAGTAATTGAATCAATTAAAATCAATTAAATATAAAATAAATGATAAAATAAAATAAAACGAGATAAAACGAAATGATATCAAAATAACAAATGAATTAACATGTTTACAATTTAAAATAAATGAGAAAAATGTGTTATGAACAACAAATGGATTAAAAGATGTAATTGGAATAAAATACAACATGTTAATTAATTAATATGTAAATATGAACATGACTATGATGAAAATAAATAAGTGAACAAATGAATAAACAATAATACATAAATAATAATAATAATAATAATAATGATAAAAGAATGATAAAAATGAATAAGAGAACGATGAAAATAATTAAATGAATTACATGATCAATTAAATATATTCACAAATGATATAAACCATTTACATGGCAAAAAGATCAATCAAAATGAATTAATTTAATTACATGTTAAAAATAATGATGAATTAAAGTGAAATAAATTAATTACATGTTAGGAATTAAAAAAAATCAATATTCACATGAATAAAATAAATGAATGAGAATAATAATAAAAATATACATGTTAATAAATTAAATATAAACAAAATAAATAAATAAATAACTGAAAATAATAAAAATGAACATGAATAAATTAAATATGAACAAAAAGAATAAGAAAAACAAGCCCGGAATGTTTACTCTCAGAGTTTCGGATTCGATAAAAGTAAAAAGATGATTGATTTCCTTATTCTTGATTTGCAAGATTAGAATTGAATAATAAAAATGTTGAAATTTTATTTCAAGAAAAAATAGGTTTAAAAAATGAAGAAAGAAAGTCAACAATTCTTTAAAAACAAAAAATTAATTTATTTGCCAAAACAATGATTTTTATTAATTAAAGGAATGAAAATGATGTCAAGAACAAACAATTATTTTGTTTGTTCCAAAGAAAAAATCATTTATGAGAAAAAATTATTTTTTAGAAAATCAAATGAAAAAAATCGATTTTAGGAACAAACAATTATTTGTTTTGCCCCAAAATCCATTGTTCATCAAAAAAAAGATTCAAAATAATAAAAACCCCTGAAAAAGTTTAATTGAAAACAAATAACAAGTTAAAAAAATGAATTTTAAGAGCAAACAATTATTATGTTTGCCTCAAAATTAAATTGCATCAATAAATCTTCTTTTAAAAAGTGTTTAGAAAAAATTCTATTGGAAAAAAGAACTAAAAAGATGAACTCAATTTTTTGTTGGGGAAAATCTGGAATTTTACTTAGAGAAATTGAGAGGAAGAAGAGAAAAAACCCTAGAAAAAATTCCCCCTTTAGGTTTTCATCTCATTCACTTTATATGAAGAAAATAGGAAAAATAAAATAATTAAAGGGATAAAATTTAATTAAATCAGATATTATCAATTTTGAATTTTAAAAATTGAAAAAAACCTAAAAATCCCTTTAAAAAGTGATAAAAATCGAATTTTGAGGAAAAAAATCGGAAAAATTGATTTTTGGGGGGAAATGGGGATTTTGCGGCGGAACAGGTGCTACGGACGGCCGTCGGAGCGCCCGACGGCCGTCCGTAGCGCGCCAGGCGTGCGAGCGGCGTTGCAAGGACGATCGCGCATCGCGCACGGAGCGGTGCGCGGTGGCACTCCGCAGCGCCTTGCGATGGCGCCTCGCAGCCCGCTGCGCCAACGCACGCGCGTGCCTGCGCGCTGCCGCAAGGCACCGCCGTGACCGACGCTCGGAAATTTTTTTTTTTTTTTTAAAGATTAACTAAAAATACTACATTTTTAAGCCCCTATTTTTCAAAATTAATTTAAAAAATATTTTTTAAATTTTCACTCTAAAATGCAAATTTTTCAAGGAAATCATCACTTTTAACCCTTTTGCCCGTGACAAGACATCTTATCATCATTGGGTAACTCTGATCTGGCTGTCTCAGGACCCGGTGTCTACAGTTGTCCCCAATTTTGGAGAAACTAGTGCACTAGTGCCTAGATGAGCCAAAATTCAGAGAAGAAAGGAAAGAGATGCGTACCTGAAGCAGCCCTTACCTTTTTGCCCTGTGGAATGTTGCGACTTGTTGCCGTTGAGCTGTAGCGCTATCAAACTGTGGCTCGTTTGCAATCTTTTCTATCGCATTTTCTCGCTCGCCTCCGGTCGGCTTGCACGGCGTCTGTGAGATGCGGTGTCCTCTAACCCCAATCCCGTTGCGATCTGCTCTATCGCTGGTACCCCGCTAACCTCGTCTCGGTCTGCACATTAGCTGGTCTATCCCGCTGGCCTCATCTCGGCTTGCAATGTATCTATGAGATGCGGCATTCTCTAACCATAGTCCCGTTGCGATCTGTTCTATCGCGTGTGCCCCGCTGTCCTTGTCTCGGCATGCACGGTGTGAGGTGCAGTGTCTCTAACTCCAACCCCTATTGCGATCTGTTCTACCGCTGGTGCCCCGCTAGCCTCATCTCGGTCTACACGGTGTCTGTGAGATGCAGCACTCTCTGACTACAACCTTTGTTTGTGATTTGTTCTATCGCTAATGATCCGCTAGCCTTGTCCCGGCCTGCACGGTGTCTGTGAGATGCAGTACTCTCTGACTACAACCTCTGTTTGCGATCTGTTCTATCGTTTATGATCTATTAGCCTCGTCCCGGCTTGAGCGGTGTCTGTGAGATGCAGTACTCTCTGACTACAACCTCTGTTTGCTATCTGTTCCATCGCATGTGATTGAACGTTCTGTCTTGGTAACCGCTTCTGGGCTTACACAGCACAACCTTGGTAACCTCCGTGTAACATCCTATCTGCTAACCATTATTCGGTCAGTGTAATATCTGCTCTGCTAACCACCATCCGGTCAGTACAATATTTGATCTGCTAACCTCCATCCGGCTATTTCAATGTCTGATCTGCTAACCCCCATCCGGCTAGTACAATGTCTGATCTTCTAAACGACATCCGGCTAGTTCAATATTCTGATCTGCTAACCCCCTTAGGTCGGTATGGTGACTTGTTCGTCGTTTTCTTTGCTGGCGCTTATCCTGAACCTCTTCTTTTTTACTACAAAAAGGGCAAAGCAAATGTGTAGGGTATATAAAAGAGATGCTTACCTGTGGTAGTACATACCTGTTGGGAGCGTTGTCAGATGTGTGCCCCCTGAAGGACAGCTAGTTGTTCCCCATTTTCTTGATTGCACCGACTGTGACATGCCAGATATCGATTCCTCTATCATTTCCAATGCAGCCTCCTTGTTGAAAAGTCCTGCATACTTCTTAAGAGGGTGAGAGAATTTGATGTTGAGCCTCCGGGGCGGAAAAAAGATTTGAGCTTTCTCAAAGAAAAAATTAGATTGGAAATTTTGCTGTTTGCCTGTAGGCGGGTGATTTTTCTATTTTGTTTTTGTTTTCGTTTCTGTTTTTTCCTTGTTTTGCTTTTGACCTTTACATTTTGAATGTATTTACAGTATGTTGGATTTTCAAGGCCTTGAAAATGTCTTCTTCTTTTTGTTTTGTTTTGTCGTTTGAGAATTTGTATTTTTTTGTGTTGTTTTGGTTTGAGAAGTCATTTTTGTTATTTTGGTTTGAGAGTTTGTATTCTTGTACATTTGCATTTGTTTGAGAATTTGTACATTTGTATATTTGCATTTGTTACACTTACTATGTGATGTATGTGAGCGTATATCTTATAATAGGGAAACTTACCTGATTGCCCCCGGCATGGCATGCATGAGTCTGACTGAACTCATCTCTTGAATCATCTTTAAACCCGAGGTCTATTCGGACCCCTCATGTGAGCCATGTACATATACAAAACACTATGAACGTGTGTGGAATCATTTGTGTGCAATATACATACATTTGAATTCGGATTGTGTGAGGTGTGTTAGCGTACATCTTATGACAGAGAAACTTACCTGTTTGCTCCCAGCATGGTGTGCATGAGAAAGGCTTATTCTTTTCCTTCTTGGGAGCAGGTCCTTATTGCTCCTGACATGGTGTGCATGAGTCGACTTGCTCTCTTAAATGTCTTCTTAGGAGCGGGTCATTGAGATTCCATTCTCGTGAGGACTTTATCTTGATCTTGATTGTTCGGCATGGATGAGCATCGATGTAGATTCAAAACTGTACCTTGGCTCACTTTTGCGTCTGATTTGCCTCCGACTATAGTATGTGTGGATAGTTCGGCTTCTCAAAGAATCTTATTTTCTACAGATTTGTGTGATTTCGGATTGCCCTGAGCATGGTGTGTCCGAATAGGCTTGTCCTTCTGGGCATTCCACCCCCTCAATACCTATTCACCTGATTTTATGCCGGATACAGTGGCCGACCATGCGGAGCTAAATCCGTCCTTTGGATCATCCTTGCTCATGAGTTCTATTCGGACCTATCCCTCTGAGTTATGTACACAACAACATATACAAAAGATTGTGTGTGCGTATGGAATAATGTGTGTGAAGTATACATACAAAACTATATATAAGAAACACGTGCAAATGATTAATGTACAAGAATTGTGTGTGCATATCTATACATGTAAAAGACTGAATGCACATGACATGCATGTGATATGCAAAAATGAATAGACCACATCCCAGGTGGTAAAGGAATTTGTTGAGGGTATTGCTCGGCTGCTCACATTGTCCGATGCCCCCAAGGATGTAGAAAAGCGTTGCCTTGACTTTACGGACTCTGACCAATAATCTTTTCAAGGAGAACTGACCCGTACGTATCTTTGCCCCCCGGTCAATGAGCACTTTGCCCCCACAGAACTCTGAATCAAGATCTGCATTATGCATTATCTGCCTAAAGGTGAATTATTCGAGGTAATGCTGCCTTATCGCTCCAGGCTTCAAAAGTCATTGTTTTAAGGTAGTGCGTCCCTTGTGGATTTTCACACTAGCTTTTCTTAGCGGGAGATGCGTCCCTTTTGATATTTTTGCATAGCCCTGTGCCTAATTTTTTGCCTGGAATGGACCCAACGCACTCCAGTAGCTTTTATTCATTTTTATTTTTTTGAAGGACAAACTGCCTGTTCCTAGGTTTTCACCCTGCCCTTTGGCCTAACTTTTGCTTAGAGTGCCAATTATGGTTTTCATCTCTAACGGCCTCTTCTTTTTTTTTTTTTGAGACTCTCTTGCCTCTCAGGTACGTCTGCAAGAAAAGTTGAAGCTACTATCAAAGCCCCCTCCTAGGGTAATCAGCAGTTATTCTCTTAGGTATTTCTCTCTAGGCATCAGTTGCATTCCTTTGACTTTGTGAGATGAGGATCTGGTTCTTTGAAGGCCTCATGAGGCTGCCTTTTACACTACCACCTATTGTGCTTGATAATTCAGAGGGATTAACGATGTAGTGAGACATTCCCTATTCTTTCGAGGCGGAGTCTTATCTTCAGCCTCTGCTTCTCAGTATCATGATCTTTAAACTGAATTACCAGAGAAAACTACTATACCCTTTTCTGGGAATCATTCTGTAACTTTTACTAGCGCATATAGAAGATGGACACCTAGCCCCGCAGTTGATAACAGGACCTGGCCACTAAGGCACCCGGCCGGCGAGAGCAGTAGTAAAGTCTAGTTCAAATTTGTATGGATTTTAAGCAACATGTTCCTTTTTAGAATAGAACTAGAAAATAATATCAATGAATGAATTCAGTTTTATTTCATTTCACAACATTGTGCCCGTTTCATTACGATTTCAATATACATGATCACCATTTAACACTAATTAAAAAATGCCAAACTACATTCATTCACAGAGCCAAATCTTGATGACATCAACTCCTGTTACCAATCAGCCCTCTCGGGTTTTGTTGATTGGATATTTTCTCTCATGCCTCTAATTTTTGCCCAGGATGCCTTTTTTTGGTTTTCACCCTGACGAGGCGCCCAATTTTAGCAAGGCTGCCTTTTTTCGGTTTTCGACCTGCGAGGCTTTTATTCTCTTCTTTTGATTTTATTGTCTTTAGCCATGGAACCTTTTGAGTCTATCAATATTGATCGGTTCTTTAAATTCATTACCATTGCTATCTGATAGAATCGCAGCTCCTTTTGATAACAGCTTCTTGAGGACAAATGGTCCTTCCCACGTTGGTCTGAACTTTCCTCTGATATCAAGCGCACCTAGTCTCATCTGCTTGAACACCAAGTCCCCTTCCTTCAGGGGATGCTTCTTGACTTTCTTTCCAAAGGATCTAGCAAGCCTCTTCTGATAGATTTGGTCATGGTAATAAGCTCTCAATCTGTTCTCATCCAACACGTTTAAGTGCTGTAACCATTGTTGTGCCCATTCAGCTTCCGGGATCTGAGCTTCCATTACCACTCTTAGTGACTTGAGTTCAACTTCAACTAGTAATACCGCCTCCATTCCATACACCAAAGAGTACGGTGTGGATCCTGTAGATGTTCTGGTGGTCGTTCTGTAACCCTAGAGTGCAAAAGGCAGCTTTTTCGCCCAATCTTTATAATTCTGAACCATCTCGGCTAGAATCCTCTTAATACTTTTGTTGGCGGCTTCTACTGCCCCATTAGTTTGAGGGTGGTATGGGGACGACTTGTGATGCTCAATACCATACTACGGGAACAATTTCTTCACCTCGGCCATAAACTGGACCCCATTGTCAAATACCACGTGATGTGGGAGGCCGTACCTACATATCAAATTTTTCTCAATGAATTTCGCCATATCCCTAGCATTAACTTTTTTAAAAGACTCGGCTTTTACCCATTTGGTAAAATAATCAATGGCGACAATGATGTATCTGTGTCAATTGGAAGGCGTAGGATGAATTTTCCTAATCATATCAATCCCCCAAGCTGCGAACGGCCAAGGCGATGTCAAATTATGCAATTCTGAGACAGGCAAGTGCCTTAAATCTACGTACTGTTGGCACAACTGACACTGCTTTACATACTTTGAGCAGTCATTATCCAAGGTGAGCTAGAAGAACCCTTGCCTCATAATCTTCTTTGCCAATGTCAGCCCGTTCATATGGGCTCTGCATATGCCAGCATGAGTTTCTTCCATTACCCTCTTGGCCTCTTTCTCATCCAAACATCTCAACTGGATACCATCAGCCTGCCGTTGGTATAATATCCCATTTATGCAGATGAACTGGGTAAACAATTTGTGAATCATTCTCTGATCTTTTTCAGTAGCTTCCTCTGGAAAAGTCGTATTTTCTAGATAGTTCATAATGTCGTAATACCACGGCTTCCCATCTGCTACTCTTATTTCCATGACTGATTTAGATTCGAAGCTAGGTCTCTCAGAGCTAGGAATCAAAACCGGCCTCATAACTGCCCTTTCTGGATTGTCCCACATTGACAATAAAGTGGCGAGCGGTCGGCCAACTGATTTTCGTCCCTTGGAATGAAATGGAATGTACAGACTTCAAGCTAACTACTCAGGTCTCTCAAGTGCTTAATGTATGGCATTAGCCTTTCTTCTTTAACAGCCCATTCGCCTCGAATTTGATTGATCACTAGGGATGAATCACCAAACACTTCCACTTTCTTTGCCCCTAAGGCTATTAACGCTTCCAACCCAAAAGTACATGCTTCATACTCGGCTTCATTATTGGTAGCTTTGAACCTCAGTTTCTTTGCCAAAGGGAGTTTCTCATTATTCGGGGTGGTCAGAATGACTCCTACTCCTGCCCCCATATTGTTCACAGCCCCATCAGAATACAGTTGCCATCCCTGAACTCCAATGGTTGTCCCATCCTCATCTGGAAAGTTTAACTCGTATGAGTCTCCTTGAATTGGGTGTTCTGCTAGGAATTCTGCCACTGCACGCCCTTTGATAGTTTTTCGAATAACGTACTCTATATCAAACTCTTATAGCAGCCACAACCACCTACCTATTTTTCCAAGCAAGGATGGAGCCTCCTGCAAGTATCTCAAGGGATTCTGCTTTGCTACCGCCTGTACCTTGTAGGAGTGAAAGTAGTGTCTCAACTTCTTTGAGGCCCAAATTACCGCAAGACAGATCTTCTCTACTTCTGCATACTTAATCTCATAAGCCAGGAACTTCTTACTAAGGTAGTAAATAGCAAATTCCACTCCAAATTCGTCCTCTTGGGCCATCATGGCAGCTACATAACCATCTTCTATAGCTATTCATCTCGCAAGCAGTGGCACTGTCTATCAACAGATCTATATGGGGCAATGGAAAGTCATCTTTTGGACGAGCCTTAGTCAAGTCCCGATAATCTACGCATACCCTTACCTTGCCATTCTTTTTTGGTTACGGGGATAACATTGGCCAACCAAGTTGGATACTGCACCTCAACTAGAAATTTGGCTTTGATTTGTTGGCGAATCTCCTCTTTTACTTTATCTACCCATTCCGGTCTAAGCCTTCTCAGTTTATGGTCTAGATATGCAAGAATAGCGTGCTCTGCGACTTCCCGATCGATTCCTGGCATATCTTCATAGGTCCAGGCAAAGACCTTTTTTATATTTTATTTTAATTCTCTCAAATTTTCTCACTCTTCAAGAGTTATGTCAGATGCCATCAAGATTTTCGAGCTTCCAAGAATAAATAGAGTAGCATCAATCGAGCTAATGTCAAATATAAATGGATTATGATCAAGCATAGTGAAATCATTGAAAATAACATCACACAAGTGAAGAAAATTGTTCGATTTATTAATAAAACTAAAAAACGTCATTAATCATTATTAAAAAAAAAGTTCAGAACTAAGAAGGAAAGTCTAAACTATCATCTTCCTCTCTCCAGGTGTTGTTGCCGACGGTCCATAATCAACTTTAGGGCCCGTCCTGCCTTTCCACTTAGGCCCTTAGTCTATCTTATTCTTTCCCTCTCGCTTTTTTGGGTCGGAGATCTGGTGGGAGTCAATCAGATCTTGAATAGCATGTCTCAAGCTCTTGCAATCGTCTGTGGCATGTCCGGTGTGCTGGTGGAAGGCGCAATACTCAACCCCTTTATGATCGAGCTGTCACTAGCTTCTGGCAGGCCTAGCTGGCAATGGCTGTAATATCCCCTCCTTCATCAGCCTCTTGAGGACCCAGGACAAAGATCTGCCCAAATTAGAAAAATGCCTTTGCTTTACTTCCGTGGTTGGCGCTTCTATAATCTCTTGCTTTTTTGGGCCGAGCATCAGCTCTTGAATGCAATCTCTCAAAGGGCGACAATAGTCTGTCCTATGCCCTATGTACTGGTGATATACACAATACCAGTCCGTTCTGTGCCTAGGTTTTCATTGACTTGGGGCAGGCCTAGCTGGCAAGGGTTGTAACTTTCCTTTCTTAACGAGAAGGCTAAAATGCCAAGATAATGGCCTACCCGAGATAGTGAGGTGGGGCTGAGTTATTCTAGTGGCTGGGATTTCTGCAGCCTTACAATTGTCAAGGCCTCCTGAGCTTTCATCTTTTGGAGTACGCATGATTGCAGGGTCTTCATCCTCCTTGGACATAATGCCATATTCTAAAGTAGGCCTCCTATTTCGTCCTTGCTCAACCGGAGAATCAAGTGACCTCTTACCTCTAGTCTCAGAAGGAAAAGGAGGTACTGGAGCTGTCGCTGTATGAGCCTTCTCGATCATGGCCGGCTTTCCTTGGTTGAGAGTTATTGCCATAAGCTGAGCTTGCAGAAGAAGTGCCATGGCATCCATCCTTTCTTTGACCATGGCCAGTATCTTTGTTTTAAGCTCCTCGAACCTTCTAATCAACTCCTGGGCAATTAGGGCACGAGTCTCTTCATTCTGTTATGAAGGGCCAGCCATTTCTAATGCCTTTAGATGCTCTGGTAAGAACGCTAAACCTTTGTCAGCCCACGTGAACTCTGATCGCCCCTTAGACAACTATTGGGATCCCCTAACCACCCAAGCAAATGGTCTATAATGGTTGAAAATCAAGGAGTTAGAATGACATATGAATAATATGTAATGCATAATCGTGCTGTACAATAAATGGTATACAGCGACTGAAAGAGATTACAATGATACATGTGAAATATTTGAAAAAATATGCACAGGATAATAGGTACATGTAATAATTATATACAAAGAATAAGATGTATACATAGGAAAAAAGATAAAAAATTTTATTTGTGCTTGAATGACATGAATGTGCAATGCATCATCCACAATCACATGCAAGCAAGTAGATCTTTCCAACCTTATTGCCCCCACACACGAGGACGTGCGGTCTCTGTCCTAGGTGGGCTTGATCCATGGGTTAATAGGGAACCCGATGGACACGCATGGTGCTCAGTGAAAAACTGGCAGCATAACCTCTCTTAGCTAATGTGCATACGCATGGGTTTTGACCATCATGTATTTTAGGCAGTCCGAATAAGTTGACATGGGCCTATCGGGGCATGAAAGCCTTTAATTATGTGACCAAATCAAATTATCTGGGTTTCTCCAATACATAATGATCCATATAGCAAGCATAGTATTAAGATTCATACCACCTAGGGAGAGTATCTATTGCCATTAAATGAGCTTTGGTAAAAGGTGGTGTTGCTTTAGGGCTACCCAAGCATGGTCCCTGCTAACGGGTCTAGCTCATCACAAGCGTAACGACCGATTAGGTCACCATTTAATATACCATGATGGTACGAGGCTTGGGCTAGTGATTATCCTTAACACTTCCCTACATTGAGTGAATGTAGGGTCGCGCTTCGGGAACGCACCGAGGTTGAAAAAGGGACCAAACTAGCATAGATCTAAGGCTCTAATACGATGCAATGCAGTTTTGAAAGAAAGTGAAATTTTTAAACTAAAACTCAACTATAATTTTTAATCAAGGTACTTTCGAATCGAAGTCTCGAGTATGTCCCCAGTGGAGTCGTCACTGTGACGCGCGCCGAACCCCGTGGCCTCTCGAGGGCCCGCTTTAGGGCGATCAGGAAAGGTTCATAAAACTTGCAAGGTATTTACAAGTGCGTCTATTTTGGGCAACAATGAGATTTCTTAGAGTCGCCACCCAATAGAACATTGGGAAGGGTTGTCTAGCCTCAGCGAGCCTAAGACGGCGCATACATATCCATCTTAGGCAAGCTAGAGAGATCTTGGAGGTCTCAGCCTCTACCCCCTGGAGCCTAGGATTGTAAATTTAAGTCGTTTGGTGAGACTCAAGAGGTGTCTTGGAAGTCCTAGACCTCTCGCCTCATTGAGCCCCAAAGACCAGAGTGAGTTCGGGACTTCTCATTTATTTGTACCTTGATCAATATTATGATTAAGTTTTGAATTCATTGTTTCATCAACTTTCTACACGATGCATTTAATTAAGGCGCAATCATTCACGTCAAAAGCAATAAATAAAGCATTATTGAAATAAACATCCTCAAAATAGATTACAATAAAACTAGGAGTGGAATACAACCCCCATTGTAAATAAAATACAAATAATGCATAAATCGGGATATTCATTAATGATGAGGACATTGGTCCTCTCATACATTTATTATAAAACAATTTTGATGTGATGATTTTATTTTGGATAGAGAAACTAGGACATTGGTCCCATTTTATTTAGGAAAAATGCCAAATTAATTAATAAAAATGCTTTGTGATTTTCTTTCTAGCGCCTAAAATAAACAATTTTATAAGAAAATTACATGACAAAATAAATGGAAAAGCAAAATGAATAAAATATTATAAATGAAATAAATAAATACTTGATCCAAAATGAGCCTTCTGAATCTCTCCGTGTGCTCGCAAAAATGCCAAGTAAAGAAAGATAAGTTTTGACATAAAAACACAACACAAAAGAAATGATGTTAGTAATTGAATCAATTAAAATCAATTAAATATAAAATAAATGATAAAATAAAATAAAATAAAACGAGATAAAACGAAATGATATCAAAATAACAAATGAATTAACATGTCTACAATTTAAAATAAATGAGAAAAATGTGTTATGAACAACAAATGGATTAAAAGATGTAATTGGAATAAAATACAACATGTTAATTAATTAATATGTAAATATGAACATGACTATGATGAAAATAAATAAGTGAACAAATGAATAAACAATAATAAATAAATAATAATAACAATGATAAAAGAATGATAAAAATGAATAAGAGAACGATGAAATAATTAAATGAATTACGTGATCAATTAAATATGTTCACAAATGATATAAACCATTTACATGGCAAAAAGATCAATCAAAATAAATTAATTTAATTACATGTTAAAAATAATGATGAATTAAAGTGAAATAAATTAATTACATGTTAGGAATTAAAAGTGATAGAGTTGGGATACGCCCATGACTCTATAAAGGATTGAGTTCCTATCTAGATTAAATTGAGTTATTTAATCTAAATTAAATTACCAAATCTTATCTCAGAAAGGATTCTGAGTTAGACTAGGGTTAAAACTCTAGCCTTTAGGACCTCTATAAATAGAGGTGAGGTCCTCATAATTTGGTAACGAGAAAACGTACATGCCGCAAGGCTGCTCGTTCCCACTCACAAGTTTTCTGTCTTATCTTTCAGGGGCATTTAGATTGTGATCTAGCTGCTCTTACCCCGAGTGGGTAAAAGCCGGACCAGTGATCAAAAACAAACGGGATCTTGGTAGACGCTTCCGCAACGAGTTTCTGCGCTACAAGAGGTAGGTATCATTTATTAATGTTACCTCCGCATTTAATTATATGTGTATAATTATCCATCATTGGTATCAGAGCCATTGTTTTTGCGTCCTGGCATGTGGCTAAACAGATCTAAAATTTTATGTGTAAAATTATTAGATCTGGGATGCATATAACACAACAAAAATTTATTTTTTGTGTGAAAAATATATATGCGTGTATATTTAGGCTCGATTCCATGTATGTGTACACCGAAATCCGAGGGGACGAACATGAGTTTTCAAAACGGCTAACTAGAAGTCGGGATTTTTTATTTTTGACCTCACCATTGGATTCAGAGACCCCATAAACCCCCCCACCAGCCGAAATTGGAGAGTCAGATTCGGCCGGGAAGGTGGCGCGTGGCATTCACGCGCCGCACTACGTTCGGCGCGTGCGCGTGGGCGGTGGCCCACACGCGCGTCGCCACGTGTCAGCAGTATTGCGTCACTGCTGACACGTGGCCCAATGGCCGATCGCCACGTGGATAGCAGAGGCCAAGCCACGTGGCACAACATGGGGCGGACACGTGGGCCAATAAGAGGACGACACGTGGCTGACTGAGGTCATGCCACGTGTCCACATGATGTGTCATACGGGTGACACGTGGCCCGACCAATGAGAGACACGTGGACCACTTAGGTAGTGCCACGTGTCATGCCACGTGCTATTGATGGCGTGGCATCAATGACACGTGGCCCAATCACGGTCCACCACGTGTCAGACCGAGGTCTGCCACGTGGCAATGCTGACGTGTCGCGCGTGACACATGGACCAATGAGACACCTACACATGGCGTCGACTGTGCCACGTGGCACCAGGTGGACCAATAGCAGTTTGACACGTGGCTTGATTAGATGCCGACACGTGGCACACTGTGGTTGTGACACATGTCTGGTCGAGTGGGAGGCCGCGCGTGAAGGCGCGTGAGCGCGTCTTCCTCCCCTTAGTCGGCGCGTGTGGGCGCGTGCGGTGCCCTCCGACCACCATTTCAGCTCCGATTTTTGTGAAATTGATTTTTCAAATTATTTATGAATTTTTGGTCATGTTTTCAAAATTTTTTAATGACCAGAAAATATATTTTGTAATTTTTGAAATTTAAATGTGTTTAATTTCAAAATAAAATATTAAAAATTGTAGAAAAATTATTTTCTGCATTCGGTTAATTTTTTGAAAATATTTTGAAAAATTTTTGAGGTTCTGTCCTTATTTATTGATTGAAATGAGTTTCAATCATGTGTATTTATACATGAGTATATAAATTTTTTCCTGTAATATGTTACAGAAATGTTAAATAAGGGCACCGATTCTTCCTTTAGAAACGCATAAGTTGCTTTGAGAATTGCAAGAGTGCAATCAATAAGCAAAATGAGAATGCAAAGGAAGATTTGAACTGATGACATTGATGCAATAGTGCATCATAAAATACATGTGTGAGAACAAATGCAAAAGTGTATTTGGATTGGTGGTATTGAGAAATGGACGGAGCGTGAATCGTCCATGGCTTCATCAATGGACTTATGAGTCGCTTGATGAATTGATTATATCAGTCAAACAAATAATCCCAATATCAAGAAAGATTTTATGAAATCTGAACTTCTATAATAATTGACATAAGTGTCAATTTGAGTTGGCATTTGTTATTATTAAAATAGGATTCATGTTTCCTATTAATATTTGACATTAGTGTCTTATTTTGGAATTATTGGATTTTAATTATTGGTTAAATAAATGTGTTTATTTACTTATTATGTTGGCATTTAACTTTATAATAAATGAGTTTATTTTAATTGTTAATTGCCTTGTGATATTTTATGAGTAAAATGATTGCATGCTTATTAAGTAAAGGCTTAATAAAGATCCCCTCATAAGTTTGAAACTTGATAATCCAATAATTCAGATTTATTATGCATAAAATTTTAACCTATAAGGTTGGACATTAGGACTTAGAGGGTAATTGGATACTATAAGTAGCCTTTTCGAATTTGAGCCTAATAGAGAATTTTACTAGGTTATTATTTCAGGTGTATAATAAATTGCATATGTTGCCTAATCTCCCATAAATATGTGCAATATTGTTCCATTTGAGATCAGAGGATCTTAATGGATACTGCTTCCAAGTAATAATTATGAAATCTGGAATACAAAGATCCAGAATGTGCTTATAGAGCAAGAGGCTCTTAAATTCTAAAATTCAGTTATGGCTGAATTTGAGGATGACGCTATAACCCAGCATAGGCAGGACCGAAATGCCTGTGTGGCATGGAAAAGCAGAATTTCACTGCTCGAATCATCTTGCTATGTGCAAAAGGATGATGATATCACTAAGCCATTTCGCAAGTATCAAAATGCAATGGATCTGTGGATCACTTTGCAGGAGAAATTCAGAGATGTGACTCTGAATAAGCTCCGATCATTGACGATCAAATTTGATACATATCAGAAAAGTCTGATTATTCGATGAGAAAACATCTAAGAGAGATGAAAACAATAGTGAGCTTAGTGAACTCAGTCATAAGTGACTAATGAGTAGAAGGTCCAAACTGTTATCCATTCTTTACCCAAGAGTTGGTAGTATATGAAGATGCAATTAACCCACATAAATAAGCAAAAAGACATTTGAGGATGTCACTTGTTATTTGAAACTTAAAAGAGGCCGTCTGACAGTGATTAAGGTCAATGTCATATGGCATAGTCTTGTTCTAATAGAACGAGTTCTCATTAGAATAAGATAATAAGCTTCATCAATAGGGTAAAGAAAAGGCTTGAGAGCCTGAAAAGCAAAAGGAATAGAATCATGAATGGTCCAAAGGCAAAAAGGAGATAAACTTTTCAAGGGTGAAATGTTTTCAATTGCCTATAAAAATGACATTATGCAAAGAGACTGCATTATGCCTATAAAGATACACTATTTTGACTCAAGAGTGAGTAAAATTTATGTATCAAGTTCTAAATTTCATCCTTTATGGGTGATAAATTTAGAACCAATGGACTGTGTAACAAGGGATCGAGATACCTTTGTTATGAAATTTAGGTTCTATTCTTTCTTTATTGAAATTTATTTTCAATATACATTTTGAGAATAATAGTGTACGCTTATACTTGAATGATTTTATTGTTATGGATGTGGACCATAACTATTTGAGTAAAACTAGTTTGTTATTTTTCACATATTCATGAGAATAATGTGAAATTATGGCATACTATATTAAACCATATTGGACAAAACTGAATGAGTCGGTTAGTCAAAGAAGGTTTAATAGGCGATTTAAATAACATTGAATTGCTTACATGAGAGTATTGCCTAAAAAGGAAAAACTAGTTAGACAATCATTCGAATAAGGAACAATAGTCAATTTTTCATTGCAATTAGTCCATTCTGTCGTATGTGGTCAAATGAATGTGAGGGTAAGGCATGGGGCCTACTATTTCATCACATTTATATATGACTGTACTGGGTATGGTCATGTCTATTTGATTTCTCACAAGTCAGAAGCATTGTGGTGCTTCAAGACTTACATGAGTATAGCTGAGAATCAATTAGATAAAAAGATCAAAACTTTAAGAACTGACAGAGGTCAGTAATATCTTAGAGATAAACTTAAATTTTCATGTGATGAAAAAGGATTGAATATCAGTTGTTCATTCCTAGAAATCCACAACAAAACGGTGTTGAGGAAATGAGAAATAAGACTCTCCTATATATATGGTTAGATCTATGATGGCAGAGGCAAATTTGCCTATCTCCTATTGGGGAGATGCTTTGTTGACTGCCACATATATTCTTAACTGTATGCCCTCTAAATCTGTCATTACCACAACTTATGAGTTGTGAACTGGTCGACAAGTTGACCTAAGCCATTTATAACTTTTGGGTTATAATGCTTACGTCCATGATACCTCAATTTGGTAAATTTGAGACCAAGAGGCAGAAGAGTATCTATGTGAGATATTCTGAAGTATCAAGAGGATACATTTTCGTGGGTAAGTAAGAAAATGGCATAATGACAGAATTTTGAATCACTAAACGTTATATTCTTGAGAGGATGAATTTTCAAAGTTGGGCGAAGTGAATTGAGATTTCACTTTATATTAATCTCAGGAAGAGGAACAATCAGGATCACTCCATCCGATTGGGAGGGATTTAGAGGAAGAAGGTTAAGACCTTCATCCTCCAAACGATCCGGATGTTCGAGACCTGATTCGAATGGGAGCATTCTTGACTCCAGTGGGAGGAAAGAATATAGTATTCCTAACTCCAGTGGGAGTATGGAACATGATCCCAGTGGGAGCATTATGAATCACGATAAATATATGAGACATGTTTATCAAGATTCAGAACTGCAAAAATCTAAAAGGATAAGTGTTTTATGCCGACAATTTAAAATTGAAGGCCTGAACGAAGCCCTTTTGGTTATCCCACAAGACTAGAAAGAGCATAAAACATATTCAAAATGCTTTTTCATGCCCATCTAAGAAAAAAATGGACTAAAGCAATAGAAGAAAAATTGGCATCCATGAGATCAAACCATGTTTGAGAACTAGTTGATCTACTGGAAGGACATAAATTGAAAATAAATGTATTCTCGAAGTAAAGCGAAAGGCTGAAAGAGGTATCGAAAGATATAAGGCTCGGCTAGTCGCTAAGGGGTTCATACAATAGAAAGAGATTGACTATGAGTAGATTTTCTCATCTGTTGTAAAATTTTACGTACATAAGGTTCATTCTAGCCACAGTGGCGAGTTTGAATGTAGAGCTTCATCAAGTGGATGAAAAGACTGCTTTTCTCAATGGAGAAATTGATGAAACAATCTACACGTTTCATCGAAAAAGGCAGCAAACATAAGGTTTAATGATTGATGTGTTCAATCTGTTGCCTTAAACAGTCTTCAACACAATAGTGCTTGAGACTTCATCATATAATCATGTCGAATGTGTTCAACATGATTGATGAAGATCATTGTGCTTATAGTAAAAGCTCTGAAAGTGAATTTGTCATTTTGGCATTGTATGTAGACGACATACTTAAAGCTGAAAATGATAAATGGTACGTAAATGAAATCAAAGATTGGTTATTGACCAACTTTGAGACAAAGAATATGAGTTGTGCATATTACATTCTTGAAGTTAAGTTTTCAAGAGATCATTCGAGAAGATTGTTGTCTATTTCTTGAGAGAAATATATCAACAAAGACCTTGAGCGATTTAATATGCAAAACTGCAAACTCATAGATTACCCCATTGCCAAGAATCAGTTTCTTAGCAAAGATGTGTGTCTTATAAGGTCAGAAAAATTGAACGTATGAGGAGAGTTCTATATATGCCAGTGTCATGGGTAGTCTTATGTATGCAGTGTTGTATACAAGACATGATATATGCTATGCGTTGGGCATGGCAAATAGATATCAATGTAACCCAGGCAAAGCACATTGGAAGCAATTGAAAGGATACTTATATACCTTAAAGGAACTGCAGCCTATTCTCTCTGTTATTAAGAAAATGATTTGCATTGAGAGAATACATAGATGTTGATTGGGTAGGAGATGTGGATGAGAAGGCATCCACCTCAGGTTTTATATTCTTGTTTGGCAAGAGTGCCATCTCGTGATATAACAAGAATTAAACTTGTGTAGCCCTATCAATAGTGAAAGTTGAATTTGTCACTTCCTCAATTGTAGTACAGGAGACAGTTTGGCTGAAATGGTTTGTGGGCCATTTAAGAGTAACTGTCTTAGAGGTATTGATGACAGTCTTTAGTGACAGTCAGTTGTTGATAGCTTCTAGTAGAGCTAAGCATATCAACATTAAGTATTAATAGATGAGAGATATTGTTGCACGAGGAGATGTGAACTTACAGTACGTTTCTACGCAAGCAGATCCATTGAGTATACCTATAACGAGAGATGTGTCTTGAGAGACACATTAGATCTCGAGATTGCGTAGAATTTAATTGGTACTGTTATATTTTATATAATCCCTTAACGTTATTATTTGCGAATAATAACTAAAGTTCATTGTTGGCAATACATGAGTGTGAATGTTTATGTGTAAACATTTACTGTTATTGATATCAGTTTGAGCATGTCGGACAGAGAAGTAGCCCACTCACAAGGGTGTTTACCTTAGTTTTGTAAATGAGTTGGCAAAGACTAAGATGAGGCGATTTTTGAACATATGAGAATGCTCGAGAGCCTGTTCAAAATAAAAGTGTCGTCTTGCAGAAATTACAAGATGAGTCTTGTTAAGGTGCGAGATAAAAACATACATAAAATTGTATGCTTTGGATTGAGATCCAAATAAGGATTGTACGAAATCCAATGGTAAGTTAAATGTAACTACCATATTCTGTCTAAAAAGCCGGAAGTAGTCCTTAAGTAAGCGGACTAAAGTTTGGTGCTTCGGTGCATCGCAACCTTACTCTTCTGTATGGTGTTTAAAATACACATTATCAAAATGTGAGACATGCGCTCCTTTAAGGGAAGGAAAGAACACCATAACACATGTTTTATACCGTGTGTGCTTATGTGACCACAGGGATGGGAATTTAATAATATTATTGATCTCAACTTTTCCTATTGTGAGCCCCTATTTATATTTCGACCCTTAGAACCCTTAACTTATCCCTGAAGTATGGTTCAATGTGGCTAACTTAGTTAGTTTCCAAGAGGTCCGGGAAAAATTTAGGCCTGGCAGATCTAACTAGAAAAGCGAGTTGAATCATGATGGATGGCATACAGTAAGAGGGGAAGATAGCCTTTTGATTACTTTCATAAGGTTTCGTGGTTCACTGGCTAGCCTATTATAATTTCTATGAGTAGAAATATAATAGTGAACACGAAAATTATTTTATGAGATCATAAGTTAAAACAGTGAATGTGAGAAGGCAATCTAGGGTTAGGCATACATGAAGAAGAGGATCTTGTTTTCCGAGACGCTATATATCCCTAACAGGTGTATAGCACTAGTGCTCTCGAGGTATGCTGGTCACACAATCTATTTGCCAGTATAACTGAAAATTAAGACTGGAATGCGTTCCGTCATGTGCGAGTGGGAGATGATAGAGTTGGGATACGCCCATGACTCTATAAATGATTGAGTTCCTATCTAGATTAAATTGAGTTATTTAATCTAAATTAAATTACCAAATCTTATCTCAGAAAGGATTCTGAGTTAGACTAGGGTTAAGACTATAGCCTTTAGGACCTCTATAAATAGAGGTGAGGTCCTCATAATTTGGTAACGAGAAAACGTACATGCCGCAAAGCTGCTCGTTCCCACTCACAAGTTTTCTGTCTTATCTTTCAGGGGCATTTAGATTGTGATCTAGCTGCTCTTACCCCGAGTGGGTAAAAGCCGAACCAGTGACCAAAAACAAACGGGATCTTGGTAGACGCTTCCGCAACGAGTTTCTGCGCTACAAGAGGTAGGTATCATTTATTAATGTTACCTCCGCATTTAATTATATGTGTATAATTATCCATCAAAAAGAAATCAATATTCACATGAATAAAATAAATGAATGAGAATAATAATAAAAATATACATGTTAATAAATTAAATATAAATAAAATAAATAAATAAATAAATAAATAACTGAAAATAATAAAAATGAACATGAATAAATTAAATATGAACAAAAAGAATAAGAAGAACAAGCCTGGAATGTTTACTCTCAGAGTTTCGGATTCGATTAAGGTAAAAAATGATTGATTTCTTTATTCTTGATTTGCAAGATTAGAATTGAATAATAAAAATGTTGGAATTTTATTCCAAGAAAAAATACGCTTAAATAATGAAGAAAGAAAGTCAACAATTCTTTAAAAACAAAAAATTAATTTCTTTGCCAAAAGAATGATTTTTATTGATTAAAGGAATGAAAATGATGTCAAGAACAAACAATTATTTTGTTTGTTCCAAAGAAAAAATCATTTATGAGAAAAAATTGTTTTTTAAAAAATCAAATGAAAAAAATCGATTTTAGGAACAAACAATTATTTGTTTTGCCCCAAAATCCATTGTTCATCAAAAAAAAGATTCAAAATAATAAAAAACCTTGAAAAAGTTTAATTGAAAACAAATAACAAGTTTTAAAAAAATGAATTTTAAAAATTAAATTGCATCAATAAATCTTCTTTTAAAAAGTGTTTAGAAAAAATTCTATTAGAAAAAAGAACTAAAAAGATGAACTCAATTTTTTGTTGGGCAAAATCTGGAATTTTTCTTAGAGAAATTGAGAGGAAGAAGAGAAAAAGATGAAGAGAAAAAACCCTAGAAAAAATTCCCCCTTTAGGTTTTCATCTCATTCTCTTTATATGAAGAAAATAGGAAAAATAAAATAATTAAAGGGATAAAATTTAATTAAATCAGATATTATCAATTTTGAATTTTAAAAATTGAAAAAAACTGAAAATCCCTTAAAAAAGTGATAAAAAATCGAATTTTGAGGAAAAAATCGAAAAAATTGATTTTTGGGGCGAAATGGGGATTTTGCGGCGGAACAGGTGCTACGGACGGCCGTCGGAGCGCCTGACAGGCGTCCGTAGCGCGCCAGGCACGCGCGCTCGCCTAGCGTGCGCACTGCGTTGCGCGGACGATCGCGCGTCGCGCGTGCGGAGTGCCGCGCGATGGTGCTTCGCAGCGCCTTGCTATGGCGCCTCGCAGCCCGTTGCGCCTGCGCGGTGCCGCAGAGGCCGACGCTCGGAAACTTTTTTTTTTTTAAAGATTAACTAAAAATACTACATTTTTAAGTCCCCATTTTTCAAAATTAATTTAAAAAATATTTTTTAATTTTTCACTCTAAAATGCAAATTTTCCAAGGAAATCATCACTTTTAATCCTTTTGCCCGTGACAAGGCATCTTATCATCATTGAGTAATTCTGATCTGAGCTGTCTCAGGACCCGGTGTCTATAACCATGCTTCTAAATTCGGTCGCCAAATCGTCCAGAACTCTCTCCACCAAGATAGCTCGGTTTCTCAACACTTCAGGTAATTGGAGTAGCTCAACTTCCGTCATAAAAGTAGCTGTTACTCAATAAAGGCTCATCATAAAGGCGGTCGTTACTTAATAAAGGCTCATTATGAAGACAGCCGTTACTCAATAAAGGCTCTTCAAGAGAGCAGCTGTTATGAAGGAAATAAATGACTATAAAAAGTAGATAAAAAGGTATGTTTAGGCTCTCTAAGAAACATTTTTGCAACTTATTCATCTTATCAACTTCACTGACTTGACCGTCGGAGTGTCCTAGAACGGAGACCCGCCGGAACTCTTTGTTTTCAAGTAACTGGTTCAAGCTTCCAGCTCCGGAATTTTGGGACTATCATCATTTGGTGCGGTGAGCGTAAAACTTTCAAAGATTTTCAATGGATTTTTTTCCTAATTTAACCACTGCTGCAGTTCCAGCCACCCAACCACAAGCTTTACCCTTGCCAGCTCAGCCTCTATTAACTCTGAGTCAACAACCCCCTGTCCAATTATTTGGCCAACAGATACACCCTCAGCAGCCTGCTCCTCAGCCAATTATTCCCAACTTAACTCCACATACAGTCCAGGCTTTCCTAGCAACACTAACTGCAATGGAAACTCAAGCATTTGCTTCAGCGAAGAGCAGCGAGATCTGAAAGTGTCGATCTAAAAAGCGAAGCAAACCGTGACTGAAAAGGTGGAAACGATGAAAAAGGGAGAAAAGATAAACAAATGAAATTAGGAGGTTGAAGGCGTGAAAGAGAAGCGAACTCCCTAAAGACGAAATGCCATTTATAGGCAGAGTGAACCAGTGAGTGGAGGACAGGTGGCAAATGATGAAGGGCTGTGTCAAGAGTCATTAAAGCAAGCGCGGGTATCAAAGCGCCACAATGATGGCGTGCAGACATCCTGATTGTCATTTTACGTAGAGCGAGGCGTCGTCTTCTCCGTCTCTCACGCTTCACGCGCTTGGCGGTTACTCTTTTGAATCTTTGATTAGCCGCCCAAATGACATAAATGTCATGTCTCGAGGAGGGGACTTGTGATAACCGAGCTATCGTTTAACAAGTTCAGTTATCGCCCGTCTATCGAGTTCGGGTTAACCATGCTTCTGAATTCGATCGCCAAATCGTCCAGAACTCTCTCCACCAAGATAGCTCGGTTTCTTGACAGTTCGGTTAATTGGAGTAGCTCGACTTCCGTCATAAAAGTAGCCGTTATTCAATAAAGGCTCATCATAAAGGCAGCCATTACTCAATAAAGGCTCATTATGAAGACAACCGTTACTCAATAAAGGCTCTTCAAGAGAGCAGCTGTTATGAAGAAAATAAAGGACTATAAAAAAGGAGATAGAAAGGTACATTTAGGCTCTCTAAGAAACATTTTTGCAACTTATTCATCTTATCAATTTCACTGACTTGATCGTCGGAGTGTCCTAGAACGGAGACCCGCCGAAACTCTTTATTTTTAGGTGACTGGTTCAAGCTTCCAACTCCGGAATTTTGGGACTGTCATCACTATTAAATCAAGTCTTGCATTGAATTGATTAATCTTGTGGACTGGAGGAGTCTTGAAACTTAAAATGAAGAACTAATTTCCTAATTCTTCTTTTGTTTGATTTAGTTAATTTACGTACTTTCGATAAAATTGGTCTTGATTTTGAGATTTTGTTGAATTTTTCATTTTTTATATCCATGACCATTCAAATTTTAGCAATTTCTAGTGAATTTTTATTTTATTATTTTAGGAGACAAAAATCAATCCGACTCCAAAATTTTTGCAGTACAACTTGAATGGAATTTTCAAGGGCCTATAAATTTTGACTCTACTACCTCAAAATCTCAAAATCCTAGCTACCTCATTGTATTTGCTCACAGATTTAAAAAGAGAATTATCATTTTAATATGTGATATTATTATGAAATTTTTGAATAGTTTACTTAATTAATTCCCACTATTATTTTCATCAAACTCATATAGTAGTGTTTGAACTTACTCTCTAAAAATTTAGACTTACATTTTAAACTTACTCTCTAACAATTCAGCTAACCAAATTTGCTATATATATATATATATATGCTAATTTTGTATTTAAGTTTTAATTTATTGTATTCTAGCTTCATCCCCGTCCAATCCAAAACAGGATAGCTAGATCAAGCTGACCTACCTTCTTCCGGTCTTAATCGGAGGAGGAGAAGAAGTGAAAGCAGATAATAGTCGAAGGGTATTAGGTCAGCAGGAAGACAGAAGGCAAAGGAATCAAATCACTTATTCAGTCGGCTCGCAATAGCGAATACGCATTTGAAAGCTTTTTCCTTGCTAAAGGAGATCAAAGCGTGACTTTCCGGTCTTGGTCCACTCCTTTTTGTTAATATGTTATTTTTTCTTTTATGCATTATGTTCTTTAAATTTTAAAATATGAATTCTCTTGATTTATCTCAAAAACTATTTCCAGAACAACAATCTTTACCATTTCAATAACACTAACATTGGCTAACAAAGCTCAAAAGCATTTAAGTGACAAATTACAAAACCATTTAAGTGCGTTACACTTTATGGAAAGTGGAATTCTAACTACCCTACAATAATAAAAAAAAAATTGTTAAGCAATAAATTATGAAAATCTAAAGTTCTATTGTGGAAATTATTATTAGTCTATCTATGTGTGGAGTACTAAGAAGAGCTTTGCATGTTGAGAAGAAATCTTTGCAAAATAAAAAGTGAATAAATCATGGATATGGCAATGAAGTGGTGGTGGTCTGTTTACATTCTTGTCATGTTCTGCTGCTTATTGTGCTCATTCAATCCAACAAGTTGCTTGCAAAACGAGACTGATCGACTTTATTTGCTATCATTCAAACATTCCATACAAAAAGACCCATTTCAAGTCTTGAATTCTTGGAATGATTCTGTGCACTATTGCAATTGGCAAGGAGTTTCATGCGGTCAAAGGCATCCTCACAGGGTGCTTGCTTTGGATTTCAGCTCGCGAGGCTTAGTGGGATCACTTTCTCCTCATATTGGAAACCTCTTCGTCCTTAGGTTCATATATCTCTACAATAATAGCTTCCATGGCCATATCCCCCAAGAGATTGGTCGTCTACGTCGGGTACAAATCATTTCCTTGGGCAACAACACATTTTCTAGTAAAATACCCACCAACTTTTCTCATTGCTTAAACCTTGTGTTTCTTGGTCTCTTCAACAATCACTTAGTTGGGAACATACCTCCCCAGTTGGGCTCTCTTCAAAAACTTCAATTTCTAGGATTGTTTGAAAATAGTCTTACAGGAAGTATTCCTTCTTCTCTTCGAAACCTTTCATCTCTTGTCGAAATCTATTTGCCACGGAACAACTTGACTGGACATATTCCTCAAGAATTCTCCCAACTTAGGCGCTTAAGCATTCTTTCAATTGGAGAGAACAATCTAATTGGTGAAATTCTTAGTGGCATCTACAATATTTCAGACCTACAATCCTTTGAAGTGAATAGTAACCAAATCAATGGCAGTATCCCCTTCGATATAGGCCTCACCTTTCCCAAACTTACCTCACTTATTCTTGCATTTAACATGTTCAATGGGAAGATTCCACTTTCATTGTCAAATGCTTCTGCACTTGAAGTAGTTGTTTTCTCTAATAACTCCTTCACTGGGATGATTCTAAAAGATCTCGGAAAGCTACCTAATCTTAAAGTTATAGAATTTCATGTCAATCAGGTACGAGATGACTCAAGCTTCTTTGATTCTTTGACCAATTGCTCAAATTTAATTGAGATCGGTGCAGCATATAATTTTCTAAGAGGATCTATACCCAGCTCTGTAGCCAATCTCTCAAAATAAATGAAGCATATTGCTTTGGCTGTTAATCAGTTGCACGGTTACATTCTATTGGGTATTGAAAACCTCTTTAATTTGAGATTCCTATCGTTGGACCAAAATTATCTCTCTGGTTCAATAGATATTAATTTCAGCAAGCTTTTACATTTGGAGATCTTAACATTGGGCACCAACAAATTCACTGGAACAATTCCATCATCAATTGGTAATTTGTCTTGGCTAAGTGTTTTCTACATAGGGATAGCAATCTACATGGAAGCATACCTCCAAGTCTTGGTAGTTGTCATAACTTGATCTACTTGGATCTCTCTCATAATAATCTCACCAGTTCAATACCAGCACAGGTCATTGGCCTTTCCTCACTTTCATCTTTCTTTGGTGTAGCTTCTAATGCACTTACTGGTCCTATTCCATCAGAAGTTGGGTTGCTGCGAAATCTAGCACAACTCGATTTATCTGACAACAAATTATCTGGCATCATTCCTACCTCAATTGCCAAATGCTTGAGTTTGGAGAGTCTTCAACTTGGGGGAAATTCACTTCAAGGAAACATACCTAAGATTTTTGGCATTTTACAAGGTTTAGTAGAGCTTGATATCTCAAGAAATGACTTTTCGGGGAAAATTTTGAGTTCTTTAGCTGAGCTTGATGGGCTTAGCTATTTGAATCTATCTTTTAATGACCTTCAAGGGGAAGTACCAAAATAGGGAATCTTTTTAAATGCTAGTAGAGTTTCAATGTTAGGAAATAATGGTCTCTGTGGAGGTATCACAGAACTAAAGCTACCCCTTTGTCCCTCCACTAACAACCACCCCTTTCCACTAAGACTAATAATTCCAATAGTTGTTACTGCTCTATTATTAGGTTTGTTGTTGTGTTTCTTCATTTTCAGGCTAATAGAGTTTGGGTATGCCCATAACTCTAATATGGATAAAGGGTCGATCCAGATAAAATTAAGTAATTCAATATGATTAATATTACCAAATCCTATCTCAGAAAGAGTCTGAGTTAAAGTAGAGTTAGGTTTCTAGCTTTTAGGATCTCTATAAATAAATAAGAGATCTCAGTATTTGGTAACGAGAAAACGTATACACCGCAAGACTGCTTGTTCTCACTCATGCTTGTTTTTGTTTTAATCTTTCAATGGCTTTTAGATTGTTGAATAGCTCCTGTTATCCCGCACGTGGATAAAAGCTAGGCCAGTGACCAAAAACAAATGGTGATCCTTATAAATGCTTCCGCAACGAGTTTCTACGCTACAAGAGGTAGGTACCATTTATTAATGTTACCTCCACGTGAATTATATTTGTTATATTTTTCATCATCATTGGTATCAGAGCCTTCATTTTTTGCGTCCTGGCATGTGGCTTAAAAGCGATCTAAAATTTTATGAGTAAAATTGGTAGATCTAAGAAGCATGAAACGCAACAAAAATTTATTTTTTGTGTGAAAAACATATATGCGTGTATATTTCGGCTCAATTTCGTGTATATGTACACTGAAACTCGAGGGGATGAACATGAGCATTCAAAACGCATAACTAGAAATCGAAATTTTTAATTTTTGAACTCTTCATTGAATTCACAGACCCCGAAAACCCCCACTAGCCGAAACCAAAGTGCCAAAATCCATCAGGAAGGCAGCACGTGGACTACACGTGCCACCATATGCTTAGCGCATGCGCGTGGGCGGTGGCTCACACGCGCGTAGCCACGTGTCAGCAATAATGCATCACTGCTGACACGTGGCCCAATGGCTAGGCGCCACATGGATGGCAGAGGCCATGCCCCGTGGTATATAGGGGGGACACATGGCGAAACCAAGGTGTGACACGTGGACCACTGAGGTGGTGCCATGTGTCGAGCCTAGTGTGAGTGATGACGTGGCATCATTGCCACGTGGCCCAATTAGGAGACGACATGTGGAAGACTGAGGTCTGCCACGTGTCGGTGATGACGTGTCCGGAGTGACACGTGTACTAATTAGACACTGCTATGTGGATAACAGTATCATGCCACATGGCGGTGACGTGTGGACCAATAGCATTCAGACACCTGGTGTGACTGGATGTAGACATGTGGCTCTATGCAGTATTGCCATGTGGCAGATCCAAGGGAGATGCGCGTGAGAGAGCGCGTGTTGCGTGTGTGCTCTCCCTTCCTCGGCGCGTGCGACGTCCTCCGACCACCAAATCAGCTCTAATTTTTTGCAAATTGATTTTTCAAATTATTTTAGATTTTTTGGTCATTTTTTCCACATTTTTTAATGACCAGAAAATAAATTGTGTATTTTTTGAAATTTAAATGTGTTTAATTTCAAAATAAAATATTAAAAAATTATAGAAAAAGTGTTTTCTGCATTCGATTTTTTAAAAATATTTTGAAAATTTTTTGATGTTCTGTCCTTACTTATTGATTAAAATGCATTTCAATTATGTGAATTTATATATGAGTGTATAAATTTTTCTATAATATGTTATAGAAATATTAAATAAGGACACTAAGTCTTCCTTAAATTATGCATAGGTTGCTTTAAGAAATGCAAGAGTGTAATCAATAAGCAAAATGAGAATGCTAAGGAAGATTTGAACTGATAATATTGATGCAATAGTGCATCATAAAGTAAATATGTGAGAACAAATGCAAGAGTGCATTTGGACTAGTGGTCTGAGTATGAAAATGAAACTTTGGTTCGAGTTGCCAAAAGGGAAGTATTGAGAAGCAACACTAAAAAAAAATAAAAAACCTGTGATGGTATTGAGAAATGGACGGAGCGTGCATCGTCCATTGTTTCATCAATGGACTTATGAGTTGCCTGCTAAATTGATGAAGTTGGTCAAAAATATAATCCAATATCAAAAAAGATTTTATGAAATCTGGACTTCTATAATAGTTGATATAAGTGTCAATTTGAGTTGGCTTTTGTTGTTATTAAAATAGGATTTATATTTCCTATTACTATTTAACATGAGTGTCTTATTTTTGGGATTATTGAATTTTATTTATTGATTAAATAAATGTGTTTATTTATTATTTTGGCATTTAACTTTATAATAAATGGGTTTATTTTAATTGTCAATTGCCTTGCAATTTTTATGAGTAAAATAATTGCACGTTTATTAAGTAAAGGCTTAATAAAATCCTCTCATAAGTTTGAGAACTTAATAATCTAATAATTCAGATTTATTATGCATGAAATTTTAATCTATAAGGTTGGACATTATGACTTAGAGGGTAATTGGATACTATAAGTAACCTTTTCGAATTTGAAACTAATAGAAAATTTTACTAGGTTATTATTTTAGATGCATAATAAATTGCATGTGTTGCCTTATCTCTCTTAAATATGTGCAATATTGTTCCATTTGAGATCAGAGAATTCTAATGAATGCTGCTTCCATGTCAATTATCGTTGAGCTTAATAAAGATATAAAGCAAAATGCTGACAGTTATGAAATTTGGAATATGAAGATCCAGTGTGTGCTTGAAGAGTAAGAGACTCTTAAACCCTCAAGTTCGGTTATGGCTGAACCCGATGATGGCACTATAACCCAGTATAAGCAGGACCGGAATGCCTATGTCGCATCACATCACTAAGCAATTACAATAGATCTATGGATCGCTTTGCGAAAAAAGTTTAGAGGTGTGTCTCCAACTTAGTTCCGATCATCAATGATCAAATTTGATAAATATCAAAAAATGTCTGATTATTCGATGCAAAAATATCCAAGAGAAATGGAAAAAAATAAGTGAGCTTAGTGACTTTGGTCATAAGTTGACTAACGAGCTGTAGGTCCAAACTGTTATCTATTCCTTACATAAGAGTTGGTAGCATGTGAAGATGCAACTAACTCATATGGACAACATAAAGACATTTGAGGATTTCGTTCATCATCTGGAGCTTAAAAGGTGACCTTATGGTAGCGATTAAGGTCAATACCATAGTACATATGGTACAGTCATGTTCTAATAGAATGAGTTCTCATTAGAATAGCAAAATAAGCTTCAACAATAGGGATAAGGAAAGGGTTCGAGAGCTTGAAAAGCAAAAGGAATAGAATCACGAAAGGTACAAAGGTAAAAAGGAGGTAAATTTTTCAAGAGTGAAATGTTTCAATTGCCTATAGAAATGACACTATGCAAGAAATGCATTATGCCTAAAAAAATGCACTATTCTGACTCAAGAGTAAGTAGAATTTATATATCCAGTTTTAAATTTCATCCTTATGTGGATGATAAATTCAGGACCAATGGACTAAATAACAAGGGATAGAGATATATTTGTTATGAAATTTAGGTTCTGTTTTTACTTTAATTGAAATTTGTTTTCAATTTACGTTTTGAGAATGACAGTGCACGCTTATACTTGAATAATATATATTATGGTTCTGGTCATATTCTGAATGATTTTATTATTATGGATGTGGACCATGACTATTTGAGTAAAACTAATTTTTCTTTTAATTTCTTATTTTTCACATTGTTATGAGAATAATGTGAAATTATGGCATGCTAAATTAAACCATATTGGACAAAACCGAATAAGTCGGTTAGCCAAAATAGGTTTAATAGGTGATTCAAATCAGGTTGAATTGCTTCCACGTAAGTAATGCCTAAAAGGAAAAATTAGTTAGAAAATCATTCGAAAAAAGTACTAGAGCCAAATTTCCATTGCAGTTAGTCCATTCTAACGTATATGGTCAAATGAATGTAAGGGCAAGGTATGGGACCTACAATTTCATCACATTTACATATGACTATACTAGGTATAGTCATATATATACTAAGTATGGTCATGTATATTTGATTTCTCACAAGTCAGAAGTATTGAGTTACTTCAAGACTTATGTGAATTTAGTTAAGAATCAATTAGACAAAAAAATCAAACCTTTAAGTACTAACAGAGGTCATTAATATTTTACAGATAAATTTAAAGTTTCATGTGATGAAAAATGATTGAACATCAGTTATTCCTTTTTAGAAATTCACAACAAAATGGTGTTGAGAAAAGGAGAAACAAAACTCCCCTATATATGGTTAGATTTATGATGGCTAAGACAAATTTGACTATCTCTTATTGGGAAGATATTTTATTAACTGCCACATATATTCTGAAATGTATGCCCTCTAAATTTATCACTTCCACAACTTATGAGTTGCTAACTGGTCGACAAGCTGACCTAAGTTATTTACAACTTTTGGGTTATAATGCTTACGTACATGATACCTCAATTTGGCAAATTTGAGACCAAAAGGTAAAAAAAGTATCTATGTGAGAAACTAATTTTCCTCTGCTAATTTCAAAAACAAAATGGAAAAAAATTCTAAAAAAGACCCTAAATAACTTCTCTTTTACCTTTTCTATCACATATTTCAGTTCACTTGCATATGTGTCATGCAAAGGGCGAGAAAAGCAAAAGAGAAGTTACTAATAACTAATAAGAAGTATTTAGCACTTGTAAAAAAATAAAATAAAATAAAATAATGAAGCTGGACAATTTTTCTTGTATACTAATTTAATTCTATTTCTTTTTGCATAAATGACTTTCAGAAGCTAAAAAGAGAGATAGATGCATATAAAGATATTTACTACAGATATAGATTTACAGAATCATCGATCCAACTGTAATTATCAATGAGCATTGATACACTCGGCTACCGCTCCTCGGAGTTGAATTTAGTCCAAGCTTCCTGAAAAGTTTCACCATTAAAAGAAATACGAAAATGATCTTTAATGTCAAAAACTCGAGTTATCTCAATACACACCTTTAAAAGGTCAAACACCTTCTCACAGATGTATTTCTGCTGAATGCTTGCACAGCGTTGTTGTAATTTATCAGGATGGACACAAAGAGTAGCCTTCCTGTAAGCTTTCTTAACAGCAGCTGCTGTTATAACTTCAGTAAGTGGAATTGGTTGCCAACCACTATCAGCCCCAAGTATCTGCCAACACAAAAAATACTTTTAATTAATTCACTATTCAGAATTTTAGTTTTAAGCCATTTCTGATTCAGAGACCTTGACAACCCCATAGGTACCCACTTAAATTTTCATTCAAACTAATTTTCTATTTTAATCAAGTGCATTGCATAGCTGACACTATTTAATTCTTTAACATCCATTTACAGAATATTTGCATTCTTAAGAAAAAGATAGCCCAAAAATAAAGCACGGAAAATGAAATGTACATATTGTAAAGTTGAAAGCAATGCACGCAAGTTGCCTTCTTTCCCACTTGACCACCTCCTCACATCAGCATCAAGAGTTTCTGCTAATCTCTGCAGACAAAATTTGACTCATGATATAAAGTTAAAATGTTATTCAAAATGAAGCAGCAGGAACCAGGGAAATGCATTTGCAAATTGATTACATTTCTTTCTGCTTGTTCTCTTTGTGCAAGAAGATCACGCATGTTCTTCTCTGCTAGGGCTTTTGCCTACAATAATGCAAAAATGTTAGGGTTTATCTATGTGCATGTATGGACTAATTAAAAAAAATTAAAAATGAAAATCATACCGCTCGTTCAGCTGTTCTCCGATGTCTTTCTAATCTGGCTTTACACCTCTGAGGTGATTCAACTTCAACTCCTTCAAATCTTTCTGTAATGTTGGAATCTTCCAGAACAAGGGATTGCAATGTTTAGAAACAAAGTAAACAATAATAGTATTTGTACAAGATACACCAAAATGAAGACAACACTCCAGTACACAAAAACATAAACATGGCTCTTTAGTAAACCTCATACCATTATAAACAGATGATTGCTGATATCTCGAGCCATTAAATGTGCCTGCACCCTGGGACTGCAGATCCTGTAGCTCCTGCCATTTAGCATTGCATCCAGTAAGATGCTGTCAGGGATTGTGCACATCAAAACAAAAGCAATTAACAGTATACTATACTCACTGAGGATGAGGAGCTGGGTCTAATTCCAGTGTTCCTGGAAGATGCAGAGAATTTATCCGAAACAGATCTTTCTACTCGCTCTCTAGCTTCAAAAGCAGCCCTTTCAGCCATTGCCTTTTCAAAAGCACGCTCCCGTGCCTCTGCTGTTGCTCTCTCTACTGCAGCACGCTCTGCCTTGATCCTGGCCTCTATGGATGCCTTGTCAGGGAATGATTTTTCCCTAGCCTCTGCACATGCCTTCTCTAATCTTTCACGGGCCTCATTCAGTGCTCTTTGTCTAACCTCAGCAGTTGCTCTTTCCACAGCAGCCCGTTCTGCCCTCTCACGAGCCTCAGCATATGCCCATTCACGAGTTTCAAGTGTTGCTTTGTCAACAGCCATCCTATCCTTCTCTCTTTCCCTTTCCCTCTCTCTCTCTTCTTCTATCTTTCTAAGGCGTTCTTTTTCCAGTTCCCTTTCTCTTTTCATTTTTTCAAATTCTTTCTCTTCTGGTGGAAGGGTCTCATTAGAATTCTTAACTTTTCTATCAGTGCTCTGACTTGCATTAACCTGCTGGGTTGTTCTTTGACTGCTTCCTTTCACTTCCAACCTATCTGGCTGAACTCCAACTGTTTTCATTCCAGTTTCAATGGGCTCTTTCACTGCCCCAGCTGACTTGAAATTAACCTTATCGTTTCCCTGGTCTAAGGAAATGTGGGTCTGCTCAGTATTATTTCCTCTCTCATTCCTTTCAAATCCAAATCCCATCACTTGATTTCCAGAATCCAAGTCTGCTCGAAATGTACTCTTAATTTTCTCACCGTGCTTCTGCCCTGAGATAGTTACATCTTCAGTTTGGAATTGCCTCTTATTATGTTCAAAATTTTCTAGGACTGCGGCTGAATTTGCTTCCTTTTCAGCACTTCCCAGTTCAAAAAACATTTTGCCAGTTTCTTCATGAGCAGTCTCCTTAGTTATGTTCAGTTTCCTGGTGCTGTCCTCATGATTGCCAGCTAATTGATTAGTTCCATGGATCGCATTGTTTTTAAGACTACAACCTTGATTTAGTTTAATGTAATCCTCCCCCATCTTGTTTAGTCCTGTTTGATTTCCACTCTCACTAGCATCCATATTTCCCATCTCTGTCTGTTCCCCCTTATATTTAGCCAGGGACACATTCCCTATCTCTTCTGGCTGTTCATCTTCTTTGAGTCTTGGTTCAAAGTCTTCTACTTCCCCATAGTATCCAAAAGTTGAGTTTTCTGCTCTCTCACATACCTCATCTAGTCTCTTTCCAACTTCATTTCCACAGGCCTCTTTAGATCCTTCAGCATTTTTTTCTTTTTCAAGAGCCTCTTGGAATCTAATCTCACCGACCTTCCTTTCATAAGTCTTCCTCTGTTGCTTCGCATCTTCTGTTACATGAACCTTTTTTTGTTTCTTTTCATTCTCTCCCTGTTCAACAGCTGCTTTCTCTCTCTTCTCATTTTCTTCCTTTTCAACACCCACCTCAATCATCATCTCTTTTTTTCCCATTTTCAAGGGTTGCAGGTCCATGCTAAATTTCTTGTCATCCTCATTTTCTCTAGGAGACTCTTCAGTCACATGTACTGTTTTATCAAATCTTTTTTGTTTGTTTGCCACTTCTAATTTCTCAAAGCTTTTTTCCTGTTTAGAATTTCTGATCATTACCCCAGATTTCTTCTCACATTTTCCCAGTACATTACCTGCTTTAACTGCTTCTACATTCTTGCCATTTTCTTGGTGCTGTTGCAGTCCCACCACAGGTACCTGTTTTTCCATATTCCCAGAGTCATAAAAATTTGAATCACGAACCACAAAGTTTTCACTGTTTTCCTGTTCAATGACCTTCTTTGATTTATTCGTCACCAATTCAAAAAACTGAGTAGCTTCTTTCCATTCACCAGCTACATCAATTTTATCAGACCCTTGAGAAGACAAGGATTCCCTTCCATGATTATCTTCTATGAAGGTTCTATTCACATTTAAAAGATTTTTCCCTTCTAATGTATCTAAAATTTGTTGGGTTGCCTTTTTAAACTTTTGTCTGTCCTCCAAGATAGCATATTCCATTGCATTCTCGTCTCCCCTTTGAATAATACCTTGCCCTCTCTTGTTCTTTTTGCTACTAGAGCCACTATCTATCTTGCTCACCTTTTCCTCCTTTTCCCTTCTGTCATTCTTCGGTACTGATTTTGAACGGGTATGCTCCCGCTTCCTCTCCATAGATTCCTTTGCACTTTTGATCTTCACTCGAGCTCTACCCATTGCTTCTTTCGTAGCAGCAGATGAACTTGCATCCACCTCTACATCAAAGTAAGGAGGAGAACTATCACCACTTTCATCAGAGGCCATAGTTTTACAATTTGGAGTTGCTTCACCAGAATCTACCTTTTTGCCATCAACTGCAGGTGGCGGTCTAGACGGTGGTGGCAAATGAGAGGGCCGAGTTCTAAGGTTGACATCAGAAATAGTTAAAAACATCTCATTAAGAAAAGAGCCATTTCTGACAAAGTCTCTACGTGCTGCAGCATCATCTTTAAAAAACAATCCATCATTACTACCAATAGCTGGGTTTGACATAACTTTTTTGAGATGCCTCCCACTCAACATTTCCCCACTATAGTCAATATTGAGATGATCATCATTTCTTACCGGCAGAAAACAGTATTCATGATCTGTCTTTGGCAAGGGAGTGGCTCTATCAACCACAAAAGTATATCCAGAAACATCAGGCAGCTGAGTTATATGTCTAATCCCATTTGAGAAACCTTCATCACATTTTTTACTAGCTTGATTATAAGATATGTTGAATTCCATACAACTATTAATTGATTCGCATGAATCTCCATTTGACAAGCATTGGTCATGTGCAGAATGATCTGACCCTTCTAACAGAATTTCAGCTTCTGCTGGTGTCCTATGAGAAACAAAGAAAAACCATATTCTATTTTCAAATGCTCAACTTTCTTGATGGTGATAGGTAAAATGCCGAACATTTTATTACCATGGAAAGGGCACAGCCATTGAATTTGCATTGACAAAAGAGTCAGACAAAATCGTTCTAGTTCCCCTACTGAGCCAAAAGTATCAAAATTATAATGTAAAATAAGAGATCACTGGAGGCCCCCTTTCAAATGGACATGAAAAGATTTAGCAGCTATACTAGCACACATTAAAATACCTTTCAAGGTGGAACAACATTCACACTCAATCAATTTTAATTAAAGAAACTTATATTTGCAAGCACAGAATGTCTCAAAAGCATAATACTTGATAAACTACAAATTCCCACAGGATAACCATACTTAATAGCAGATGGTAAAATTAAATGTTCACCCAAAACTCAAAAACAATACTAGCATACGTTTAAATATTGTTAGGTCTGAATACTGTTTAATGATAAATGGAGTGTATATGTTCTATTGGTTTTGAGTTTTGGGTGAAATTTTAATCTCACCTATTACTGTTAAGTATTGTGATCAGGTGTGAATTTGTAGTTTGCTACCTAGATTTGAGAGGAAAACAAAAAACTCCCACATGTTCAAGTTAGTTTTGAGAAAGCTAAAAAGTACCACGCACATCAAAAAAAAAAAAGGGACTACTGAAAACAAAACAAAAATATCATTTACACATTTTATATAAAAATCAAAATTGAGATACACGAAACACAACACTATATGATCATACCAAGCTTCGTCAGAAGAATCGTCACAACCATTGGATTGCTCCATCGTCATCAACTCATCGTAAGAAACTGCAAAATCATGACCATTGAATCCTCCAAAAATTTCACCGTAGTCAAGAACGGAGCTACGAAAATCAAAGAAAACCTCATCCGCCTCATCATCGACCAATGGAAGATCAAGCACGGGAATCGAAGTGGCGCGTGACGAGTGAAAACCGCCAAAAATCTCGCTGTAATCCTCTACCCGAGGCGAAAGTGTTGGAGCCCCGAACTTAGGTGGACCTCCAAATACGTCGTCGTAAATGGATTTAGCAGTGGTGGTAGTGCTGCCATTGTAGCTCTTCTTAGACAACATGTTTGGCTATCTCTTCTCTTCTTCGGAATTTTTTCTGCAGAGACTGAAACAAAGAATAAAAATAAAAAATCAGAAAATTTAGTGTGTGAAGAGTTTTCTTCTTCTGGTTTTGAGCATTTTAGTGTGAGCTTTGGTTCTAAACCGCCATAAATCTGAAGATCTGTACTATTCTGAGATCTTCTGTACTGATTCTGGTTTCCCTAAGCTAAGGACTTGAATTCTATTTATACATGGTGATTTTGGTTGTTAATGTGAGAAGAAGTGCTATGTTATGCTCATATAATGATTAAAAAAGTAAAGAGAAATGCTCGGATTTTAAGAAGAATGGCTGTTTTGTAAGTGAAGCGTTGATGATGGTCATTGGAAAAGAATAGGAATATGGAAGAATACCTGTTTTGCTGCTTCAACTTCTCTCTACTGGAGACGAAGCTCCTCTTCTTCTCTCTCTAACTCCGCAGTTGTTCTTTCTTTTCTCTCTCCTCTGTGTGTGTCTGAGTTGGAGAGCTTCCTCTTATAGCAGGCGGGCCTCCAGCTTTTTTTTTTTTTTCTTTTTTTCTTTTTCTTTTTCGAATTTAAATTAATTTAATTTCCTTTTCGCTATTGTCACTATGTCTCCTATTTTTGGGTTAATTTCACATTTGCCCATCCAACTCTAACTTGATTTGCTTATCCTAATAAAATGATTTGTTTGAATAATATAATATAATTATTATTTTATATTAGAAAATTTATAATTTTCAAATTTTAAATTTTTTAATCACTGAAATTTATTATTAATTTTAAATTGAATTATAATTTTTAAAAAATAAAATATTCTGTTAAATTTGCTAAATGTCAATTCGCTATTAAATAAAATTTGTAGACTAAAATTACAATTCAATTTATAATTTACAATAAAATTAAATCAAATAATCAAAAATTTTAAAATTCGACCATTAATGATCCTAAATAAGTATATTATTTTGTTTATGTAAATCATTTTATTATAATAGAACATTAAATAGCGTAGTTATTGTGTTTGAATGGATTCTTGGGCTGGAAGAGGGAGCCTCTCTTTTCAGGTGAAATGTTTCTTTTTATTATTATTATTATTTTTCTTTTTTATTATTATTATTTTGGATTTAGTGGTTTTAGGGTAATGATTCACTACGTTTGATATGTTGATATATTAAATCTGAATTATTGAATAAAAAACAAAAAAATATATTTTGTTAATCTAACGGTTATAATTTCTATCGTGTGGTACATTCAATGTACCGGATAGTCAATTGTTCTAAGACAAACAATATTGCTTAAGACAATATCAATAAAAACTGTATAAAAATTCTTTTTTGTCGTGTAACATGATTATTATAACATTTTCTATTCAAGGATTTTAAAATCGTAACCAAAAAGAAACATTACCAGCCATCCATCGACATCGCTATTGATTGCCTCTCCAACCTGAATTAAAATCAAACATGTCTTGGTGACCCAACAGAAAGATTAACATAAATAGCAAATAAATTAGAATATATCAAGGATTCAAATCCTTTTGATAATTTTCCTCTATGATATTACTAAAATTTTATTAATATTTGATAGCATTTCATGTGGCACACTAGAATAAATTATTTCGCACTAAAAAAATTAAACTATGAGTCTAAAAATTTTGTTATGGCATAAAAAAATTTATTGAAAATTTTAAAAAAAAATGTAATACTGTAGAATGCATGATAATGCTAAAATTATTAGTATTTCCTACCAATGGGTCAAGGAGCTTTTCAAATTACAAATATAAATTCTAGTCACCCTAAGAATGAGCCAAACCCAATAACTGTAAGAATTCTGTTATCAATTAACCACGGTAAGTTTATGATAACTAAAACTAGCAAAGCCTATAAATACTTCATTTGAGTAAGAAATTTCACACTTTAACATTTTCTCTCTCCTCTTTACTTTTACCTTGATATAGCATGTATTAAAAGCAGAATATGTGTCAATTTGATAAAACTTATAAATACTGTTTTTTCAATTTAAAAAAATTATATTTCAAAAACTATATCTCAAAAACTAGTTAACTGTTTGGTAAATAAAATTTAAAATAACTTATAAAATTAAAAACAGTTGTCAACTGTTTGCTAAATGATACGATTAAAAATGGCTTTTGAAAATAAAAAAATAAAAAATGACATGTATAAATTTTAATATATTATATTCAAAATTTTACTAAAAAATAATAATAATTCTCACTTATTTGCTCTTTTTTATTTTACTAAACTATTAAAATCATATATTTTTCATATATAATTAAATAAAAATAAATATAACATAAAAAATTAAAAATATATATATTGTCTGTATAATTTATCATATATATTATTTTTGATGATAAAAAAATAGAAGAGAAAAAAAAAGAAACGAAGTATTTTTAACGTTAAATAATTTTGGATGGTAAGATAAGAGAAAAATAGTTTTTTATATTAAATATAATTATCATTATTGATAACACAGCAAATATCATTTGCTGTAAAGTCCATACAGTCGGCCCACTTAACTAGTAAGGCCCTAGGCCCAACAACTAAGAGTAGCAGGCACGAGCTCCTAGGCAACGCACACGCCCGATCGGCTGATATGACCGCCAGTCCCATCAGCCGCCTGACACAAGCCAGCGCCCATGCCTACCACCTGCTCCCTATCATGTCGCCGAATACCTACTCTGACTGCCAGTAATCACTCCCCAAGCACTCAAGTGCCCCTCAATCATCTCATATAAATAGCCCAGCCAACGATAGCTCCAGATATTGAACCTTAAACATTCTCTCTCTAAGCATTCTCTCTCTAAAAGCTACTAACTTAAGTTTCGGAGTGCTTACGCCTGGTCCGACCGGGCTCTTTTCCTTGCAGGATCTATTTATCCGATCGGATCTCATGCCACAGATCAGCCTGCTCTCCTCTTCTTTAGATAAAGACCATTCCAGGCTTTATCATTTGGTGCTTTCATTGAGAGCCATGGCTAACTCAAGATCCAACGATGATGCATCCCCCATGGAACATGATCATGATGGCGGCAACCGCGCCAGATCAGGAACTTCACAAAGGAGGACGATATCTCCCAGGTTCCCAGCTAGGGCCAACCTTCTCCCTGATTTCGACGATACCATTCTGAGGAAACCGGAAGATACCCCTGTTACTATCAAGGACATGCGCGCTTTTCTTAGCGATTTCACCAAAAGCATTGTCCAAACACTTAAAAAAGGCAAAATGCCGAGAACCTCTGAAAGAGCCCGTGAGGGTTACCTCATGGACGAAAACTTCAGAGGGAGAAGAAGCAAGGGAATCTCCATCAATGAACCACGAGCTCAACATAGTCGAAGGGACATTATTAGAACCCCGGGAAGGTAAGACAAGAGAAAGAGGATAATGTCCTCCAGCAGGGACTCCCCCTATTATCCCAGCAGGTCCTCCACCCCCTCCATAGGTGATGATCTGTCTTTTATGTGCACCCCGAATCGCAGCCATTCGAGAAAGGGCAAAGCCGAGTCCAATGCCATCGCCTTGAGTAAGGAAGACCAGTGGTTCAAGCAGAAGTTAAGGCAGTTGGGCTTCATCACCCCTAGAAAAGATGCATTCGAGGGGAACACGTGCGGGAACACTGCCTCCCCCTTCTGCAGGGAAATCATGGACTCCGAGCTGCCTTCCATGTGGAGAGACGTGGTGATGGACAAATATACGGGTAAAACCGACCCCACCACTCACCTAGCTGAATACTTGACTAAGGTACAGTGTACACCTGTGATGAGAGGGTGGCCTGTAGGGTTTTTCCCACCACTTTGGGAGGAGACGCTTTAACCTGGTTCCACGAGCTGCCCCAGGGATCGATCACCTCTTTCAGACAATTAAAGGAGTTGTTCACCATGAGGTTTATCGTGCAAACGCGTGCACCGAGGACGGTGAACGACCTGTGTAACCTCTACCAAAAAATCGATAAAAGTCTATGAGACTACATCGATAGGTTTCAGGCCACAATGTCTGAAGTGAGAAACGTCAGTATTGAAATGGCGACTAACGCTTTAGCCGGGGGCATTACTGACCGTCCATTGTTTGAATCTTTAACAACAAGACCCCCATCCAGCTTGGCCAAGCTAATGGAGAGGGCTAGGCAGCACATCCAATTGGATGATGCCCTTAGGTCCAACAGGGGAAGGAGGGCCAACGTGATGGACCGGCTGCAGCACCCGGATAGTCAATCGTTCAGTAGAGCTTTCGCCTCCGATCGGATAGCAAAAAGTATCGATGGGGGAGTCGGCCCCACCAGGTTGGGCAAGAGGAGGGAGTCAGGGCGAGATCGACCCAGGCGCTCAGACGATCAACCCGACAGAACCGTCACCACCCTCAATGCCACTCCGTCCACGGTGCTGATGTGGATAAAAGAAAAGCACCGCCAGGTCAACTGGCCCAGGAAGCTGTCCGAAAGAAGCAGAGCTGGGAGGGACCCTAGAAAATACTGCGAGTTCTACAGGGACGTTGGTCATTTGACCGATGAGTGCACTCGCTACAAAGTGAAATTGAGAGGCTAATACGCCGTGGGTCTCTCAAAAAGTTCATAGGCCCGACCAGAGGGGATGATCCCTGTAGACAGCCGAAGCCTCGTAGGGACAATCCTGACTCAGATGACGATGAGTGCAGGAACATAAGAAACGCCGACCCGAGCAGGCCATATGCTGGAGTAATCAATGTGATCACTGGAGGGTCGTCTTACGGAGAGGACCTCTCCCAAAAAAGAAAGGGGAAAGGTGTCTACCCCTCCCACCAGACCGAACATCCTGCCTCAGTCACCATCTCCAGCGAAGAAGCATGAGACGTCATGTTCCCACATGAAGATGCTCTCGTTGTAAGAGCTAGGATTAATAATTTCAACGTAAAAAGAATTTTGGTGGACAACGGCAGTGCCGTCAACGTCCTTACTCTCCAGGCCTACTGAGCAATGGGGCTCCCGATCGGAGAGCTGAAGCCATGCGCCACACCACTAACTAGACTAGGCAAAGCCATTATTCAAGTAGTCGAGTAGGTAGAGCTCTTCATGGAGTTAGGCCAAGAGGCAATCGCTCATGCATGCAAGGTAACTTTTATGATCATTGACATGACTTTTGCCTATAATGCCATCTTCGGCAGGCCGCTGCTTTTCCAAATCGGAGCTGTTACCAGCATCCGATACATGGTGATGAAGATCCCAACAAAAGGAGGTGTTGCCATCTTGAGAGGCGACCAGAAGGCGTCACGAGAAGCTTACATTACCATGATAAAGCAGTAACGGGAGGCACTCGTCGTGGAGTCTGGCCTGGAGCAACTAGAGCAGGAAGAAAGACCCCGAATGGACCTTGCCGAGGAGATAAAGACAAGGGCATTGGCCAAAGGAAAAAATATTCAAGTGGGGACCAGCATGGGCAAGGAGACAGAAGAAGCCATCATGCAGGTCTTGACGATAAATCAAGCGACCTTTGCTTGGAGGCTAGAAGACATTACTGGCATAGACCCCAAAGTGATCACCCACAAGTTAAATGTGGACCCGAATCATCCTCCGGTCCGACAAAAGCTCAGGAGGCATGCACCCGACCGGAGGAAGTTCATTTCTGAAGAAGTGGATAGGCTACTTAAGATCGAAACTATCCGAGAGGTAGACTATCCCGAATGGCTGGCCAACGTGGTTCTGGTAAAGAAAAAGTCGGGGAAGCTGCGGATGTGTGTAGACTTCACCGACCTTAATAAAGCATGTCCCAAAGACAGCTACCCCTGCCGAGCATAGACCAGTTGGTGGACGTCACTGCAGGCCATGCCATTTACTCTCTTCTTGACGCGTACGCCGGCTACCATCAGATCCTGATGTGACTCATGGATCAGGAAAAAACCAGTTTTATCACGGACGATGGAACCTTTTGCTACAGGGTGATGCCGTTCGGACTGAAAAATGCTGGCACCATGTACCAGCGTCTTATGAATAAAATCTTCAAAGACCAGATTGGGCAAAATATTGAGGTATACATAGATGACATGATTGTCAAAAGCCAAAGCCCAGAAGAACATCCTGCAGATCTGGCAAAAGTTTTTGATACATTGAATAAATTCCAAATGAAGCTCAACCCCGAGAAGTGCATCTTCGGAGTACCATTAGGGAAATTTTTAGGATTTCTGGTCTCCCAAAGAGGGATTGAGGCCAATCCGAAAAAAATAAAGGCTATCCTCGAGATGCAGCCCCCCAGGAGCGTAAAGGACGTCCAGAAGCTAAACGGAAGAATAACAGCCTTGGGACGATTCATATCCTCCTCAGCCAAGTGGTGCACCCCCTTTTTCAAAAAACTGAGGAAGAGTAAAACTTTCATTTGGGGGGAAGACTGCCAACAAGCTTTTGAAGGGTTGAAAGCGTTTCTCACCAACCCACCGCTGCTTAGCCGACCAATACTAGGTGAAAATCTATACCTTTATCTGGCCACCTCTAGGGACGCTGTTGCGGGTGCCCTGGTTCGGGAAGAAGGAACACAACAGCTGCCTATGTACTACGTCAGTGAAGTATTCAGAGGTGCAGATTTAAAGAAGGAACCAGTCGAGCAGCTCATCATCACCCTCATGATGTGTGCAAGAAAGCTGAGACCATATTTTGAAGCGCACACAATTGTCGTCCAATCGGGTCACCCACTTAGAAAGATTCTTCAGACCCCTGATCTGAAGGGCAAAATGGTGGGATGGGCAATTAAACTGCAATCCTGAGATGTGAGATATGAGCCCAGAAAGGTGATAAAGGCCCAAGCTTTGGAAGACTTTGTCGCTGAATTCGCTGGCGAGGAACCACAGAGTCAACCCAAGTGGCAAAACTGGGAGATAACAGTGGACGGTGCAGCGAATGATACTCGAGGAGGCGCAGGGATAATAATAAAAGGCCCTATGGGCATCACAGTAAGGCACGCAATAAAGCTTAACTTTAAAGCTTCAAATAATGTAGCAGAATACGAGGCGCTCCTTCAAGGGTTGAAACTGCTCCACGCAATCCGACAGGAGTCGGTAGTCATCAGGAGCGACTCCCAGCTAATAACGAGCCAGGTCCTGGGCACCTTCGAAGTCAGAGAAGCCAGCATGATCCAGTACTTAACCAAGGTCAAGGCTGCCCTCACAAAACTCGAGGAAACTGGGTCAGAGTGGATCCTCCAGAAGGTGTCAAGAGACCAAACATCAGAGGCCGATCGGCTAGCAAAGATGTCTGCCTCTGAACAAAGTGTTATAGAGGAAAGCATTGCCATTGTCGACCAAACTTCCTTCTCCCTAGACGAGCTGGAGATGATGGAGATCGATCAAGGAGACGAAACCTGGATGAGCCCAATTAAGCAGTACCTTCAAACAGGCCAGCTGCCGAAAGACAAAGATGAAGCTCGAAAGGTATCACGGAAATCCCTTGATTATTCCATCATTAACGGTAATTTGTATAAAAAAGCTTTCAGTCACCCTTGGCTCAAATGCGTGATGGAAGAAGAGGGAGACTACATCCTCAAAGAGCTCCATAAAGGCATATGCGGTGCACACGAGGCGAGCAGAGCCATAGTGAGAAAGGCCCTCTAGACGGGATACTACTGGCCCAGCATGCTCAAAAATTCTCAAGAAAAAGTGAGAAAATGCCCGCAATGTCAAGTACATGGGAGGATCATAAGGTAGCATGGAGTAGACCAACAGCCGATTGGCATAGCCTGGCCATTTGACCAGTGGGGCTTCGATATTTTGGGACCCTTTCCCCAAGGCAAGAAGTAGATGAAGTTCCTCATAGTAGCAGTCGACCACTTTTCCAAATGGATTGAGGCTGAACCTGTAGCCACAATCACAGCCGAAAGGGTCAAGAACTTCACCTAGAAGAACATCATCTGCAGGTATGGCTTACCCAATGTTTTCATTGCAGATAATGGCAAGCAGCTCGACAGCTCCATTTCCAAAAATTTTTGCCAAGGCCTAAACATCAAAATGAGGTTCACGTCAGTCGCTCATCCCCAAAGCAACGAAATGACTGAGGTCTCCAATCGGACCATCTTGGAAGGGTTGAAAAAGCGACTGGATGAGGCAAAAGGCAACTGGACTGAAGAACTGCAGAGTGTCTCTGGACATACAGAACTTCGCCAAGGACGGGCACTCACCAAATGTCATTCTCCCTTGTCTACGGCTCTAAAGCAATGATAACAGTAGAGGTCGGCCTCCCGTCTTACCGATCGGTGCTTTATTCCGAGCAAATGAACGCTCAAGAAAGACGCCAAGATCTTGATCTGATAGAAGAAAAGAGGGAGGACACCTATACCAAGATCGCGGCCTATAAGAAAAGAGTTGCCAGGTACCACAATGCTAAGGTAAGGCCCAGGACCTTTAATGTCGGCGATCTGGTGCTCAGAAAAGCAAACCTGGGGTCAGGAAATGCCGGAGTAAGCAAGCTGATGCCAAACTGGGAAGGGTCCTACGAGGTCTCCAAAGTCTTAAGCCCTAGCGCATATAGGCTCTGAACTATAGAAGGGCACGACATCCCTAGAAGCTGGAATGTTGAAGTCCTAAAAAAGTATCACTTATAGTGATGTATCCAAATTCGACAAATGTCTAATTAATAAAAAAGTTTTTCTTCCATCTTTGTTTAATTTATGCTTAATATGACTTATACACTAGGCTCGACGACCATCCCGAGCCAAAAAAGCGAAAGTTGGAACTTATCCCTTTACAGGTACAAAGCCCGTTAGGATCGATGCAATTCCCGATCTCAAGACACGGGGAGAAGCAAAACCCATTAGGATCGATGCAATTCCCGATCCCAAGATACGGAAAGAAGAAAACTCTCGGCAGTTCGACTGTTAGGGTCGACGATCATCCCGATCCAAAGATGCGAAAATCACGAACTTTATGTCGATCCCATCCGTTAGGATCGATGTTCATCCCGATCCGAAAATACAGACTCTTCTTAGCTAAGTTCGATGCTCATCCCGAACTGAAAATTCGAAGATCAATAGGCTTGCTTTCTAGGCTTGATGTTTGTCCCAGGCCGAAGATGCGAAAGTTGAATCTTATTAGTTCATCCGCTAGATTCGATGCCCATCCCAATTCAAAGATGCGAGAGTTCAGTCACTGGACTTGCAGATTATTCCAATTCAGGAAGTATGCGAGATTTATTAATGTATCTCACTTTAGCAAAGTATATGCGTTTTAGTGAGTTATATTCAAACTGGGCAAAACTCTTGCAATTTTCCAAGTTACTAAAGTGTTGCGAACACGCAACTATGGAAGTCTGCGAATTATGCAAAGATTATCATTTACTGAAAGGATTGTATTCATTACAATTTATAGAAGTCTGTACAGTAAATAAAGTACACTAGTGAAAAATCTACGCATTTTCACAATTCCTATACTAATTTTCTACATCTACAATATGAATGTTGCCAGGAGGATCGGCAATATGCTCAACGTTTGGATTGGCGGCTTGAGAAGGATTAGCAGCAGGCAGTAAAGATCCTGCTCCCCCTTCAGAGACAAGCCCAGCCGGTGGAGGAACGATAGGCTCGGCTTCAGGATGGGAAGGCACCGCAGACTCAACTTCAGTTAGGGCCTCTTGTTTAGCCTTTGTAGGCAAAGGATCTCCCTCTGAGATTCCCTCGGTCTTGTCCCCCTCCAGAGCGCCCCCTTCATCATCGCTGCATGGAGGAGTGGGTAATGCTGTCGGATCATCCATCCAAACCAAATCGGCGCCAGGAAAGTGCCTCTCAGCCTCATGAACTAGCAGAGAGAGCAACTGTGTTTGGGCCTCTGCCAGCTCATCAAGAAGGCGCTCTTTTTGGGCGGCAAGCTCCTCCTCGAGTCTTTTTGCCCAGGCAGCCTCTTTTTCCTCCGGTGATATCCTCAGAGACTCCCCCTCTTTGCATAGCTGCTCGCCCTCTACCCTCAACTTGGCATTCTCAGCAGCCAGCTCTCTGCACTCGGCGTCCAGTCTGGTTGCATCTGCCTCGAACCGCCTGCATTGGGCATTCTCGGCAGAGAGGCGAGCAACGTCTCCCTTCAGCTTATCGTCCTCGCTCTGCCGAGCCTTCAACTCCTGAGCCGTTTGATGAACTTCCTTCCTCAGCATCGCCGTCTCCAATTGGGAAGCGGAGGACTGCCGCTTTAGATCAGCCATTTCAGTGCGAAGGGATGAGGCCTCCTTCTGAGCAGACTCATAGCGGGCATTTATCTCCGCCCTGGCCTTGGCGCCCTCCTCTGCTCTTCCTTTCCAAACGCCAGCCATAAGGTGAAGCCGTTGAGTCCTCCTGGCCACCTGTGCAAAGAAAATAGGCAATTAAATTAAGATGAAAGGGATATTATTAATCCCTAAGTAACACGAAGCAGAGAGGTCTTACATCTATCAGCTGCTGATTGATTGAGTTACATTCTTTGTTGAGCTGGCTGGCGTCCCCGATTTCCTTATGATCATCATCCCGAAGGAGGCCACGATAGATAAAACCAGCCACTCTACTCGGTGACCAGTCACTTCTGAAGTTCTCCTTCAGAAACTCCTTCAAGGGAACTGGCCGCCTGTCCGAACGGCGTAATGTTTCCCCTAGTTAAGCACTTTGCTGAATGCCCTTGCCTCTGGCAGCCACCCGAGCGTCTACCTCGGCTATTATGTCAGCCGCCCTCTTCCGAGCGGCTTCATCAGCGTTCCTCCGGGCATTCTTATCCAGTCGGGACGTCACCCCCCGTGCCACCTCCTCGAAAGTTTGGATGATAGGCACGTCGTCCTCATCAGATTCATCCTGCAGTCTCAAGGGCCGACTATGGGCTCGCCTGCGCTCAGCGTCAGGTCGAGGCGCCACAGGTGTAGGATCGACGACTGGTCCAGCAGAAGCTGCGCTCGGCACGACAGTCGTGGCCGGAAGAGCGGAGGAGATTGGGACGGCGGCAATAGGAGCGGCAGCTGAAGAGGCGCCAGCCGCCCCTCGAGATGCCTGTAGCTCTGTAAAGGACACCATTTTCCTCCTCTTCCTTTGCTCTTGAGCCTTCCGCTCGGCCTCGCGCTTCAGCCGGGCCCGCTCACCGAGTTGTTTGGACAGATCGCTTTCGCCAGCCATTTCAGCTGCAACAAAAACAAACAAGATAAGTTATCCTCCAAAATATGCTTTCATGCAATTGCAATGCATGTTGTAATGTTTTGTGATCATGATTATGCGGTCAGTCCAATCCTAATGCTCACGTTCGGCAGCTATGGCAGCTTCAGCGCAGGCCCCTTGGAGCAACTCCAACAGCTCCCTAGACTCGTAAGGCCCTCCCCTTCGAGCCACTGCGCCCACTAATTTCTGGATGTCAGCCTCGTATATGCGCTGACCGGCAGCCAGGTCCTTCAAAACCTTAGCCTCCTCCGACTAGGCCAGACTTACTCCAAAGCCGCCTCTTCTTCCCACCAGGAAGTATCTCTCTTGAAATCCTTTCATCAAGGTGGGAATGTTAATGAGTCTCTTTTTTGGTCGGCTGGTGAAGAAGAATTATGACCCGTCGCTTCGGCATGAAATATAAAAGAAATGTGTGAAGAGGTCGAGCGTTGGGGCCGCTCCCTCCAAGACACACAGAATTTTGAAGCAAGTCACGGTCCTCCATCCATTCGGGTGCAGCTGATAAGGAGTTTTGCCATATTCCTCTAGCACGGCTATCTCAAAAGCGCCGAAGGGAAGGCGCATTCCTACATCCAAACTCCAGAGGTGGCAGATGAACCACTCGTCCTCACGCTCCCCAAAGGGCCCCTCTGTCACCGCCATTGAATCTGGGCAGGGCTCCACGGCTATGTCGCCAGGAAGGCCGTACTTGGAAGGAATCTCGGCTACCTCCCCGACGGTCAATCTAGAACACAGCTCAACTACTGTCTTGTTTCTGTATTCATCCAAAAAACTCTTGTCCAACGCTTCACTACTGCTAGAAGCCATTTTAAGCGAAGAAAAGGAGAAGATGTATGCAAATCCCTAGTTTGTAAATGGAAAGATGCAGAAAGAAAATGAAAGCCGAATTGAAGCCGAAAGCAAGGATGAAAAGTCACTTACTTGGTTAGAGGAACCTAAGAGATTTGAAGAAAAAATGAAAGCTGATGGCTGAAGACTGGGAGTCGAGAAAATAATTTGGCAGAGCTTCGCTAGGGATCGCAAAAAGTAAAGAGCGAATTCCTCAAAAATACTCCTATTTATAGGCTGAAGCTTTTAGAGGACACCAACCTCCTCGCCAATGCAAGCGCGCCACGTGTTTAAAAGAGTTATGACGGTGCGAAGAACGAAGCGTCACCCTCGGAGCACGCGCAACATTAAAAGGAAAATAGATGTCCAAACTGGCACGTTCCTTTAGAAAAGGCGCCCCAAAAGTTCAAAAATCCCGCTTATGCACACCTTTGGATCGGAACAACCTGAAGCGGTCACCATCCGAACGGAACCACCAAAGGCAAATTCATGCCCGATCGGACCTGTTGAGGGGGGAGAAGTGATAACACAACAAATATCATTTGCTCTAAGACCCATCCAGTCGGCCCACTTAACTGGCAAGACCCAAGGCCCAACAACTAAGAGTAGCAGGCATGAGCTCCTAGGCAACGCACATGCCCAATCGGCTGATGTGACTGCCAGTCCCATCAGCCGCCTGACACAAGTCAGCGCCTATGCCTACCACCTGCTCTCTATCATGTCGCCGAATACCTACTTTAACTGCTAGTAATCACTCCTCAGACACTCAAGTGCCCTTCAATCATCTCATATAAATAGCCCAGCCAACGATAGCTCCAGGTATTGAACCTTAAACATTCTCTCTCTAAGCATTCTCTCTCTAAAAGCTACTAACTTAAGTTTCGGAGTGCTTACGCCTGGTCCGACCGGGCTCTTTTCCTTGCAGGATCTATTTATCCGATCGGATCTCACGCCACAGATCAGCCTGCTCTCCTCTTCTTTAGATAAAGACCATTCCAGGCTTTATCAATTATGAAATAAAAGAAGAGATATTTTTATCTAAAAAAATACTAAATTTCTATCCTTAAAAGCTGAATCTTAATATATTTATATGTTATGCATATTGTGTATAAATTTTCATTAGTTACATAATTTAAAACATGTAAAACTATAAAAAATATAAAATTTTGTAATAAATATCAAAATTTATAATTTATTAATATATTAAATAATTTATAGTATATTTTTATAATTTTATATATTATAAAATATCATTTTATAATGGGTTAGCCTGATCTAACCTGTAAAAAGCTCGAGCCAGGCCCTATATTTTATAAATTAAAATTAATTTTTTTATTTAAATATTTTTAATGGGTTAGCCTGATCTAACCTGTAACAAGCTCGAGCCAGGCCCTATCTTTTATTTATACAGGCTTAGTATAGGCTTAAACAAAGAAAAAAAAATTCCAAAACTCATTAGCCTGTCCTAAACCCGAAGATGAACAAGTCTAGCCACAGTAAGTTTATGATAACCAAGGCTACCAAAACCTATAAATACTCCATTTGAGCAAGAACTTTTGCACTCTAAAATTTTATCTTTCCTCTTTAATGTTACCTTGATTGGAATCTTATTTACGTATCGATGTATTTATTCTAGTAAACTACAGGACCTCATTTTGTGGTGTGTCTAGGTATTAGAGACTTTTGCACTTAGTGACACCCAATCAAAAACTCTCCGAACACTTTTCGGTCTTCTGGCATCTTTGGATTCTTCAATAAATTTATTGGTATATATAATACATTTTTGGATAGGAGAGAATAGAATTCAAACTCTGGTCAAATGGAAAAATAAATTAACTCTCAAATCATTTGAACATAGGTAATTTCCAAGCTTATTGGTACTTAATCTTAAAATTATATATATCATTAATGAATAGGATAGTTTTAACCTTCAAATATCTCCAACTACATAATTTTGCTTATACAAATTTTTTATTTTTTCAATAGTTTCGATTTCACCCATATTCAATCCAATTATATCGTTTGGAGAAAAGCAATATTCATATACCAAATCATAGAAGATACAAGGTAGTTGTTAGTTATGAATTGCATAGCACTGGGAGCCATTTAAAAGATTCTCCTTTTCTGTAGGAAAAACCAATGTTATTAAAATCTTACCAGATAAAAAACCGAAAAGGCAATGAGATTGCGGTCCGATCAGTAGATTGGGTTCAATTGATTTTTTTTTCTTTTTTAAATAATATTATTTATAAAAAAATTTATAAATATTGTGAAAATTGTTGGAAAATTAATTTTTATAATAAATGCAGAATCAATATGGAGAAATCAAAATAACAATCACAATATAATAAATTACAGTGAAAAACTCCAAATCAGGAAAAAAATCACTTGTTATCCGAAAACAACCAAAAAATTTTTACTAAGTGTTTGAACAATTTTTACATTCATTCACTCTAATATTTTCTCACACACCCAATAAATTACAAATCCAAGAGAATTTTTTAACAAATTCTTTAAGTTTTAAAGCTTACAAACGAGTTTTTATTGGATTTTGAAATCCAATCATAATTTGAAGAACAAGCTCTTACCTTATATAAGCAGGAGACTCCGTGTGGCCAGCTAAAAATTTGCTGGCCACCAACAAATATTTGCTGTCCAAAAAACCAGCTAATGGCCAGCAAATTTTGACTTTCTTCTTTTCTTTTTTTTTTTTAATCTAATACAACAATTTTCACCTAAATTTGAAAAAAAAATAACTACCATCGCTTATACTGAAAAAACAATTATCTACAACCTATAATTAAAAATACATACTCCACCATACAAAATATTTCACTTAAAATTAAGAAATTTTAAGTCATTAATCATCTGGCAACATGTCGAACAAAATTGTTGAAAGTATGGTGCAACTCTCATACTTGATTTTTCCGAGAGTTCCTCAACTATCGACATAAATTTACCTCACACCTTACATCTTGATCAAGTCAATGCCCATGTAGAAAATCCGCTAGTGATAACATATTGTGACGCGCGCCGGGTCCCCGCGGCCGCCCCTCTGACCGCCCGCTCGAGGGCGATCGGGCAATTGTGGGTCCGTCAACAGCTTGCGATAAATCGCAAGTGCGTCTATGTTGGGCAACAAAGAGGTTTCATGGAGTCGCCACCCAATAGAACATTGGGAAAGTTTCTCTCGCCTCGGAGAGCCTAAGACTTGCGCATTTTATCCATATTGGGTCATGAGGCCTAGGATTAACGTCTAAGTCTCGTGACACAAGAGGTGTCTTGGAGGATAACCTCTAGCCTCTTGAGCCCAAAGACCAGAGCAGGGTTCGGGACTTCTCATTTATTCGTACCTTGATTAAGTTTACAATTGAGTTTTGAATTTATTAGTTCGCTCTCTCTCCACACAATGCAAGTTAAATTAAAGCGCATTCATCCATTTAAAAGCATAAGATAAAATAGCATTAAAGCATGAAATAAATTTACAATAATACTAAGGGCAGAATACAACCCTCATTTGTAAATGTGCGATACATGCATAAAACGGGTTATTCATTTATTTTGAGGACTTTGGTCCTGCATGTGTTCATTATGGAAAACAATTTTTTATGTGATAATTTTATTGGATAAAAATAGGACATTGGTCCAAGTTTTATTTAGCAGACATTCTTTTTAGCAGAAAACATTTGTGTGGTGGTTCTTTTTAGTAGCGGTCGAAAATCATTTTATTATTATAGACCACAAATACATATAATAATATAAAATTACATATTTCTAAATAAATAATTAAATGAATACATAAATAATTGCATAAGCAAATAACAATAATAATAATAATAATAATATTAAAACATAAAATTAAATAATCACAAATCAATTAAATAATAACATCAACATAAAATTAACACAAATTACACAATAATAATAATAATATCAATAATAATAATAAAATTAACACATCCATGATAATGATGATCAATAATAAAATTAACATAAAATCATCATGAATTAGCAAATACTAAAATGAACAAATAATAATTAAACAACAATCATCAAATAATATTCACAATCAATAATAACTTTAATAATAAACAAATAATTAACAATTAATTAACAATAATCATATAATAATAATAATAATAATATTAAAAAATCAGAAATTAAATAAATAAATATAATAATAATAATAATAAAAACAGAAATTAAATAAATATTAATAATAATAATAATAATAAATAAATAAATAATAATATTAACAGAAATTAAATAAATATTAATAATAATAATAATAAATAAATAAATAAATAATATTAATTAATATTAATTAATAATATATTAAAATAAATTAATAAAAAATAGACTTACCGGATTTCCTTCGCCGGGGATTGGCCGGAGCGGCGGTTGACGGCACCTTCCTCACCGCCTCGTAGATCGCCTCGCCGGGAGTCCAGATCCGGTGTCCACGCGCCGATCGGAGGTCCACCGTCGCCGAAAAACGCGATAAAGCGGTCCGGGTCCTTCTCCCTCACGTGCCGGCTGCCGGAGTCCGATGGAGAAACGGTGGCTACGACGGGGTGCGGCCGGATGTGGCGGTTCTTCCGGTGGGGCGCGTGCCTGAATCCGGCGTCGGAGGTGGCCGGCGGAGGCGACGCCTTCTCTCTCTCTCCTTTCCCCTTTTTCTTCTCTCCGGTCCGGCGTTTGGTTGGCCTGGGTCTGCTCTTCCTCTCTTCTTTCCTTTCTTTTTCTTTCCTTTTTCTTTCTTTTTCTTTCTTTCTTTTGCTTCTCTTTCTTTTGATCTGCCGACCCCCCTAATTTCCTTCATCTTCTTCTCTTTATACCCTCAAATTAGGGCTAAGGGCACAATAGTCATTTCCTCAATTTCCCTCCTTTTCTTCTTTTGTTAATTAATCTCACTTAATTCAAATTAATACACACACATACTAATTTAATTAAACCAACACATAATATAATTAAACATTACATATTAATATAATTAATCAACTTAATTTATAATTTATCTAACTAATTAAACATTTAATCCATTTAAATTATCACATATATATATATATATATATATATATATATATATATATATATATATATATCTAATTAATTATACACTCTACATTTTAACTAATTAATTAACTAATTAATCTTTAATTTTACATGCATTTTAATTAATACAATAATATTGACTAATTAATTAACTAACAACATTAACTAATTAATTTTACACATACACATATTTATATATTATCACATATATTATTTTTTCATTTTTTCCGGAGGGAATAATCAAGGATAATGAAAAATCACAATTTTCATTTTTATATTGAGCTCGGGACCCGGTGTCTACAGTTGCCCCCAATTTTGGAGAAGCTAGTGCATAGACACCTAGGTGAGCTAAAATTCAAAGAGGAAGAGAGAGGGGATTCCATACCTGCAGCTTACCGGGAGTCAGATAAAGAGATGCCTCCTCAGAGGGCTTTGGGATTTGCCTCCTCAGAGGGCTTGAGATTTTGAAGTGGTGGTGCCGTGGTCGTGCTAACCCTCCTCAGAGTGGTAGTGCCGCCATCGTGCTAACCCTTCGATTGGATGATGAAGTGGTAGTGTCGTGTTCGTGCTAACCCTCCTCAGAGTGGTAGTGCCGCCATCGTGCTAACCCTTCGATTGGATGATGAAGTGGTAGTGCCGTGGTCGTGCTAACCCTCCTTAGAGTGGTAGTGCCGCCATCGTGCTAACCCTTCGATTGGATGATGAAGTGGTAGTGTCGTGGTCGTGCTAACCCTCCTTAGAGTGGTAGTGAGTGACGCCATCGTGCTAACCCTCCTGATTGGATGATGAAGTGGTAGTGTCGTGGTCGTGCTAACCCTCCTTAGAGTGGTAGTGCCGCCATCGTGCTAACCCTTCGATTGGATGATGAAGTGGTAGTGCCGTGGTCGTGCTAACCCTCCTTAGAGTAGTAGTGCCGCCATCGTGCTAACCCTTCGATTGGATGATGAAGTGGTGCTGTCTATGAGCCCTTTGAGAGGTCTTGGATTTGATTATGTGCCCCCTGAGAGGTCTTGGGTTGATTGTGCCCCCTGAGAGGTCTTTGGTTGAGATCTGCCCCCTGAGAGGTCTTGGGTTGATTGTTTTGATTGATGGATAGAATGATGTCGTCACTCGGGTTCTACCGGTGTCCGCATCGAGTCTCTTTTTCTTTCTGCAAGACTTAGAAAGGCAAATATGCAGGAAAAAATAGGTGAGCATGCAAGTGAAATGCATGTGTATGCAGCAATGCAGTATAAAAATTCATCCAAGTGGATTTGGAGGCGACAGCCGATTTGATTGCAATTTGCAGTAAGATCAGTGCCTTCTGGAATTGCCTTTGAATTTCATGCTCTTTGGGGATCATGAGGTTCTCCTCTGAAACCTGTAGTTATTATTTTAAGGTAATGCACCCCTCGTGGATTTTCACACTAGCTTTTCTTGGCGGGAAATGAGTCCTTCCGGATTTTCACATGACCCTGTGCCTTATTTTTGCCTGGAATGAACCCAATCCAATCCAGCAGCTTTTTCTTTTTTTTTTTTTCTTCTTTTTTTTTTTTTTTTTTTTTTTAAGGACAGACTGCCTGTTTTCAGGTTTTCACCCTGTCCTTTGGCCTAACTTTTGCTTAGAGCGGCAATTACGGTTTTCATCTCTAACGGCCCCTTTTTTTTCTTTTTTCTTTTTTCTTTTTTTCTTTTGTTTTCTTTTCCTTTTTTTTTTGTTTTCTTTTTTTTTTTGTACATCAGATGAACTATTCTGGTTACATCAATACCATTGCATAAATGCACATATTTCAATTTGATTTCATAATATATGATCATTATTTGGCATTAATCTCAAGATACAAAACCTCATCCAATCTCGGGATGGATCTTGAAAGCATCAAACTCCCGTTATCAATCTGCTCTCTTTTTGATTCTCGTGATTGAATATTTTCTCTCTGCTCTCATTTGATCTTTTGAATGCAAATTCTAGAAGCAACGTCGGAGACGAGACTTAACTCGAATGCATGAATGCACTCATGGCTTCTCACTTGAAGCTCAAGAAACACCATAGGCCTCTTCTTACGTACCAAACCTTTTTAAAAGGTCATCTCCGCTAATTGGATAAGACTGAACCCAGAATCAAAAGGTCTTACTTTGGTTGTAATGTTAGTTTTGGGTAGATGGTTGTCAAAGAAAGATCAGGTTTCTAGAGAAAAATGGCCGCGATATTTTCTCAACTGATGGATGAACCGTTCTCGGCTCAAAAGTATTCTTGAATTTGGGCTTGATAACATTCTAGCTCCTTGAGATCAGAAAGGGCAATCATTGAAACTAGTCAATTGGTCACCATTTTGAGCTCTCTTTTTGATTATTCTTTTTTTTCTTTTCGTTTTTGCTTCTTTTTCTTTCATTTTTCATTCATTTTTTCTTTTTGGATTTTTCATTTTCTTTTTCTTTTTCTTTTTGCTTTCGCTTCTCTTTTTTTTTTTTTGAGCTCATGCCTTTCATGCATGACTAAACCCTCTTTCCAAAGTACGGACTTGCTCTTATCAAGGCAATTTTTTAATAGTCCAAAGAATTGTTCAAATGTACATCCATCAGTTTTAGAGTGGCCACTCTTCTAAGGGGAAGCCAAAATTATTTTAGGCGAGGGGATAGTTTTAATGTGTGTAACAACAAAATTGGTACGCATTCAGCATACCTGCATAAAAGCTCAATGGGCTAGCAAGCGATTGCAGAACAAGGGTAGGAAATAGTCATTTTGAGAGCTATACAAAGAAAAGATTGCTTAAATCATTTTCCAGGTTCTGTCTTATCCAGAGATCGCTTCGACGGGTAATCAGAAAGGTTCTAGTGCTCTTAGTGAGTTTTCATCCAATCTCCTAATTGCAACTAGTTTTTCTTTCTTATTTTTATTTTCTCTCTGACTCTCTCTCTCTTCAGGAGTTATATCAGATGCTATCAAGATTTTCTTTGAACTTTTCAAAGTTCCAAGATTAAATGCAGTAGTATTAATTGAATTAATGTCAAAATGAATGAATATATCATAATCATAAAAAATGAAATCATTAGAAATAATATATACAAAATATTGTTCATCACATTACATAACCAAAATGTTATAAAGAGTTCTCAAAATACAGAGACATATAACATAATATCTCCAGGTAGTTCTTGCAAAAATGCCACCCTGGTGGACTGGATTCGATCACATATTTGGTGGAGGGACTGCGTTGTAGCCCGGCTTCTTATCTTTTCCCCTCTTCTCAGGATCAGTGATCTGTTTGGTGTCGATGAGATCCTGGATCTTGTTCCTCAGGGTTCGGCAGAAATCCGTTAGGTGCCCTGTATGCTGGTGATAAGCGCAGTACTGATCATCTCTATGTCCTGGCTGCCCCTGATTCATGGCGGGCCTAGGCGCTAAGGGTCGTATCTTGCCTTCTTTCATAAGCCTCTCCAGTACCCAAGATAAAGGGCAACCCAAATTGGAATAGTGCCTCTGCTCCTGTCCAACCCCGGTTGCTGAGACCTCGTCTGCCTTGCCAGTTCTATTGCTGCTGCTTCCAGCCCCGCCTGATCTGTATCCAGACTGGTTCCCAAAGTTCCTTCCAGGAAGATTATTCTGACTCACCTTCTTCGCCAGATAGGCCCCCTCAGCTTCTACAGCAATATCTTTTAATGATTCCCAATCTCTAAGCCCTTTGAAGCTCAGCAGATCCCTCAGGTAAGGACAGGAATTTCTGATAAATAGCCTAATCTGATCAGCTGTGTCAGGCTTTCATTTCATTTCCATCACCCTGTTCCTCCACCTTGTGAGATACTCGTGGAATGATTCATCGGGCTTTTGCTACAGGAGTTCAAGGTCTTTCAGGGTGACCTCCATTCTAGTACTGCAATCGTACTGTTTCATAAATTCATCGGTCAACAGGTCCCAGTCTTCTTTACACCTCCTATCCAGCCCATGGTACCAATCCACTGCAGGACCCGACAGGCTGAGGCAAAAATACTCCACCTTTTGCTTCTTGCTCAGTCCTGTGCCCTTCATCACTAAGGTGTACTGCTTGACATGCGCAGAAGGATCTGAAGTACCGTTAAACTTTGGCAGCTCAGGCATTTTAAATCTCTGGGGCAGCAATTCTTTATCTCCCAAATTTCTATCTTCAGGGTTGACCCCTTTTCCAGCTGACAACATTCGGGTGATGGCCTCAATCTGCTGTCTCATTGCCCTCATAGTTTCATCTTCCACCTTGGGTGCTCTACCCCTCGCAGGTTGGTGGGCTACTATGTCTTCAATCTCCTCTTCTTCTACAAAATCCTCTTCGGGATTATTAACCCTTGCCCTTCTTGGCTCAACAGGTGCAGCTTCATTCTCATTAATAGGTTGGCGAGCAGCCACTCCAATGAAGGGAGCCTCCCCACCAGCAGGCGGTTCAACTTGCCCCCGAGGAGGGACTGCTGGTACATGTTAAGCAATAGGCGGCTGCAGAATAGGAGGTGCTTGTGCAGCAGGGGGATGGGCAATTCTTTCGGCCATGACACCCATCATGTCTAGCATTCGCCGTTCAAATTCGTCCAACCTCCGGGCAAGATCTTGAGTGGTTGGGTTTCCAGTTTCGTCCGCCATGGAGGATGAGGTACTAGATGTCGAGAATGGCTCAGGATCCCAATCGAGCACTAATTCGAGCAATCCAAAAGGCGAGTCTGTTCGTACTAATCGACCGTCGGAACCTCTAACCCACTTGGAAGAATCTATGATGGCTAAAAATTTAAATTGTTAGTATGATGCGTGTATGATAATATACAATGCATGATCGTGAATCGTGCAGATGGAGTGAAAAAATCAATAAATTGTAATTATGTGATGCAATGCATGAAAAAATTAAATACATGATGGTATGTGCACATGAAAAATAATATGTAGGCAAAAGGGTATATACACAATATGAAATGTATTTTTTATATATATATTTTTTTATATTTTACATATTTTTTATTTTTGATTGATTTTTTTTTGACATGAATGACATGTGATGTATGTGCATGTTATGCAGCATTCACAGCCACATGCAAGCAGGTAGAACCTTCCGGCCTTATTTCTCCCACACACGAGGTCGTGCGGTATCTTTCCTAGGTGGGCTTTATCCAAGGGTTAACAGGGAACCCAATGGACGCGTATAGTGCACGGTGAGAAGCCGGCAGCATAACAACTCTTAATTTAAAGCACATGCGCATGGATGTTTGGCTATTATATATTTAAACAATTCGATTAAATCAAAATGAGCCCATCGGGGCATGAAAGCCTTTGATGAAAATCATCTGATTCAATTGATTTTGTTCAGTATATGACGGCCCAAATAGCAAGCACAATATTATGGTACATGTCACCTAGTGGAGATTTCTATTGCCATTACATGAGCTTTGGTCAAAAGGTGGTGTTACTTTGAGGCTACCCAAGCATGATCCCTGCCGACGGGCCTAGCTCATCACGAGCGTAACGACCGATCGGGTCACCATTTGATATACCATTGAGGTACGTGGCTTGGGCTGGTGATTATCCTTAACACTTCCCCAAATTGAGTGAAAATGGGGTCGTACTTCGGGAACGCACCGGGGCTGATAAAGGGACCAAACTAACATATTCTAAAGCTCTAATGCGATGCAATGCAAATTTTGAGAGAAAGCAAATTTTATAAACTAAAGCTCAATTGTAAATTTTAATCAAGGTACTTTCGAATCGAAATCTCAAGTACGTCCCCAGTGGAGTCGCCACTGTGACGCGCGCTGGGTCCCCGCGGCCGCCCCTCTGACCGCCCGCTCGAGGGCGATCGGGCAATTGTGGATCCGTCAACAGCTTGCGATAAATCGCAAGTGCGTCTATGTTGGGCAACAAAGAGGTTTCATGGAGTCGCCACCCAATAGAACATTGGGAAAGTTTTTCTCGCCTCGGAGAGCCTAAGACTTGCGCATTTTATCCATATTGGGCCATGAGGCCTAGGATTAACGTCTAAGTCTCGTGACACAAGAGGTGTCTTGTAGGATAACCTCTAGCCTCTTGAGCCTAAAGACCAGAGCAGGGTTCGGGACTTCTCATTTATTCGTACCTTGATTAAGTTTACAATTGAGTTTTGAATTTATTAGTTCGCTCTCTCTCCACACAATGCAAGTTAAATTAAAGCGCATTCATCCATTTAAAAGCATAAGATAAAATAGCATTAAAGCATGAAATAAATTTACAATAATACTAAGGGCAGAATACAACCCTCATTTGTAAATGTGCGATACATGCATAAAACGGGTTATTCATTTATTTTGAGGACTTTGGTCCTGCATGTGTTCATTATGGAAAACAATTTTTTATGTGATAATTTTATTGGATAAAAATAGGACATTGGTCCAAGTTTTATTTAGCAGACATTCTTTTTAGCAGAAAACATTTGTGTGGTGGTTCTTTTTAGTAGCGGTCGAAAATTATTTTATTATTACAGACCACAAATACATATAATAATATAAAATTACATATTTCTAAATAAATAATTAAATGAATACATAAATAATTGCATAAGCAAATAACAATAATAATAATAATAATAATAATAATAATATTAAAACATAATGATGATCAATAATAAAATTAACATAAAATCATCATGAATTAGCAAATACTAAAATGAACAAATAATAATTAAACAACAATCATCAAATAATATTCACAATCAATAATAACTTTAATAATAAACAATTAATTAACAATAATCATATAATAATAATAATAATAATAATATTAAAAAATCAGAAATTAAATAAATAAATATAATAATAATAATAATAATAAAAACAGAAATTAAATAAATATTAATAATAATAATAATAAATAAATAAATAATAATATTAACAGAAATTAAATAAATATTAATAATAATAATAATAAATAAATAAATAAATAATATTAATTAATATTAATTAATAATATATTAAAATAAATTAATAAAAAATAGACTTACCGGATTTCCTTCGCCGGAGATTGGCCGGAGCGGCGGTTGACGGCACCTCCCTCACCGCCTCGTAGATCGCCTCGCCGGGAGTCCAGATCCGGTGTCCACGCGCCGATCGGAGGTCCACCGTCGCCGGAAAACGCGATAAAGCGGTCCGGGTCCTTCTCCCTCACGCGCCGGCTGCCGGAGTCCGATGGAGAAACGGCGGCTACGACGGGGTGCGGCCGGATGTGGCGGTTCTTCCGGTGGGGCGCGTGCCTGAATCCGGCGTCGGAGGTGGCCGGCGAAGGTGACGCCTTCTCTCTCTCTCCTTTCCCCTTTTTCTTCTCTCCAGTCCGGCGTTTGGTTGGCCTGGGTCTGCTCTTCCTCTCTTCTTTCCTTTCTTTTTCTTTCCTTTTTCTTTCTTTTTCTTTCTTTCTTTTGCTTCTCTTTCTTTTGATCTGCCGACCCCCCTAATTTCCTTCATCTTCTTCTCTTTATACCCTCAAATTAGGGCTAAGGGCACAATAGTCATTTCCTCAATTTCCCTCCTTTTCTTCTTTTGTTAATTAATCTCACTTAATTCAAATTAATACACACACATACTAATTTAATTAAACCAACACATAATATAATTAAACATTACATATTAATATAATTAATCAACTTAATTTATAATTTATCTAACTAATTAAACATTTAATCCATTTAAATTATCACATATATATATATATATATATATATATATATATATATATATATATATATTTATCTAATTAATTATACACTCTACATTTTAACTAATTAATTAACTAATTAATCTTTAATTTTACATGCATTTTAATTAATACAATAATATTGACTAATTAATTAACTAACAACATTAACTAATTAATTTTACACATACACATATTTATATATTATCACATATATTATTTTTTCATTTTTTCCGGAGGGAATAATCAAGGATAATGAAAAATCACAATTTTCATTTTTATATTGAGCTCGGGACCCGGTGTCTACACATATCCTTTATCATGGACTTGTGAAGACTAGCGGCATACCATGGGGATGTCCATGCTCTTTTAGGGAGCATTCCAAAATCTACTTTACCCGAAATAGACACACTGTTAACTTCACCAACATAATTAAACTTTGAGTTGACAGCTCCACCTTTTCGACAATTTCTTTTAAAGTGACCCCATTGTTCACACCCCCAGCATACCAAGTTCTTATTCCCGGAGTTTTTCCTTTTTCAACTTCCAGCAGCCACAAATGCCGAGTTTTTCAGGTGACACACTATTTCTACCACTCGGCTTTTTTTTTCTTCCGATAAAAGTTTATTAGTGACTTTAGAGAACACAACTTTATCCTTTTTATGTATCAAAATGGGTTTTATGTGCTCATAGGAAGATGAAAGAAACTAGATGAATCTCAATGCAATATTGTCATTATCAAGTTTCACTCCTATAGACTCTAATTCTGAGACGATTCCATCAAGGACACTCAGATGGTCCGAAAAGGTAGTTTCTTCTTCCATACGTAAAGTATGAAATTTCTCCTTAAAGTACACTCGATTTGAGACGCCCTTTGCTTGATACATCTTTTCAAGCTTCTCTCACAAATTTTTGGTAGTAGAAACTTCTTGTATATTTGTAAGAACATTTTTAGCCAAAGATAAGCGGATTGTACTTGTTGCTTTTAAATCGAGATATTCGCAGGTTTGATCGCTTATAATAGATTTTTCACCTTTTTTGCTCGTAACAATAGGACGTTTATCATCCAATGTCTTGTGTAACCCGAATTGAATCAACAAATACTTGACTTGAGTTTGCCATAAGGCAAAATTTATTCTTCCGTCAAATTTGTACATCTCAAACCTTAATTCCAACATCTTAGAACACGTGAACAGTATCCAGCTACAGTATTATGCAAATTTTGAATGCAAAATTTGTATTTTGAACAATACTACTATTCACCAAATTTCTCATTTTACACTCGTTTTCGAAACGAATCGTAAGAAATTTTTTTTTTATATTTTTCTCTTCTCGGCAATATAATTATTTCTTCAAAATTCGCTACTTTTCCGAACAGCAGTCCTGATGCAGTGTGAAAAAATAGTCGAACCAAGACTCTGATACTACTTATTGGAAAAATAACCCTAATAATAAATGCGGAATAAATCGGGAGAAATTAAAATAACAACCACAACACAAGAAATTATAGTGAAAAACTCTAAATAAGAGAAAAACCACTTATTATCCGAAAATAACTAAAAAAAATTTACTAAATATTTGAACAATTTTTACATTCATTTACTGTAGTATTTTTTCACACATTTAATAAATTACAAACTCAAAAGAATTTTTTCACAAATTTTCTAAATTTCAAAACTTACAAACAAGTTTTCATTGGATTTTGGGGGGTTAATTTGTTCGGTGGTCACTCAACTTTTCGCTTATAACGATTTGGTCACTAAACTTCAATTTGTAACGAAAAAATAACTCATCTATTATTTTGTAACGAAAAAATCACAATGATCGGAAATTGTGCTCGCCGGTAATCAGCGCATGATCTGCACGGCACAAAGTTGAAGTTTAGTGACTATATCGTTACAAGGCACAAAATTTAGTGACCACCACAGAAATTAACTCTAATCTGACGTGACAAAATTTTTGACGTGTCATTGGGTTTTGCCGTACCGATCACGCGCCGGTTACCGGCGAATGCAATTTTCGGTTATTATGATTTTTTTGTTACAAAATAATAGATCAATTATTTTTTTGTTATAAATTAAAGTTTAATGACCAAATCGTTACAAGTCACAAAATTGAGTGACCACCGAAAAAATTAACCCGAATTTTAGGACCCAATTATAATTTGAAAAACAATCTCCTGCCTTATATAGGCAGGAAATTTCGTGTGACTAGTTAAAGATTTATTAGCCACTAACAAATATTTGCTGGCTAAAAATTTAGCTAATGACCAGTAAATTTTGATTTTTTTCTTTTTAAATCTACTACAACAAAAATATCACTATATAAAAAAATAAAAATACTTTCAAGTCATATTTTATTACAAATTTAAGATAAATATGATAACAAGTCAAAATATTTAAAAAATTCATTAAATATAAATTTTATTTTTTATTTTTTTTTTCTGCAAAATAAATGATGTTTTATGGATATTTTAAATAAAAATTGGCTTTTTTTTTTTTTTTTTTTTTTTTTTCCTATCAAACCAAGTTTTTACTTTAATCTGATTTTTTTCTAGTTCCATCTGATTCTTTGTCAGTTTGATTTAATATATTGAATGAGTTGTACCATCTTCTTTAACTATTAAAAGAATTATTATTATTAATTTGTTGTCGTTGATGATGATGTTTACTTAGAATGTCCAGAGAAGAATAGTTGTTGAGAAATAGATTCAAGATAATAATTGGGTAGATAGTCCATGTCTATTAAAACGTGGATACCATGCATACAATAAGAAGGATTTGATGTTGACACTACTCCATATAATTATAAATTTTACATGCTATTCAAGTATAAAAAAATTAAATTCTCTAATGTCCTAAATAATATATGACACAATCATATATTATTATTATTATTCATTTTATTTTTATGTTGGCCTTGCATTGTTATTGAAATTATATCAGCAATCCATCATCTAATCCTCCCAACAATACTGAAAAAATTAATATTAATTAATCAGTTCGAAAAATTAAAATCGATAAATTGATTAATTAATTATAACAAATTTATAATATTTAATAGTTTAAAAAATTAATTAATATAAATTGATTAATTTTTTTAATTAATATATTCATGATCACTCATATTATCCATAATTTAATCAAATGACCAATATATTAATTATATTTTTCATTCGATCTAACGGTTGCTGTTAATTAACACTTGGCACTTGCATTGTTATGCTAAGTTCAAGAAATTAAATTTAATAGCCTTATGGCTAGGCCTAGGCATAGGTCGGGTTCGGGTCAACCCGACCCGAACCCGAAAACCGAATTTTTACAAATTCTAACACCCGAACTGACCCTAACTTGTAGTAGGATCCCGAATCAAATAACCCGAATTATCCAAATTTTATTAATATTTTTTTAAAATTAAACCTAATTAAACAATAATATAAGAACTATTAAAAACATAATTAACATATAAATAACTATTGAATACCTAATTAACATATAACATAGTCACCATATAAATTGGAAAATACATAATTAAATATCTAATTAACATATAATTCATGTTATTTAGGGTTTAGCTGCATGTTCTCTGGCTAAGTTTGTCCTTTGCAAATTGAACATTGAAACAGAAACAATAAACCCATATTAACAATATCAAGCCACCATAATAAATTTCTTCCATTCATACAAGTCTCATGCACAAATGGGTACCTTTGAATTTTGATTAGTCTTTCCTGCAAAATCAAAATCAACAGATTCAGTTAGCTAAGGCCATTTTTATAGATCTCAATCACCACAAAAATCTATATTATCTATTTCGTAGCTAGAAATTAAAAAAACTGATATTATGTAGCCATTTTATCATAAATAAAATAATGTTTGACATTAATAGAAGCTTATGCTCTGCAGAAATTTCTATCGAACCATTATCAAAAAGCAAAAAATGATTCACTCATACCTAGGCATTAACACAAGGGTAAATCTCTAATTGCCAAATTGGAACCGGAAAAAAAAAGAGTAAAGCAAAAAGTAGGAAAAGAAGCATGAGAGCAATTCTTATAGACATAACACCATAGAAGTGATTAACAGATGCTACTATTACAAACTTCATGAGAGTAGCATAGCTCATATGAAGAGTAAAATTTGCATAAAATATGCCTGAATGATAAGAGTAATCGTTTTTTGTGGCCAAGATACTGCTTTGTTTCTTTCTTCTAAGGGGAAAAAAATACAGTAAATGATGATGGAAAGAAACAAATAAAAATATTGCTCACCTGCTCAATTTCGCAGAACTTGGCAAACAAATCTTCGGGGAGTACACTGTGACCCATTTGCAGCTATCGGCGGCGAAGACAAGCGGCACAACGATGGAGTAGAGGCGCACTGGAGCATAATCATTTAGGCTAAGGATTTGCTGCGTGAAAGGGGGAAAAATGAGGGGCAAACCAATTTTTTGCCTTTTATATGCCTGGATATTTCGGTTTGTTCGGGCGGATTGGTTTTATAGTGATTTTCACCCGACCCGACCGAACCCGAAATTGTATAAATTCTCTCACCCGAACCGAACCGATTTATCCATATAATCCTATCCGAATATATATTTCGATTCAGATTATTCGGATTGTTCGGTTCGGTTCGATTCGGATTTTGTCCATCCCTACTTATGGCCTTTGCTTTAAATAAGAAAAGCATCTTGCGACTAAATGTTGGACACCTACAACGACAGTTCCTCATAAGTGATATACTCGTAATAGTAACTTTTTTTTTTCTTATAATTATATGGAATTATTTTCTGACAATGAAACGAATGAATAAATGAAATTATTAAGACTAATATGCATAGTTTTTAATAAAGTTAATCAACCTACTTCTTTTGACTTTTCTGTGCCTCTGCCACTGCCAATGTGCTTTACCTAATTTTATTCTTTAATTATTCATTCATAATATTATAATAAATAATGTTTGATCTTACGATCCGGTAGACATTCTCTTTTAAAAGAGAAAAATGCACGAGTATTGTATTATCACGTAAAAATATGGATATTTATATAAACTAAAATTATATATTTAAATGAATTTCACATTAGATAATTAAAAGAAATAAGAAAAATAAGTATGATAGAATTACTTTAAAATTATTTAAGTCATTTTGAAATAATAATGACCCTACAATTAGGGGTGAGCAAAAAAACCGATGGACTTGGTTAACCGAAAAAAAAATCCGAAACCGAACCGATGGACTGGTTAACCGATTGTAATGGACTGGTTAATGGTTAGTGTTTTGAAAAAACCGATATTAATGGACTGGTTAATGGTTTTTGACTCATGTGACTGGTTAACCGAACCGAAACCGAATTTTTATTTAATTTATTAATTTTTTAATAATTTATAACAATTTATCCTAATTAAAAGTGATCGTGTACTTTTTTTCATTATACTAATTATTTTTAAGTTTTTAAGTTTTTTAATTAGATATGTGTAAGTATAACAATTTATCTAATTAAAAGTGATTATGAACTAGTTAATATATTTACTTATTAAATATTAATTTTTAAAAATAAATTTGCTTATATCCACCAAATATTTTTATTTTATCAACAATAATGTTATATTATAGTGAAAAAATTTTAATTTTTAAGTTTCTTGAACATTTTAATTTTATTTATAAATATATTTATAATTATAGTGGTTAACCGAAAAATATTGGGTAACCGATCCGAAAAACCGAAACCGATGGACTGGTTAACCGATGACAATGGACTGGTTAATGGACTGGAATTTCGAAAAACCGATATTAATGGACTGGTTAATGGACTGGGGCTTATGGACCGGTTAACCGACCATGCTCACCCCTACCTACAATTATCAAATCTGACTCTTAAGACTCACACAAATTTAACAAAAGGAGATCAATATTTTTAAAATCGAACCGGACATCGATTCGATCTATTGACTAGATCAGGAATCAACTGATTCGATCGGATTGACTCGGAGTTTTTATATTTTTTTAAATATAATTATTAATAAAAAATTAAAAATATAATATATAAAAAATATATTTAAACAACCTATTAATTATTAAATATCAATATATTAATTATTTTTATTTACTTTACTACTTTTTTAGTAATAATAGTAAAAAATTAACCACAACAATTGAACTTTTTTTTTAGATCTTTGAATTTATAAGAAAAATGTAATTTTGAATTTATAAATTTATAAATTTTATTTTCAATTGTAAAATTTATTTTTATAATGTTAACTATTTTTATGATTATCATGTTTCAATATTTCGTCACATTTAAATTATTTAATTATTAAATATCTAAAAAAATATAAAATAAAAATATAGTGAAAACAATTTCACATAACATTCAATTTTATCAAGTTTAATATTAACATAAATTAATTTTATCATCAAATATAAGTTTTTAATCGAACAATATTCAACAATTATTAACCCGGATTATAAAAATATAATTTAGAATATATTTGATTTTTTCCGGTTCAATCAAAATTTTCCAGTTCAACATATTTTTTCCGGTTCAACCTGATTTTTTCACTGTACAATCCGATTTTTTATCTGTTATGGTTTTTACATTGAATCGAATCGGTTCTCTATTCGATTTGCGGTTCAACTGGCCGGTCCGATCCGGTTTTCAAAACAATGAAGGAGATAGTCCTAGAATAAGTTACTCCAATGGCATCAGGTAATAGGATTTGGTAAATACGAGCTGGGACAGAATGAAACATGTGCCAGCCTTGTGGACGATTCACCCCAACATTCAAAAACCAATATGCGGCTTGATTGCCTTTTCTATGAGCATGTTGGATTCTAACAGTCCAATCCCTGTTAAACATCCTTTCAACACAGCCTAGAAAAGAATGAAATGCCTTGTGGATGACTCATCCCAACATTTGCAAAACAATATGCGGCTCGATTACCTTCTGTGTGAACCTGCTGGATTCTAACAGTCCAATCCCTATTAAACATCCTTTTAACTTCTATAAGAACCGACGACATAATCTGTAGAGTTATTGAGCAGCAATGAGGCAACCTTACTATTTAGGGTTGAGCATGTACTGTTAACCGGTTTATTAGTAAAAAAAATTAATTAGTCCATTAATATCGATTTTTTAAAACCATAAAATATTAATCAGTTCGTTACATTTAGTTAATCAATCTATCGGTTTCGATTTTTTTGGTTTGATTAACCACTAAAATTTATAACATACAATATATAAACGTATAAAGTTCAATTCAATATCAAATGTGCAAAATGATTCAAAATAAAAATCACAAAACAAACATAATATATTAGTCAAAATTAATGTTCAACAAATTAAAAACAAATCTTATAAAGTGGATTTGATATTATTGGAAATTAACTTGTTTAATCTTAAGTCAAATAAAAATTTTGGACAAAATTGAATGTTGAAACTTAGAATCTAAAATATAAGAAAATGTAATTAAATGCTATCAAGTAAAATACATACACCAATATATATAATAAAAAATAACATATATAAAGTTTCATCGGTTAGTTTATATAAATATTACTCTATATAATTAAAAAGAATGACATAATTTAAATATATTTTAAAGAATTATATAAATTTTATAGAGAAATACAAAAAATTAAGGTATAAAAATAAAACTATATTTTAAATATATTTTAAAATATTACTTTATGTAAGTTTTAGAGAGAAAATAATTTTTTTAAGGTACAAAAAAAATATAATATATATTTTCATATTTTATTTAAATTATTTAATATTGATATTTAATAATTATGCTAAATGTTTTGGTATTGAGTTGAAACTCCTTCATTGTTTGTATTCATTATTGATAATGTCAATTATCACTTGCCTGAGTCAAACTTTAGTCCAAAACCCAACAGAGGGCAAAAAGCCCAAGGCTATAAGGCCCGAACATGTGACAGGCAGACGCCTAAGAAGCCAGGGGCTGGCGGTGTCACTTATTCGATAGAATTGACAGGGCACGCTCTTTGTCAGTCCACTGAAACAAGCCATAGACCTATGCCTCCTACTTGCTCTATGTCATATTGCAGTCTACCTACTCTGACACCAGAGCAGACCGCTCGAGTACATTCTCAAATTCTCTATAAATACCCCGGTCACTGTAGACTTGGGTATCAAACTCTTGAGACTATCTCTCACTACTTTCTATTTCTAAAATACTACTGACTTAAATTTTAGAGTGTTCATACCTGGTCTAATTGGACTTATTTTCTTGCAGCTCACAGATGTTGCAGATCCGATCGACTTGTGCAGAACTACCATTCGACCTCGTTAGTTTTTGACATCTTGGGACTTATCATTTGGTGCTTTCATTGAGAGCCCATGGTAGGTTCAAAGCGTGCCAATCGCTCCAAACAATCTACTTCCCTCATTCAACCAGGAGTTCTTGGTAGGGCCAGATAACACTCCTATCACCATAAAGGACCTGAGAGCAATTCTTGGAGATTTTATACAAAAGCATCATTTGATCCATCCGTAAGGGCAAGCAACCTAAGGTTTCAATGAGAAACCTAGAGGTTGATGGTAAAAAAAGGAAGAGAAAAGATAAAGAAATAAAAGAATCGTGATATTGGACCCAGGAGACAAAGGCCATGAAAAATCTGGCACTCGCTTCGATGCTTGCGAGATGGGCAAATAGGGTAAAGGAAAAGGGGAAATGTATCCTAAAGACGAGGACGATGCCTTCGACATACACGACTCCACCTCCTCCCCAAGAAGTTCAAAGTCACCCACAGTTTCTGTAAGAGAAGACTTATCCTACATGTGTACTCCCAAGAGGATGTTTTCAAGGAAGGCAAAGGAAAAAGAAGGCCCAAAGATAGAGAAAGATGATAACTGGTTCCTGCAAAAGATAAAAAAGTTTAAACTTGGCCACCCAAGAAAGCTCATTTTCAATGGCAACACTATCTCCCCCTTTTACTGAGAAATTAGAGAAGCTAAGTTGCCCAGCAGATTTAAAGAAATAAAGTTGCCTAGATATACATGTAAATTCAACCCTAAAAGCCACATCGCCAAGTACCTAATGCAGATTCAGATGTTCTCCTATGATGATCGGATCTTTTGTAGAGTTTTCCCTATAACCCTGGCGGGCGACACTTTAGATTAGTTCCATGATCTTTCTTTGAAATCTATCACTTCTTTTAAATAGATTCATGATCTTTTCAAGATAAAGTTCACCGTGCAGATCAGGACACCCAAAACGGTCAATAACCTATGCAACTTGAGGCAAGAACCCAATAAAAATCTTCTAGACTACATTGATAGGTTCCAGACACTTGCATTAGAAATTAGGAATCTGTATCCTAACGTGGCAGCCCACACCTTAGCCAGAAGTGCAAATAGCCCTTAGCTATTCGAGAACATCATGACTCGATCGCCAACAAACTTCACAGACTTAATGGATAAGGCAAATCAATACATCTAGCTGGATGATGCCATTCTTGTGGATGAAAGATTATCCGATAGGTTAGCGGGTAGACTACAATATTTAGTTGGATGGCAAACTAGAGAAGTGAAAAGCCCATAAAGGGTATCCACCTCAAGAAGGTCCGGCAAGAGGAAGCAGTTTGAGAAGGGAAGGTTCGAACGCCATGTCAACAGTCTGGCTGGAACTGATACCCTACTCAACACTAACCTTATTAATGTCTTAATGTGGATTAAGGATAAACACATTAAGGTCAACTAGCCAAAGAAGATGTATGATCGAACATATTCAAAAAGAGATAAGGGCAAATACCATGAGTTCTACAAGGACGTTGGTTATATGATCGATAAATGTAACTCCCCGAAAGAAGAGATCAAAAGGCTCTTGCAAAAAGGATCTCTAAAGAGATTCATAAGGCTGAGGTAGAAAAACCCCTGCAAGCCCCAAATGGAAAGGAGAGATCGATCCGGTTTTGAAAATGACGAAGAATATAGAAAGTTGAGAAATCTTAAGCAGCAAAGACAAAGGGATGAGGTGATCAACATGGTTGCCAGAAGATTGTCATACGGAAATCTTCTCAAAGAGAGAAAAGGCCAAAGGTGTATACTTCTTTGTAAAATTTGAAAAGATGCGACCTGTGACTATATCTCCCGAGGATGTAGGCAACCTGAAATTCCCCCATCAAGATGCCTTAGTTGTCAGGTGGTATATCGACTCGATGTACTTATTTGCTCTAATAAACTTGATGACATGCCAAGTTAATTCACAAAAGTAACATATGATCGGATTATCCGCATTACAGATTTAATACTTACTCCATTCCCAATCTAAATTTGTGAAGTCATACTTAACATGATTATTTGTATTGATTAACATTTATTCCCGAGTTAATTTACAAACTGATTATGTTATTTGATCATATCACTTGCTTATTAAACTTGGAGTACAAACAAGGAAAAATTTTCTAAGTCTTTTAAGACAAATGAAATGTCAAATCTCGACATTCATTATTAGGAAAATAATTTTGTTCAAATACTATTGTAATGCAATAAGTAAAGCAGAAGATCGAAATGAAGCAAAGTTCATTTCATTCATTTAAAATTTTTTCAAGTACATAAAGTTAAGAAATGCTAATCACAAAAAGATTCCTACTTTAATCTTATATTTATGTCCTCATCAGGAGCGTTCTCTTCGATAGTGGTAGGGGTAGGGATGATCATGGGGCAACGATTCCCCATCCTCGTCGGGGACCCGAATCGATCGGGGCGGGGAATCCCCATTCCCCCCCCCCCCCACGGGGGCGAGGACGGGGGGAAAAAATCCTGGGAACGAATTCGGGGACGGGGACGGGGATAGGAAGCGGGGTCTCTGCCCCGCGGGGATCCCTGACCCAAAACCATTATATAAATACTTTTTTTAGATTTTGGCATTTTTCCCTAATTTGTTCTTTCTATCTTCTAGCTCCAGTCTCCAAATCTAAATGCAGCCTACCAGTAGTAGCCGCATCTCCCACTCTCCACCAGCCCTTCCGTCGCCGTCGCCAATATAGCCTTTCTCTTCCATCGCTGTCGTTGTCGTCGTCGACATCGCCATCACAACTCGTCGCTAGCACTTCAAGGTTTTAATCTCTCTTACTTTCTCTGTTCTTCTAATATAGCCATGTCTTTCACTCGCTGGCATCCCAGTCATCGCCGTCACTAGCAGCGCTTCCGTTGCCGTCGACAACACTACCCTTCCGTAGCCATTGCCCAAGATCCTGGTTCATTCTGCAATTTTTAAGTCTTAAGTCTGATGCCAGCTTTTTCTTGAGTGTTTTCTTTGAATACCTATTCCACTGTTACTTAATTGAATAACTGTAAATGTTTTCAACTTAATTCTGAAGAACGGTCTTGGTCCCAAATGCTAGAACTTAAGGTTTGGCCAATTTTCCTTAGTTGACTCATTTATAATTATTCTTTTTCAATTATAATTATTCTGTTGACTCATTTATAATTATTCTTTTCCAATAGATTTGCTTACCTATCATATGGTTGTTTAAGTTATATTAATCTCCATAAAAACTGATTAAGCTATAACACAGACATTGTTTACTGTTGCTTATAGTGTTGATTTTTAGCCTCATGTTTTTGCTACGAAAAATTAATAAAAAAAATATATGGAGAAATCACTTTTCCGATTTCTAATTACTTTTCTAATATTTGTTTTATTTTTTCGGAAATTATTAAAATCATAACAAGTTTAATTTTTCTTTAAAATATAAACCAACAACTAAAATTAAAACCGATACCGACTAAAAATCTATAATTGGCTACACCAAGTGAAAGTTGGAATCTGTGTTTTATTTATTTATATTTTATTTTAAACAAGCACCTATAAGACTATAATATAAATATTCAAGCAAAGTTACAACTTACAACAAATGAAATTAAATTGAACTGCAACATTCATTTACCATAAATTCATCATTCAAAATCTTTTCTTTATGAATGAAAATAACCATAAACTGTTCTGTAATTAAAAAATTCAGTTCCATTTAAAAAATAATGCTCAATTTTTGAACACAATATATAATAGTATATTATTAGTTTGATTCATAATAAATTTAAAATAAGTAAAATTTTCATCAATGACATAATACTTAGATCAAAAGGTTGCGTAAACGACCATGTATTACTAATTTTAAACTTAATTTTTGTGCTTCTTGTCATGATATATTCATTCATTTTTTTAATCTAGGTGCAATAGATGTGATATCATGGATCAGGGTGAACAGTCTATTGAACAACCAATTAATCAACAACAAAGTAGTGAACAGTCTAGGGCACAGGTTGAATCACAAGTTCCTGTTGGATCAAGTCAAACTAATCCCATAAATGAAAGGGAATAAACAAATGCTAATTCCAAAAGCCGTTTGAAATCAGTTGTTTGGAATCATTTTAAGAGGCAAAAGATTGATGATAAGTGGAAAGCTATATGCAATTATTGTGAAAAGAAGTTAGGAGGGGATACAAAAAATAGGACTAAAAATTTACATGATCATTTTGGATCATGTCCTTTAAGAAAGAGTAGAGATATAAAACAAGCAATTTTGAAATTTAAGGTAGATAATGAAGCGAGAGTCTCAATTGGGACATACACTTTTGATGAGGAGACTGCATGAAGAGACCTAGCAACTATGATTATTGTGCATGAGTATCCATTAGTAATGGTTGAACATGAATACTTTAGAAAATTTATTGGAACTATACAACATATGTTCAAAAGGATTAGTAGACATACGGTGAGAAGGGATATATTGAAAATGTATGAACAAGAAAAAGAAAAGACTATGAAGCTGGTTGGAAAGAATGATAGTCGATTTGCAATCACAACTGATATGTGCAGGTCCAACAATCAAAATAAAGGTTTTATGGCCATTACAACACATTTTATTGATGCTTCGTGGACTTTACAAAGTCGAATTATGAGGTACAATTTTTATTTATTTTAATTATAAATTTATAATATGTTGTTTCAAATTTATAATAGCAAATAGCATGAAATATTTTATTTTTTTTCTTATTAGGTTCATTTATGTGCCATGTCCTCATACAGCCGATATACTTTGTGATGTGTTATCTAATTGTCTAATGGATTGGAATTTAGATAGCAAGTTATCTACACTAGCTTAGACAATTGTTCGATAAATGATGCAATGTTTAATTGCATTTTGAGCAAATTATCATCTAATAGTCTTTGGTTGGATAGACAATTGTTACATGTGCATTATAGTGCTCATATTTTGAATTTGATTGTCAAAGATGGTTTAGACATTATTTCTGATTGCATTAAAAAGGTTCAAGACAGTGTTACATTTTGGAGTGCTACTCCTAAAAGAAATAAAAGGTTTGAGGAAACAACTCGTCAATTGAAAGTTCCTTGCACTAAAAAATTGATTTTAGATTGAAAGACTAGATGGAACTCTACTTTTTTGATGCTTGATGTGGCTATTTGTTACAAAGATGTGTTTACAAGATTGAAACAAAGGGAGCCTTTATATAGATGTCTCCCTATGCATGAAGAGTGGGAAATAGCTGAAGAAATTTGTGAGAAGTTGAAAATATTTTTTGATATCACTGAATTATTTTCTAGGATGAAATATCCTACTACCAATCTTTTTTTTCCAAAAATATGTGAGATTAAGATGGAATTGATGCAGTGGCTTACTTGTGGATATCCTTATATTGAAACCATGGCTTCCAAAATGATTACAAAATTTGATAAATATTGGTGTCGAATTCATGGTATTATGAGTGTGGCGACAATTTTGGATCCTAGATACAAGATTAAATTTTTGGAGTGTTATTATCCTCTTTTTTATGGAGATGAAATGGCAGTAATAGAGGTTGACAACATTAAAAAGATTTGTTACGATTTGGTTGATCAATATTCATCAAATTCAAAGTTAAGTGGAAGTGGTGGTGTATCTGAATCATCAAGAAGCAACTCTTTTCAATCATCAATGAGTCATAGTGTGGGGTCGACTTTTATGCGCAAATTTGAATTATTTGTTGCTTCTTCTGAGTCCCAAAGTGATAGTATGCGCACTGAATTGGACCTTTATTTGTAAGAGAAATTATATCCACTCAAAGAAGATTTTGATGTACTGAGTTGGTGGAAATTCGCCCTTAAGTATCCTACATTATAATCAATTGCAAGAGATGTTTTGGCAATTCCAATATCCATTGTGGCTTCTGAATCAGCTTTTAGTACAAGTGGAAGGTTTATATGTCCTCATCGTAGTAGACTACATCCTGACACGGTTGAAGCATTAATGTGTACACAAAATTGGATATTGTCTTCAAATAAAGGTATGTAAAAATTGTTTATATAATTGTATTTAATGATTGACTTTGCTTTTCTAATTATAGTTCAAAATAATAATTTATAAATAATAATTCATACTTTTAGGTTCTTCTTCAATTGCTCATTCACGGTGTTATATAATGATTGAAGATATAGATGTAGATGACGAGGTAAATTGTAAATGCATTTTTCTAATGTTATAATAATAACATTTGTCATAAAATGGAAGTTGAATTGAATTATTATATTCTATGATATCAGGTGGCATAGTGGCGAGTGGAAGGTGAATTATTCAATTTACTTTCAATTTATATTTCATATATAGCTAATTTGTTATGTTTGATTAATTTATATTTCAGGTTGATATTCATCTGTATGAAAATTATCCAAGTGAAGTTATTAGCGGTTAATGAATGAATATTATTTTATAATTTAAATTGTATGGGATGTTTATAAATATTTGAATTTGAATTGTATTAGATGTTTTTAATTTTAATTTTAATTTATTTATTATTAAATTTTGCCAGGTAAATTTTATATAATTAAAAGTTTGGAAAATTTACTTTAAATTTAAATTTAAATTGGTTTCGAGTCGGGGAATTCCCCATCGGGGGTGGGGATCCCCGTCAATTTCCATCGGGGATGGGGAATTCCCCATCAATTCCCGCCGAGGATGGGGATCCACATCGGGTCCGGATTGCCCGCCAGGGCAGGGACGGGGGGGATTTCTCTCCTATGTCCCCAGCGGGGGCGGGGATTCCCCGCCTAGGGGCAGGGCAGGGGGTGGGTAGCAACTCCCTACCCCCGCCCCGCCCTGTGATCATCCCTAATGTCAGACATATGTCGTGACACGTGGCAAGTACTGGTTGTTCCACTTAGTGCCTATGTGGCATCCAGGTGGCTTGTCATTTCAATATGACATGACCATTATCATCCATGTATCATCATCCTATTGAGCCAAATGTCCTTAATGACACATGGCACCGCACGTGTAGGTCACTTCCCATGCGAAGGGACATTATGTAATGACCCAATATAGAACCTAACAGTAGTAAGGAATATTTCAAGTGAAATAAGAAACGAATGTGTGTAAAGTTAGGGTGAAAATATCAAAGAGTACGTAATCGTCATTAAATGGAAAGTTTCGATAAGTACAGTAAGTCAAAATTTGTTAAGTATGATTTGTATTATATTAAAAAAATTAATTTGGTGATCGAAAGTTCATTATCGGGTAATTAAAATGGTTAAGTGTAGTAAATGAGGTGATCAATATTAAGTATAAAGTTAAGGGTATATTGGTAATTTATTAAATTATAACTTAAATGAATTAAATTGAAGGAATTAATTAAGTATGTGTTCCAATGTGTGAGGAGGGATTAATTAATAGGTGAATGTGTGAAGGAACAAAAGAGGAAGGATCAAATAAGAGATTTGACATAAAAATATATAAATTGACCAATGGGCATTTAACATTGGGCAAGGTGGATAAAGATGAATGGTGGCCACATAAATTGGTCATGTTGGCCAGCCATAAGGAGGGAGAGGAGGGCAGCAATTCTCCTCCATTTTTTCATCAAAATTCCTCTTTTTCATGCATGGAGAATCGATAAGAAAAGGAAGAGGTCAAGTCTAGTGTAATTTATGCAAGGTAAGAAAGTAATTGGGTTTAATATGAGTTTATGGTATGGATGTTATGAAGCAAAACCAATGGGGGTATAAGAAGAAGAAGAAGAAGAAGAAGAAGAAGAATAAGAAGAAAGAAAGAAAGAAAGAAAGAAGAAAGAAAGAAAGAAAGAAAGAAAGAAGAAAGAAAGAAAGAAAGAAAGAAAGAAAGAAAGAAAGAAAGTAAAGTGGAACAAAGAGGAGTAAAAGTGAAGAGAAAGAGGGCATCAAATGAGGTTTAGGAATTTTAAGTGATTTTGTACAATTATTGTTAATTTGTATAATTGTATATGTGTATAGATGATATATGTGAATTTGAGTTGATTTGTGTTGAGTATTATTGTGGAAATGTTTAATTTGAGTAGATGAAATGTAAAAAAGAAAATTCTGTTTTGATTATGTCTGATACTTGGGGACTATTTTGGGTATAAGTTGAGTTTTAGAACCTTAAATGAAGTGAATCTAGTTGGGTTTGAACCATGACGTTTATACCTACAATTATGCTAGAAATGACCCTGAGCTAATTCTGGCTTTACGACCCTCAAAAGTGGCCAAAACGGAAGGATTTTTTGGTCGGGTGATTGGGACAGAATCTATCTAGGGTGTCAATTGACCTTCGTTTGGTTTTTGGGCCATAAATAGAGTTAGGAATCTCCAAATTGGGTGATTCTAGAGGTGTTTTAACCTTTGTGTCTTTTTTCTACAAATGTTTTAGAAATATCCATAATTTATTTCTGGCTCTAAAGTCCCCAAAAATGTCCAAAACAATAGCCTTTTTTTGGAAAAGGGTCTTTGGAATAGTTTGTGCTTTTGATGTCATACCTCCTAGGTTACACTCTAAATGACCTAAAATTTGTTCCATTAGAAATTTAAGATCTTGGGAATTACTTGTTAAGAAGACCATTTTGGCTAAAAATGGTGTTTTAATAGTGTTTCGAGCTGTACAAGATAGGATTGAAATCTGCTGTGTTTGGGGTAAAGTTGCTTTAGTAGGCATATCTGCCTAGGGGCGCCCGTTTGTGATGGGCGATGCTGTAACAACCCGATTTGGACCTTAGTAGCTTTACGATATTTGAGGGGTTAAAATGAGATTAAAAGTGCATTTAGATGTGATTATAATTAGTAAGTGTTTAATGTTATAAGAGTATATAAATGGAAACAAGTGGTATAATAGGGAAGAGACACTTGTCTTGGTTGAAATTAATTGAAGAGTTAATGTGGTTAATGACATTAATTAGAATTGGTGAGTTTAGATAAGGATTAATCATCTGCCCTTTTTTTGCTCTTAATTTTGTTTTACTTTTGGCATTTGTTCTTAGTTCTTCTCCTCTAGTTTTCTGCCGTGTTCCTTTCTTTTCCATTCCCTTTTCTTTTCTTCTTCATTTGGGGTCACGCCTTAGGGGGTTCACTCCTTAGGGGAGTCACTTGGATTGGTTTGAAGAGAGTGTAGTGAGGGTTGAGTTGGTCTTTTCAGAAGGTAAGTTTGGTTGATTCTCCGATCTGACCTCCTTTTTCTTCCTGTTTTTGACTTAAAGTGAGAAAAGGATTGATTCATGTGTTGTCTTGTGTGATTTTATTGAATTTGTGGACAAAAAGAAGGACAAGGGGAAGGAGAAGTTCGGAATCGATTGAGAGGCGTGGTCTATCCATCTACAAGTCGGGATCGTGTGTGATCATTTTGATTGCTTGCAGTGTTTTATGTGTATATGTTATTTTGATGGAATTACTATTGTATAACTTGAGTGTTGTTGTTATAAGTCTGTTTTGATTACACTAGAATGAAGAGGTAAGTGTATATGTTTGAGTGAATGGTGGGGTATGTCTGTTTTGAGTTTTGAAAGTTTTGAATATTGTTTTGGTGCTGAGGAACGGGGGAAACATGATTCTATCGCGATCGCGACGATTGTCCCAAGCGCGACAGAGCCGCTAGATTTCTGTTTCCATGGGCCGACTGGTAGGAGACTCTTCACAACATGTGAAGTCCTTCACGAGTCATGAAGATTGGGCCGCTTAGCAGGAGAGTCTTCACGACACGTGAAGTTCTTTAAGAGTCGTGAAGATTGCCCTATCGGCAATTGCTCGCTCGGTATTAGCCGCTCGGCAGGAGAGCTCCGCTCGGACTTATTCCGCTTAGCATGGGAGCCTGATCGGCATGCGAGCTACTTGGCAGGAGAGTTTTGCTCGGCGTGAAGTGCATGACTCGGCATATCTTGCACGACTCAGAGGATTTTGCATGACTCGGGCTAGTCCTTTCTTCTGCGAGGCATCCTCGGCTACTGTCGTGAGCCCGACAGTGAGCCTTCTACTTGCCTGTCTGAAATGGTTTGTCATGATTCTTTTCACATGGGTTTTACTATATAGCACATAATTTGGTTAAAACTTGTCTTTAATTATGAGTTATATGTTCATAAGAAGATCTGTATGAGATTTATGTGTCTCTGTAATTGATTAATGTATGTGTTTACATAAGTTGTGAGATTATACTTTAATGATATTTTATTTCATAACAATATTATTAGAGTATACATGAGTCATTATGCTAAGCCTAATGGTCACTGTAGTAGATAGATAAGCATGCTTATTAAGGGTTAGAGTGCAGCTGCTATGTGGCACCGTTTGTGCCTAGATGTTGAATACATAAAGTATTCAAATGATTTGAGTTAGGTCTCTACTTGATTGATACTGTTAAACGGTATCTAGAAGTACCCGTATCCACCATTAGAGGACTTTAGGCTAATAAATGTTATGTCCTGTACATGAGTTGTTAGTGAAAATATGGTTTGGAATTATATTTGAACATGAGATGAATGTTTTGCATCATATGATTGGTATAAGATTAAGAGTTTATGTGCATGTGAAACTAGAGTATAGTATACAGATTATATGATTGTTATTTGCATTGAACATGATTATATAAATGAAGCATGTGCTATGTGTGTGACTTCGATAGAAGTCCTTTATTTTATTTCCATCCCCACTAAGTGTTATTACTTAGCACGGATGTTTGTTTCCGTGTAGGTGTACAGGTTTGAGCCAGTGAGTGGACATCTGCAAGACAAGGCCACTAGGAGGTTGTATAGGGATCTTTTTGTATAAGATAGAGTTTCTCACGTTTTGAGTAACATCATTATGTAATTAGAGAAGCATAGCAATTATGTAATAGTGTTAATCAACATGTATGTATAGAAAATGATTATGTAATATATAGTACTATTTTTTGATATATATATATTTGTTATAAGTTTCAGATGTGGTTTAGAAAGTTATTAGTATTAGCTTAATACTGTTAGTTTATTTCTGCTATTGCTTCCGCTATCGTATGTGTATGTGTATGAGTTGTGTAGCACTCTAATATTCTCTTAGGGGGTATTGGGGTGTTACAGATGCCCTTCGATTGAGAGTCAAGCCCGTCGATCATGGGGGGATAGCCGCCCATCATGCCGTCTATTTCAGGCATGCCCATTTGTCTTTGGCCGCCCGTCGGTCATGAGTCGTGGCCGTCCCTCATGCGTGATTTCGCTAGGGATGGGCGGATGTGAGGTTGAGCGGCCATTGGTCACGAGTCACGACCGTCCCTCACCCCTGTTTTACCTATGTTGTTTGTTTTCATTTCGAATCGAACATAAACTTCCGTGGAACTTCTAGGACTTATCCAATGCATGTTTTGAATGATTTAATGGGTGTTTGAGTGATTAATATTGGAATGTAATTAAAAGAGAATAATTAATATGGCATATCCATTGTAATAGCCCAATACCGGGTTAGTCGTAAATAGTATTTTTTAGAGTGAATAATATTTTCGGGGTGAATAGTACTTTCCTGAATTAAAAAATATTTTATTAAACCATTGAGTAGAGCTCGTCAATACGAGTCCATAGGTGCAAATTTCGTGTCAATCGGAGGTCAAACGAGTCCGGAATGGCTGAAACAGTAAACAAAAGTATTTATTTCGGATGAAAAGTGGGACCCACTTAAAAGTAAAAGGTGGGCCCAGGTGGAACCCACTAAACAGTAAAAGTGGGTTCAGGTGGGACCCACTGAACAGTAAAAGTGGGCCCAGGTGGGGTCCAGTGAATAAAAAATTTGGGACCATGATGACATCAGCAATGTCATGATGATGAATAGTAACTATTTTTCCTAAAGTGGAATATCATCATTTGATTGGAAACCTAATCATTTGGTTAGGAACATCATCATTGACTGGGTCCCATTAAATAGTGACAGCATCTTTGACTGCTCTTTGAATAGTAACTGTGGGTCCGTGAATAGTACCCGAAAATATATTTTTTTTACCATCAGAAATAGAATAAAAAATGTAGTTTGATGGTATTATTTTGGTGTAAAAACGAGATCATATACGCTTCCAAAATTCAGTCTGAAGTTTCTCTGGTTCGGTTCAATTGAACCAATGTTTGACTGAACTTTGACCAAATTTTTATAAATAGTTAGAGTGGATAAAATGATCTACTGTAAGAAGATAAAAGTCTTAGAATAATTTTTAGAAATTTTTGACAGTATTAGAATTGTATTTTACGGTAGTACCGGATTGAACCGAATTAGACCGGTTTAAGTGAACCGGACCCCAAACGGACTCCGATTGAGTTAAAATTTTGTAGGGAGACTAATTTTAATATTATAAGAATTATGGAAGTGTTTTGGAGTGAAAATGAGTTTGAGAACATTTAATTTCACCAAAACAGTGGAAAATGACCCGAAAAATGAAAATCGGACCAAATCGGCTCAACCACTTTGGTTGGACCTGGTTGGGTCCGATTTGACCCAATTAAATAGACTTAAATTTCTGGAAATCCCTTGGATTCCCTTTTATTTCAGCCTCCCTCTTCTTCCTCTCTTGGCCGAATACACTCTCCTCTCTTTCTCACCATTTTTCTTTCAAGTTTTCTTCATCTCACCTCAAGATCAAGCCTCTCTAACATAATAAAGCCCCTCTAGAATCCATTGGTGGTCTCAAAATTTCGTTTGGAGTTGTAAATTTGGGTGAAATCTAGACTTGAATTTTAGGTGTAAAATTGAGGTAAGTGATTTAAGTGATTTTAATTTGGTTTTAAGGTTCCTAAGGGTACTCTAGGATGTTAATAAGATGTTTATAAGTTTGATTTTTGAAAGGAACCTTGGATTTGATTAAATCTTAATTTTTGTGTTTGGACATAATTATGTCCAATAGGTGAAGGAACTTCTAAGCAAGCCAAGGGCAAGGAAAAGGTTAATTGAGAAGTATAATACACGGATTTGAGATTTGTGATTGCAAATTCCATTTAATTCCATGGTAAAAGCATGAATTTAAGTTATGTTTGTGAAGAAAGTATGTGGTTTATGCATGTTTAATTAAAATTAACATGATATTCATGCTTAAGGATGTTAAAAATGATGGTATGGGTGATTAAATTGAAGAAATAAATTTTGTGTGAAAAGTTCTTTCTTTGGCCGAATGGTATTCATGTGAATTTTATGTGTTTACATGATGTTTTATGCATAATTATGATGGATCAATGGTATTTGGCATGTGAACTAATGAATGGTATGTGTTGGAGCATGTGAAAACATCATATGGTATGTGATGTATGTATGGCCGAATGTATATCATGTGTAAAGTCATGATTTTCATGTGTTTTCATGGTAATTGATGGTATGGTGATGTTATACATCATGAAATTGGCCTAAATAAATGATAAAATTGACAAAAATAATTAATGTGAATAAATTGGTATGTGGGCCGTATGCATGTATGTATGTATGCATGTGTACCATGATGAAATAATAAATTTACATGACATGTGATGATATGATGATGATAATCACATGTGAAATGATGAAATGGTATGAAAAAGAATAAAATATTATGATGATATACCATGAAAAGAAAAATAAAAAAATAAGTATATTATATTAATAAGGTGAAAAATAAAATAATATTGCCCTGTGTAGTAATCTGGTAGTCAAGTCTAGTTCAGGATATGTTGGCATGCCATAGGGACATAAGACTGCGGGTGTGAGCATGACGTCTCACTTTTTAGTAGGCCAATGATGGTCCTACTTCTGTATCTGAATATCTGAAGTATACTGTTCTGTATTAAAAGACAGTGGTGGTCCCACAGGACTCCGCTGGTATTTTTGTGCGAACTTTTGGAGTTCACGTCTCGTTTATCCTGTATTCAGAGTCTGCCAGTATGTTACAGAGGCATAATTGTAAAAATAAGATTAAAATGATTAAAATGTGATTAAAATAATATTTATGTGGAAAAATGGCATAAATATTATTAAATAAAAGGTTTGAGGGCAAAATTATAATTTTGTGTATATGTGTGTTAAAAATAATTAATAAGAGTAAAAATATAAATAATTGGTTAAATATGAAAATTGGCCACTTTTTATGCGCAAAAATGTAATTTGGCATGAAAATAATAATTGGAGGGTAAAACTGTAATTTGGCATGTAAATTAATGATAAAATTGTAAGGTTAGTAAAATTAATTAAAATAGTGGCATAATTGTAATATTATTGAAATTAGAATGAACTAGTGGAATAATGGTAATATAATGAAGTTAAAATGAACTAATGGCATAAATGTAATTTTGGTGAAGTATAATTGAACTAATGGCACTTTTGTTATTTTGAAAAAGTTTAAGGGTATAAATAAATTATTACCATAAGTTAAGGGTAAAATGGTAATAAGATTATTTATGTGAATTAATTGTGTAATTGCCCAATTACGAAATTGAAAAATAATTACATGTAATATTGCATACTTAGTTGGAAATTAAATTAAATATGTTTAATTATGAATATTAAATGATATTATTTATGTGAATATTATTATGTATGAAAAATTAAATTAAGTGGAAATTTATAGAATTGTAATCACCACTAGGCATATTTAATGCTCAACACGTAGTTTTATTTGACTGCGTGTAAGTATTTCGTAAGAGTTTTGGAGCAGTGCATACCTCACACTTGGAAAGTGGTATTGAAGAGTATTATTTGGAATAATTAAGTATATTAAGAAGTTTGGCATGTATGTGTCTTATAATATTACTACTTTTGGGTTTTGGTCTGTAATAAACCATGTTAACTGTCATTAGTTAAGTACGTTTGGATATGCCTAATAATTGGTAGAAATTAAGTTAATACAATTGGTAAAGTAAAATATAGATTTTCAAGTTAAAGGAAAATTGACCAGATAAATAGCAAATCAGACGGTTATATGTCAATCGGTATAGTTAATAGTGAAAAAAAATAGTAAATATTAAATTTGATAATTAATTATTAAGTATTAATAGACTTAAGTAAGTTGACTATTCATATAGTACTATTCATACAGTATTATACATACGGTACTATTCGTACATACGATACTATTCACGTATATAGTACTATTAAAAAAAAAAATTTACCGGTTTTAATTAATGGTCTATTTAATAACCTGAATAGTTTAATTAGGTTAACCGGATTAAAAGGAACAGTTATTTAATCAGATAACAAAGTATTAGAGTGTATGTTAGTTCAGTGTTGTAGCATCCGGTATCCGTATCACATACGGGTATAGGGCGCTACAAGTTAAATGGTATCAGAGCTCCGGTTTAGGTGGTTCTAAGATCGGAGTGGGTCAATGGGATTAGTATAAGTTCATGTACATGCCAACTAATTTTTGGACAATATAGTTATGTGAGGCTAATGTATGCTTGCTCCTTGTGTTAGATTGCGAGTATGGCTTCAAATGAAGGTCGTCGTGATAGTGATGTGGAGAGTGTCGCATCAGTTAGTATGAGTCGATCGAGGTTGCCTCGTCATCAGGCTACTCCGTCGATTGTTCCTCCTCCTCAGCAGCAGCCTGAGTTCATGAACATGATGGCAAATTTCTACGAGTTTATGCAATCGCAGCAATAACCTTAAGGTCCTGTACAGCAGCTAGCTCCACCTAGACGGAGACCTATTCTAGAACAGATTAAGAGGTTAGGAGCTGAAGATTTCTACGGTCGAGATCCTTTGACTCCACTCCAGGCGAAGGAGTGGATGTTTAAGTTAAAGAGGATGTTCGAGACCACTCAGAGTTCGCCAGATGAGATGTTTCAGGGAGCAGTGGCTCTGCTTCAGGGTCCTGCTTATACGTGGTGGAGTTCAGTTCGTAAACACACTCCAGCGGATCAGGTTACTTGGGGGTTCTTTCAGACTCGGTTTGAGAAGAAATACATTGGGTCTGAGTATAAATCTGCTATGCAAGATGCCTTTTGGAGGCTCAGACAGGGGAACAAGTCAGTTGCTGAGTATGAGCGAGAATTCGAGCGGCTTAGTGCTTATCTGGATGATGAATCCATGACTGAGCAGAAATTATGCCACAGGTTTGAAAGGGGTCTACATAACAACATCAGATTGGCTTTGGCTTTGGGTTCTCAGAGGCATATAGATATGAGGTCCTTGGTTGAAGAAGCCCTTAGATCAGAGACTATTATTTCAGAGGAGGCTGATAGACAGTCCCGGTTCAAGCAAAAGAGGAAATCGGGTCAGTTTTCTGGTGTAGCTGGTCAGAGTAAGAAGTTTAGAGGGCCTCCTCATTCACAGAATCGTGCATCAGCAGCACCTATTACTATTCGAAGGAACGTCGGTAGTAGTGCCCCAGTGACATCAGTAGCTAGCGTACCCAGGAGTAGAGTACGAGATCCAGTTCTTCCACAGTGCCCTCATTGTAAGAAGTTTCATCTGGGTGAGTGCAGATTAATAAATAGGGCTTGTTTCAGATGTGGGTCCCGGGAACACCAGATCAGAGATTGTCCTGAGGCCCAACCGTCCACTGCAGCATCACCAGCTGTGGTTGGAGGGTCAGCCCCTCAGAGAGGACGTGGTAGGGGAACAGCTCCTCCACGGGCAGTTTCAGGCCCCTCAGTACGGCCACCTCAGGGTCGTACCACTGGACATGCATATGTTGTTAGAGCCCGTGAACAGGATGACGCTCCAGACAACATTGTTGGTAAATTCTCACTGCTTTCTCATTCAGTTTATGCCTTGATTGATCCTGGTTCTACGCATTCCTATATTAGTACTGCTATTGCTCTGGATAAAGGGTTGCATGACAGTCAGTTAGATCAGGATATTTTAGTGCGTAATCCTTTGGGGCATAGTGTAGTGGTGAATAAAGTATATCGAGATTGTCCGGTTAGTGCTCAGAGTTTTGTGTTTTCGGCTGATTTGATTGACCTTCCGTTCCAAGAGTTTGATGTGATATTGGGTATGGACTGGTTATCCACTCACCAGGCCACTATTGATTGTAAGAGGAAACGAGTGACTTTAAGAACTGCAGACGATAAGGAGATTGTTATTGTGGGTGAAAGATCAGATTTTCTTTCTGATGTGATTTCAGCTATTGCAGCTAAGAGACTTATCAGAAAAGGGTGTGTTGCCTACTTGGCTATGCAATGGAGACTAAAAAGGATGAACTTAAGGCTTCAGATGTGCCTACTGTTCGAGAGTTTCAGGATGTTTTTCCTGAAGAACTTCCAGGTTTGCCACCTGATTGAGAGTTAGAGTTTACTATTGACTTAGTACCTGGTACTGCACCTATCTCTATTGCTCCTTACAGAATGGCACCTTCAGAACTGAGAGAATTGAAAATTCAGTTGCAAGAATTAATTGATAAAGGCTTTATCAGACCGAGTGTTTCACCTTGGGGAGCACCAGTTCTCTTTGTGAAAAAGAAGGATGGGTCACTTCGATTATGTATTGATTATAGACAGCTGAATAAAGTCACCATAAAGGACAAGTATCCACTGCCTCGGATTGATGATTTGTTTGATCAATTGAAAGTTGCGGGCGTATTTTCCAAGATTGATTTAAGATCTAGCTACCATCAGTTAAAGATGAAAGAGTCAGATGTGCCTAAGACAGCTTTTTGCACCAGATATGGTCATTACTAGTTCATGGTCATGCCTTTTGGATTGACAAATGCTCCTGCAGCTTTTATGGATTTGATGAATAGGATTTTCCACCCTTATTTAGACCAGTTTGTGGTTGTTTTTATCGATGATATTCTGGTTTATTCGAAGACTCCTGAGGAGCATGATGAGCATTTGAGGATTGTTTTACAGACTCTAAGAGATAAGCAGCTTTATGCCAAGTTCAGCAAATGTGAATTCTGGCAGGATGAGGTATCATTTTTGGGTCACGTGGTATCAACAGATGGTATTAAAGTTGATCCTAAAAAGATTGAAGCGATCCTTCAGTGGAAGCCACCCAAGAGTGTTACCGAGGTTAGGAGTTTTCTTGGCTTGGCCGGTTACTATAGAAGATTCGTGAAGGGTTTCTCTTCGATTGCAACTCCTCTGACTCGATTGTTACAAAAGAATGTCAAGTTTGAATGGTCAGATAAATGTCAGGAGAGTTTTGAGAAGCTTAAGTGTATGCTGACTAAAGCTCTAGTGTTAGTGCAACCTGAATCTGAAAAGGATTTTGTGGTCTTCAGCGATGCTTCCAGAAATGGATTGGGTTGTGTATTGATGCAGGAAGGCAAGGTGATTGCTTATGCCTCCCGACAGCTTAAGACTCATGAGAAGAATTACCCTACTCATGATCTTGAGTTGGCAGCAATTGTATTTGCATTGAAGATTTGGAGACATTATCTCAATGGTGAGAAATGCTACATCTACACTGATCATAAGAGTCTGAAGTATTTGCTTACTCAGAAGGAGCTTAACTTGAGGCAGAGACATTGGCTTGAATTGATCAAAGACTATGAGTGCTTCATCGACTATCATCCTGGTAAAGCTAACATTGTAGCTGATGCTCTCAGTAGGAAGTTCATGGCTTCTTTACAAGCTATGAATGTTACTCTGGACTTATCAGATGATGGAGCTTTGATTGCAGAAATGCAAGTTAAGCCAGATTTTCTCCAGCAAGTGAAAGATGCTCAGAAGCAAGATGAACGGTTGTCTACCATTATGTCTCAGGTGAAAGATGGTTGTGTCAGTGATTATTTATTGGGTTCAGATGGTGGGTTATATTACAAACAGAGATTGTATGTTCATGATCAAGCTAATCTGAGAAAGGATATTCTCTCAGAAGCTCATCACAGCAGCTTTGCTATACATCCTGGTTGTAACAAGATGTATAAGGATTTGAAGATGCTCTATTGGTGGCCAGGCATGAAACGTGAAGTGATAGAGTTTGTGGGTAAGTGTCTGATTTGTCAGCAAGTCAAGGCAGAACATCAAGTTCCTTCAGGTTTACTTCAGCCTATTGTCATTCCTGAATGGAAATGGGACAGGATAACCATGGATTTTGTGTCGGGGTTTCCTCTCTCGAGAAAGAAACATGATGCAGTTTGGGTAATTGTTGATCGACTCACTAAATCAGCTCACTTTTTGCCTATCAGAATGGATTATTCGTTGTCCAAGCTGGCAGAGTTATACATTAGTGAGATTGTAAGACTGCATGGAGTTCCTTCCTCTATCATTTCAGATCGTGATCCGAGATTCACTTCTCAGTTTTGGAAAAGACTTCAGGAAGCTTTAGGAACCAGATTACATTTCAGCACAGCTTTCCACCCTCAGACTGATGGACAATCTGAGCGTGTGATTTAGATTCTGGAAGATATGTTGTATACTTGAGTTTGGTAACCGTTGGGAGCGGTATTTGCCTTTAGCGGAATTCGCCTACAACAACAGTTATCAGACTAGTGTCAAGATGGCTCCTTATGAAGCTTTGTATGGTAGAAAGTGCAGAACTCCTCTTTGTTGGACAGAGCTCAGTGAGAGCAAGATTATGGGTTCAGATCTGATTAAAGACATGGAAGAAAAGGTTCGAGTGATTAAAGACAGACTGAAAGAAGCCATTGATCGACAAAAGTCCTATGCAGATCTGAAGAGGAAAGATATAGAGTTTCAAGTGGGCGATAAAGTATTTCTGAAAGTTTCTCCATGGAAGAAGATCTTAAGATTTGGAAATAAAGGCAAGCTGAGTCCGAGATTCATTGGCCCGTATGAGATTATTCAGCGAATTGGACCAGTAGCTTACAGATTGAAGCTTCCACAAGAATTAGAGAAGATTCATGACGTCTTTCACGTCTCTATGCTTCGAAGGTACCGTTCAGACCCCGGTCATGTTATCAGGCCTGAGGAAGTTCGAGTTCAGCAGGACATGACTAATGAGGAGTATCCAGAGAAGATTCTGGCCAGAGAAGTGAAGCAGCTCAGAAACAAACAGATCCCGCTGGTGAAGATTCTCTGGAATCACCACAATGTCGAGGAAGCGACGTCGGAACAAGAAGAGACCATGAGACAACAGTATCCCCAGCTCTTCAATTCAGGTAAATTTCGAGGACGAAATTTTTAATTGGTAGGGGAGATTGTAATAGCCTAATACCGGGTTAGTCGTAAATAGTATTTTTTAGAGTGAATAGTATTTTCGGGGTGAAAAATATTTTTTAGATTCCGGGAAGTACTATTCACCCCGAAAATACTCTTCACTCTAGAAAAATATAATTTACGACTAACCCGATATTGGGGCTATTACAATCTCCCCTACTAAATAAAAATTTCGTCCTCGAAATTTACCTGAATTGAAGAGCTAAGGATATTGTTGTCTCATAGCCTCTTCTTGTTCCCACGACGCTTCCTCGACATTGTGGTGATTCCAGAGAATCTTCACCAGTGGAATCTGTTTGTTTCTGAGCTGCTTCACTTCTCTGGCCATAATCTTCTCTGGATACTCCTCATTAGTCATGTCCTGCTGAACTCGAACTTCCTCAGGCCTGATAACATGACTGGGGTCTGAACGGTACCTTCGAAGCATAGAGACGTGAAAGACGTCATGAATCTTCTCTAATTCTTGTGGAAGCTTCAATCTGTAAGCTACTGGTCCAATCCGCTGAATAATCTCATACGGGCCAATGAATCTCGGACTCAGCTTGCCTTTATTTCCAAATCTCAAGATCTTCTTCCATGGAGAAACTTTCAGAAATACTTTATCGCCCACTTGAAACACTATATCTTTCCTCTTCAGATCTGCATAGGACTTTTGTCGATCCATGGCTTCTTTCAGTCTGTCTTTAATCACTCGAACCTTTTCTTTCGTTTCTTTAATCAGATCTAAACCCATAATCTTGCTCTCACTGAGCTCTATCCAACAAAGAGGAGTTCTGCACTTTCTACCATACAAAGCTTCATAAGGAGCCATCTTGACACTAGTCTGATAACTGTTGTTGTAGGCAAATTCGGCTAAAGGCAAATACCGCTCCCAATGGTTACCAAACTCAAGTATACAACATCTCAACATATCTTCCAGAATCTGAATTACACGTTCAGATTGTCCATCAGTCTGAGGGTGGAAAGCTGTGCTGAAATGTAATCTGGTTCCTAAAGCTTCCTGAAGTCTCTTCCAAAACTGAGAAGTGAATCTCGGATCACGATCTGAAATAATGGAGGAGGGAACTCCATGCAGTCTTACAATCTCATTAATGTATAACTCTGCCAACTTGGACAACGAATAATCCATTCTGATAGGCAGGAAGTGAGCTGATTTAGTGAGTCGATCAACAATTAGCCAAACTGCATCATGTTTCTTTCTTGAGAGAGGAAACCCCGACACAAAATTCATGGTTATCCTGTCCCATTTCCATTCAGGAATGATAATAGGCTGAAGAAACCTGAAGGAACTTGATGTTCTACTTTGACTTGCTGACAAATCAGACACTTACCCACAAACTCTGTCACTTCACGTTTCATGCCTGGCCACCAATATAGCATCTTCAAATCCTGATACATCTTATTACAACCAGGATGCATAGCAAAGCTGCTGTGATGAGCTTCTGAGAGAATATTCCTTCTAAAATCAGCTTGATCAGGAACGCACAATCTCTGATTGTAATACAGTCCACCATCTGAACCCAATAAGTACTCACCGACATGGCCATCTTTCACCTGAGATATAATGGTAGACAACTGATCATCCTGCTTCTGAGCATCTTTCACTTGCTGGAGAAAATCTGGCTTAACTTGCATTTCTGCAATCAAAGCTCCATCATCTGATAAGTCCAGAGTAACATTCATAGCCCGTAAAGAAGCCATGAACTTCCTACTGAGAGCATCAGCTACGATGTTAGCTTTACCAGGATGATAGTCGATGAAGCACTCATAGTCTTTGATCAATTCAAGCCAACGTCTCTGCCTCAAGTTAAGCTCCTTCTGAGTAAGCAAATACTTCAGACTCTTATGATCAGTGTAGATGTAGCATTTCTCACCATAGAGATAATGTCTCCAAATCTTCAATGCAAATATAATTGCTGCCAACTCAAGATCATGAGTAGGGTAATTCTTCTCATGAGTCTTAAGCTGTTGGGAGGCATAAGCAATCACCTTGCCTTCCTGCATCAATACACAATCCAATCCATTTCTGGAAGCATCGTTGAAGACCACAAAATCCTTATTAGGTTCAGGTTGCACTAACACTGGAGCTTCAGTCAGCATACACTTAAGCTTCTCAAAACTATCTTGACATTTATCTGACCATTCAAACTTGACATTCTTTTGTAACAATCGAGTCAGAGGAGTTCCAATCGAAGAGAAACCCTTCACGAATCTTCTATAGTAACCGGCCAAGCCAAGAAAACTCCTAACCTCGGTAACACTCCTGGGTGGCTTCCACTGAAGGATCGCTTCAATCTTTTTAGGATCAACTTTAATACCATCTGTTGATACCATGTGACCCAAAAATGATACCTCATCCAGCCAGAATTCACATTTACTGAACTTGGCATAAAACTGCTTATCTCTCAGAGTCTGCAGTACAATCCTCAAATGCACATCATGCTCCTCTGGAGTCTTCGAATACACCAAAATATCATCAATAAAAACAACCACAAACTGGTCAAAGTAAGGGTGAAAACCCTATTCATCATATCCATAAAAGCTGCAGGAGCATTTGTCAATCCAAAAGGCATGACCATGAACTCATAATGACCATATCTGGTGCGAAAAGTTGTCTTAGGCACATCTGACTCTTTAATCTTTAGCTGATGGTAGCCCGATCTTAAATCAATCTTGGAAAACACACCCGCAACTTTCAATTGATCAAACAAATCATCAATCCGAGGCAGTGGATACTTATTCTTTATGGTGACTTTATTCAGCTGTCTATAATCAATACAAAAATCGAAGTGACCCATCCTTCTTTTTCACAAAGAGAACTGGTGCTGCCTAAGGTGAAACACTCTGTCTGATAAAGCCTTTATCAATTAATTCTTGCAACTGAATTTTCAATTCTCTCAGTTCTGAAGGCGCCATTCTGTAAGGAGCAATAGTGATAGGTGCAGTACCAGGTACTAAGTCAATAGTAAACTCTAACTCTCTATCAGGTGGTAAACCTGGAAGTTCTTCAGGAAAAACATCCTGAAAGTCTCGAACAGTAGGCACATCTGAAGCCTTAAGTTCATCCTTTTTAGTCTCCATTGCATAGAACAAGTAGGCAACACACCCTTTTCTGATAAGTCTCTTAGCTGCAGTAGCTGAAATCACATCAGAAAGAAATCTGATCTTTCACCCACAATAACAATCTCCTGATCGTCTGCAGTTCTTAAAGTCACTCGTTTCCTCTTCTAATCAACAGTGGCCTGGTGAGTGGATAACCAGTCCATACCCAATATCACATCAAACTCTCGGAACGAAAGATCAATTAAATCGGCAGAAAACATAAAATTCTAAGCACCAACCGGACAATCTCTATAAACCTTGTTCACTGCTACACTATGCCCCAAAGGATTACTCACTAAAATATCCTGATCTAACTGACTGTTATGCAACCCTTTATCCCGAGCAATAGCAGTACTAATATAGGAATGCGTAGAACCAGGATCAATCAAGGCATAAACTGAATGAGAAACCAATGAAAATTTACCAACAATGACATCTGGAGCATCATCCTGTTCACGGGCTCTAACAGCATAATGACGTCCAGTGTAATAACCCTGAGGTGGCTGTACTGAAGGGCCTGAAACTGCCTGTGGAGGAGCTGCTCCCCTATCACGTCCTCTCTGAGGGACTGACCTCCCACCCAAAGCTGGTGATGCTGCAGTGGATGGCTGGGCCTCAGGACAATCTCTGATCTGATGTTCCCGGGACCCACATCTGAAACAAGCCCTGTTTATTAATCTGCACTCACCCAGATGAAACTTCTTACAATGAGGGCACTGTGGAACTGGATCTCGTACTCTACTCCTGGGTACGCTAGCTACTGATGTCACTGGGGCACTGTTGCCGATGTTCCTCCGAATAGTAACAGGTGCTGCTGATGCACGGCTCTGTGAATGAGGAGGCCCTCTAAACTTCTTACTCTGACTAGCTACACCAGAAAACTGACCTGATTTCCTCTTTGGCTTAAACCGGGACTGTCTATCAGCCTCCTCTGAAATAATAGTCTCTGATCTAAGGGCTTCTTCAACCAAGGACCTCATATCTATATGCCTCTGACAACCCAAAGCCAATCTGATGTTGTTATGCAGACCCCTTTTAAACCTGTGGCATAATTTTTGCTCAGTCATGGATTTATCATCCAGAAAGGCACTAAGCCGCTCGAATTCTCGCTCATACTCAGCAACTGACTTGTTCCCCTGTCTGAGCCTCCAAAAGGCATCTTGCATAGCAGATTTATACTCAGACCCGATGTATTTCTTCTCAAACGGAGTCTGAAAGAACCACCAAGTAACCTGATCCGCTGGAGTGTGTTTACAAACTGAACTCCACCACGTATAAGCAGGACCCTGAAGCAGAGCCACTGCTCCCTGAAGCATCTCATCCGGTGGACTCTGAGTGGTCTCGAACATCCTCTTTAACTTAAACATCCACTCCTCCGCCTGAACTGGGGTCAAAGGATCTCGACCGTAGAAATCTTCAGCTCCTAACCTCTTAATCTGTTCCAGAATAGGTCTCCGTCTAAGTGGAGCTAGCTGCTGTATAGGACCTTGAGGTTGTTGCTGCGATTGCATAAATTGGTAGAAATTTGCCATCATATTCATGAACTCAGGCTGCTGCTGAGGAGGAACAATCGACGGAGTAGCCTGATGACGAGGTGACCTCGATCGACTCATACTAACTGATGTGGCACTCTCCACATCACCATCATGACGACCTTCATCTGATGCCATACTCGCGATCTAATACAAGGAGCAAGCATACATTAGCCTCACATAACTACACTGTCCAAAAATATATTGGCATGTACATGTACTTATACCAATCCCATTGACCCTCTCCGATCTTAGAACCACCTAAACCTGGCTCTGATACCACTTCTTGTAGCGCCCTATACCCGTATGTGATACGAATACCGGGTGCCACCGCACTGAACTAACATACACTCTAATATTTTGTTATCTGATTAAATAACTGTTCCTTTTAATCCGGTTAACCTAATTAAACTATTCAGGTTATTAAATAGACCATTAATTAAAACCGGTAATTTTTTTTTAATAGTTCCGTATACGTGAATAGTGATGTATACGTGAATAGTGTCTTATGTATCAATAGTACCATATTTATAATACTGTGTGAATAGTACTATATGAATAGTCAACTTACTTAAGTCTATTAATACTTAATAATTAATTATCAAATTTAATATTTACTATTTTTACTTTTTTACTGTTAACTATACCGATTGACATATAACTGTCCAATTTACTATTTATCTGGTCAATTTTCCTTTAACTTGAAAATCTATATTTTACTTTACCAATTGCACTAACTTAATTTCTACCAATTATTAGGCATATCCAAACATACTTAACTAATGACACTTAACATAGTATTATTACTGTCCAAAACCCACAATAATATTATAAGACACATACATGTCAAACTTCTTAATATACTTAAATATTCCAATACTTTCTTCCATACCACTTCCAAAGTGTGAGGTATGCTCTGCTCCCAAACTCTTACGGAGTACCTACACGTAGTCAAGTAAAACTACGTGTTGAGCATTAAATATGCCTCAGTGATGATTGCAATTCCATAAATTTTCACTTAATTTAATTTTTTATGCATAATAATATTCACATAAATAATATAAATTAATATTCATAAATAAACATTTTTAATTTAATTTTCAACTAGGCATGCAATATTACATGTAATTATTTTTCAATTTTGTAATTGGGCAATTACACAATTAATTCACATAAATAATCTTATTACCATTTTACCCTTAACTTATGGTAATAATTCATTTATACCCTTAAACTTTTTCAAAATAACAAAAGTGCCATTAGTTCAATTATACTTCACCAAAATTATATTTATGCCATTAGTTTATTTTAACTTCATTATATTACCATTATGCCACTAGTTCATTTTAATTTCAATAATATTACAATTATGCTACTATTTTAATTAATTTTATTAACCTTACAATTTTATCATTAATTTACATGCCAAATTACAGTTTTACCCTCTAAGTATTATTTTCATGCCACATTACAGTTTTACCCATAAAAAGTGGCCAATTTTCATATTTAACCAATTATTTACATTTTTACTCTTATTAATTATTTTTAACACATATACACAAAATTACAATTTTACCCTCAAACCTTTTATTTAATAATATTTATGCCATTTTCCACATAAATATTATTTTAATTACATTTTAACCATTTTAATCTTATTTTTACAATTATGCCCCTGTAACACACTGGCAGACTCTGAATACAGGATAAATGAGACGTGAACTCCAGAAGTTCACACAGAAATACCAGCGGAGTCCTGTGGGACCACCACTGTCTTTTAATACAGAACAGTATATTCAGATACAGATATTCAGATATTCGGATTTTCAGATTTTCAGATACAGAAGTAGGACCATCATTGACCTACTAAAAAGTGAGTCGCCATGCTCACACCCGCGGTCTTATGTTCCTATGGCATGCCAACATATCCTGAACTAGACTTGACTACCAGATTACTACACAGAGCAATATTATTTTATTTTTCACCTTATTAATATAATATACTTATTTTTTTATTTTTCTTTTCATGGTATATCATCATAATATTTTATTCTTTGTCATACCATTTCATCATTTCACATGTGATTATCATCATCATATCATCACATGCCGTGTAAATTTATTATTTCATCATGGTACACATGCATACATACATACATGCATACGGCCCACATACCAATTTATTCACATTAATTATTTTTATCAATTTTATAATTTATTTAGGCCAATTTCATGATGTATAACATCACCATACCATCAATTACCATGAAAAAACATCAAAATCATGACTTTACACATGATATATATTCGGCCATACATACATCACATACCATATGATGTTTTCACATGCTCCAACACATACCATTCATTATTTCACATGCCAAATACCATAGATCCATCATAATTATGCATAAAACATCATGTAAACACATAAAATTCACATGAATACCATTCGGCCAAAGAAAGAACTTTTCACACAAAATTTATTTCTTCAATTTAATCACCCATACCATCATTTTTAACATCTCTAAGCATGAATATCATGTTAATTTTAATTAAACATGCATAAATCACATACTTTCTTCACAAACATAACTTAAATTCATGCTTTTACCATGGAATTAAATGGAATTTGCAATCACAAACCTCAAATCCGTGTATTATACTTCTCAATTAACCTTTTCCTTACCCTTGGCTTGCTTAGAAGTTCCTTCACCTATTGGACATAATTATGTCCAAACACAAAAATTAAGATTTAATCAAATCCAAGGTTCCTTTCAAAAATCAAACTTCATAAACGTCTTATTAACATCCTAGAGTACCCTTAGGAACCTTAAAACCAAATTAAAATCACTTAAATCACTTACCTCAATTTTACACCTAAACTTCAAGTCTAGATTTCACCCAAATTTACACCTCCAAACGAAATTTTGAGACCACCAATGGATTCTAGAGGGGCTGTATTATGTTAGAGAGGCTTGGTCTTGAGGTTAGAAAAAGAAAAATTGAAAGAAAAATGGTGAGAAAGAGAGGAGAGTGTATTCGGCCAAGAGAGGAAGAAGAGGGAGGCTGAAATAAAAGGGAATCCAAGGGATTTCTAGAAATTTAAGTCTATTTAATTGGGTCAAATCGGACCCAACCAGGTCCAACCAAAGTGGTTGAGCCGATTTGGTCCGATTTTCATTTTTTGGTCATTTTCCACTGTTTTGGTGAAATTAAATGTTCTCGAATTCATTTTCACTTCAAACCACTTCCATAATTCTTTGAATATTAAAATTAGTCTCTCTACAAAATTTTAGCTCAATCGGAATCCGTTTGGGGTTCGGTTCACTTAAACCGGTCTAATTCGGTTCAATCCAGTTCTGCCGTAAAATACAATTCTAATACTGTGAAACATTTCTAAAAATTATTATAAGACTTTTATCCTCTTACAGTAGATCATTTTATCCACTCTAACTATTTATAAAAATTGGGTCAAAATTCAGTCAACCTTTGGCTCAATTGAACCGAACCAGAGAAACTTCAGACTGAATTTCGGAAGCCTATATGATCTCGTTTTTACACCAAAATTATACCATCAAACTACATTTTTCATTCTCTTTCTAATGGTGAAAAAAATATTTTCGGGTACTATTCATCTCGGAGTCATTATTTTGTGGGCCCCACAGTTACTATTCACGAACCCACAGCTACTATTCAGAGACCAGTCAAAGATGCTGTCACTATTTAATGGGACCCAACCAAATGATGATGTTTCTAACCAAATGATGATGTTCCACTTTAGGGGACATAATTACTATTCATCATCATGACATTGCTGATGTCATTGCTGATGTTATCATGATCCCACATTAATTATTCAGTGGACCCCACCTGGATCCACTTTTACTGTTCAATGGGTCCCACCTGAACCCACTTTTACTGTTTACTGGGTCTCACCTGGGCCCACCTTTTACTTTTAAGTGGGTCCCACTTGGGCCCACTTTTTATCCGAACTAAATACTTTTGTTTACTGTTTCAGCCATTCCGGACTCATTTGACCTCCGATTAACACGAAATTTGCGCATACGGACTCGTATTGACGAGCTCTACCCAATGGTCTAATAAAATATTTTTCGATTCCGAAAAGTACTATTCACCCCGAAAATACTATTTACTCTAGAAAAATACTATTTACGACTAACCCGGTATTGGGGCTATTACAATATATATATATATATGTGTGTGTGTGTGTGTTACATGAAATGTATATTATGTAACATTGAAATGATAAGGTATAAGTATTAAGGTGTGTATCACAATTGTATGAGTTTGACTAATGGCATTAATAATGTGATATACTTAAATAATGCATGAATTTAGTATGAGGCATGAAAAATGGATTATGATGTATATTAGTATGAAAAATATGATTGGGTGGCCAATATTGTTAATAAGAAATTAAATGTAATTAAAATGATATTGGTGCTCATGTAACATTGTTACATGATACTTAGTGTTACATGATACTTAGTGTGGTTATGCAATGTGTTATATGAAAATTATATGAGAGTTTTGATATATTCAACAAGTCTTTGTGATCATTATCTGATCACAATAATTGTATGTGAATATGCAAAAGGTTATACTAATATGATTATTATAAAAATGGAACAAACATGGGTGTATAGCCTACCTTAACTGAGTCGTGGATAAATAGGCATGTTTATAGGGTTCTATTGTTACAGCATATGTGTTGGACCTACGGTTTGGTCCTAATGTGTTGGGATCCCTATGCTTTTGTGTCAGCTGTATAACACTCATACCCTCGAGTACTTATGCATTCTGTATCCCGTTATCCACCATCTTGGGAATGCAGGCAACAAGTGGAAAAAAAAGTGGTACTTGGATGATTGATTAATTAACTCATGTTATTAAAGTAGAATGGAATTAAGTTTTCCATATGCATGCAATATTAAAAGGTGATTTGTTATAGTCAATGTCTATTATGTTCAGATTTGGTAATAAAATAAGAAATGTATATTGACATGAAAGTAAATACTTCCTAAATTAATAATGCTAATGGGTAATGGTTGTGGTTAAACTATTCCATAAATGTATCACATGAAGCTAAAGAATTAGCTATGATAGGAGCTACTAAAATGTAGCTTGTGTTTAATAAGTTGTGATAGATGCATGAATTAATTATACATTCAGTTATGGTATACATGGAACCTTAATGAATTAAATGGATTATTTCACGTGAGTAGGTGTAGGTAAATACATTAATCATATATGATTAGACGTAAGCGTGTTTAAAAAAAAGATATTATGACTGGTAGATGTTTGATGAACGTTCTTGTGGTATTGCCCGGGTTCGTATAAATATTTGTAAAATGCAAATAATAAAGAAATATAATATGTGAATAACAAGATACTTGATAGTATATGAATATAAAAGTATGTGTAAATGATTATGTTATATTCCTATAAGTTTACATATTATGTGTAACACCCTTACACTCGCAATACCGAACGTACATTAAATTAACTCTTGCTAGGGGTGTTTGAAAAAATCGATGTACTTGGTTAACCGACAAATCGAGCCGAAATCGATCCGAAAAATAAGTTAACTGAACCGATTTTTATGGTTAATGGTTAATAGTTTTTATGAATTTCGATTTTGATTTCGGTTTCGATTTTTAGTTCCAAAAAACCATCGGTTTCAGTTAACCGACCAATTTTATACAATTATATATATTTCAGTTTCGATTTTCGGTTTCGGTTAACCAATCGGTTTTATACAATTTTTCACATGTATTTTTGGTTTCGGTTTCGATTAACCGACAGGTGTTATATAATTTTTATATATATATAAAGTTTAAAAAAATTAAAATGAAACCCTATATTAAATTTTATATATATATATATATATAGAAAATATAATTTGTATGAAATATTTTTGTTTAATTAGTTGGATCATTATATTTTCGGTTTATAATTTTAATTTTCAAATATTTTGAACATTTTTAGTTTATAATTGTAGTTTGAACATTATATTTAATTACTATATTGAATTATATTTGTTTTCTAATTTTAATTTTTAAGTAATTTGAATATTTTAAATTTTTTATGAATGTATTTTATAATTATAATAGTTAACCGAAAATATTGGTTAATCGATTCGAAAATCCAAACCAATAGACTGGTTAACCGATAGTAATGGATTGTTTAATAGTTAGTGTTTTTCAAAAAATCGAATTTAATGGACTGATTTTTTTGGAGCTCATGGACTGATTAACCAGTTCATGAACACCTCTAACTCTTGCAACTACTATGATAGTTTGGATGCTGAAAAATATTCGATCATTGCAAATGCAGCTAAAATTTTTTGTTCAAACATTACTTCACCATACCCAATTCTAAATTCTTATTAGTTATAGTGAAGCTATCAACTTAATGATCATAGCCATTCTTTAATGGATAACCTATAAATGTCCTATTTTACTATTCATTCGATCAAAATTTAGGTAGCATAATGACTATTTATCTAACTTACCCTCCTGCAACCAAACAATTCCATAGCCCATCATGGGTACAACAGTTCATATGATATTTTCCATAATATAATCAACCTCTCAATTCAATTCAATTCAATTCTATAACTCTCACCCATCATACATACTGCATATACATATCAAAGCAAGATAAGCTAACTACTTAATTACAATTGTTTGATACAAACTCCTCGTTACAATACTATTCTAACTATCTATGTAGTGTACATGCCATCAAGAAATGGAATTCAAGTTATTTAACCCTAAAAATTTCAGCTTTATTGTCTTCTTGTCGTGACTCCCATTCAACATTTAATCTTTTGGAACACTCATTTTTATCACTTGATTTCTATCTTTTGACATGCGCAAGAGTAAACCATGTGCTAAGCTAAAAGCTTAGTGCTGACTACAAAATTTACTTATCCAAAACCCAAATATTAAAGATACATACATACAATTCAAATACATGTACAAGCTTATGTTCTTATATAACGATCGCTACTTTCGATTTCATAAAATTTACACATTTTGTTTTCATTAATGAAATAAACAATCATTTACACCCCTTTTTATATTAAATTATTCAATATAAAACTATTTTCATAGTCAATATACTAAATATTGTTCATTTATAGTTTATCTATGTAAATTCCATAATAAACACAGGTACTTCGTACAGTAAAACAATAATCATAAACAAACAAGCAATGTTTCCCAAAACATTTGTAGTCAAATTCCCAATTCAATAACCTAAATTTTAATACATACTGATCATATATAAAACATGCTTAGCATGTGTCACTATATAAATTTCACGAATTCCTAAACAGTCAATGTGCATATAATATGGCATTTAATTTTTCATTTTCATATTAATAATTATTTTATCATACATCTTATTCTATAATTACTACTTACAAATATGCATGTATATTATACACATTGGTGGTCATGAAGTTTTTATGCACACATAAACCACCTCACTGTACCATTACTAAATAAAATCAATTATCAATAACATTTCTTTAATAGATTTATCATTCTATTTCTCAGTCTGAAATGTTAATACGCATTTGTTATCCTTTAAATTAAATATATATTTTATGCTTTAATGTACTTTTATTAACTATTAAATTTGTATCTCGTTCTTGGATTGATCACTTTGCTATTTAATTTCCCTTGTTATCATTAAATTACTTCATGTTCCTTAACTCCGTATTTTACTTACATAACTACTATCAAGGCCTTTAATCTATACATTTTATTTGGATTTACCTATATGTTATATAAAATTCAGTAATTTACCCTTTTAAACTTATTTACCAAAGTTCCTACTTATTTATCACTTAATTCTTTGATTCACATATTTATTTTACATTCATCAGTTTATCTTCTAATTTATTATTTTGCCCCTAGTAACTATCTGGTATCACTGAAAAGTGACCTCGAAGGACCATCCATATCATTATCACTGATCATTGAGCACCACACTATAAACACTAAATCATTGAGAACTGTATACACTGTATCACTGTGGTAGTCCGTCATTAGCCTACCAATGTGAGTTGCCATGACTCGCTATAGCGGTAAAGGTGCCCCTATGGCTAGCCAACTATATTCTAAACTAGATTTGACTACCAGACTACTAAGGGTAATGTATATTTGTCTTTTACTATTCTCAATTATATCACCACATTATGATTTATAATAGCTTGGTTTTACATCATTACACATTCATACATATACTTTTATTCTTTAATTTCATGTTGCATAACATGCACTTGTCATACTATAATCACTTGCCATCCTTACTTGACTGTATTTGCTATATAATTTAGTTGCCATACCTCTATATTACACGAAGTGTACATATACTTTTTAATTGACTATATCTACATAGCATAGTCCTCTACATAATCTTTACCTCTATATTACACGAAGTGTACATATACTTTTTAATTGACTATATCTACATAGCATAGTCCTCTACATAATCTTTACTTCTTTCCCATTGCAAATCATATGCATTTTTATTATAACTTATGCATGTTGTTAACATACCTTCTTAATATTACTCATTCTGCAGCTTTAAATTCCATTTTATTTTCATATTGAATTATGCTCTATTAAATCACTCTTATATTTCTTTATTTAAACTAATTCCATTTATGTATATATTCTCTTATACATCCAATTCCTATAAATTCTTTAGTAGCTAACATGTATCAAAATAAAAATACACTTACTTATCACACATCATAAGTTTATTTTTACAATTTAGAATACACATTTTGTTAATCCAAATTCCAAATTATTCATAAAATTCATGAAAGACGTGCATTTACTCTTCATGCATAATTGTAAAACTCCTACATATAACATTTCATAGTACTTACCATATACATGAAATTTAATTATAGCTTAAAATTCCATTTCTAAATCTATTCCTTGTTTTATTATTCATTATTACTTATTTATTATTAATGTTAATTCAATATAGATTTAAAATTTCATACTTCATGTCATGCATAATTCACCCTCCATGCATACCATTTTGTAATACAATCTCAAGCATACATAAATCTTATTTAAATACGATATTTACTCGTAAAATCGAAATACATTCATCATTATTTTTCATTAAATTTCTCATAGTTCAAGACCTTCTTTATGGATTTCATTTCTTATTATAATAACTACATAATCTAATCGAATTGTTGGATACCAACATTTTAAATCAAAGCCTATGCTTCTATTTTTATTCGTAAATTACCTATTTCAATTAATTGTTAGAAGCATATTAATTATACTAATTTGGTCAATTAGTCATGCCTATGCGAAATTCAACCTTTCACATAATACATACAAATTATAACTAAAAGGATTTTATAAGTTTAGAATTCCAATTATTTATGTATCATAGCCAAATCACTACTTAAAGGTATAATAATAACATAACATCTGTTATTCTAAACCCTATTTATACCTAAATTCTTTAATTTAAACATGTTAACTAATCTAAAAAAATAACTCAATTAAGCATCGTATTATCCACTTATACATTAAGAGTCCTTAAATTATCACTAATTATTATTATTATTCCTTTCTCCCAAAGCTAATCTTCAATTTCACAACACTATTCTCATGAATTCATACATTCCTAAACATAAATTTTCATAATTTTCGTCATTTAAAATGCTAACAATTGATTTATTTCAATGCAAATATAACCAATTCATCAAGCAGCACAATCAAGTCACTCATTTAATTTAACAAACCACAACACACACGAACTGTATTTAACAGACACCCCTAACAGGTCAAATTTATACAAAATTCATAAGGAAAAGAAATTTTGGTAACCACATACCAGTTAAAGTTGAGATTCCCACAAAATTTCAACATATTTCTGTCGATCCCCTTTGTTGGAGATCCGTCAAAGACTTGTCAGAGCTCTATTTTCGGTGATCACAAGCCTATCCACTGCGCCATTTTGGTGGAAGCATCGTCGGAAGCTTCGGTTCACCCCAATGTCGATCTCTTCATCGCCGACAAGTGGGGATGATCTATGGTCACCAGGAGATTCGCCTGACCGTCAGAAGTCCCGTGGTGCTGCTCATGTCACCGTCCGACATCGGAGCTGGCTAACAAATAGGGAAGAAGATCTCGGCATACCTTTTTTGATCTCCTCGTCAGCAGCATATGGGGATGATTGGTGGGTACCAGAAGGAACGCTTGTTCGGTTGGAGTCTATTGGTGCCATCCATATCACCACACAATGTCGGTGGTGGCTGGAAAAAGAGAGAAGAACATTTGGTTTTTCTCTCGTGAAAAAGAGACAGAACACCAAAAAATCATAGCTGAACGGGGTGCAAAGGTGGCGAAGGTGTCCGTTGCACTAGAGGACGCTGGTTCGTCACCATCAAGTCATCACCGACGCTGATGGTTCCTCTCCTGCCTCTCCATCGTGTGCGCTCTCTCTGCCTCGTTTCCCACTTCTCTTTCTATTTTCTTTTCTTGTTTCCTTTAATTGTTTTGTGTCCACTCTTCATTTCCAAAATACCCAATATTAATTTATATGTATATTTATTTAATTATTTTTACTTACTTGTCTAATGAAATACACATTTATATATTACCATTTATTTAAATAAATTATCCAAATATTAAATTATATAATTTTTAAAGAAAATTTCAAGTCTTACCGGTCAAAAGTTAGCATTTGTTGAATTTTCAGCATGTTGAGTTATAATTAGCAACACTGAAAATTTTGGGGCGTTACATTATGAATGTAAATAATTCTATGCAATCATTTGTATATTTTGTTAACGACCACTGTGAGTGGTCATCTATTTTATATCTATTCTCCACTAAACCTTTGAGCTTAGCACAAGTGTTTTATCCATGCAGGTTTGGAATAAAAGTGTCGTCAGGGACATTCCGCAGCATCAAGGCCAACGAGTCCATAGGAGTGTATTGTCTAGTCTTTATATTATTGGTGCATGTAAATGAATGAATTATGTTTTCTAAATAAGTATTATGTAATAGAATAATTTTTGATTGTATTGAACTGCTTATAAGAAATGTGTATGCGTAAAGTGGAAATGTAATTTTGATAATTGTGATATGTGAAACTTAATTGTAATAAAAGAAAATTTATATTTCTGCTCTTTGTTAATTGTTGTTGTGTCGAGTGTGCTAGTTTTGGGTGATATCCTTCACTTGTCGTAGTAAATCGACCATGTGATTATATGGTTTGCTACATAGTGGTAAGAGGTGTTACACCTTATGGATGGTGGCGCATGCATTCCACATGCCACCTTCTTAGTGGGATATGATGATCGGATTTTGGCTAGTAGGGGGTTTTAGGGTCTATGATTCTAATTGTGAATTCAAAAACGTCAAAACCCAATTACATAAACACTTCTAAAAATATTATTTAATTTTTATAGTGTTTGTAACACCCTTACCCATATATAGCAACCCGTACTGTGATCTAGCGAGTTCACAACGACGGCTAAAGGTGTTATCAAAATTGACTACGCTTTACCTTAAAAACATATATTGAATTCTCAATCCTTTTGCTACCATATACTTAAAATATGCCATAATTAAAATGTATTTTGTTTTAGTTGACTCATAAACATTATACCAAAACAAATAAATCACGTTCCCGTCAGAAAACACGTTTTCAGAACTTATTACAAACCATTTAATCTCTTAAATGGTATTATTATTATAGAACTTATATTACAAATTACAGAATCAAATACATGACTATTAAATTCTATATAGATTGATACTGAAATCTCTTCTTATACTTGCATTGCCTCGCACTGTTGTTGATGACCCTTAAAATGACACGGACACGGACACGGACACGGACACTTGTACCTACATGGATTAAAAGGAAATCTATGCTAAGTGTAGACACCAGGTCCTGAGACAGCCCAAATTAGAGTTACCCAATGATGATAGGATGCCTGTTTACAGGCAAAAGGTTAAAAGTAATGATTTTCTTGTCAAATTTGCATTTTAGAGTGAAAAAATAAAAATAATGAAAAATATTTTGAAAATTAGATTTGAAAAATGGGGTTTAGAAATTATAGTATTTTTAGTTAAGTTTTTTAAAAAAATCGCGAGTGTCGGCACGGACGCGGGCACTGGGCAGAGCTCTAGCAGCGTGCGCGACCGACGCCCATCGCCCGCGCCGACGGGCGTCGGTCACCCCTGTTCCGCCGAAATTCAGCATTTTCGCCCAAGATTGATTTTTTTTTGGATTTTCTCACCCAAATCTGATTTCCTATCCAATTTTTTAGGGTTTTTAAGAGTTTTTTCCATTTTTAAAATTCAAAATAAATAATATCGGATTTAATTAATATTTTTTCATTAATTGGTTAGGTTTTTACTTTTTCTTCATATAAATAGAAAATGATGGAAAGAGAAAAGGGGGGGGGGGGGGGGGGGGGGGGAATTCATTTTTTAGGGTTTTTTTCTAAAGTTTCTCTTCTTCTTCTTCTTCTTTTCTCTCTAGGTTTTCCCCTCAAATAAAATAAAAATTTCAGTACTTCTACTTCTTTTTTTCAATGGAATTTCTTCTAAAACATTTTTTAGAAGGAGTTTTGTTGTTGAAAAATTAATTTTGAGACAAAATAAAGTGATTATTTGCTCTCAAAATTCAATTTTCTTACTTTTTTTTATTACATTTTTTTCAATTAAAATTTTTCATGAATAATTTTTTTGAGACAAACAAAATAATTGTTTGTTCTTTGGAATATTTTTATTTCTTTAATCATTTTTTTTTGAGACAAAGAAATTCATTCTTTGTTCTTAAAAACTTTTTTTTTTTTATTTTTTCTTCATCATTTTTTATCAAATTTATTTTTTTGGAATAAAATTCCAACATTTTCATCATATTCAATTCTAAGTTTGCAAACCAAAAATAAGGAAATCAATCATTTTACCTTCATCGAATCCGAAACTCTGAGGATAAACATTCTCAGCTTGATCTTTTATTATTTTGTTCATATTTAATTGATTAACATGTATATTCTTATTATTTTCATATACTTATTTATTCTATTATTTTTATATTTGTCTCAATTAATGTGTTTACATATATTATTTTTGTTCATGTAAATATTGATTTCTTATTATTTCTAACATGTAATTAATTTATTTTGCTTTGTTTCCTCATTATTTTTAACATGTAATTAATTAATTTATTTTGGTTGATCTTTTTGCCATATAAATGTTTTATGTTAATTGTGATAACATTAATTAATCCTGTCATTTATTTAATTATTTTCATCATTCTTTTATTCATTTCTTTTATCATTCCTTTTCATTGCTATTGTTATATATTTATTGTTTATTCATTTATTTGCTTATTTTCATCATCATCATCATCATCATCATCATCATCATCATCATCATTATTATTATTATTATTATTATTATTATTATTATTATTATTATTATTATTATTATTATTATTATGTTCATATTTTTATGTATTAATTCATTAGCATGTTTAATTTTAATCATATCATTTAATTCATTTATCATTCATAATGCATTTTTCTAATTTATTTTAAATCGTTGACATTTTAATTCATTTGTCATTTTGATGTCATCTTATTTATTTATTTTATTTTATCATTTATTATATATTTAACTGATTTAATTGATTTAATTACTAACATTATTTCATTTGTGTTTTATTTTTATTTCACAACTTATTTTCTTCGCTTGGACATTTTCGTGAGCACACAGGGAGATCCAGGAGGCTCACCTGATTTGATCGTTTATTTCATTACTCGTATTATTTGTTTTATTTATTTTGTCAAATGTAATTCCTAATAAAATTGTTTATTTTAGGCACGCTAAAAAGAAAATCACAAAAATATTTCTACTAATTAACTTGGAACTTTTTCTAATAAAAATGGGAACAATGTCCCAGTTTTTCCACCCAAAATAAATTGTCACATAAAAATCGTTTTCGTAAATATGCATGCGAGGACCAATGTCCTCATCCTTAATGTATGTCCCGTTTTATGCATGTTTTGTATTTTATTTACAATGGGGGTTGTATTCCGCCCCTAGTTTTGCTATAATTTATTTTCGTATGCTTTATTTTAATTATGCTTTTATTTATCGCTTTCCCTGAATGGATAACCTGTGCCTTAATTAAATTACATGGAATTGAATGAGAAATGGGATGGAACGCTAAATTCAAAACTCCATTATAAACTTAACCAAGGTATGAATAAATGGGAAGTCCCGAACCTTCTCTAGTCTTTGGGCTCAATGAGGCGAGAGGTCCATTTCAATGTCCTATTGGGGTGGGGCTTCCAAAACACCTCTTGTGTCCTGTAAAAAGGCTCAATTTGTATAGTCCTAGGTACCACGAGGCGAGAGGGTCATCCTAATATTCTATTAGGATGGGGCCTCCAAGACACCTCTGGTTTACCCAAGCGCGAGGCGAGAGGGCTATCCTAATATTTTATTAGGGTGGAGCCTCCAAGACACCTCCGGCTTGCCCACGATGGATATAGCAGTGCTGTCGTAGGCTCACTGAGGATAGACGACCTTTCCCAATGTTCTATTGGGTGGCGACTCCATGAAACCTCCTTGTTGCCCAAAATGGACGCACTTGTAATTCCTTACAAATATTTATGAACGTCTCTCGAAACTCCTGAAAGCGGGCTCTTCAGGGCACCCCAGGGTTCGACGTGCGTCACAGTGGCGACTCCACTGGGGACAATGCTCGAGACTTTGCTTCGAAAATACTTTGGTTAAAACTTATAATTGGGCTTTAATTTAAAAATTTCATCCCTTTTCGAAATTTGAATTGCATCTCATTAGAGTCTTAGATCTATGCTAGTTTAGTCCCTCTTTCAACCCCGGTGCGTTCCTAAAGCACAACCCTATGTTCACTCAATGTAGGGAAGTGTTAAGGATGATCACCAGCCCAAGTCTCGTACTATCATGGTATATTAAATGGAGACCCGATCGGTCGTTATGCTCATGATGAGTTAGATCCGTTGGTAGGGACCATACTTGGGTAGCCCTAAAGTAACATCACCTTGGCTAAAATTCATGCAATGAAAATAGATACTTCCCCTAGGTGGTATGAACCATAATACCTTGCTTGCTATATGGATCATTATATATTGGACAAACCCAGATAATTTAATTGGTCACCTAATCAAAGGCTTTCATGTCCCGATAGGCCCATGTCAATTTATTCAAACTTCCTAAATACACAATGGTCAAAACCCATGCATATGCATATTAGCTAAGAGAGGTTATGATGTCGATTTTCTATTGCTCATCACGAGCATTCATCGGATTCCCTATTAATCCATGGGCCAAGCCCACCTAGGACAGAGCCTATACGATCTCATGTGTGAGAGAGATAAGGTTGAAAGGATCTATCTTCTTGCATGTGGTTGTGGATGATGCATTGCATATTCATGTTATTCATGCACAAAAAAAAAAAAATTTCTCCTTATGTGTACATCCTATTCTTTGCATATAATTCTTACATGCACATATCAACCTATGTATAGTTTTTACATATTTAATATGCATCATTGTAGTCTCTTTCAGCCATCGAGGACCACTTGCATAGCACGATCATGCATTACACATTATTCATGGATCATTCTAACTCCTTGATTTTCAGCCATTGTAAACCATTTGCTTGGTTGGTTTAGGGATCCTAATAGGTATCTAAAGAGCGATCAGAGTTTGAGTTGGCTGACAAAGGTTTAGCATCCTTACCAGACCATCTGAAGGTATTAGAAATGGTTGGCCCCTTATAACAGACTGAAGAGATTCATGCCCTAATTGCCTAGGAGTTGGATAGAAGGTTCGAGGAGCTTGAAACAAAGATACTGGCCATGGTCAAAGAAAGGATGGATGTCATGGCACTTGTTCTGCAAGCTCAACTTATAGCGACTACTACACTTAACTAGGTTGAGCCGGCCATTGTCAAGAAGGCCTACACCGCGATGGTTGCAGCGTCTCCTTTTGCTTGCGAACCCAGAGCCAAAGGGCTATTTATTTTTCCAGTTGTACAAGGAAGAGGCAAGAAGCATGCTTTAGAATACGATTGTATTCCTGAAGAGGAAGACATTTCAGTAGTGATGCAAGTTCCAAATGGTAAAGTGTCAAGGGCGAGATATGATTTAAGGTCAGGCTCATGTCAGCACTTAGGTGGAACATCGGAGGGGTCTTTGATGCAGTTACAAGAACAAGTAAGAAAGGCAGAAGGAGTAGAGCCTTCATAGTCAATAGGCATCCCTAGTTCCTCAGGCACGAAAAAAGAGACAGCTGATTTTGAAAAAGAAATTATGAAGTCCAAGCTTGTAACTACCCGAGTGCCTCTCAATAAAACTATTACTGGTCCTGTAGGTCTAAGAGTGGGTTGTTATGATAATAGCAGTGGTGCTCGAAGGACAGGAAAAACATCAACCACAGAAGTGAATCGAAGGCATTTTTTTAATTTAGGCAGATCCTTATCCTGGGTCCTTAAGAGGCTAATGAAGGAGGAGATGCTACAACCATTGCCGGCTAGGCCCGCTAGAAGTCAGGGATAACCCGATCACAAGGGGGATCAGTATTGTGCCTTCTACCAACACACCAGACATACCACAGATGATTGCAAGACCTTGAGACATGCCATTCAAGGTCTAATTGATTCCAAACAGATCTCTGACCCAGAATAGCAAAGGATAAAGAATAAAACAGATTAAGTCTCTAAGTGGGAAAGGGAGGATAGTTCCTAAGGACGATAAGGAACCATTGGCCAAAACATCTGTGCTAGTGGAAATAAGAGGAGGATTAGCTATTTAGAATGATCTTTTTATTTTTGAACTTTTTAATAATGACATTCAGATTTCATTAATAAGATGAACGTTTTTGCTTACTTGTGTAATATCTCTTATGATTTCATTATGCATAATTATGATCATGACTCATCCCTATTTGATATTGATTCAATTGATGTTACTCTGTTTAATCTCATAACTTTGGAAAATCCAAAGAAAATCTTGCTAGCATCTAATGTAACTCCTGAAGAGAGATCAAAACTTGAGAGAAATTCAAGAAAATATAAAAAAGTCTTTGCCTAAACCTATGAAGACATGCTAAGAGTTGATCATAGAATTGCCAAGCACACCATTCCAATATATCCCGATCATGGACCAGTTAAGCAGAAGCTCAGAAGACCCAGGCCAAAATGGGCAGAGAAGGTTAAAAAGGAGGAATCCAGAAGCAAAGATGAAGCTAAAATTTTTAATCGAAGTTTAATACCAGAGTTAGTTGGTCAATATTGTCCCAAATTGAGAAGAGGAGGAGTGCATGTATGTGTAAACAATCAGGATTTGAACAAAGCTTATCCTCGACCAAAAAAAAAAGAAAGAATAGGAAAAAGAATAAAAGAACAAAGAACGAAAAAAAAGAGAAAAATAAAATATAAAAAAGGAGAAGGAAAAGAATCAATATGTAGATTGGAAAGTCATCTTGGGGGCAAGCTTTGTTCAAATCCCATTGATCTACACATGTCCGTGCTTTGCCATTTTTCTTGACCTTAAAAAAATGGGTTTTACTCACTTATGATGGATACGGATTGCTCGAGCTTGGGAATAGACATCATAGGGGAGATGCGCTCTACAGCCTCCAATGGACAGGGTTATCGAAAAAAATCTAATATGTCGGTATGGTCTCCCACGCCATGCAAGGTTCAAGGATGGAAGGATAATTTATGGCCAAGGCTAGGAAGCTACTCTAGAGGTATGACATTAAAGACCACAAGTCCACTCTGTATTGCCCTCAAATCAATGGGGTAGGGGAGGCTGCTATCGAGAACATCTTAGTCAAGATGGTTAAAAACTGCAAGGATTGGGTGGAGAAATGGCCTTTTTCACTTCGAGGCTAGAGAACCACCATCAGAATATCTACAAGAGTCACCTTTTATTCCTCGATACAGGGGCATAGAGCTTAGATCTTTAAGGACATTCATGGAAGCTTAAATTTCGAAAGCCGACCGGGCACAGGAACGACGGCAGCAGTTAAACACGTCGAACAAGGATAGGTCATGGGATAACTATCACAGTCAGATCTATTAGAAAATACTATGCTCGATCATTTAGGAAGAAGATCAAAAAGTATCCGATGAAAGAGGGAGATTCAGTTGTGAAGCAAATAAGACCCGGTGTTCCAGACATACAGGATAAATTTAGGTCGATGTGGGAAGGTCCTTTTTGTTCTTCAAAGATTGTTATCCAAGACAGCAGCAATAGACAGCGATGAAGATGACTTCAGAGAACCCAAGAGGGTCCATGGCTAAAGACTAAAAATCAAAAGAAGAGAATAAAAGCTCCGTGGGTTGAAAATCGAAAAAAGGCAGCCATGCTAAAAATGAGTGCCTCGTTAGGGTAAAAACTGAAATAAGGCACCCTGGGCAAAAATTAGAGGCTTGAGAGAAAATGTCCAATCAAGAAAATCCTAGAGGGCTGATTGGAGATAGGAGTTTGATGCTTACAAGATATACTCTTAGATTATAGGTAGTTTTGCATTTTGAATCGATATTAGATAATGATCATGTATAGAGAAATCATACTGAAATGTACACAATCTTTGCAAATACATGTGTTCATTATTTTCTAGTTCATTTATAAAAAGAGAAATATTGTTCATTGCTGAATGGATGAAATCTAAATGGCTATACTCTGCTATTGCTCTCACCATTCGGATGTCTAAGTCGATGGGTTCTATTATCGATTGCGGGACCAAGCACCAACCTCTTGAATGCATTATGGGAGTGAAAGAATAACCCCCGATAGATGGCATAATAGTCGTCATCGACAGCTCGCCTAGAGGCTGTGATGTTTGGAGGTAAGAGCCGAAGATAAAGGTCCATCTTGGAAAGATAGGGATGCCTCACTACATCGTTAATCCCTCTGAACTATCAAGCATAATGGGTGGTAATGTAAAAAGCAACCTCATGAAGCCCTAAGGAACCCGATCCTCATCCACCACCTTACCCAATCTAGCAACACATTCACCAAGAGAGGCAAAGGAATGCAATCAATGCTTAGGGAGAAAATGCCTCAGTGGATAACTGCCGATTACTCTAGAAGGGGGCTCTAATAGTAGCTTCGACTTTTCTTGCAGTAGTTTGCCACAAGAAAGGGTAAGGGCTGCCACAAGTACGCATCTCTTTCCTTCTTCTCTGAATTTTGGCTTATCTATGCACTAGTGCACTAGTTTCCCCAAAATTGGGGGCAACTGTAGACACCGGGTCCTGAGGAAGCCCAGATCAGAGTTACCCAATAATGATAGGATGCCTGTTCATAGGTAAAAAGGTTAAAAGTAAAGATTTACTTGTCAAATTTGCATTTTAGAGTGAAAAAATAAAAATAATGAAAAATATTTTGAAAATTAGATTTGAAAAATGGGGTTTAAAAATTATAGTATTTTTTAGTTAAATTTTAAAAAAAAAATTCGCGAGTGTCGGCGTGACAGCGGGCCTGTTGCGGCATGCAGGCGTGTGGGGGCTGTGCGTTGCTTCGCTCCAGCGTGCGAGACCGATGCCCTTCGCGTGCGCCGACGGGTGTCGATCACCCCTGTTCAACCGAAATTCAGCATTTTCGCCCAAAATTGATTTTTTTTTCAGATTTTCTCACCCAAATATGTTTTCCTATCCCATTTTTAGGGTTTTTAAGGGTTTTTTCCATTTTTAAAATTCAAAATAAATAATATCTGATATAATTAATATTTTTTCATGAATTGGTTAGATTTTTACTTTTTCTTCATATAAATGGAAAATGATGGAAAGAGAAAGTGGGGGGGAATTCATTTTTTAGGGTTTTTCTAAAGTTTCTCTTCTTCTTCTTCTTCTTCTTCTTCTTCTTCTTCTCTCTCTAGGTTTTCCCCTCAAATAAAATAAAATTTCAGTTTTTCTACTTCTTTTTTTTCAATTGGGGGGGGGGGGGGGGGGAAATTCATTTTTTAGGGTTTTTCTAAACTTTCTCTTCTTCTTCTTTTCTCTCTAGGTTTTCCCCTCAAATAAAACAAAAATTTCAGTTCTTCTACTTCTTTTTTTCAATGGAATTTCTTCTAAAACATTTTTTAGAAGGAGTTTTGTTGTTGAAAAATTAATTTTGAGACAAAATAAAGTGATTATTTGCTCTCAAAATTCAATTTTCTTACTTTTTTATTACATTTTTTTCAAACAAAATTTTTCATGAATAATTTTTTTGAGACAAACAAAATAATTGTTTGTTTTTTAGAATATTTTTATTTCTTTAATCATTTTTCTTGGGAAAAAGAAATTCATTCTTTGTTCTTAAGAACTTTTTTTTTTATTTTTTCTTCATCATTTTTTATCAAATTTATTTTTTTGGAATAAAATTTCAACATTTTCATCATATTCAATTCTAATTTTGCAAATCAAAGACAAATAAACCAATCATTTTACTTTCATCGAATCCGAAACTCTGACGGTAAACATTTTGGGCTTAATCTTTTATTATTTTGTTCATATTTAGTTGATTAACATGTACATTCTTATTATTTTCATTTACTTATTTATTATATTGTTTTCATATTTGTCTCATTTAATGTGTTTATATATATTATTTTTTTTCATGTAAATATTGATTTCTTATTATTTCTAACATGTAATTAATTTATTTTGCTTTGGTTCCTCATTATTTTTAACATGTAATTAATTAATTCATTTTGGTTGATCTTTTTGCCATGTAAATGTTTTATGGTAATTGTGATAACATTAATTAATCCTGTCATTTATTTAATTATTTTCATTATTCTTTTATTTATTTCTTTTATCATTCTTTTTCATTGCTATTGTTATATATTTATTGTTTATTCATTTATTTGCTTATTATTATTATTATTATTATTATTATTATTATTATTATTATTATTATTATTATTATTATTATTATTATTATCATGTTCATATTTTTAGATATTAATTCATTAGCATGTTTTATTTCAATCATATCATTTAATTCATTTATCATTCATAATGCATTTTTCTAATTTATTTTAAATCGTTGACATTTTAATTCATTTATCATTTTGATGTCATCTTATTTTATTTATTTTATTTTATTATTTATTATATATTTAATTGATTTAATTGATTTAATTACTAACATTATTCCATTTGTGTTTTATTTTTATATCACAACTTATTTTCTTCGCTTGGGCATTTTCGCGAGCACACGGGGAGATCCAGGAGGCTCGCTTGATTTGATCGTTTATTTCATTACTCGTATTATTTGTTTTATTTATTTTGTCAAATGTAATTCCTAATAAAATTGTTTATTTTAGGCACGCTAAAAAGAAAATCACAAAAATATTTCTATTAATTAACTTGAAACTTTTTCTAATAAAAATGGGACCAATGTCCCCGTTTTTCCACCTAAAATAAATTGTCACATAAAAATCATTTTCGTAAATATGCATGCGAGGACCAATGTCCTCATCCTTAATGTATGTCCCGTTTTATGCATGTTTTGTATTTTATTTACAATGGAGATTGTATTCCGCCCCTAGTTTTGCTGTAATTTATTTTCATATGCTTTATTTTAATTATACTTTTATTTATCGCTTTCCTTGAATGGATAACCTGCACCTTAATTAAATTGCATGAAATTGAATGAGAAATGGGATGGAACGCTAAATTCAAAACTGCATTATAAACTTAACCAAGGTATGAATAAATGAGAAGTTCCGAACTTTCTCTAGTCTTTGGGCTTAATGAGGCGAGGGGGCCATCTCAATGTCCTATTGGGATGGGGCCTCCAAGATACCTCTTGTATCCTGTAAAAAGGCTCAATTTGCATAGTCCTAGGCACCACGAGACGAGAGGGCCATCCTAATGTTCTATTAGGATGGGGCCTCCAAGACACCTCTAGTTTGCTTAAGCACGAGGCGAGAGAGCCATCCTAATATTTTATTAGGGTGGGGCCTCCAAGACACCTCCGGCTTGCCCACGATGGACATAACAATGCCATTTTAGGCTCACTGAAGCTAGACGACCTTTTCCAATATTCAATTAGGTGGCAACTCCATGAAACCTTCTTGTTTCCTAAAATGGACGCACTTGTAATTCCTTATAAATTTTTATGAACCTCTCCCGAAAATCCTGAAAGTGGGCTCTTCGGGGTGCCCCGGGGTTCGGCGTGCGTCACACTAAGCATAAAGCTTAGTGGGAAAAAAAATTAAATGACCACTAAGAACAATCATCAGACACACTCATGCGTGAAAACATACTTCAAAACATGGTTATACAACTTATAGTTATTTAAGTGGCCAAAAGAATTCACTATAGTATTTACACGTACTTCGTATATGCACTTACTCATTTATTTCATACTTTTACGATACACAAGCATACAATTACCATGCATATCTAATTTAAGTTATACAAATTAGATTACTCATGTTTCATGCAATTATTGATTTTATTCTTGTTATATAGACTTATACATATAGTTACGTTAGCCTTACAAGCATGTACCTTATTGTCAATAAACATTTCATATCTTATTACAATGTTTTAGTACACAACTCTATTCACATATAAATGTTAACATGTCAATTACACATTATATTACCAGCCCTCTTATAAGAAGTCACTGACAATGGCCAAACCAGCCCCCATAACTTTACATGCAATTTTCCTTATCTGTGTGCCTTACTACATTACATTATACACATATCATAAATTAACATATATCATGAACATTTCATTACACTTTCCAATTCATCACATATCGATATCATGTAACATTTCAATATTCAATATAGCTTTACACATATAATCAAATTCATATGATCATATATTCCATATTAACCATTGATTTATTCAGAAATTGCATGCATTTTCAAAGTGGTGGTTAACGGGTAGAAATGCATAGGTACCCGAGGGTACAATTACACATAGGGATCTAAATTCGGGATCTAGGAACATACGAGGTCCCAAACACATAGGCTGCAACAACAAATGGCCCTATAGGCATGTCTATCTATCCACGACTTAGTTAACGCAGGTTAAAACTCATATTATGTTTTATGCTTATAATATTCGCATCATTTTCGAACTCATCACATTTACGCATACTCACTATGATTATATAAGGATCATAGGTTGATCATTACACTTTCACATTCACTGCATACATTTCCATATAACATTTCAATGTTTAATAATCAAATAAAGAATATTTCTATATTATCATTAATCATTCATATTGCTTGTAAATCCAAAACACATGATTAATGGAGAGCATTCTGTAAAATTTAATACTTAAAAGGAGGTCATTTATACTAACCTCGAGTGCTTCACAATGCCCTATATAAGTAAAAAAATACATCAGTATGGATTTATTAAATATAATTCATCAATGCTAAATAAACATCACAATCATAACAACCACATTCTTGCACATTCAATTGTATTATTATCAAAGGCATAATTAACACTTACACAATCATTTATTATATTTGTACCTATTCTATCATATTCATAATAACACGTAATATTACTTTTCTATGATATTACCTATCCACATATAGTACACTCATACACATGTATTTATTATATACACCATAAATACACATATACTATGTATAACTGCACCTTAACTATAGCTCAATCATATTTACTATGTATAGTTTCAACTTACTTCTAAATTCCATTAATAAACCATACAACTACACATGCAAATCTCTTCTAGTGTCACTATAATTTCTTTCAATATTTTCCACTTTAATAAAAGTCATATATTAACGGTCGTAATATTAGCTTTTATCTATACGTTTTCTTAACAATTTATCATGATTGTATTAATATATTATATAATACCTATGCATATATCCATTTTATGTCATATAACAATATAGCACAAGTACCTTAATTATCCCGAATAATGTCTGATTCCATTTGACACGAAATTTACATTTTATATCTAAATCCTCACAAAATACTCTTATTAATTGATCATATTCATAACCTTAAACACTTATGTTTTTAGTTGGTAATCCCTCAAATATTCATTTTGTAGTCCTAATCATGTGTCAGACAAGTTTCAAAAAGTTCCGGTAAAATTTGAGTTCAAACTGGGAAGAAAAATGCATGATATAAGCCAAAAACAAGGGCCACAAGGCGGTTAGAAAATTTTGCCCACTGTGTGGGGTGTCAAAAATATAGCTACAGTATCTAGAATGCTTTTATATGGCAGTGAGGAATTTCTTACCCCTGTGTAAACCCATTCTGCCCCACTTTGCATACGGTAAATTTTAGGTCCAATTTTACACAGGAAATTTTGCTAGGTTATAGAAATTTTTTGGCAAAAGTGTCTTTAGATTTTTGTTAAACTATGTCTTAGCTTTCTACTAGTAAAATTTTAGATCAATTGAAGTTAAATCCTAGGAGTTATGGCCTTAGAAATATAAATTGTTCTATGAACCCACCTAGAGAAGATACCCTGCTATTTTGGCCAATTTTTGGTGTAACTTAGAGCTAAAATTAGCTCATAGCTATTTCTAAGACATTTGTAGGTACGTGTCTTAGTTTTTCAATGAAACTAATTTCATGCAATTTAGAGCTTGAAAATGCAACTTATATCCAAAATAAGAACCAAAGGTCAGATTAAAATTTGAGCAAAGTTCCCAATGAAACTCAACTTGCCCAAATATAACATTCCACAACAACAACAGTTTCAATCAAACTCAAGTTAACATATACCAAACATACAAATCTATAATTACATCTCTTATCATCAATTGCATATAAAATAAATATAATTTCCAAACCTCAAATTGCTCCCTTTATTCTTTTCCCTTACTTCTTCTTCTTACTTCCACTTGATTCTCCACAACTCCCATACTCGACTTGTTAAAATCCTCAATAGACCACACCAAATTCTCACATTAACCACTATCACAAAATCAGAATTCAATTCCAAGAAGAAGAGATGTAAAACCACATAAAACTTACCTTAATCATGCCAAAACTCCACTTGATTTAACTTATTTCTTGGGAAGCCAATTTAGCAAAGAAGAATGGAGAGGAGAGAAGAAGAAAATGGCTGTAAAATCTCAAGCCAAAGTAGCCGGCCTCTTCTCTCTCCTTCTCTTAAATATCTAGCTTTAGGTGGTTAAAAACTCGCCACCTATTAAGCTCCCATTAGTGACTTTTACGATTTTTATGCAAATTACCTCTTTAATCCATATCTTATTCTTTAATTATACATTAGCATGTTATATAAATCTAATTCGTACATTGACTCATAAATAAATCCTTACCTACTCAATTAAGTCTAAATTTCATACTTTGCAAATTTACAATTGGCCACACTTGCCAAAACTTTTACATTAATGACGATTATGTCCTTTTTAACACTTCTTTCACTTAATCATGCACATTCAATTTTTTGTTTCACCCTAACCATGTCCTAATATTGCTAGGGTGCATTTTGGATCTATACAGTGTTTCATGCAACCTATTTTATATATATACCATTTTACATGTAAAATTTAGATCTATTTTAGCCACATGTCAAGACACAAAAATAAAGACTCTGATACCAATTTAAGAAAATTAATGGCAAAATACAATATGGTATTTAACTCTTATAGTGCAAAATTATTGTAGAATCGAATACAAGATCTGCCTTTTGTGTCACTGGCTAGGTTTTTATTCACTTGCGAAATGAAAACAAGCTTTCACAATCTAAAAGCCCCTTAGTGATTTTTGACTATGAGATGGATAATATTTTTTATGTTTCTTGTCACATTTTTTTTTTCGCGTTGAATCTGACTTATCATTGTCTATTTATAATATATTTTTACTAGAAACCAATATCGAGATAACTTAAACTCTTTTTGAAATAAGATAAAATAATTCTATTTAGATAAAGATATTTATATCTTTATATCTTTATCTGATTATTCAAATTCAAATTATAATATAAATTTTATTTGATATGAAAATTTATTCATATCTAGAATTATGAACGTATCCAAACTCTATTAATGATCAAATTTAATTTGTTTAGCACTTAACTTGTAAAATAAAAATTATTTTATATTCACGCTTTATTTTAAAATTATCAATGTATATATGTATATCTACATGTGGTATTAAAAAATTATAATTATATTTTTTTATTAAAATAATTCATCCCCCACAATTAGAGGTGGCAAATTGAGTGGATTAGATGGATTTGGGTTGAGTTATAAATGGGCAGATGTCCAAACGGATTGGACGGATTTGAATTAACCCATGGATTTACTATATGTTGGCCTAGATGGATCACTTTATAGCCCAAATGGGTTACAATCTATTTGACCAATTTTTTTATTGAAAATAATTTTTGATATAATAACGAAATACTAAAAGAGCTAACACAAAAAAATGTTGGCCTAAATAGGTTGAGTGATTGCCTAAACGAGTCAAGATGTGGACCAATTCATATGATCATTTTTTTTAATAAAAATAATAATGTGATACTAAAATGCCACAATAAAAAATAATCCTAGATGGATTTTGTATTAGCCCAAATGTATCGGATGGGTTAAATGGTAGCTCAAGCAAGCCAAAATATGAATCAATCCATTTAATTAAATATTTAATGAAAAATAATTATCAGCCACAATAATAATAAATATCTAGTAAAAATACTATAAAAATACCCAAAACAATGGGTTAATTACGTCTGTAGTTATCGAATTTTGGGCCTTATAATCAAATGATCATAATAAAATAATTTGTAACATAAAAATCATTAAACTTTTATTTTATTTCAATTAAGGTAAAAATGACAGAAAAATTAATTTTTCGTCACCTGAGGGTCACGCAAATATGTCACGTCATCAGTAATCTTCTAGAACACGTTCAGTCAGCATGCGATATGACCCATTTACATTGAGAAATTGATATTTCAGCAAGTACACGTATTATGTCAACCTATATAAAAAGACAAAAAAAATTTTTACTGACATATACTTACTAACGTGTCAATTTTTTCATGTAGGCGGGTCATATTGGAATATTTGTGTAACCTTTCGGTGACAAAAAAATTATTTTTTCGGTCATTTTTACCTTAATTGAAAAAAATAAAAGTTTGATGATTTTTGTGTTACAAATTATTTTATTATAACCATTTGGTTATAAGCACCAAAATTCGATTACCACAGACGTAATTAATCCCCAAAACAACCTATATACATGAGTGTATATCCTATTTCATTCAGTATAAATCTCAAACCATACTCTTCAACTATTTGATAAATATCATGTTTCATTATATTCGATTATCCCTTTGTGTATATATACATAATAAAACTATCCACTCAGCCATCATCAATGAATCTCGACTGAATATCGGTGGAGTGAATGCACTTACAAATAACAATTAAAGCAAGAAAATTGATATTTATCAAATTGGCAGATACTTTTGGGTTCCTTGAAAAAGCACAACAGTGAATCCAGGTGCTATACATTTGCATTTACTTGAAGCATTAAATGAAACATTTAAGCCATTTTAACTCCAATTCATTGAAGTGACATGCATTCTTTATACAAATATCTCTCTATTCAACATCGCTCTCCTTCCTAATCCTAGGCATCCTTCAAGAGCACAGTCCCAATAGCACAACATAGACACCTAGAGGTCAATAATCAATTATTCCTTTCGAATATACATGGGATTTCAAGTAAATGTTTCAAGGGTAGATATTCATAGTGAAGCCTACATGCTATAAACCAAAAAGAGCTTCCAAAGTCATCATGAAAGGGTATGATTAATTTATGTTGAATAACAGAACCAGTTACCCTGCAAGAATACACCAAGTAGTAAGCTAAATGATACAACTGTAAGATAATGAAACATAATTGAGGTCTATCAGGGCATAGTAGGTTGCTTCATTTAGTAAAATCAACTAGAACAAAGAACATGGCAACTCAGTGAACTAAAATATAATGGGCATAACCATACCAATGAGTTAGGTAGAACAGGTAGGAACAACTCAAAATTACACTGAAGAACACTTATTTTATACTAACTTCTGCAACAATTCTAACCAAACTTAGAGACATAATCGGTGGAGGCATAATAGTTCATTGATCTTTCTTCACGTGAATTTGAATTTTAGTTTAGGAAGTGTGTGCATGATTATAATAAAGATCCAGCCACCAAACCAGATAACCATCCACCATTTTCTCCTTTCTAACAATTTAAATTTTCAAAGCTGGCAATTCTTTAACCGATATAATAATCTTTCACTGTGCTAAAAGTAGATGTTTAAGTTATAGTATGTACAGAGTTGTTATGTATGCACACTCAAAATTATAACAGAAATTCCAGAAAATAAGAAGCAAACATTCAAAAGCTAAAATTTAACAATAGCATCACTGAAAGATGCTCTCATCCGCACTACCAACACTAGAATCCATTTTACAAACAACAAAAAAGAAATAAAAATAAAAAACAAGCAAAAACATGATAAAATAAACATGATAACCAACAAAAACTATAAGGGCAGAACAATAATAATAAAAAGAGCATAAGTATTAGAGGTCTGAAACAGGGACTTTGAAGGTAGTCAAAATGTTAAAAACCAAAAGAAATACATGAATAACTAACCACAAACAAAGGAGACAGAAGTAAGAATATGTCAAAAGGATTTCAAGTCAAAAGTTAAAAATTTTAACAGATATCAGATGAAAAATATGGCAACGGCTTAGACACAAAACACCATCCATAGACAGCTAAATTTAAGAGAATGTTTGAGCATATAAACCATAGACGGAAAGTATGAACATCGTGAAAATGAAAATTGAGCAGAAACGAAGGAAATTAACAATTACATTGAGTCAAAGAAGAAAATTTACGATGAAATCCCAATTTTGCCTTGCAAATAAGAAATTGGTAATAAATTTGAAGACCGAAAACAATCAGAAATACTTAATTTCTGGGATAATACTGCATAATTAATTTGCTACAAGAAAAGAAAAGTTAAAAAAAACCTAGAACAATTAAAGAATTTTCATAGTCTGCTCAATAGTTACTCTTGATTAACCATATAATGGTAAACAAGAAAACCTAAGAAGAAAAGGATTAAATTTTCAGGAACCTAAGAAGAAAAGGATTAAATTTTCAGGAACCTAAGAAGAAAAGGATTAAATTTTCAGGCATATATGTGACTATATACGCACAACCGTACACGCAACCAGAGAACACTAGAAGGAAGACATGAAATGGGTAGAACAACATGAAACAACTTTTACGAAAAGCAATCTAAAATGGGTTTTTAAAGCAATACAACTTAACAAAATAACAGAATCTGCAAATTACTGTACAAACTAAAACCATCAAAGATAAATTTCAAAGAGATAAATTAGCAAACATAGAAGATGACAAAAGAAAATAAAAAAAAAAGAATTTTGATTCACCTGTGAAGAGGAAGTGAAGCCGTGAAGGAAGTTATTCTAAAGAATATCTGAATCAGAGAAAGTAATATTGGAGTTGTATAGAAAGGCCTTCAAAATTGATATTCTTATATTTGCTATATTTGCTGAATGGCGTACCAAAAACCTTAAGTTATAGTCTAGCAATTTGGCTCACATCCGAAAGCAAAACCATAAAATTATAAAGGCATCAACCATATTGATAACAATCAAGTCGAAATCACTCACTAGGGCACATAATATATGAATGTAGTTGCATTTATTCTTAGAGAATTACAAAGTATCTATTCCAATCGTTGTCAATCCAAGCAAATCCACATAGCTTATTTTGAACTTTAAAGGACTAGAATATGGCAGCGAGCGCCAGTTACGACTGACTAGGGTGACGAACAAATGGCAGCAAGCTGGAGGCCGGCGATGACTGGACCGTGGAAGGGAGAGAGGCGGCGAGGGTGAAAGGGACATAGTGGGAGGACTGGATGGAATGTGTTAGGCTGGGCTAAGCTGGACTAGGGCAAAAAGGAATGAGTTAGGCCCATTTGGCATTTGGAATAAAGCTAAAAGGATGGATGGATTTTTGGCGGACTTAAATGAGCAGTTGGGTTAGATTGAATTTGAATCATTTTTTGAGCAAATTTTTGGATTTAGGTCAATTTTGACAGTTTTACGTGCAATGCATATGCACACTTAATTATAGATATAAATGTATGTTAAAAATTATTTAATACTTGCCAATAAATAATTATATAGAACACGTTTTCATAATGTGAATGTGCATATTATCGACACAATGTGCAAGACTCTCTGAGCTTTGAAAAATTTCTATTATGCATATATATGATAGTAATGGGCTGACCCTAAATTTTTCAAGTTCTGCCTTTAAAATCTTAATCCATTAATTAGCTATCATTTCCAATATGGCAATCTTTAATTTAAACCAATTTATGACAAGCTTTTTTGGTGCTTGGTTCTATGTCGGCATATATATGTACGATTATAGTTTTTATTAAAAAAAGAAAGAGGTGAATTCGCTTGTATGATTAGATTATTTTGGTTTGACATTAATTTACTTCTACCTTTTTTTTATATATAATATTACTAATTTTGTCTTTTTAAATATAGTTTTGATGTTGTAATGTTTTTTACATTTTTGACGCTTTGGATATTATTTTCTTTTTTTTTTTTCTTGGAGTATTAATTGAAGGAAATAAACTTAGAATAAAACAGAATATGCATTCTTTAAACTGATTGCTCAGATCCCTCAAGTGTTTTATATATGGTATCAGCTGTCCTTCCTTAACAGCCCACTCACCCTGAATCTAATTGATTACTAGCGATGAATCTCAAAACACCTCTACGCTTTTTGCCCCTAGGGCTATTAAGGCTTCTAACCCGAAAGTGTAGGCTTTGTACTCGGCCTCATTATTGGTGGCTTTATATCTTAGTTTCTTAGCCAACAGAAGTTTTTTATCATTCGGAGTTGTAAGAATAATTCCTACTCCTACCCCCTTGTTGTTTATATCCCCATCAAAGTGCAATTGCCAACCTCGTACTGTGATAGCTGCCACATCCTCGTCCGGGAAATTGAACTCGTACGAATCTTCTTGGATCAGGTGTTTAGCTAAAAACTCTGCTACTGTGCACCCCTTGATGGTCTTCCAGGTGATGTACTCAATGTCGAATTCCTATAATAACAACAAACATCTCCCCATTTTCCCTAGCAAAGATGGATCCTCCTGCAGGTCTAAGAGGATTTTGTTTTTCCATCGCCTGTACCTTGTAAGAGTGAAAGTAGTGTCTCAACTTCTTAGAGGCCCAGATTACCGCGAAGCAAATCTTTTCTACTTCTGCATACTTGACCTCATAGGAAAGGAACTTCTTACTAAGGTAATAGACTGCAAACTTCACTCTGAACTCATCCTCCTGAGCCATTATGGTGCCTACAGAACTATCTTCTATAGCCAAATACAGAATAAGCAGGTTAACTGGTTATGGTGGTCTCAGAACTGGTGGATTCAATAGATATTCCTTGATAGTATTAAAGGCTTTCTGACAGTCTTCATTCCATACTACGGATTGTTTTTTTCTGAGCAACTTGAAGATTGGCTCGCAGATTGAAGTAAGTTTGGCGATGAACCTGCTGATATACTGCAACTTACCTAAAAAACTTCCGACATCCTTTTCCTTTTGAGGCATCGGCATTTCTCGGATGGCCTTGACCTTATCTGGGTCGATCTCAATCCCCCTCTGGCTGACTACATGTCCTAACAATTTTCCTGAAGTGACACCAAAGATGCATTTCTTGGGGTTCAATCACAGATTGTACTTACCAATCCTCTGAAAGAACTTTTTTAGAGCCTCAAAATGACCTTCTCTAGTGGCTGACTTGATCATCATATCATCCAAGTATACTTCCACTTCTTTATAGATCAAGTCATCTAGGATCTTGTTGCCATTCTCTAATAAGTCAGGCCTGCATTCTTCAAACCAAATGGCATCACCCTATAAGCAAAGATCCCCCACTCAGTAATAAAGGCTATCTTGATTCGGTCAACTATCTTGTTAAGAATTTGATTGTAGCCTGCATAACCATCCACGAAACTGTACATCATGCAAGCAGCTACACTGTCTACTAACACATCAATGTAAGGCAATGGGAAGTTGTCCTTCGGACAAGTCTTGTTCAGATCTCGATAGTCCACACACTCGCGTACCTTGCCGTTCTTCTTAGCTACTGGGATGACATTGGCCAACTAGGTTGGATACTGTACTTCAATTAAAAACTTGGCCTCAATCTGTTTATGAATTTCCTCTTTTACTTTATCTGCCCATTCTGGACCTAAGCCTCCTAAACTTTTGCTTGACTAGCTTATGATCTGGGTACGTTGGGATGGCGTGTTCTGCGATTTTAGGATCTACTCCCGGCATATCTTCATAGGTCCAGGCAAAGACTTTCATGTTTTCTTAAGATTCTCTCAAATTATTTTCTTTCTCCAGGAGTTATATTAGATGCTATTAAGATTTCTTTTGGTTTTTTTGAAGTTCCAAGATTAAACGGAGTAGCATCAGTTGAATTAATGTCAAATATAAATGAATCATGCTCATGATTATGAATATTGAAATCATTAGAAATATCACACGAATAAACAAAATTGTTCATGTTATTAATAAAACTAAGAATGTCATCAACATTATTGAAAAGTTCAAAGATAAAAAAAGAACATCTAAATGATTATCCCTTTTCACTCCCACCGATGCAGATGTTGTGGCCAATGGTCTATTATCTCTTCAGGGCCCATCCTCCCTTCCTTTTAGCTCCTCATCAATAAGGCCTTAAACCTGTTTCCTCAAAGTTCGACATTCATCAGTGTCATGCCTAGTCTGCTGATGGTAGGCACAATACCGATCCGTTCGATGACCTAGACGTCCTTGGCTTCTGGCAAGTTTAGCTGGCATCAACTGCAACTTCCCTTGCTTAACAAAATAAGTGAAATGTCTAGATAGAGGTTTTTCTATGATGCTACAGCCGCTTTGGGTCGCTCCCCTAGTTGGAACCTTCGTGTCTCCAAAACTTATCCTGCTACTATCGCTACGACTTGAGCTTCCATCTTCTCTTCCTTCAGGGGTTATAGGTGACTCAAGATCCCAAATTTGCTCCCTCAGGACTTGGCAATCATCAATCAGGCCTTTGGTATACTGATGGTGATTCATTAGCCCCTGACCCATAGTTGGCCTAGCTGACCACTTTTGAGGGTTTTTCTCCAACACTTTAGGAAAAGGTCCGCCTAAGCCGAAGCGATATTTTTGGGCTGTTCCAGCTTTCGATACTTTTTTGACCTCCCGAATGCCAATGCAGCTATCACATCTATATAAGCAATTTTCCCTTCCCAAGCTCGCGGCACCAAAAGTGAGCCTCTTATAGGTGACTTGGGTAGTAGCACGCTTAGATCACAAAATTTCTTCCTTGAGGATATGCATCCTTCTTTTCAGGCCACCTGTTGTTATCCTGAACTCATCCTTAGCAGCATGCCCTTTGCCTTTTCGCCCAGATGATGGAGCAAAAGGCATTTTCCCTCTAGACTAAATCTGCGGTATGCACCTTGTCTTAGCTGGGTCATGTTTGTTCTGCGACGTGGTAAAAATAGTGTGTTATGCCTTGACGAATGGCATCATTGCGACATCGAAATTTCCCATCATAGTCCCCATCCTAGCTTCAAACTCTTCAAGCTTCCTCTCCATTTCCTCTGCCTTCCTATCCATTTCATTGATAATAAGTGCATGAGCTGCGCCGGGCCTTCTTAATGGGTTTACCCTGTCATTTTCTACTGAACACTGCAAAGGGGTATGACTCACTGCTTTCTGAGGTTAACTCTAAGTCCGCATATACTGCCCTCTTCTCTGCTTACAAAAAGGAAAGAGAAAAAAATGGATTACTGATTAGTCGCTCGTTAGGACCTTTAGACCACCTGGGTAGATCTATGATGGCTGCAAAATATACCTGTTAGGATGATGCATGAATGACATATAATGCATGATCGTGCTATGCAGCATCCACAATCACATGCAAGCATATAGATCCCTCCAACCTTGTCACTCCCACACACGAGGTCATAGTCTCTTTCCTAGGTGGGCTTGGCCCATGGGTTAATAGTGAACCCAGTGGACGCGTATGGTGCGCGGTGGAAAACCGGCAGCATAACCTCTCTTAACTAATGTGCATACATATAGGTTTTGACCATTGTGTATTTAGGCAGTCCGAATAAATTGACATAGGCCTATCGAGGTATGAAAGCCTTTGATTAGGTGACCAGTCAAATTATCTGGGTTTGTCTAATACATAATGATCCTCACAGTATGGATAGTATTATGGTTCATACCACTAAGGGAAAGTATCTACTTTCATTACATGGGCTTTGGCCAGGGTAATGACATTTTAGGGCTACTTACGCATGGTCCCTGCCAACGGGTCTAACTCATCATGAGCATAACAAACGATCGGGTGTCCATTTAATTTACCATGATGGTACGAGGCTTGGGCTGGTGATTATCCCTAACACTTCCCTACATTGAGTGAAGTAGGGTTGTGCTTCGGGAACGTACCGGGGTTAAAAGAGGGACGACCAAACTGGCATAGATCTAAGGCTCTAATGATATGCAATGCAATTTCAAAAAGGGATGAAATTTTTAAATTAAAACTCAATTATAATTTTTAACCAAGGTATTTTCGAAGCAAAGTCTCATTTAAGGCTCCAGTGGAGTCACCACTGCGATTCGCACCGAACCCCGGGGCACCCTGAACGACCCATTGTTAGGGCATTCGAGAGAGATTCATGGAACTTGTAAGAAATTACAAGTGCGTCTATTTTGGGCAACAAGAAGGTTTCTTGGAGTTTCCACCCAATAGGATATTGGGAAAGGTCGTCCAGCCTTAGTGAGCCTAAAACAACATTTACGTCTATTTTGGGCAAGCCAGAGATATTTTGGAGTCCTCACCCCAATAGAACATTGGGATGATACTCTAACCTCATGAAGCCTAAGACGAGGCAAGTTGGGCCTATTTTAGCAATAAGAGATATTTTGGAGACCCCACCCCAGTAAGACATTGGGATGGTCCTCCAACCTCGTTGAGCCTAAGACCAGAGATGGTTCGAGACTTCCCATTTATTCATACCTTGATTAAATTATAATTGATTTTTGAATTTAAGATTTTATTCCTTTTCTCAAACAATTTTAATGCAATAATTAGAGCACACGTCAATCACATAATAAAAGTGGTAAATAAAACAAGATTAAAATAAAGTAAATAAGAATGCAATTAATTACAACAAAACTATGAGCGGAATACAACCCCCATTATAAATAAAATATAAATCATATATAAAATGGGATATTTATTAAGAATTGAGGACATTGGTCCTCGCATGCATACTTACAAAATAATTTTAAAGTGTCAATTTTATTTGATGAAAGAAATAGGACATTGGTCCTCATTTTATTAGTGGAAACTCCAATTTAATTAATAGAAACACTTAGCCTGTTTCATGTTAGCAGAATAAAATAATATTTACAATAAATGGAAATTAAAATAAGGAGGAGAAAGGTAAAGGAATAAACCCGAATGAAGGTTCTCAGATCATTGCGGTGCCCTCCATTTTTAATAACCCAAATCCAATAAAGAAGCAATAAAACTCACAAAAATAAAAATCATGTTAGTGAAACAATTAAAATAAAATATACATAAAAAATAACTAAAGGAAGAGAATCTATGAAAAATTGTCATGAAAATAGAGAAAAAGAAAAGACTAAGTGGCAAAAGAAAAAAAGTGAGGAAAATAGAGGGGGAAAGGCCCAAGGACGGCCCGTCGCGGGCACGACAGAGGTGGCAACTAAGGCTAATATTCCAAGAGTTATCCAACCTTGTCCTCTATTTTCACAACGTCTCAAGCAGCAAGATAATGATAAGCAATTTCAGACTTTCCTTGATAAATTGAAGCATTTGCACATTAATTTAAATTTTATTGAGGTAAAAACTCAAATTCCTAACTATGCTAAGTTTTTAAAGGATTTAATTTCTAAGAAAAAGAGTTGGGAAGATTTATCTATTGTTGAATTGACTGAAGCTTGTAGTTCAGTAATCACTAATAATGTTCCTACCAAGTTTAAAAATCCTGAGAGTTTCACTATTCCTTGTACTTTGGGGAATATGGATTTTCCTAGATGCTTATGTGATTAATTAGGGGCTAGTATCAATCTTATCCCATTTTCTATCTTTAAGAAGTTGGGTTTGGATGATGTTAAACCTACTTCAATGGTCTTGTAATTAGCTGACTAATCAATTAAAAAACTATATAGTTAAAGTAGATAAATTCATTTTGCCTGCTGATTTTGTGATTTTGGATTTTGCTTATGATGTTAAATGCCCATTGATTTTAGAAAGACCATTCATGTGAACTGGTATGGCATTAGTTGATGTATATGAAGGGACATTGGTTTTAAGAGTGAGGGAGGATAGAGTAGAATATCACATGGACAAAGCACTAAAATACCCCATAGATGAAAATGTGTGCATGAAAATTGATGTTATTGATGCTTGTGTGCTGGAAGTTTTGGATGATACAAGTCAAAAGGAGGTCAATCTTGATGAAGAAGTTCAAGAGGAGGAGGAGCAAGAGAGCTCAAGATCTGAATTTTTATATTGAAGTGAGGAGCCATTACCGCCATCTATTGTAAGTCCTCCTAATGTTGAGTTGAAAGAACTTCCAAGCCATTTGAAGCATGTATTTCTTGGTTCTAATAGAACTTTACCAATTATAATTTCTAATAAGCTCACTAATAAGCAAGAGGCTTTGTTGTCAGAGGTTGTTAGTGTTGGGTTTCATCGCAATAATTCAAATTAAGCACAATGGAATATAAATCAAAACCCAAACAGGATCCATGTATTTCAATTGTTCAAAAGGAGGGATTAAGATTTACCAACCTTTCTCAACACATAAAATCGAAATTAACTCCTTAATTCAGACTACAGGCGCTGCTCCAATCACGAATGTCCTCTAACGGTATCCACATGCACGAACCGATGAACAGATTATCACAGGGGTGTTAGCTCCCTCTCTTGCGACTGGATTTTTCAAAGGATTTTCTCTTCGGTTTTCTTTCTCAAAGAAAATGGGGCAGCTAGGGTTTCTCAAAATAGCCTCTCTTAGGAAAATTTAATTAGAAAAAATGTGAATGCTTTTCCTTAAATATATATCTATTTATATATGTAAAACCTAGAGAGATAAATTAGGGATATTATCTCTTATTCAAAATAAGATAGATATATATATTTCTTATTCACAAAATAAGAAGTATCATATGTACATATATTTATATATATATTATTATGAAATTTAAATATAAATACCCATATTTATATAATTTCATAATACCCTAATTAAAATCCAATCTATTCATTGGGGTCTTGGTTTGTGACCCAATAGGTTTATATTAAGTTGGCAGTGGGCCTAATTTCACAATAGGCCCACAAGTCATAATTGGTCTCTAGCAAGACATTATGACTACCCAAATAATATAAATATCGTAAGTCTGATTTTAACCTGACAACAGAACATGTTATTATCCTTTCGTTATACGATATTTTGTCTGAACATAAGTCATGGTCAATGTCAAACTTATATTGTTCAAACATATAATTTCCTGATCACTAAGTAGACTAAAAAATTCAAATGACATTGATCACACTATCAATTCATTCGAGCACGACCTTGTATTTTACAGTTCTATTTGTCGAGGGGCCCAATAGATATCTCTCTCATGAGAGAGGGACAAATTCCATCTTGATTATTCACTTTCCTCTGCATAATTATCATCATGTCCAATTATAAATTTTATAATTATCCGATTAAAGATAATGTTTGATTATGTCAAAACATAATGTTCCTTATGTAGGAAACCGTGGTAATCTCAGGCTAAAGGATTCAATAACATATCTATTATAAGATCACTTATGACACTATCCCATGTAGTGATCTCACAGTGGGTCTATCCAGTACCTTGGTCTCTAATAAGTACCTATAGATTTTATTTATATCATCATATATAATCATCCCATGATTATAAATGCAAATCTATACTAGTCTTAATTTATCTTTATGCCCTTTAGTGATAAATGACTAGGGACGACATGAATAGCATGGTTATTCACAAACATTACAATAATGTAACATGCCAATAATATTAATGTGAAGAAAACCATTATATCAATGAAATTGTAATGATTACAAAAAGGTCCAAATAGTTGGCCTAAGGCATAACCACTAATAGTTAGGAGGAGGATCAAAAGTATAGGATGTCAAATTTCTAATTTGAAGGGTATTAGCCCCAATATTGTGATGCATAGGATTAATATAGAGGATGAGTGCCAACCAAAAGCTGATAGACAAAGGAGACTTAACCCCAATATGAAAGAGGTAGTTAAAAAATAAGTCATTAAGTTGTTAAATGCTGGCATTATCTATTCAATTTCGGATAGTGCTTGGGTAAGTCCTATCCATTGTGTTCCAAATAGGGGTGTGCAAAACCCGAACAACCCGACGAACCCGACCCGAAAAAGCAATTCGGGTAGGGTTGTTCGGAGAATACGGGTCGGGTGCAATAAATCCCATAACTTCGGGTTCAGGTCGGGTCGGGTTAAATAGCCAAAACCCGAACCCGACCGAACATCAATATATAAATGTTTTTTTTTCTTTTTTCATCCCAAGTCCCCACCCACCCACCGTCCACTCCACTCCTTCCCCTTCCCTGCCCCCTCTCTCTCTCTCTCTCTCTTTCCCCCCTCTCTCTCCCTCTCCCTCTCCCTCTCCCTCCTCCTCCTCCCCCTCCTCCTCCTCCTCATCCTCGCCACCGCCGCTCAGATATGTTTTTTTCTTTTTTTTTTCTTTTCCGGTCACCTCCCTCCCTCTCTCTCTCTCTCTCTCCTCCTTCTCCTCTTTGCCACCGGCCCACCGCCGCTCAGATCTGGATATTTTTTCCTTTTTTTTCTTTGCCGGTCGCCTCTCTCTCTCTCTCTTTCTTCCTCCTCCTTAGATCTGATTTTTTTTTCTTTGTTTTCTTTACTACGATGAAGCTGGAAGCAGATCTGGGTTGTTTGCGATTTGGGATTATTTGCTTTGATCTGTTAGTTTAATTTTATTGTTTTTGATTTTATTTTGCTTTTTGTTTTTGTTGGATTTTGATGAATTAATATATTTTGTGTTTGGATTTGTTGATTTAATGCATTTTCTTTGTTGGATTTTGATGAATTAATAATTTCTTTGTTGGATTTTGTTGCATTTTCATTCTTCTGTGATGGTTTAATTTTTTGAGTTCTTTCGTTCCTTTTTCTTTTATTTTTTTAATTTATTTCGGGTAAATTGGTTTTGTCGGGTTGGGGCCCGAAAATATTCGGATTTTTCAGTTCGGGCCCCTAGTGGTAATATGGGTCGGTTCGGGGGATCATTTAGCCTATTTTTCGGGTTTCGGGTTGATCGGGTTCGGGTTGGGTTGACCCGAACCCGATCGATGCACAGCCCTAGTTCCAAAGAAAGGGGTATGACTGTAGTAAAAAATGAGAATGGAGATTTAATTCCTATTAGAACTACCACGAGTTAGAGGGTTTGTATTGATTATAGGAAATTGAATTCTGCTACTAGGAAGGATCACTTTCCTTTGCCTTTTATAGATCAAATGTTAGAAAGGATAGCTGACCATTCTCATTATTGCTTCCTAGATGGGTTTCAGGTTATTTTCAAATTTTTATATACCCTAGTGACTAAGAGAAGACCACATTTACTTGTCCTTATGGGACTTTTGCCTATAGAAGAATGCCATTTGGGCTATGTAATGCACTAGCCACTTTTCAAAGGTGCATGACTTCAATTTTTGGGGATATGATAGAAGAGATAATGGAAGTATTCATGGATGATTTTTTGGCCTATGGTGATTCTTTTGAGTTGTGTCTGAATAACTTGGATAGAGTTCTAGCTAGATGTGTGGAGACAAACTTGGTACTTAATTGGGAAAAGTGCCATTTTATGGTGGAGGAAGGAATAGTTTTAGGACACAAGATCTCAAGTAGGGGTATTGAGGTAGATAGAGCTAAAATCAAGCTAATAGAGAAGTTGCCTCCACCTACTACACATAAGGGTGTTAGATCATTTTTGGGTCATGCTGGATTTATAGGAGATTCATTAAGAATTTTTCATTAATTGCTAAGCCTTTAACTAACTTGTTGGTTAAAGATGTGCCTTTTGATTTTTCTTCTACATGTATGAACGCTTTTGAGCAATTAAAAAAAGCTCTTATGAGTGCACCCATTATAACTTCTCCTAATTGGAATCTACCTTTTGAGATAATGTGTGATGCTAGTGACCTAACGGTAGGATGTGTGTTAGGTCAACGCCAAGATAAGCATTTACATGTCATTTACTATGCTAGCTATACATTATCAACACCTTAATTGAATTATACAACAACTGAAATAGAAATGTTGGCTATTGTCTTTGCATGTGATAAGTTTAGATCTTATTTATTAGGATCTAAGGTTATAATCTATATGGATCATGTAGCCCTTAGGTATTTGTTTGCTAAAAAGGATGCTAAGCCTTGCCTTATACGTTGGGTTCTCTTATTACAAGAATTTGACATTGAGATTAGGGATAAGAAAGGCTTTACAAATTTAGTAGCTGATCATTTATCAAGATTAGAAAGTAATTAAGGACCTATAGGGGATAGCAATGAAATTAATGAAACTTTTCTGGATGAGGATTTAATGTCAATTGAGAAATTGCATGTGCCATGTTATGCAAATTTTGGTAATTTTCTTGCTGCAGGAATTGTGCCTCATGGTTTAACATGGCAACAAAGAAAAAAATTCTTTTCTAATATTAAGAATTACCTTTGGGAGGAGACTTATTTGTTTAAAATAGGTGGAGATGGTGTGATTCGTAGGTCTGTGAGTGAGGAAGAGTATGTGAACATTTTGCAACATTGTCGTTCATCTTTATATTCAGGTCATAATGGTAGTACAAAAATTGCATCTCGTGTGCTTGAGTATGGTTTTTATTGGCTTACTTTATTTCATGATGCAAAGAGTTTTGTAGCCCAATGTGATAGGTGTCAAAGGGTTTGTAATATAGGGAAAAGAGATGAGATGCCTTTGAATAACATTTTAGAGGTAGAAATATTTGATGTGTGGGGGATAGACTTTATGGGTCCTTTTACTACATGTTTTGGGCAAAGATATAAATTTGTTGGGGTGGATTATGTATCAAAATGGGTAGAAGCAAAAGCCACATCAACCAATGATTCAAAGGTGGTTGTAAAGTTTTTAAAGAAGCTCTTCTCAAGGTTTGGAGTGCCTTGGGCTATAATTAATGATGGAGGTATGTATTTCATAAATTGATCTTTTGCTTCTTTATTACATGAATATGGTGTGCATCATAGGGTAGCTACTCCTTACCATCCATAAACTAGTGGTCAAGTAAAGGTTTCAAATAGAGAGCTTAAATGGATACTTAGAAAAATAGTTTCTAGTTCAAGAAAAGATTGGGCGCATAAGCTTGATGATGCACTTTGGACATGTCACACTGCATTTAAAACAACTATTGGGATGTCATCATATAGGTTAGTGTATGGGAAAGCATGTCATTTGCCCGTTGAGTTAGAGCATAGGACTTATTGGGCCATTAGGATTTTGAATTATGATCTTAAGGAGGCTGGTGTGAAAAGATGTTTACAATTAAATGAGCTTGATGAACTATGCCTCATTTCATATGAAAATGCAAGAATCTATAAAGAACGATATAAGAAATGGCATGATGCTCATATTAAGTATAAGAGTTTTAAGGTGGGAGACAAAGTCCTTTTATTCAACTCTACATTAAAGTTGTTTCTTGGAAAATTACAGTTTCGGTGGAGTGGACCTTTTGAGATCACTCAAGTGTTTAACCATGGTTATTTAGAACTTAAAAATGAAAAAAGGGGAATTGTTTAAGGCCAATGGTCAATGATGTAAAGTGTACTTAGAAGGAACTTTTCAGGGTAAAGAGGTCTCATATATCTCTCTATGCTTGGGATAAAGGTTCTTTGCATAATCTTTTTATTTTGAATTTATTTAATATATAAGTTGTTTTTGTGTATGCTGTTAATTAGATTTTATTTTAGTAATTTGGATTATAATGTTAGTAATATAGTTATGTTTGTTCTACAGGTTAAATTTATAAGTAGGTTTATTAATATAAGTTCTAATATATAGTTCTTCTTCAATATATATATATATATATATATATATATATATATATATATATATAGTGTTTTTCCTTACTGTCGCGAGGACGACAGATCAAGGATGTTAGTTAAGTAAGCTTATATCGTGAGCGCGGCTATTGTTGCAAGCACGACAGATCGAGGGAATTGTTACTGTGGCGAGCATGCATGAACAACTCCCTTGGAAGGTTATGATGTGGGCAACTTCTCTGAAATTCTTTAAACCTTTCCCAAGCTTCATACAAAGATTCATTACCATGTTGAATAAAAGTAGTGTTATCTTTTATAATTTTTATAGTTTTGGCTAGAGGAAAATATTTAGATAATAATGCTTGGGCCAATTGGTCCCAAGTTGTTATAGACCCTCTAGTTAGTGAATTCAACCAAGCCTTTGCCTTATCCTTCAAAGTAAAAGGAAAAAGCCTAAGCTTAATTGCATTTACCGAAACTCCATTAATTTTAAAAGTATCACAAATTTCTAAGAAATTTACCAAATGAGCATTTGGATCCTCATTTGCCAAACCATAAAATTGAATACTATTTTGAATCATTTGTAAAAGAGATGGCTTAATTTTGAATTGATTAGCATTTACCGTTAGCCTTATCACCCCTTGTTGAGCTCCGCTCAACGCTGGCGTAGCAAAGTCCATTAACCTTGGTGGATTCTCTTCTTCAGCCATGATTAGTCTCCTAGTTTTATTCTTCTTCTTGTTGGATTTTTGGTTACTTGAAATAAATCTTTCTATTTCTGGATTCAATGGTTCAAGTTCTTCTTGAGAACTTCTTGTACTAGGCATAGACTTGAACTATCCAATCCTGTATTAAGTCTTGTAATCCAAAATCAAAAATCAAGATTCATAATGGTAATAAATTTAATCAAAACAGTCCCCGGCAATGGCGCCAAAAACTTGTTAGGCATATTTCTACATGCTAATTCCGCAAGTATACGGTGTACCAATTATAGTACAAAAAATGTCGATCCCACGAGGAATGTAGATTAATATTACACACTATTACTACTCAATTTAAATCTTGTTTACAATATTCATTAATTTGAAAGTTAACTCTAACCTATTATTATCATATAACTTAATTAAGCCTAGTTAATAATAATCAAAGGAGACAAAATATATAATGAAGATTTAATAATTATGAAACTTGATTCCATCATTTAATTATAATTTTAATCTTATAAGCAAGCCAAGTTGGAATGTTGTTCTAATTCACTCTCTTGACCATGAATTAGAATGCCTAAAATATGCAATTGAAATGCTAATCCCTAACTCTCATTAATGAACTAGTTAATTTCAATTACTTATTCTAAAATTATTCACCAACCTATAGCAATTATCTCAACATACTGATCTCTCTAGTTATGTTCAAATAATGAATTCCTATTAGTTGTAAGTTAAAATGAACTTCTCAATTCTACCTTAACTTATAATAATCATGCAATAATATACTAATAGAAAATTCTGCATTCAAAGATTACTAACATAGATGGAAATAGAAGAAATTAATATAATTCAAGTTCATTAAATAACATTCATTTAAATTACAGAGAAGAAAATAAAAGATAAGAGTTAGAAGAAAGAAAATCTCTCAACCCTTTTCTTAAACCCTTGTAATAAATTTTTCTCCTCCTCGGTCTTCTTCTTCAAAACATAAAATCTAACTTAGAATTTTTACTAAATAAAACTGTTCTTTAAACTTACATAAAAATAAATTAGTTAAAGAAAAATTCATCATCCTAAAATTACAATTGGGATTAACATTTATAGTTTTTCAAAAGTCATGTCCTTTCTTCAAATAGTTGCAAAGCTTGGTAGAAAGTCCCAACATTTCAGATGACTTTTCAAGCAAAACTATTCCAACGGTTCTCTTTGTCGGGCTCGTGACGCCTGTCATGCTTGCGATAGAGCACGGCATTTCAATCTCTTTAGTTGCTCGGTCTTCCTCTTCCTTCATCTCCTGCCGCGCTCACGATAGCGCGCGGCTTCCCTCCTTTGCTCTTCTTTTCTTCTCTTTCCTTCTTTTTCTTAGGCATCTTCTGTCGCGCTCGCGATAGAGAACTCTTTTCTTGCTCATTTCTCCTCTTTCTTCACATCTTCTCCCTTTTTCTCCTACATTAACAACACTTAATACAAAACATCACACACACCTAATTCTAACACATTAAATTATAACTAAACATAATTTTAACCACAAAATGTAAGCTAAATATGAGTTATTTAGGCTCATATCAAGCCCCCACACTTAAACATTTGCTTGTCCCTAAGCAAAACATCACAAACAAGCAAACAAACAAACACATAACACAAAATCACATTCACAAAATTTTGGAACTCACATCTATATTTGGCAAACATTTGGAAATAACATCCCTAAACTTTCATCTCTTAACTCATTAGTCTAAATATGCAAATTCTCAAACAATATCATTATCCATTAAACTTGAACAACCATGCATATTTGGAAAATCATGAAGTTGCAAAACACAAAAATGTTTGAACTCAAGAATTTAAATATCTTAACACATGTAAAGATTATTTCACACAAAACATTGCCTGAAGTAATTCTCACTCAAACACTATATTCTTAAATCTCTCAATGTGTTTATGCGTTAGTGTTTCTCTCTTTCATTAAATATGCCATTGCATACCATAAGCTTGTAGTAGGTAAACCTCTCCACTATTAGTATAAAGTAGTACATGAAATCAAAAGTGTAACACCCTTATACCCGTAAATGGTACGGATACCTGATGTCACAGCATTGCACTGACAAGCACTACAATGCACTAGATAGTTTCTGTAGGATTTTTTTTTTTACATAAACACAATCACTCATATATTAAAACAGAACAATACCATATACCTTGTATCTATTTTCTGCGGTCGTATACATGCCATGCCAAACATCGATTCTAGCTGCCAATATCTTCGTCCAGTCGATACTACATCTTCGGCCATATTACAATCTACTATCTTATCCTATGCGCATCACCACTTATGCGCTGAGCATTAAAATGCCCAGTGGTGGATACATATCCTAAATTTTTCACACTATAATACATGCATGCACACACTGATTCTTTTTACTTTATTTAAATTATAAGAGTATTATTTTCTGTGACCTTTGAATGATTATTATACACTTTCACGGTGTTTGTTATCTTTATTTTTCTCATTACCACTGTACTCCCAATAATCATTTTATATACTGTTATCAATTATCACTATTACTTTCACTATCACTGTCACTTTCACTATCACTATCACTATCACTGTCACTTTCACTATTAACTCTTACGATATTTAATTATTACGTTCTTAATTTAGTCACTTATCATTTTATCTCTTGTAGTTACTTATCAAATAGTCATTGTTTCAATATTCGTAACACTAACTTACTATTATGACTTGCTTTATTATTTTTTTAACATTTCCTTTACTTTATTGCATTACTCTAATTCTTTACATTCATATTTTCCACTACATTAAATCTTTCATTAAGTTATTTATCGTTAACTATTTATGAGTTATTTTGTCACTGAATGAATACACTACAATTTAGTCACTGGGTTACTTGAATGCTAATTATTCGATCACTATTTTCTTATTTATTTCTTAATCAATGTTGTTTCTATATTTATTGACATTGTCTTCATATTTACGGTCTCATTACTAATACATACCTTCCATTTAAATTCTATTCACTTATACAATTACCATTATAACGGATCTATAAATTCCTTTCATTTTATCACTTTCTTATTACTCACACTAAAATCTATCATTTTTAAATTTTCATTTATTATTTCCCATTACTTCTATTTAAACTCTTTCTATATTATTACTTAGTAAAACACCCCATCCATTTCATTAATTCTTTATAACCTTATTCACAAATCTTGCACTGCAATTTAATTCACTATGGCCCCTTAATGATCTCTTCATAATAAATTTTCGATTTATTCTTCGAACATTTCACTTAATTAATACTATTATTATACTCATTGACAAATTCATTAATTTCTATTGTACTTGTATTACTATTATCATCACTATTTACATACTAGTCTATTTAATTCTGTGTCATCCCCTTATTGACTTATGTATATTTAAATCAATATTTTCTTCACTTCACTATTAGTTAATTTCTCATTACTTACATTTAAGTCTTAACTTTATCTTATAATAGTCAATTACAATTAAATTCCCACTTAATTATTTATTCACAATATTGCCATCTTAACTCTTTATCTTTCATTACCACTTAATTATAATTTCATCATTATTCCAAATATCATCAAATTACCCATACATTCACATTCACTTTATGTGTACAAAACAATTATAAATATTATTTATTTAATATTTATTCATGAAATAATTTTTCTATGCTTCACAAATCATAAATTCATTAATTACCAATTATATATTTATTTATTTTACATAAATACCACTACTTAATTACATTACTATATTTATTCATTATTTTATCATACATTTCATCATTTAATTCTTACCATAATACTTTAATCCAAAGTACACTTTACACTTGAATTTTCCTTAACTTCCAATTTTTACTACTTCAATTTGCTATAATTACACTTGTACCACTACTTACTCTTAATACCACTTTTTTGTTTATTATTATGTCCTATTAAATCCTTAATCATACTTATTTAAATTCAACAATTTAAATCACATAATAACTTATCTAAATCACATTATTCATTAATTACATTTTAATCCTTTAATTAAAAATATTATTTTTTTAATTACACTTAAATTCTTATTCTTTTTCCCATGGTTTCCAATTATACCCTTATCTTTTCCACTAATGACACTTACGTCCCCACAATTACATTAATTCCATTCATGTCCTTTCTTTTAGCTTATTTACATCTATGTCCTCTCTTTTACACTAATTCCTTTTATCTCCTCACTTTCACATGAATTACCACACATGAATTACCACCTTGCCCTTCTTTATTCATTGTAACACTTATGTTCCACTTTTAACCTTATATTTTCACTAAATTATATTTAAGTCCTTATTTTATCACTGTTCCACTAATTTACTATTTTTTTCTCAGAATTTGTCAAAATTACGAATTTGCACTTTTCATCTAACTTTCTCACTTTTTATTAGCCTTTTACAAAATTATCGTTTTACCCCTAAACTTTCTATTTATCACATTTTAGTTCATTTTTCACTCAATTTCACTTTTATCACTATTTTAACCATATTTATCACATATTTATCATTATGCCCTTAGTATGGACCCGGTAGAAAATCTACTGACCGGATATGCGAGACATGGGTCCCACAGACCCATTTCACTATTAAATGATCCTAGTAGGACCATTTTCACTGCACTGCACTATTTTATACACTGAATTGTACTGTACACTGTGATAAGCTCTCATCGGCTTATCAATAGTGAGTCGCCATGACTCATACTGCAGTATGGAATCCTTATGGTTAGCCAATTATATCCTGAACCAGATTTCACTACCAGACAACTACTAAGGGCAATATTTCATCATTTTTTTTCATATGAATATCACACTTTATCATCATGCACATTTTAGCATACACACTTATTTCACTTACAATGTTACATATGCACTCATTTATCATCACTTAATCACTTTATGCCATCATATTCCATTAATTGACAAAATACACCCTTATACCACTTAGAATACCATTCAGCCAACAAGTTACTTTTCCACATCATGCACTTTTATTTTAATTAATCACTCACTCATACCTTTATATATTAAACATACCATAAATATGATTTGTATGCCATAATTCATCACCTATCTTAAATAAACCCTTAGTATACCATTCGGCCACTACACTAACTTTCTCTTTAGTTCACTTTAAATCCACTTAATCATTCAATCATTTAATTTACATATTGTATTAGTCATAAACATCATTTAATTGCCATGTTACACAACATACCTTATTATTTTATTTAATATCCCATTCGGCCACAACATTAGATTTTTTATGTGTTCTTTAATTTTTTTCAATCACTCTATCATGCCTTAAACATGTTATACATCTAATAACCATCAATTATAAGACATAAACTTTAATTAATCTTCATAAAATCCATAATATACTATTTGGCCTACATTAGGTTTTTCATACCTCTTAGTTTTAATTTCATCTAATCATACTTTTACACTATTTTAGGTCCACTAATCACATATATTAAGTTAGATTTAATTATTCATGCATTTTTCACATACACACTATACAAACATAACCTAAAATCATGCCTCTACCATGGAAAAGAAAGGATATTGTATCCGCTAACCTTATTTCCATGCTCTCCACCACTTAAGCTTGCTTTTCATGCCTTTACTCCTTGAAAAACCATAACTTCCATAGGATTCCTCATGTGGCCGAATACATAACCCAAAGAAATACCCATTATTTCTCTTCATTTATTCAATATAACTTCATAAATATCCTCTGCATAACCTAAAATACTTATTTGAACCATTAGATTAAATTATAGAACTCAAAATTTCTTACCTCACTTTTAGGGCATAACCTTGAACACTTGGTTTTTCCCACTTATCTCCTTCCAAATGAGCTTTTGAGACCATCATCAATGAAAAGAGAGGCTGGATTTTACTTAGGAGGGCTGGATTTAGGGAGAACTTGAAGAGAGAAGAAGAAAATTCAAGAGAAAGAAAAGAGGTGGAGTTCAGCCAAGAAGAGGAAGGAGAAGGGTGGAGAGAATTCTGGAAATTGGAAGATTTTTCTTCCTTTTTTATGAGTCTTGAGTGGGCTTGGGCTTGGTTCAACCTATTGGGCCAACCCTAAAGCCCATTTAGGTTCTTAAGCCCATTTTCCATCCAAAAATTATTTTCCTCACTTACCAAACTCAATTTCTCCCAAAACTAATTCCATAATTCTTAAAATATATAATTTAGCCTCTACATAAAATTTTAACTCAATCGGAGACCGTTTCCTGGTTCGCTAATTCCTTATCAGTCCGATAACTCCATTTTCTGTCGTACCGTAAAATTTATTTTTCTTTACCAATTGATTATCTATAATATTTCAAGCACAACCATGCTTTCAAATAATTTTACTGAGGTCCAGAATTTCATTTACAGCTCAGCCAAACTTTGGTCAAATCTAGTCAACTGGACCAGTCCGATTCACTTGTTGAACCGGTTCGGTTCACTTTTCACCCTTAACATCATTTTCACTCTTATACGCACTTTAGACCTTAATTCCATCTCAAATAAAGTCATTATTTGGTCCGGTTCAATTAAATCGGTCCGGTTCACTAATTTCCCAGTGTTTCCATAAAATTTCTTTTTCACCATCAAACCATTTTACACACTACTCTGAGTCCATCTATACTTTCAAATAATTTTTTAGAGGTCGTTTACTATATTTAGAGCCTCGGTCAAACTTGGTTACTATTTGAATCGAATCGGATGCTTTCTTCAAACTGACTTTCGGAGGTCGATTTAATTTCGTTTTCAGTTCCGATTTCACCACTAGACTCTTTACGACCCACAGATCATTTTCGCGAAATCAGAATTTTTCGAGCGCCGGATAGCCGGGTTCGCTGTATAGCCATCCTTGTGTCACCCGTCCCAAAATCACTATATTTTTAGCACACTTATTAGTAAATTTTAACACTGGCAAACTCACTCGCTACACTGTTCGACACTGCGATCGTCATAGTATCACTGAAATTATTCACCGATACTTCCAAGCCGGTATTTGGGCCGCTACAAAAAGGGTCTTAATAAAGGTTGTAGGTTGGCTTAGGTTAAGGTAGGAAAATTTGGTTTAAGTAACTCATAATGTGTAGAAAAAAAGTATTACCATATCATAAGAGAATTTTAAAAATCTAAGTATAGCATGATCTTATAACCTTTTACTTAATGTTAAAAACTCCCTTCTTAATATCCACATTTTTCCTACTAGTTGCGCTTATATATATATATATATTGTGGGTGCATTTTATGCTCCATCCCATTCTATTCTTTTTTTTATATATATAGTACTTTAAAAATAAGGGAATTAAACTCATAAATAATATCATGCTTACACTTTACAAAATGTATCACCATTGATATAGCAATCCTAATCCTCTTCACAAAAATGGTAACAAAAAGAAATAGTTTATTGTGTAGCAAAAGAATTTGGTTAATTATATGGTTCACAACAAAAAATAGGTTAAAAGCTCAAAATTGGCTACCTAAAGTCAAAAAGGGTGACTTATTTAAGCAAGCTAAAATGGTTTATTTTAAATGCCTTTATCACTTTTCATGCACATCTCATACTAAATGTAGTCTCAAAATTTACTAAAAACAAGTTTTAGAGGATATGACATATTAAGGCTCTCATACAAGAAAAATTCAATGTACAAGGCTCAAAAGCTCACTTTAGCTATAGATTAAACTACCCTAAGTAATGCATTGGCAAAATAATCCTTTTATACATGTGAAAAGATAAACAACTTAAAAAGAACCTACACTAAAGTGTTTTGCCAAGTCATGACCTTCACTATATACATTAAATTGTCAAAGTAAAATAAAAAATGACATTCCTTAAGAATTTGCCTAACTAGACTAAATTAAAAGAAATTCAATCTAAATTATGCATATATTCCCAAATATGACCCAAATATACAAACTCCAAAATCAAACTCAGAAAACAACCTAGCATATAAACCTATAAACAATCATACATAAACCACACACACATATGTACAAATCAAACTCAACACACCTAATACTAACAACCTATGCACATATAAAAACCTAAAACTAGCAACAGGCACTCCACTGCCATCTTCATCAGACCCATCATCTTCGGATTCCTCCTCTTCAGCAGCAGTAGTAGATGATTTAGGGGCTTTGCCTTTGCCTTTGTCCACATTAGGGCCTTGAACCTGCACACTACGGTTAACAAGCTTTGGAGGCCATCTGCCCCTTGTCAACACGTTAGCATTTCTCAAATACTTTGCATCAAGCAAGGCAACAGTCTCATGCTCATCCATGAAAAAGTTATGCAATTCCTCTAAATAGCCTAAGATAATCCCAATCACCATGTGACACATACCAATAGTTTAGTGCATGCAATTGAAGCATGATAGAGGCCATCAAAAATGAAATCAATAGAACAGGGTGTCTTCCTAGATTGGATAAGGTCTAAAACAAATAGATCCTTGGTTTGAATTTTGTTGCTCTTAACTCGCGCAAATAAAGCATGGCAAATGTACTTATGAAACAATAACAGAACATCATCTTTAAATTGACGATTGGTAGAATTATTGGTACTAAAAGTATCCAAACCAGTTAATTTTTTCTAAACGGGTGTAGGATTAAAAAGATGAGGATCAAATCGTTTGCCATTTAAGGGAAAATCAAACCAATCATGCATCTCATCAAAACCAAAAATATATTCTTTACCTTGGTGCCTAAACTTGAAATTAATTTTCCTCTTATCCACATATTCAAGAGTAACAAAAAATTCAATAGCCCAATCCTTTCTAATAGGCAAATTTAAATGCACAAACTGACCCCCATGCATATATCTCAAATATTTCACAAATTGTTCAGTTTAACCAAGAACATTTAACAAAGGGAAGTGCACATGCCACATACCTACGTAAGTTTTCTTAGCAAAAAAATACAAATTTCTCACCTTCTTCTTCAGTATAGATGGGAAAAGGGCAATCGTACTTGAATCATAGAGCCAACAAATCAGAGTCTTGAGTAGTAGCACTAGATTCTCCTGAAGCCTTCTTGCCTTTTCCCTTATTAGCCATAGTTTTTGTATGCATCATTGTCAAAGTGAAGAAAAAATGAAAACTAAAGTGTAGAAAACCAAGGTAAAACAAAAGAAAATTAAAGGAGAAGAACTTTGAGAGAAAACTAACTTAATTTAGAAGAGAAAACTGAAAATCAAAGGGAAAATGAAGAATTAGGGGAAAGAATGCAGTTGCCAACGGTTAGAATTCTCAAATTTTTTGAAATTCATCATGCTGTCGCGAGCTCGCGACAGAAATGAAATCCGGTAAATAAATGCTCGCGATATCAAGCCCTCTCGTGACAAAAAAGTTTCTCCCCTTCCGGTCGCGCGCGCGACAACCATCGTGATCGCGACATAAACATGCAAAAATGACCTCCTTACACTGTCGTGCGTACGACAAACACCGCGCTCATGACAAAGAGCAAAATCTCAATGAAGAATTTTGTTTAGTCAATAAAACTAAATTTTTTTTATCACTCTAAGAACTTACTAATAATGGTAACCTGTAGAACTAAAAATAAACTATATTAGTATACAAAATCAACATAAAAACAATGCAATACATAAATAAAAGTAAAAAGGATATACAAATAACTTTCAAACCAACTCCAAAGAGATCCTTGAAATCTCTCATCCTTGAAAAGTTCCATCTAAATAAACCTTATATCTTTGACCATTAGCTTTAAACAATTCCCTTTTATCATTTTTAAGCTCTAAATAACCATAGTTAAAAACTTGTGTTACTTCAAAGGTCCACTCCACCTTGACCTCAATTTTTTAGAAAATAATTTTAACTTAGAATTAAATAGAAGAACTTTATCCCCAACTTTAAAGTTTTTATATGGAATGTGAGCTTCATGCCATTTCGTTGATCTTTCTTTATATATTCTTGCATTTTCATAAGATTTAAGGCGTAATTCATCAAGCTCATTTAATTGCAAACATCTTTTTACACTAGCTTTCTTGATGTCATAATTCAAAGTCCTAATGGCCCAATATGCCTTATGCTCTAACTCAACAGGCAAATGGCATGCTTTCCCATACACTAACCTATATGGTGACATTCCAATAGGTGTTTTGAATGCAGTGCGATATACCCATAGTGCATCATCAAGTTTATGTGTCCAATCTTTCCTAGAGTTAGAAACTGTTTTTTCTAATATCCACTTGAATTCTCTATTAGAAACCTCTACTTGACCACTTGTTTGTGGATGGTAAGGAGTATCTACCCTATGATGCACACTGTAATTATGCAATAATGAAGCAAAAGAATGATTAATGAAATGCGTACCTCCATCACTTATGATAGCTCTTGGCACTCCAAACCTTGAAAAGAGCTTCTTCAAAAACTTGATCACCACCTTTGAATCATTGATTGGTGTGGCTTTGGCTTCAACCCATTTGGAGATGTAGTCTACCCCAACCAATATATAGTTTTGCCCAAAAGATGAAGGAAAAGGACCCATGAAGTCTATCCTCCACACATCAAATATCTTAACTTCTAAAATACTATTCAAAGGCATCTCATCTCTCTTTCCAATGTTACCAATCCTTTGACACCTATCACATTGAGCTACAAAAGTCCTAGCATCATGAAATAAGGTAGGCCAATAAAAACCACATTCAAGCACATGAGAGTCAGTTTTTGTAGTTCCATTATGACCCGAATACAAAGATGAATGGCAATGTGTCAAAATGTTCAATACCTCTTCCTCACTTACACACCTACGAATTATACCATCCCCACTTATCTTAAACAAATAGGGCTCCTCCCAAAGGTAATTTTTGACATTACTAAAGAACTTTTTCTTTTGCTGCCATGTCAATTCATGAGGTATAATCCCTACAGCAAGAAAGTTAGCAAAATCTGCATATCACGAAACATGCACTTGGTTAATTGACATTAGGGATTCATCCGAAAGGGATTCATTAATTTGGTTGTCACCATGACATGCCAAAGGTTTTAAAACAGAATGTAATCTAGGGTATCTCACGATCACAACCATTTTGGTTGCCACCGTGATATACACCAATTACCCGAATAGAATGCATCCATTGAGTATCTCACGGTCACAACCCTTTTGGTTGTCACCGTGACATACCCCTTTGGTGCAAGGCAGAATGCAATTCATGATACCTCCCGATCACAACCATTTTGGTTGTCACCGTGACATACCAAGTTCACTTTGGGCAGAATAGAATTCATGGTACCTCACGGTCACAACCATTTTGATTGTCACTGTGACATACCAATCACAACTAGGCAGAATGAAAACTTTGCATACCTCACGGTGGCAATCTCTTGGTTGTCACCGTGACCTATGCAGGAGTTGCAAAACACAATGGTGCAAACAACCTCTTTTCTCATATCATTCATAAGACTTACCATTCAACCATTTCACTCTTATATCCATATGCCAACCAACTTATTAACTAACATATTACACAATTTCCATTTCAATTAACTCAATTCAAGATGCATAGAATTAGACACATTACATGTTCCACAACCCTAGTTATAGTTCATTATGTTATAGGCATCTCTTATTCACATGCCATTAGAGTTCCTCAAGAAAACACATACCAACCAATATTTTCATACTAATCACACAGCAAATACCCAAGTGCCAACATTTAACATTCAATGTAACAAAACAACTAACACATAACAAAACAAAGCAAGTTTCCCAAATCTTGTCGCTTAAGCTCCTATTGCTCACTTAGCACTTGATTCTCCAATTTTTGTTTTTCCGTTAACCTTCTTGGTTTCTTCCACTACAAATTCCAGTCTAATTTCCAGAATTGGAGCACTGTATCAATTCCTCAATCCAATAAAATTCAAAACCAGAAAGAGTAGGAGATAAAACTACAAATAGCCACTTACCCTTCAATTACCACATCTTAATACTTGATTACCATAGCAAAATTCATAGGATCAAAATGGAGAATTCTAAAGGGAAATCACACGGAAGAGAGGAGTAAAAGAAGCAGAATTGAAATAGATAAGAATGGCTGGAAACACATGCAAGCTGGTGGCTTTTCTCTCTCCTTAAGAACTTATATTGCATGGCAAGGGATTAGGTGGCAAGGACAGCTATTGACACCCAAAAATCCACCTCTCAAATCTGTCTCCCATTTAGCTTAGCTAATCCCCATTTAGTGCTAATTAACCCCCATTAATTAAATTATGCAAAATTGAATATTGGTCACTTAACTTACTTTTAGTTACTCAATTAAGTCCTTCCTTTTATTATAATTTAGTCCAACATCACACATTCAACTAACACACACCTTCATTTAAGCCAATTAAGCCAATTTCCACTAAGGTATGATCCGGGCCATTACAACTCTCCTCTCCTAACAAGAATTTCGTCCGCAAAATTCATATCTGAATCAAATAGGTGGGGATGTTGTTCCCGCATAACAGCTTTAGGCTCCCATGTCCCCTCTTCCACTCTATGGTGTTACCAAAGCACTTTCACAAATGGAATCTGTTTACTACGAAGCTGCCGCACCTCTCTTGCCAAAATTGCTTTCGGTTTCTCATCGTAAGAGAAATCCGGTTAAACCTCAACTTCTTGCATAGGTATCACATAAGACTCGTCTGATCGGTACTTCCTCAACATAGACACATAAAAGACATCGTGGAGTTTGGCTAGAGCTGGAGACAAAGCTAACGTGTAAGCCACTAAACGCACTCTATCCAACACTTCATATGGTCCAATAAACCTTGGACTCAATTTCCCTTTCTTTCTGAATCTCAATACGTTTCTCCAAGGAGACACTTTTAAAAACACCTTGTCACCCACATTAAATTCAATATCTTTCCTTTTAAAATTCGCATACGACTTCTATCTGTCACTAGCTGCTTTCAATCATTGTTAAATAATTCTAGCCTTTTCTTCTGTATCTCTTACTAAATCCGATCAAACAAGCTTATGCTCACCTAATTCTATCCAGCAGATCGGCGTTCGACACTTCTTACCATATAACACTTCATATGGCGCCATACCAATACTTGTCTGAAAATTGTTGTTATAAGTAAATTCCATTAGTGGAATGTACTTATCCCAACTCTTAGAAAAATCTAAAACACATGCCCTCATCAAATCCTCTAATACCTGAATAACCCTTTTCGACTGTCCGTCAGACTATGGATGGAACGCTGTACTGAAATTCAACTTGGTACCCAAAGCAGCTTATAGACTTTTCCAGAACTTAGAAGTAAACCTCGGATCCCTATCAGATACAATAGATAATGGCACTCCATGAAGTCTGACAATTTCTTTTACATACAATTCAGCCAATCTGTCCATAGAATAATCCATTCGAACCGGTATAAAATGAGCTAATTTTAAAAATCTATCCACAATTACCCACACAACATCTTGTTGTTTCGAAATCATAGGCAGTCCAGAAACAAAATCTATGGTGATGTTGTCCCATTTCTATTGTAGAATGGAAAGAGGATTCAACAAACCATGTGGAACCTGATGTTCCGCTTTCACCTGCTGACAGGTTAGACACTTGGACACATACTCTGCCATATCTTTCTTTATATCAGGCCACCAATATAGTTGTTTTAAATCCTGATACATTTTATTTCCACCTAGATGCATTGTAAAAACAATATTGTGCGCCTCATACATTAACCTTTTCTTCAATCTATTATCATTTGCAACACATACTCGATTTCTATAAAACAATACACCTTCCTCATTCACTGAATAGTCAGTCTTGTCACCACTCATCACTGACTGTAAAATCTATTGCAACTTGAAATCACTTTTCTGTGCAGTAATCAATTTATCTCTAAATATAGGTCTTGCTTTTAACTGAGCTAACAATGCCCCATCTGCAATAAACCTCCATCTCACATGTTTTAACATTATAGCCAAAACAAACTTTCTACTTAATGCATCTGCCACCACATTAGCTTTACCCGGGTGATAGTCTACTATACAGTTATAGTCCTTAAATAATTCAAGCCACCTATGCTGTCTCAGATTCAACTCTTTCTAAGTTAGCAAATATTTCAAGCTCTTATGATCAATGAAGATCTCACACTTCTCACCATACAGGTAGTGTCGCCAAATCTTTAAGGCAAACACCATAGCTGCTAATTCTAGATCATGAGTCGGATAATTCTATTCATGTGGCTTCAATTGCCTTAAGGCATATGCCACCACCTTTCCATTATGCATCAATACACAACCCAAACCTATACCAGAAGCATCACTGTACAATACATACTCTTTGCCAAAAATAGGCTGGGTTAAGATTGGTGCCTCCACCAACATCCTCTTCAGCCATTCAAAACTCAATTGACATCTATCTGACCACTCAAACTTAACTCCCTTTCGAAGCAATCTGGTCAATGGTGAAACTATTACTGAAAACCCTTGCACGAATCTTCTATAGTAGCCAGCCAACCCCAAGAAACTGCGAACTTCAAGCACATTCCTATGTGGCTTCCAGTTTATAATTGCTTTAACTTTAGACGGATCTACTTTAATCCCTTCAGAAGATATCACATGTCCCAGAAAAGATACTTTCTTAAGCCAAAAGTCGCACTTGCTCAACTTAGCATATAACTGATGCTTCCTCAAAATCTGAAGTACTGTTCTCAAATGCAGCTCATGCTCTTCCTTATTCCTTGAATAAACATAGATATCATCAATAAATACTATAACAAACTGATCTAAATACTGTCTAAACACCCTATGGATTAAGTCCATAAATGCAGCGGGTGCATTAGTCAACTCAAATGGCATTACTAGAAATTCGTAATGTCCATACTAAGTTCTAAATGCAGTCTTAGGTATATCTTCCTTCTTCACTAGCAACTGATAATATCCAGACCTTAAGTCTATTTTGGAAAATACACCTGCCCCTCTCAACTAATCAAATAAAACCTCAATTCTAGGTAGAGGATACCGCTTCTTCACTGTTACCCCGTTTAATTGTCTGTAATCTATACACATTCTCATGGTTCCATCTTTCTTCTTGACAAACAGAACTGGTGCTCCCCAAGGAGACACACTAGGCCTTATAAAGCCTCTATCTAACAGCTCTTGCAACTGCATCTTTAATTCCTTCAGCTCCGTAGGAGCCATTCGATAAGGCGCCTTAGACACTGGCACTATTCTAGGTACAACATCAATCGACAACTCCACTTCTCTTGTTGGCGGTACCCCAGGCAGTTCTTCTGGGAACACGTCGGGGAACTCCCTCACTATGGGTATATCCTGTATTCTCACTTTCTCTCTTTTAAAATCTAAAACAAGAGCCAAGTAAGCCTCACATGCCTTTCTTAAGCATCGATATATTTGCATTGCCAATAACACATTTACGAGAGGATTAGCACATATACCCCTTATCGTCACTTTATTTCCTTTACTATCACTGAGTACTACAGTCTTTCTCTTACAGTCAACCACCGGACTATGCTTGCTTAACCAATCCATACCCAGTATTAGGTCAAAATCATCAAAGGGTAATTCAATTAAATCAGCCGGATAAACACAACCCTGCACTACTAATGGACAATTCCTATGCACCTTATTTACATTCACATGATTTCCCAGTGGACTCAATACACATATATCATAGTTCAAATATTCAGCATTAAACATTTTATCACATACTCTCTTAGTGCATATATAAGAATTAGTTGATCTAAGGTCAATTAATGCAAGCACCTCTACATCATAAAGTAAAAAGGTACCTGCTATAACCTCAGGTGCATCCTATTCCTCTCGAGCTTTCATTGCATAAGCCCGTGTTGGTGCCACAGTAGGCCTGCCCATTGTTTCTGATTTAGTTCCACCTCTGGACTGGCCACCTCTGCCACATTCTCTTCCACTTCCTCTGTTAGCCAGTGGCAAATTAGAACCACCCTTGGTCTGCTCTTATTGATTCCCAACTGCCTCATATGCTTTTGAACAATTTACTAGGAGATGTTCGGTGCTTCCACATCTAAAACATTCACCCGATATTCGCCAACATTCCCCTCATGCCTTTTCCCACAATGGGTACATTCGTGCACTTCACTTCTGGTACCAGATGTACCTCTACTAGTCCTAGACACATGAGAAGTCCCTTGCTTCTTACCTCTGGCCACCGAACTAAATACAAATTCAGCTGGTAGTGCCATCTGAGAATCCCTTGGTCTCTTACCTGAATGAGACCCACCACGGTTAGAATTTCTCTTCTGCATTCTATCTTTTTGTATACCCAATGACCTCTCAACTCGCATTGCAGCTTGAACTATCCAATAATAACTCACATTCTACTCCATGGTTATCGAGATCAATAATGCCTTAATTTGCTCAATCAACCCATCTTCAAATTGCTGGCATCTAAACTCCTTGGTTAGAACACCAGGTGGTGCATGTTTGCTCAAGTGACAGAACTCCTTCTCATATTCTACCACTGATATTGCTCTCTATTTTAGATTCAGAAAGTGCTTCCAATTTGCCTCCCTATATGCCTTGGTTACATACTTATTTCGGAATTCCTTTTCGAAAATATCCCAAGTGATTGGATATGGAAGCATTGGATGTTGCAAGACTAACTTCCAACAATCGTACGCAGCACCCTGAAGCAACGATACCATGCATTCCACTCATTGGTCCGGGGGACACCTTATTTCTCCAAGGACCCTCTGTACTTTTTCAATCCATTACTTCGCCTTATCAGATTCATCTAATCTTGTACCATGGAACTCCTCCGCTCCATGCTTCCTCAAGAATTCTAGTGGAGCCTTTGGGGTCGTCATTGTGATGCCCTTTTCCAACGTCAGACGAGCTTAGCTAATCTTAGTTAGAGAAGGCCGTACACACACAACAGAACACATGCATAACCCTATGAAAACTTGTACAAAAAGATTTCATCAGCTACGATCATACATCATGCATCTCATGCTAACTACTTACAGTTCATTCTCCATAACCACAATACTCGTCATGCATACTTATGTAACTCTTGGGTTAGTTATCTCATTATTACATGCCTTTACATATCTGATACACATATTAATTATACAAAGAGCTTAAACAAAACTCCCAAGATAACAGATTCCAAAACCTACTCTAACTACTTCCTATTGTTGACTGTTGATATGTGGGTACGTCCTTCAGACACCTCTTGTTCGTACCTGCATGGATTAGAGTAAACCCGTGCTAAGCGATAACGCTTAGTGGAGAACACATATATAACAAGTAATTTAACACACAAATAAGGATACCATACACTGCATGCTAGTAATCATGCTTAATTAAATATTACTTCATCCAATACCGTTCCAAGCATAACATTGTTCGTTACTTTATTCAATCATAAAGCACCAATCACTTATTCACATATTCACATCACATGCTATATTGTATCACAATCATTTCCACTTATGAATTAGTTGGTTAGCCTGCAATTCAAAGACGCGGATAACGGGTATCGCATTGGTACCACTCAGGTACTAGAATCGCATTGAGATCTTATTTACGCATTGGTACCCTCAGGTACATAATATCAATCCACTTGTAATAAAATCCAGCAATGATTATTCGCATTGTTTTCACATTGTGACTCCCATGGAATCAGACACATTTAACGCATGGGGCTGCAGTACTTGACCCTATAGGCATGCATAACTATCCACTACTTCACTCGCAGGCTTAAGTTGTTAAACGTTTTGTCCATTTCACATTGATCACATATACCGTTGACCAACATTACATTCACTTTACACATTCACATTAGCATATAGCTATTCACTTCACTTGCACACTCAATGTGTTTCCAAACTCATTCTTTCATAGTTAATAATCACATATTTGATTGCATTCAAGAATCATCATGTAGTATGCAAATGTACATTACTTAATACACACATAATACTTACTCATAATGTCCTTCATTTCAGCTTAAAGCCTTGCCATTTGGAAGTCCAAACACATTAGGGTTAATTGCCAAACAGGGTAGGTCACGGTCACAACCAATTTGGTTGCCACCGTGACATGTTAAAGTCCAAAACAGAATGCAAATTGAGGGTAGGTCACGATCACAACCAATATGGTTGCCACCGTGACATGTTCCCAATTCTCGACAGAATGCAACTTGAGGGTATGTTACGGTCATAACCAATTTGGTTGCCACCGTGACATATCATGCTTTGTAAAACAGAATGGTTCCTTAGGTACCTCACGGTCACGACCATTTTGGTTGCCACCGTGACATACCCAATTTCATCTAGGCAGAATCGAACTCAAGCATACCTCACGGTCACACCAATTTGGTTGTCACCGTGACCCATGCAAGATTTCTCCAATTCCACATTCAATTCTCATTTCCCTTCAAGGACTTCCAACCCATTTTCCTTTTTAGCAAATAAACCAATTCATCAACCGCATACCCAATTGGCACATACCTGATTTCCCATCTTGACATTGGCATTCATTTATAGCACAAATCACAATCATTCTCATTATACACATGGCATACATATTTTCAAACAACATTTGCACAAAGCATATCTCCACAACCAATATTAAACCTAGCCATACAATTTCATGCTCAAGGCCATTACTTCTCATACGCACATAATTTATACCGAATTCCTATTAAAGCAACACAATTTTCACAGTTATACAACTAGGGTTTGTTCCCAAACCTTGTCGCCTTAGCTCCTAATCTCGATGAACGCTCGGCTCTCCGATTACGGCTTTTCCTTTATCCTTCTTCACTTCTTCAGCTAACAAAACCAATTCAATTCCAGAATTGAACATAATCCATCAATTTTCATTCCAATACCAATTCAAAACCAAGAAGAAGAGTAGAAGATGAGAATAAGCATTCATAATCACTTACCTCTAAAGTTCAACAACTTAATTCTTAAGCAACTTAACAACTTGACCTTCTTTACAAGTATGCAATGTGATTTAAAAACCTAACGACTACTCTCACAATAAGAGGAGATAGAAACACAAAAAATAACTCCATCCTCACAAATGGGTAATTTCTCTTCCTTAAAGGGCACTTGCATGCAAAAGGAGGAGGTGGCATACTCACAAGGAGCCACACGGATTCCACTCACAAAACCTGCCTCCACCAACTGATTTCTTACCTTATTTTATTCTTAGTTAATCCATCGTTAGATAACCTAATCAGCCGTTAGACCACTCCTAACTTAATCTCATATATATATACCAATTGGCCACTAAACTATCCACTCAACTTTCAATCAAGTCCTGCCTTCATTCCAATTTAGTCCAAACCACACATTCAATTCACACACATGCCAATTCGGATTAATTCTTTTAGGGTACATGTCCGGCCATGACATTCATTCGATCGAGTACCCTCGCCATGTTCTGAGATATCTTTAATAAGGCCTCCATCGGAACCATTGGAACCTCATTACCCAAACTGGTTGGCGTAGACTGTCCAGACCCAGACACTTCTGCTTCTTGGGGATTAAAATTTTTTACCATCTCCTCTATCTAATTATGAGAAGGATCCATCGATACTACACATTAAATAAGGACATCTGTATTAGGTCAACACAACTATACATACTCTAAACTACCCCATTTCCTAGAAAGGGCTAAACTTAGGCTCTAATACCACTACTTATAACTCCCATTCTGGACCACATGACTAGCTCAGCTAAAGCAGTCGAGAACGGTTACTACACAAGAAAATATAAATACACATCGTTATCACGCACATGTGCCAAAACCTATACAATTAAAATTTCATCACTCACTTACTCACGTGCAGCGGATATCTCATGTTAATTTACACATTCACATACTTATATACATCATACCATTTATTGTAGGCTTACAGTACAATACTAACTATTACATTCATACATATTCCTTGATTGCAAAAAGATTAAACCGAATATACAAAATTCATTGCCAACAAGAACACCCCTAAAACCTACAAGACAGACACTCCTAGTGTTGACCTTCGGTAATACGGATTTATCCTTCAACACACTTCGCGTCCAAACCTACACAAATTAGAAAAGAAACCCGGGCTAAGTGATAACACTTAGTGAGGAAACAACATATAGCATATACATATATACATGAAAACAGATACCATAAAAGCGACATGCAACAGTTCATACTTAAGTTATTAACTTATAAGCATGCATATAATTTATACACATAGCACACTTGCTTATACACAATCTAGTTCAACATTCATACTATTATCATATATATTCATCAATATGCCCTATAAATCATACGTAACAAATTAATCATTTAGATTTATTCTTATCTTGTTTATTTAACTTTGCCTGCAATTCAAAGATGCGGATAACTGGTATCGCATTAGTACCCTGAGGTACAGTATATACAGTGGATCCGTGGATACTCACATTCGCATTGGGACCCTAAGGTACAGTAAAATTCAACATATTCAATGTTTCACATTGAAGAATCCAGCAAGGATTCAAATCGCATTGTGATTCTAGAGGAATCGGATGCATTGGATTGCAGTACTTAGACCCTATAGGCAAGCCTATCTATCCATTGCTTGACTCGTAGGCTATCATTATTCAATTTAATTATCAATTTATTTGATCACATGATCCAGCAGTTACAACAAGTCATTAGAGCAAATAGTAATATTGTTCCTCCTTTACACACATTTGTAAGCCAATGATAAATCCACATTCTTGGCCACCATCATGCCATTATTTTAACTCATCACATAACTCATGAAATAACTTGGCATGGATTATAACATTACAAACCATATAAACTCATTAATCACATAAGATCATCCCATTTGATATCAGCATTAAGCATTTATTAAGTGTTATTATACCTAATTAATCATTGCTTTACCATTCGGATATCAATCATGAATGACTAAGAATTTTTCACAAAAATAGGGTACCTCACGGTCACAACCATTTTGGTTATCACCGTGACACACCAAAGGTTTCAAAATAGAATGTAATCTAGGGTATCTCACGATCACAACCATTTTGGTTGCCATCGTGATATACACCAATTACCCGAACAGAATGCATCCATTAAGTATCTCACGGTCACAACCCTTTTGGTTGTCACCATGACATACCCCTTTGGTGCAAGGCAGAATGCAATTCATGATACCTCACGGTCACAACCATTTTGGTTGTCACCGTGACATACCAAGTTCACTTCGGGCAGAATACAATTCATGGTACCTCAAGGTCGCAACCATTTTGGTTGTCACCGTGACATACCAATCACAACTAGGCAAAATGCAAACTTTGCATACCTCACGGTGGTAATCTCTTGGTTGTCACCATGACCTATGCAGGAGTTGCAAAACACAATAGTGCAAACAACCTCTTTTCTCATATCATTCACAAGACTTACCATTCAACCATTTCACTCTTATATCCACATGCCAACCAACTTATTAACTAGCATATTACATAATTTCCATTTCAATTAACTCAATTCAAGATGCATAGAATTAGACACATTACATGTTCCACAACCCTAGTTATAGTTTATTTTGTTATAGGCATCTCTTATTCACATGCCATTAGAGTTCCTCAAGAAAACACATACCAACCAATGTTTTCATTCTAATCACACAGCAAATACCCAAGTGCCAACATTTAACATTCAATGTAACAAATAAACTAATACATAACAAAATAAGGCAAATTTCTCAAACCACTATCGCTAATTAGCGGTAGAAAAAGATTTCGTCACTAATTAGCGACGAAAAATTCTATTGTCTCTATAAGTTGAATTCAGCGATGGGTAGTTATTTCGCCACTAATTAGCAATAGAATAAGTTTTTATCGCTAATTAACAACTGAAAGAATATTTTGTCACTAATTAGCGGCAGAACGAGTCTCTAATTAGCGGCAAAAAGAATATTCTGTGGATGCAATCCATATGCATGTGGATGCAATTCTTATTGCATTACTAATTATTTGTCTCTTTTGTTCTATTGATTTGATGAATCCATATGCATGTGAGTGTTTCCTATTGAACAAGAATTTGGAGGCTAGGATACACAGAATTAGTGATTCCTTTTTATGCTTTCTTTATTTTTTTTCTATTATTTTGGTTTGGATTTATTTTAATAAAGGGTTTTGTATGCACGGTAACATAAAAATTCACATAAAGATTTTGTACAATAATTAATTTGATTTTCTTAATAAAATGGGACCAATATCCTAATTTTTAACCAATAAAATATCACTTTTAAAGAGGAGTTAATTTTCTCAAAATTTGATCACTCATCCCGATTTTCCTAATATTCACCAAAAAAATAACTCTTCAATTTTCTAAGTGAATAGGAAGGAATAAATGTTCCTATTCTAAATAAATGTCCCGATTTATGAATGTTATTTAGTTAGTTAATTTTGTTTATTTAATTTCTCGTTTCAAGGGATTGTATTTTTGTCCCAGATTTTAATTCTTTTTTATTTTAGGGGATTGTATTTTGTCCCAATTTCATCTTTTATTTTATTTTGTAATTTACTTATTATTTTATCATTTTCGATGCTTGATATGCAAGCTAATTTTAATGCATGACGTGTGAGATAAGAGATGGAATTTACTAAATAAAAACTCATTTATAATTAACCAATACATTAATAAGAGTGAAGTTCCAAACTACTCTCTGGTTTAGACCCCGAGCTTACACGAACTTTTTCAATTTCTTGTAAATTGGGTGGCAACTCCAAAATACCTTAAAGGTGCCTAAAGGTTTCATGAGATTAAATGAACTTTCCCAATATTCTATTGGATAGGGATTCCAAAATATCTCCTATTGCCTAAGATCAAAAGATGCAAACCCTTTCGGGCCCTAAAAGCGGGCCTCCGGGAGACGATCGAGTTCAGCTCGCGTCACAACACCTTAATTTAACCAAACTTAAATTAAATTGTATACAACAATTACACATCATTAACAACTCATATATCAATATACTTCATGTCAAAATCCACAAACATGTATGTAAATTGAGAATTTCACACGTATTATAAAATGGCCTAACTTGATTTCTTTTACTCCCTTCTTTATCTTGGACCTTATTCTTGCTTCTTTCCTCCACTTAATTTGCTTTTAATTCAACTAATCCTTTCTTAATCTCTTTAGGAATAATGTGAGTATGTGTCTATTTTTTGTGAGAATAAAGGTAAGAATTCTGAATTTTTGGTTCTAATTTTGTTCAGCCAAGTTTACTTCTTCATCCTTCTGCATTTTCTACATATTTTAAGAATTGCCACATGCCCATTTCCATTTTGTCATGACTTTTCAACTTTATGTATTTTCAATTTAACCCCAAAACTTCTTTTAATTCCAAATTTGCATGTAACTTGGCTTCTTCTATATATTTTTTCATATTATATATTTATATATGCATCTGCATTTGAATTTAAAGTAATTACACAATTGCCCTTAAACTTTTAAACGATTTTCATAAATGTCCTCCAACAATTTTTTAAAGTACTTAACCCTTTATTATTCACTTCCTAATCCACTTTAGATATACTATAATGCTATTAGGGTATATTTTAGAGCCATGCAAAACCCGACACTACACTCTAACCTTAGGTAAAAAGAGGTCAAAATCTAACAATGCTCTTTTTAAACCAAAATCTTAGGGAGTATGACAAGTACTACTGTAACATCCCAAATTTCGAATCAGTTGATAAATTCATTTCGTGTTATGTTTTGTGTGGTTTTTAGGTAAATTTTCAATATTTTAGTTATTATTTATGTTTATTTTTGTCTAAACTTTGTTGAATCCATATTTCAATTGACTTAGTGAAATTTTTGGTTATTTTTGCAGGAATTTTGTGTTTCATATGGCGGTTAGGATTTCCTGACCATCATGTGATTATGCAGGTGGAAAATTCATGTAAAAGATATATTACATGGTGGTTATGATTTCCTAACCACCGTGTGATCAAGGAATTTTAGTTTTATAAGTAATTCACATGGTGGTCAGGATGTCCTAACCACCATATAGGTTAATTTGTTTGGAGAATTATGTTCCAGTAGTCATTTGCACGGTGGTAAGGCTTCCCTAACCATCGTGTAACAAAGAAATTTTGGTTTTGACATCCACCTCATGATGGTCAGGATTCCTTGACCACCATGTAACCTGCTGAATTTAAAAGTAAGAGTTTCTAGTTTTGACAGAACTAGAATTTGATTTTCGAAAGGATTTATTTTTCTTTATTTTCGGTCGTAACCTAAATTTGATGATATTATTTTTCAATAAAAATTTTAGCTTGAAAACTTACTTTAGTTATTAGTTTTATTCATATATCTTTTGGTTTAACATTAAAGAACAACTTTGATTTTGTATAACTTTCATAATTGAAGATTCAATGAGTATTTCAGGATTTATTTCATTTAATTTGTTATTTTGTTCAATGATGAGTGAGTAATTTCTTACTTGTTAAGGGATTCCTTTAATGCCCATAATCATGTAGCCAAATCTATCTTTAATTATTTAAAATATGTTATTGTAATTTTGTCTCTTCTGATTATCTATATATGAATATGAATTGAATGGCTTATTTAGATTTAATTCAAAATGATGATCTGAATGAAATATTTGATGAATATGTCATATAAATGATCTATTCTTTTAAGTTTGACATCTGCTTATCTAGCTAAAACTAGGATGGTAAGCTTGATTTAGAGTTGTCAATTTTATTAGGTTAAGATTATTGAGAGATAAATAAGTTTTTAGACAACTGAATCTGGAATGGTAAGATATCTTAGACCTAAGTTTAGTAATCCAAACTTATTTTAATCAATGTGCTTAATCCGGGATGACAGGCTTATTGATTAGAATTACTTAATCTTGAATGGTAGGCTTGGGTTTAGATGGGTTATCCATTGCAAATTATGTTATTTTATGAAAAAGAGTTTAATGCATGGTAATATGGGGAAGATGGAATTTCTTGGCAAGGTTTTTAATCAATTTGAGTTTAATTATGTTTTTTTTTTAATTTTCTACTACAACAGTTTTAGTTTTCTTAATTCAATTATTTAATTCATAATTTAGTTGGTTTAATTGTTCTTTAATTTATATTAGCCGAAAACTTCACAAAAATATTGGAAATTCTTTAGCATAATTTTAACAGCCGTAATCTTGAATCACTTTCCCTTGGGTATGATATATGTGGGTCACAATTTTCTCGCTATATATTACTTATCGATTTACTACACTTCCTAAACCACGAACAAGTTTTTGGCATTGTTGAGGAATCGGCATATTTGAGATTTTGTTTGTTATTTTTATGTGTTTTTATTTTTTATATTATTTTATTTTTTTAATCTAATTCTTTTCAAGTGTTGAAAGTGCATGGGAAGACGATTTTTTGATCAATTAGCACCATACGGATGATTAAGAAAGTGATGATTAAGAAAGTGATGAAATGCCTATCAATACTGAGTAGCAACAACTTGTTGGTGTAGCAGTAGATTAGAACAGAGATGCTAGTATTCAACCATGAACCGTTAGGGACTTTGTTACATCAAGATGGAATGAGGAACATAGAATGATCTTATTACCTCATATGAATCAATTTAAACTTAAACCGGTGACCATTATAATGGTTAAGAGGAATCAGTTCTTAGGATTTGACATTGAAGATTCAGCTCAACATTTAGATTTATTCTTGGAAATTTTTGATACGGTATAAATACTTAGTGTTTCTATGGATGCAATTAGACTAAAATTGTTCCCTTTCACCTTGATAGGTAAAGCAAGAGATTGGTTACAAACGATGTCGAGCCAATCTATACGTTCATGGGAACAACTGCAAAAAAAGTTCTTGGTGAGATTTTTTTCCTCCCATGAAGATAGCGAATATCAAAATTAGCATCTTCAATTTCCAACAGATGTATGAAGAACCATTTCATGAGGTGTGGGCGAGATTTCGAAGACTCTTGAAAAGCCATCCATACCATGAGATAACCATGCATTAATTAATGTCCAACTTCTATGCAGTAACAAATTCACATACAAGATCTCTACTAGATGCGACATCTGGCGACAGTTTCTTGAACAAAGTGCCAGAAGAGGCATTTTTCTTATTGGATGGTATGGCAACAAATGACGCTCAATGGGTAAGCACAAATAATGTATCGAATAGGCAAGGGATGCATAATTTATATGAGGTATCAATGCTCAAAGCTTAGATGGAGCTGATGAGGAAGGAGCTGCAACACCCTTATTTCGCCATACAGTACATATAATGATCACTTACCTTAGACGACATATCAGAGCTAAGGTCACAAGTTACACCGCATTAGATAATTTGGTAGATTATTTTTCCAAACATCGTTGACACTCATAAATAATAATAATAATAATAATAATAATAATAATAATAATAATAATAATAATAATAATAATAATAATAATAATAATAGTAAAACAGTCCATATAATTATACCTTTTATGGTAAAAATGGGCATATTGCAAGAGACTATTATCATAAGAAAAACAGAAAAGGAAATAACCATGGAGCTGAAACTCTTATTGTGAAAACTAACCCTCAAGGACCCAAAATTGATTAGGTACACGAAAAGAAATGATTATACTGCAGGTTTGTCCAAAGAGCAATGTGAATAATAAATGGTACCTTGACAATGGCTGATCGAGAAATATGACATGTGACAAAAAGAAGTTTGCTGAACTCTTTATGAAAGATAAAGGGACTATCAGTTTTGGTGACAAAAATAAAGGCAAAATTATTGGAGTTGGAACTGTTGAAACCAACCCACATATCGATGATGTTTCACTAGTAAAGGGATTAAAATATAATTTCTTTAGTGTAAGTCAACTATGTGATAAAAATAGAAGAGTTATCTTTGAAATAAAGGACTGTAAAGTTGAGGATGCAAATTCAAGTAACACTATTCTAACTAGTTATATAACTAGAAATATTTATCAAGTAAGTTTGGATAAAAATGACAACTTACTTAATTTCAAATGATGATCAAAACTAGATATGACATAAAAGACTAGGTCATGCAAGTTTACATGCTATTGAAAAATTATCTAAAAAGGACTTAGTTGTTGGCTTGCCTAAAATTAAATTTGATTACAAAAATATGTATATGAAGCATGCCAACTTAGTAAGCAAATCAGAAGTTCATTTAAATCCAATAAAGAAATTTAAACTAAAAAATGCTTAGAAATGTTACATATGTATTTATTTTGACCAATTTCACAATCTAGTTTAAAAGGAAAGAGCTATGTATTTGTAATTGTTGATGATTACTCACGTTTTACTTTGACACTCTTTCTTGCATATAAACATGAGAATTTTGAGGCATTCAAAAAGTTGGCAAAGAAAGTACAAAATGAAAAAAGGTATCATATTATCAAAATCGGGAGTAATAATGGAGGTGAACTCATGAATAAAGAATTTGATGATTTTTGCTCAAGGGAATGAATAAAACACAATTTCTCAGCACTAAGGGCTCCATAATAGAATGGAGTGGTGGAGTGGAAAAATATAATGTTGCAAGAAATGGCACAAACCATGTTGAATGAAAATAATTTGCCAAAATATTTATGGGCTAAAGCAGAGAACACAACAAGCTATATTATTAATAGAGTTTTGATTAGAACCATTCTAAATAAGACTTCATATGAGCTTTGGAAAAGAAGGAAGCCAAACATCAGTTATTTTCATACATTTGTTTGTAAGTGCTTTCTATTTAATGATAAAAATAATCTAGAAAAAATTGATGTCAAATCTTATATAGGCATTTTCCTAAGCTATTCACTTAAAAGTAAAGCATCAGAAATATGTAATAAAAGAACACAAATGGTTGAAGAGTTAATTAATGTCAAATTTGATGAAACTAATGTCTACACTGGAGAAAGGTGTGTTTATGATGATGATACAGGTGACAAAATGAAGAAGTTCAAAGAGAAGAACAAACATAATAGAAAACAAACTAGAACATAATCGATGAAATGGAAACTACAGATGCAGCAGAACATGCAAAACTAGAACAAAACATTGATCCACCTGAGGAATGGGATGTACATAGAAATTATTCAAAAGAGAATTCTACAGTAACATGGATTTTGTTTCTCAAATTGAACCAAAAAATATTCAAAAAACTCAAGATGACAATAATTGGATTCTTGCAATGTAAGAAGCATTGAATCAATTCGAAAGAAAAAAGGTATGGTCTCTTGTTACAAAACTGGGAAACCATTCAATCATAGGGACAAAATGGGTCTTCAGAAATAAGCTGGATGAGTAAGGAAATGTGATAAGAAATGAAGCTAAACTTGTGGCTCAAGGCTACAATCAAGAAGAAGTTATTGATTTTGATAAAACATTTGAACCAGTTGCACGTTTAGAAGCCATTCGTATCCTATGTGCATTTGCATGCTTTAAGAAAATTAAACTTTATCAAATGGATGTTAAAAATGCATTTTTAAATGGATACTTAAATGAGAAAGTCTATATTAAACAATCACCTTATTTTGAAAGCACTGAATTTCCAAATCATGTTTATAAATTAACAAAAGTTTTGTATGGTTTAAAATAAGCTCTAAGAGCTTGGTATGAAAGGCTTTTCAGTTTTTAAATAGAACATGATTTTTCAAGAGGTAAAATCGATAATACCTTGCTTATAAAACATAAAGAAAGTCATATCATGCTTGTATAAATATATATTGATGATATTGTATTTGGTGCCACTAGCATCTCAATGTGCAAGGAATTTGAAAAATTAATGATAGAAGAATTTGAGATGATCATGATGGGAGAATTGACCTTCTTTTTGGGACTGCAAATTAATCAGAACAAAAATGGAATCTTTATTAGTCAAGTCAAGTACACAAAGGAATTACTGAAGAAATTCAAAATGATGGAAGCTAACGTTGTTAGTACACCAATAAGTCCATCAATTAAGCTTGACCTTAAAGAAAAAGATAAAAGTGTGGATTAGAGGCTTTATAGAGGAATGATCAATTCTTTGATGTATTTAACTGCCAGTACACCAGATATACACTTCAGTGTATGCCATTGTGCTTGGTTTTAATCAAATCTAAAGGAGTCTCACTTATCAGTAGTAACACAAATTTAGAGATACTTATTGGGAATGCAAAATGTCGGTTTATGATATTTTAAATACTCAAGTTTTGATCTTGTTAGATTTTCATATGCTAACTTTGCAGGTAGCAGAATTGAGAGAAAAAAGTACTTCTGGAACATGTCAATTGTTAGGACAATCTCTCATTACATAGTCCAGCAGAAAACAACATTGTGTTGCTTTGTCAACTACAGAAGCTGAATACATAGTTGTTGGAAGTTGTACCGCATAGATTCTATAGATCAAAAAGTAGTTGATTGATTATGATTTTGAGATTAATGAGAAACCTATCTACTATTACAACACCATTGCCATAAATCTCACAAAAAAATCTAGTAATGCACTCAAAAACATAACACATCGAAATAAGATATCATTTTATATGAGATTATGTTCAAAGAGGAGATATCACGTTAAATTACATCTCAACATAACATCAATTAGCTAATATTTTCACCAAACTATTGAAGAACAACAATTTTATAAGATAAGGAAAGAATTAGGTACGGGTATGTTAGAAAATTCATCCTAAAAGGTAATCCTATTCTCTCAAGAAATTTTAATTTATCTTGTGTTTTATATTTTTTCTATGGAACTAACATGCTCTGAGTGTTTCTCTATGTTTTATAAATTGTTCATGTTCTATGTGGTGTGTTCTATAGTGAGTGTTCTACTTGTTTCACGGACATGTTACGTGCTCTATTTTTCTTCAAAAGTGTCAATTATGGAAATTTGATTTTAATCCTGTTGTGACTCCTATTTTAGTGAGGTATTTTTGGTACTTAAAAAGTGGAAGTTAACTTTTTTGTCAATTTTCCTCTTTCTAAATAACTTCCCGCTTTTTAAATAAAAAATTCCACTTTTAAAACTTTTAAAAGTACAACTTTTCACGTACCCACTTTATAACTTTGGTCCTCTATATAAAGTCTAAAAATCACATTTTTATTCAATCTGTTTCATCTCTTTTCTTTAATCGCTCTCCCTCTCAACCATTAACCGTAGAGAGTGAGTTAAAAACACCAGCCCACAGAAAATGCACACCACCACCACCACAACCAAAACCTGTTGGCTCCTTTAACATCGAATCTCTAATGTTTGAAGAAAGGGGGGAATCTCCAAAGGCTAAGACAACATCGACGCTGAAGGTAAAGGAAATTTGAGAGTTCCTCATTTCTAAAACTATCAACTGGCTAGAGTTGTGCGCCACTGAAACACCAGTGGCTACCTGGCTAGAGTGACTTCAATGGAAAGGTATTGTAACAAATGAATCTAAAATCTATCCTTCCTTTATTAAAGATTTTTATCAAACTAGGAAAATGATAGATGATAAGTCATCCGCTATTAAGATAGCAGGGCAGTATAAGATTCTTACTCCAAGAACCATAGCACTCTTTTTAACATGAGAAACAATGGGTTCAAAATGACCAAATATACCAGGCTCAGTGAAATAGGCGAATTTAATAAAGTAAAATTTTTTAAAGAAATAGCTGATATGGACCAATACACCAGGAAGGATAAAACATCACCTTCAACCAATATGAATTTAGCATTTAGGATTCTACACAAATTCTTGGTCAAAATTTTGGTTCTTAAGGCTAGAACTATAGATCACATCACAGATACTGACTTAGGCATAATGCGGCACATTTACAGAGGTTATCCTATTAATATAGCTTACTTGATTTTTCACCAAATCATTTCTATGAAAAAGAACCAAAGATATCCTTTTGCTATAATCCTAAGTGTTATTTTTACTTACTAGAACTTACCTGTGAAAACTGTTGATTGTGAATTATTTAATTATAAACTAAGAATTGGGAAGCATTTCAACCAAATGTCCAATATTCATCTACAAAAGTTAGGGAAAAGGCCTATAAGTGGGAATATATTTCCAAAGAGAAAAGGAAAAAGAATTAGAGTTGATAGCACTTCTAAGAAAATTATTAGAGCACTACAAGAAAATCTCACCAAAAAAACTAATCATCCAGGAAAAGGCAGCCTTTGTTGATGAACATTCATCTAGTAGTAGCTCTCAAAGCAGAAATGTTAGTAATGAAATAGGACTATAAGAAACAAACCCCTTTTTGGATTAACAATTTGAGGCTGATGATGAAGTTGAGACAATAGCAAATGAGGCAAGCCGTGAGGAGCAGTTTGGAGGTCCTGACACTCAGGTTGAGGAGACTATTGACACAGAGAATCCAAAGGAAAATCTAATAGATTTAGCATAGATGGCTATAGACAAAGAGGGTTCGAAGTAACAAACTAATCCAGGGCTTATACATGTTTAAGAATCCAAAAACATTTAAGAGGAACCTAAGCTAAATTGCAAACCTAAATCTTTAAAATAAGTAGAGTTTTGGGACCTTCATAGAAGACTCATGAATTAGGATGAAGCATGATTTGTTGAAACTGAATTTAGACCCTAGAGAACCATAGTTAATTCTCCTCTACCCTCAACTATTAGTGATTCCAGTTCACCAATCCCTGCTCCAAAGCTGAGGAAATCTATACGTCGGGTTGCTAAACACAAATTTCAACCAACCCCTAAACTTGGTCAGGTTGAAAGTAACACCAATCTAGAAGCTATTGACTGAATTCTTGTCTTTTTATTGCTTCATTTGTTCTTTGCATTGCGCTTGGATGTTTGCTCTATTTTTACTGTTTGGATATTTTATTGATTTTCTTATGGTTGGAAATATTTTGGATGCTTTGTCTTTACACTAGGATTACACTACTAAATTTTCATGATCTTTCCATTTATGAATGCTTGCTGTTTTTGGATATTTTACATCATGGTTGTACATATTTTTTTGCAAATTCTGCCTATAGCTTCTAAATGATTCATTTTGTGATGACAAAAAGTGGGAGAATGATTATTTGATCTTAATGCATAATTAATTTTTGTTATGTATCTGATCTTGATTTCTTTGTAGCAGATTTAATTGTGTTGTAGATTATGTAATAGACTTGATTTTTGCTTGTTAAATTAATAAATATTGAGATTATGCAGAATTGCTTATGTGTAGGCTGATATTTTTCATAACTGATATTATGAATTTCTTCTTCTATTATGCTTGATTATGAGTATAACAAATGCAAATAAGCAAAATAAATGGATAAAATCTTGATTATGCATATTTGATTGTTATTGATGTTTGAATGAAATTATAGAGCAGATTTGATGATTATTTTTATGTAGTAGATTTGATATTTTATTTGTGCAGAATTAATATTATGAATGCTTACTTGATATTGATCTTCGATTATGCATCAGAATGTACAAGTTGAATTGATAAACTAACAAAATTTGTTGTGATATATAAGTGCAAATCTTGATCATATATAGATTGATTTGGTTAATATGCAACTGCTAAAGGTTGAATTGAATATGATTGATTTGTGTAGATGAATGATTAATTGTTGCTAATTAATTATGCATACAGGCTGATCATTTAGCAAAATGATTGAATTTTGTTTTTGACTTGATTGTAGAAAATAAATGTTTAATTGATGCAGGTGAAATAAAACTATGAAATGTGTATTTTAATGCAAACTGATGATTAAGTATTTTTTTAGTGTATACATTTAGGGGGAGCTATACTCTATATAATTCATACATATAGGAGGAGCACAAGCTCAAATAAATAAATGTTTTTTCATCATCAAAATGAGGGAGAATTTTAGCTCAAAGGGCCAATTTATAGGTTTTGATGTGTTACAAAACATTTGCATTTAATCAAATTGGGCTTTTCTCCAACTTACAATGTGCAGGCCTAGCTAATACACATTGATGAAAGGTGCTCTAACAACTACAAAACAGATGTGCTCTATATCTACCGAAGCAAAGTAGCAGTATCAAGCTATGTTAGGAAATAAAATTGTAAAATCAGTATTGAGGTCTCACACTCATTAGCACGTTAATTGCATGCTTTTCTGCATTTAAATATTTTTAAATCATATCTAAATTCAAAATAAAATTATTTCCTTCCTAAAATTGATTTTCCTCAAATATAGTTATTTGAGAAAGGAAAGGGAGCTTTTGATTTGAACTGATTTTTTCTTGATTAAAGAAACACAAAATTTGGAATATTATTTTTTCAAACAACTTTTTATTGACTAAGGAAACATAAAATTAAATCTTTTCTATTTTGGAAACATATTCAAAATTTAGTTCACACCTAACAGCTATGTTGTTTTCAACTATAAAAAGGAATTATGTTAGGGTGTTCTATTAAGTGAAAAACATTTTTGTTCTACTTATGCTGTATTTTGTTTGTAAATTTTTAATTCTTTCATGTGCATACATGATCACATCTTCTCAATATGATTATAGTTTCAATTGTAATCATGTTAATGAGACTTGATAAATTTGCAAGATAAATTTATGAAGATTAAGTTGCTAGAACCTAGAAAATAAACTAGCAAGTATTTAGGTTCTTTCACTTTGTAAAAAGGGGCTAAATGTTTTGATAATTTTAGTTGGGAAAAATGATCAAGAGTTTTTGAGTTTTTCACTTGGGGAGAAAAACTTGGGTTAGCTACTTGTAATAGCCTTTTGACTCTTGCTCGTAAATAGAGTCACATTAGAAAGAGAAAAACTCTTAAAACGAATTATCTTAAAGAGATTATGTAGGAAATGGCCGAACCTCTATAAATTGCGGTATTTAATATCTCCATCCCTTAGTCTCTTTTAAATTGTGCTCTATATTTTTATGCTGAAATAGACTATTCTATATTTGTTCTGTATTCTATAGAACAGAATCAAAAAATTATCTCGTGCTCTAAAAACAGGTTGAAATTGATTTTTCTGAATTAATTTAGCCAATGAAAGTCTAATTTTTCTCACTAATAATTTCATCCATATATATTGTTTTTAATGGTAAAGGTTAATTTAAAGATTATTTCAAGTATAATACATGAAATGGATTCATTATTATGATAGTATTTTACTTATCAAACTGTCTGTGTTCTAATATTTTCATATCACAAAAAAATATGTAATGATATATTCACCCCCTCTCTAGATCATATATTTGAAACTCACACAATGATGGTTCCCACGTCGTATTCTGTGGGACCAAACGCGGTTCCCACACCATAATATAGAGATAATGAGAACGCAATAAAAAAAATATTGTTATATATAATATACAAGTACTTGAATCAATGTTCGGGTAAAGGGTGTTACAATTACCCTCATTTTCTGTCTATAGGTTCTCAATAACCTATAATATGGGTCCAATAACCTAATTTCTCAACTGCAGTTATAATCTCCCTATGACTAGCTAATTATATCATACATGTATTTTGGGTTAATTTCACTGGTGGTCATCGAACTTATACCAAATTTACGCAAAATTAACTAAATAATTTTTTCTTTCAAAAAAGTCATTGAACTTAAAACTAATATACACAGAAGTCATTATAAACGGATTCCGGTCACCGGAAAATCTAGCTGCTTAAAATCCTTTCACTGATAGTCATTGAACTTATACCAAAATTACACAAAAGTAACTACATAATTTTTTTTTTCAAAAAAGTCATTAAACTTAAAATTATTATATACAAAAGTCATTATGAACAGATTCCGGCTAGATTCCGGTTACCAAAATCCGTTCATAATGACTTTTGTGTATAATGGTTTTAAGTTCAATGACTTTTTTGAAAGAAAAAATTATTTAGTTACTTTTGCGTAATTTTGGTATAATTAAGTTCGATGACCATCAGTGAAATCAACCCATGTATTTTTTATTGCTTACTAGGGGCTATAATTATCATTTTACATTAGTTAGGCTCATTAAAACAAAATCAAATAAAGTTAAAATTAAAAATACTACTTCCACAAAGTTCATTTGCTTCTTTTCTTTCCCGGCACCAAAGTGCCCCCTTTCTCATTTCATCAAGCATATTATTTTCCTTTTTCATCTCCTCCATTTCAAATCCATCACACATTTTTACAAACAATTAATTTATGCATTTCACAATAATTAAACAAATCAAATAATTTTCTCATTCCATTCATTTTTTTATGAATTCAAAGCACTTCATGCCATAAAAGTATTGTTTTTATCTCTCCTCACTCTAGGATTCAATTTGGCCAAGTTATGCATAAAAACCTTTAATGCCTATGTCAACCCAACACTTTACTTTTCACATTATAAACATTTAACTACTCATTTTGGGACGTAATTAGTACTAATTAAACAAATTAAAGCCATATTAACCCTACATGTATATTCAGCCAAAGGAGGAAATGTAACACCAATTCTTATTTTCATCAAAACAAATTCATCAATAATTACATAATTACATCCTAAATAAAAGCTTAAACTAATCTTCACGATTTCAAACATCAATGAAAATTATAACTAAACATAATCATGTAAAAATTGGAAGAAAAATAATTTTGTTGTGTCACTAACCTCTTAAAGACAAAATCAAGCTTTTCTTGCTCCATAACATCAATTTCCTACCACAATTTATTTTCCTATGTCTTCTCCCTTCTCCTTTCTTCTTCATTCTTCTTCTTTATCAAAGAAATTCAGCCAAACAGAGTACAAGCATTTGATAAGCATTTATGTACTCAACTATCTAAAAATTGTGCATTAAAATCAACCTAAATTCCATTAAAAACTCAACACATTTTTGGTTTTAATTCATATGAGTAGTAACTTCATTTATCTTCACTATTTTCTTCAAAATTTCTTAAGGATTTGTCATATTATGAGTAAAAACAAAATTATTTAGTCATTTATGCTTGATTTATAGTTGAAAAGAGAGCAAAATAAGCTTAAAAATTGAAGAAAATGAGAAGAAAAATGGGGAGGGCTGTTCTCAGCTAATGGAGGTTAAAAGAATGTAAAATGCCCTTTAGTCCCTTGACAATTCTCTTAGAATCCAATAGTTAGAAATAAAAGGGGACTTGATCCAAGGGCTATCAAACTTTAACTCATTTCTTTTATTCTCAAGGTCCAAGATTAACTTTCAATTTTAATCCATTAGTTGGATTTAATCCCACTAAAATTATCTTTTTTTAATAATTTTAAAATTAAGGGTAAAAATTTATTCGATTTCTATTTAGTCCACAAGTCCCTATTAATACTTATAGTTTATTTTCATATGCCCATTAAAATAATATCAATTCCATATAAATACCATAACGAATATCATTTATTTCCAATTAATATATATGTCCATATTTGACTTATACTCTTCTTGGATTAAACTTTGACTTCTGGTAAACTCAAACACTATTTACTATAAACTATGATCCAGATTTTATTTTACATTTCTAGTCCAACTTAATTATCGTATTTAATATCATTTAATAATCATTGGTGTGATTAAATTTGACCATTGTTGTCCCCTATCAAAGTTTGACCACTTGTTAAACTTGGTCTAACTTGCTACTATTCATATCGAACTCACTACCCATATTGTATTTTTAAGTTTTGAACCCCTTAAATGACATCGGATTAACCTCAAATTCAGTCCTCTATTTCTTCATGAATAGTACTACTTAGCGCTCGATAAAGGAATGCTATGTCCCAGGTGGCACTATTAATCCTGAGATGCATTATTCATGATCCAAAATATACTATTCATATAATCGAGATCTTCTGGGCATTACATAATTTCCATGGAATATTGAATTATCTAGGGATAAAGACAAGGTAGGGTTTATAGATGGAACTATTGTGGAACCTAGCAAGTCTCGTCTAGATTTTATGTAATATAGGAAGATGATTGTATGGTGATGAGATCTTTGATCTTCATATCTATCTTAAAGGATTTGGTTGAAAATTTTCTCTATTGCCTAACTACCAAAACTCTTTAGAAAAAATTAAAAGAGCGATTTGGAGTCAGTAATGGACCAAAAATTTATTAGATACAAAGGTAGATAAGCCCAATAAAGTAAGGGAATAGCAACTTAGCAACCTATTACAATAAGTTGTCTAAGTATTGGAATGATCTGAATACGCTAACGCCTTTGCTATTTTGTGATTGTGGGAAATGAACTTGTAATATGAATTCGAGAATAGAGAACATAGATTTATTAAACAAACTAATTCAAATTTTTATGGGACTTAATGAGGCATTTAAAGGAGTCAAGAATCAATTATTGATGCTTGAACCTAATCCTAGTGTAGTCAAAGCTTACTCTATGTTGCATATTGTTGAAACTTAGAAGCAAGTGCATATCAATTTAATGGATGACAAGCTAACATGGTAGAGACTCTTGTAGATATAGATATGGTCAATGATAAATAACAAGAATGGATGGAAAAATTTAGGAAATGATGAAGTTGATGAAAGGCAAGCAAGTCTCTAATGATTCCAACTATGTGAATTTTACACAATAGGAAGATTTTGCAAGTATGGTTTTTTTGTTTACCACAAAAGTCAATAAGTTATAAATTATTGACAAAAGTGCTTCCATACATATCTATGTTAATGCTGTTTTATTTATAAAATTGAGCAACTTAGAGCATAAAAGCACGGTATATTTGCTATAAAGGGGTATCAAGAGGGTAAATTAGGTGGGAAATATAGTGTCAAATGGTGATTTATTTCTAAATGATACAAGTTGGTGAAGGATAATGATGTATACTTTAAATTTTATCCTCGTAAGTGCCTTTTTTAGGACCTAAGGAATGACAAAGTCCTTGCAATGGGAAACATTCATTGTAATATATACATCATGGAAACAAATTCATGCTCTTGTTCATTGTAAATCCATTTCATTTTATAAGTCTGTTGTTAGACATCTAGATTTTGATAAGCATTCTTATAATTCTCTTACTAATACTATCATTTGTATTGTTATAAATAAATGAAATAAAAATTTGGATCCTAATGTAGTTTGCATTACAAACTTAGGCATCTCAGTGATTTAGTTTTACAGCAAGTGCCTGTTGTTTCTCAAAATCATAGTCAGGATGTATGTGATTGTAACACCCTTATACTCGTAAATAATACGGATACCGGATGTCACAGCACTGTACTGACATACACTATAACGTACTCGATAACTCTCCAGAATTTTTTTTTTATCCATAATAAACACAACCATACACATATACAAAAACATAACAGCACACTAATATACAAATCACATACCCATACCATTGCTTCTCCGAACTGCGATCATATACATGCCATGCCAAACCTTACTGTCGATCATTTCTTCTGTCGTTACTAAGCCTTCGGCCACATCTAAACCATCATAACCTGCGCACATAACATTTTACACGCTAAGCATTAAAATGCCCAGTGGTGGATACATATTATAAGTTTTCCATACTAATCCTATATATATACACACGTAATTATTTTCGTTTATTCAGATTATGGGAATATTTATTTCTAAGCCTTTTAGATAGTTTATAACGTACTTATACGGCACTCACTATCTTACTTTTATCACTATCAATGCTATCAATTATCATTGTCTTTACCTTTATTACTATTCTATAATTATATTAAACACTATTATGCTATTGTCAATTTCACTATCACTTTCATTTTAATCACACTACAATTTATCATTATTACCCTAACATTTATTATTTCCCATATATTCTAACTTAACAATTCACACAATTAATTTCATCAATCCTTTATAGTCTTTCATTCGATAGTCCTGTACTATCGTTTAATTCATTAAGGTCCTTTTGATAATCTTTCCATATTTAACTTTACAATTTAGTCCCCTCTATATTACCACAGATACAAATTATCTTTTTATTGCACTTTTATTAATATTATCATCACTATTTACATTAGGGGTGAGCATGGTCGGTTAACCGGTTCATGAGACCCAGTCCATTAAACAGTCCATTAATATCGGTTTTTTAAAATTTCAATCCATTACCATCGGTTAACCAGTCCATCGGTTTCGGAATTTTGGATCGGTTACCCAATATTTTTCGGTTAACCACTATAATTATAAATATATTCATAAATAAAATTAAAATGTTCAAGATACTTAAAAATTAAAATTTTTTCACTATAATATAACATTATTGTTGTTAAAATAAAAATATTTAGTGGACATAAGCAAATTTATTTTTAAATATTAATATTTAATAAGTAAATATATTAACCGGTCCATAATCACTTTTCATTAGATAAATTGTTATACTTACTAATAGCCAATTAAAAAAACTTAAAAACTTTAAAATAATTAGTATAATGAAAAAAGAAAGTACACGATCACTTTTAATTATGATAAATTGTTATATAAATTGTTATAAATTATTAAAAAATTAATAAATTAACTAAAACTTCGGTTTTGGTTCGGTTAACTAGTCACATGAGTCAAAAACCATTAACCAGTCCATTAATATCGGTTTTTTCAAAACACTAACCATTAAACAGTCCATTACAATCGGTTAACCAGTCTATCGGTTCAGTTTCGGATTTTTTTTCGGTTAACCGAGTCCATCGGTTTTTTTTTGCTCACCCCTAGTTTACATTGTTAGTTTATTTATTTTGGTGTCATTCCCTTATTGACCTTTGACCTATGTATAATCAAATCAATATTTTCTTTATTTCAAAAAAAAATCAATATTTTCTTCACTTCACTATTAGTGAATTTCCCCATTACTTACATTTAAGTCTAAACTTTATCTTATTATAGTCAATTACCTTTAAATTTTTACTCAATTACTTATTTACAGTAATGCCATTTTACCCTTTTTATCTTTCATTGCCGCTTATCTATAATTACATCATTATTTCAAACATAATTAAATTTCCCACACATTTATAATCATTATGTATATAAATATATCAATCAAAAACCATTATACATTTACTAATTATTCATACATTAATATTTCATTATTCTTGATTATTCATTCATTAATTATCAATTACATCCTTATTATCTATATTATTGATCAATTACACTTCAATTTATTAATTAATCTCACTATTATATATTTACAATTTAGTTCCTAAACTTCTTATTAATATACAATCTTACCCTTAATTATCTCATATTACAAAAATGCTATTATTTAAATCCATTATCATATTTATTCATATATTACCATACCCTTTATCATTTAACCCCTACATAACATTCAAATTCAATTTATACTTTAGTCTTTCCAATTTTATCACTTCAATTCACTATAATTACAATTATATCCCTAATTAATCTTAATTTCACTTTTAATTCACTATTATTATTAAAATTATTTCCTTATTAAACCAACATTTATTTTAGCCAATAATTTCATGAATTTAATTACATAATTACTCAATAAATTATATTATTCACTATTTACATTTTAATCCTTTAATTAAACTTACTATTTCATTATTTACGTTTAAGTCCTTATTCATTTTCTTTAATTTCCAATTATGTCCTTAACTTTTCCATTAATTCCCTCTACGTCTCCACTTTTTCAACAATTCCATCCATGTCCCTTCTTTTCAATAATTCCATATATGTCCTCATTTTTCACTTAATTACCATAATGCCCTTACATACACTTGATTTACCCTTTTGACCTCACTTATTCTCATTTTTCATTTTTATCGTTTCTTATTTCTTTTAATTAGCGATTTACCCTTTTTACACTTAAATTTCACTTTTGATCTTATTAATTTACCAAATTACATTTAGGTCCCTAATTTACCACTTTTACACTAAATTACCATTTTAACCTCATATTTTATCAAAATTACCAAATTACTCTTACAATTATACGTTTTACCTAACTTACTCCATACTTATCTATTAAGTGTAAAATTTCCATTTTACCCCTAAACTTTCTATTTCTTTCACTTTAGTCCCATTTTCACTCATTTTTCTTATTTATCACTATTTTAATAAATTTTATCACATATTTACCATTATGTCCCTAACTTTTATTAAATTACCATATTGCTCTTAAAGTACCTTTTTCTAAGTCAAATGTCATTTTTAATTCTTATCTTATCTTATCTCTATCCTTATTACTATCATTATCATATCTTTATCTTTATCACTTAATCATTACTATATCTTTATCCTTATCACTTACTTACATGTGTATCCATTTAATCATTCAATTAATTCTTTCTTTAGACTTTTCCACCATATTTTGTAATAAATCTCTATTTAATCAATTTCATTCAACTTTTCCTCCTAGTAACATCCAGTAGTTATCACTAAACTGGATATGTGGGACTGGGCTTTATAGCCCTAACCTACCGAAGTGGCCACTAGGAGGCCAAATTACACTTTGGTAGTGTTGGAGTGACCACTAGGGAACACTGCACTTACACTTTACACTACACTTACACCTACAAATAAACCATCATCGGTCTATAATTGCAAGTCGCCATGACTTGCTACCGCGGCATACACTAATGTGCCTATGGCTAGCTATATTTATCCTGAGCTAGATTTACTACCCGATCACTAAGGGAAATATCTCATCAAAATTTATATAAAAATCTCATTATAACAACATACATATTTCGGTCAATATCTCATATTCACTTGTAATTTTTCATACATACTCACTTATCACTGTTCATTCATTTCATACCATTATATGTCATTAGATATCAAATCACACCATAAAAATCCATCATGATCAATTCGGCCAATATGCTAATTTTTTATTAAGTTCACTTTAATTCCATTTAACCACTCAATTATACTATTTACGTGTTAAACCCATCATAAACATTATTTATATGCCACATTTACCACTAATTATATATTATATGCTCATTGTTCAATTCGGCCAAGATATTGATTTCTCATAAAGTCCACTTAATTTCATTTGACCACTCAGTCATCTAGATTACATGTTATATATACCATAAACACCCTTTATATGCCTTATTACACAACATACCTAATTATATCCTTTAATAGCCCATTCGGCCATGAGGATAGTATTATGAACTCCAATATCAATGAAAGCTATAATACTGATTGGGTTTGCAAATTTGTCAGGAAAGATCTTAGCAAGGACTAAAGGAATTGGGTGAGAAGATAGAGTATAGGTAGGTGTTTGTTCATGGCTATATAATAAGGGTTCTATGGCAGCAATGGTGTTTTCTTCATCAGAAACAGAGTCGTCATCAGAGAGTTCAGAGTTCGAATACTCAACTGCAAAGAGAGTATATGGATCTGGCTCATCAGCTTCGAAGAAAAGAGATTTAATATCATCAGTTTGGATACTAATGGGAGAGGACTATTCGATATGCTGGAGTAATTACTGAGACTTCTTTTTCTTTGCACATTTCTTTGCAAAATGGCCTTTTTGCCCATAGACATAACATCGGTCTCCTTTAGGTTTAAATCTCTTTCGTCTATAGAAATGAATCTTTTTCGTTGATAAGAAGGACGATTTTGAGAAAACTTCTTAGGATATCAAAATTTCTTGTATTTCCTTGGAGGACAGGAATAATGTTTGTCAGAAAAACATTTAATCTTTAGATCCGGACGCTTACATGCTGCTTTCAACTGAGGGTCTCTGCCTTTCTGAAGAGTATCTTTGATCATTTTTTATAATGCACAAAGACGATCAAGTGCCATTAGAACTCTTTGGTATATTTGACCAAGAGAAAGAGAATTAAGTTAAATGCCCTGTTCTTGGAGATAAAACATAGTGCTATTGGAGAGATTTTCTGGAATGGAGGTTAAAAAACCTTATTTTAGATTGGGATCATTTACTCCATTAAGCATATAAAAGAGTTTTGACATTCTCTTACAATGCTTATCTAAATCTTTTCATAAAAGAGAACAACATTTCATCTTGAAGAAATCATCTCGAGAGGCAGCTTCAAAGTCTTGCACATCTCCAATGAATTCAGAGTGAATTTTTTGAAGAACATAAAAAATAGATTCAGACCAGATGAATTGAAGCTTTGAATATTCATCAAGTCGAGTGAACCAATCTCGAAGTCTGCCAATAAATATGTATTAAAATTTATGAGGAATGGATTCCAAGCTTGTCTCTTCTGATGGACGTGTCCTGGCTTTAAGTTCAAGCCAAGCATAAAATTCCTGGAGATGATCTCTCCATTTATTGCTAGAAATATCTTCAAATTGAAACCATGGTCCACTAGCTAGTTTGGAATCAGTAGGGAGAGGAATATTTTCAGCCATTTCCTCTTCTGGTTCTTCAGTAAATTGAGTAATAGTACTCATATCTGGAGGTGGATCTGGCAAGAATATTAGAAAATGAGTGGGATCTAGGTCATTTTGATCAGTACTGAAAGTACTTTCATCATCAGTTAAATCGTCCCTAGTAGCAAATGAGATGGCAGGAAGTGGCTGCAAAGCTTTTTATTTTAGGGTGTGAATAAGCGGATTTGGATTGGAGGGTTGTTGGATCATATGGGAGAACGGTGCTTCATGAATAACAATACCCTTTTGTTTAGGGTCAGGAGGATAGGTGACTAGAGGTGTAGGTGTTTCATAAGTTGAGGGTGTTATAGATACAGGAGGAGACGTAGCTTGGGTTGGACGATGTAGTAGCTCAGGAGATCTTTTCTTTTGCTTAACAAATTATTTTCTTATAAACATCTCATGAGAATAACCTAATGCATCAAGTTCATCCTGAGAAGGTTCAGAGTAAGGTAGTATCTGTATAGAGGGTTGATGAGTAAAAGTAGTGAGAGTAGAATGATAAAAAGGAAAAGAAGATGCTGGAGGAGGGGGTGATGGTTTGGCTAAATCCCTTTTAATGGTTGCAATTTCAGCTTTTAACCTGGTTACCTCAGAAGCTTTTTCTTTAAAGGTAGAATCATAGATTCGTTGACTAATAGCAGTCATGAGTTGCTTGTCTAGGTCAGAAACTTGGTTTTGCAATTTTGAGAGTAACTGATAGGTAGTAGCATTTTAGCCTGTAATCTGTGAATTGAGTGTATCAACAAGAGTAGAAACATGATCTACTTTTGTTTCTAATCGGTGAAGAAGTTTGTTCTGAGCCAGAGCATTTTCAAACTGCCAATTAAGTACTATTTCCACAGGTTGAATAGGTCTGGTAGTTCCTTCAGTAAAAATACCAAGAGACTTGACAAACAGTGCTGCTCAAATTTTAGTGGTAGGGTTGGTGGTTTCTGAAAGAGTGGGGAATTCATCTGTATAAGTACCAGTAGGTTAATACATATAGACAGCAGGAATTACTTATGTTTGAACAGCTTTTGGTTTCCATATCGGAGGAGAACAAGGTTTTTTAGGTAAAGGCTTGTGTGGCGATTTACATGGCATTGGAGTGGAAGTTAGTGAAACTGGTGGCTTGTACGAAGTTAGAGCAGTGTAAGTAACTGCATAATCATACTTGCCAGAAGGTTGGCCTAAAGTTCTAACAGTAGGATCATCATCTTCATCAAGATGATCCTGGTAACGGGCTTCCGAAGAAGTCTGCTTTTTTCCCTTGCATCTCCGTCGTTAGAGATCTTCATCATCTAGTTCAGCTTCCAGCATTGCCTAAAAGCAATCATCACAATCACAATCATCTCAATAACAGTGGCCATCCCTCTTAAAAGCATAGATGGGACATCCATCAGTATTAAAAGCTTCAATAGGGGTTTCTTCCTGGGGAAAAGAGGAACATGGTTGTAACATGAATTGTGGAGAAAAAATTGGTGCTGTAGTTGATTCAGCGGGATTTGGTTCATCTCGTGGAGAGACAAACTAGGTTTCCACCATACCATTTAGCTTTTTGATAAAGATGGGACTGGAGGATTGGATTGGCCTTTTCTGTTCATGAAAAATTTCATAACAGGTGAGCCAAGACTTTGGGAAGTAGTCAAGCAACTGTTCTTGCGTCAATTGCTTAGGGATCTGTACACAGGTAGGAACCTGGTTTGAGTGAGCACTGATAATAAAAGCATCATTTGAGCAAGGAAGAGAGATTTCTATAGCATGATTTTGGACTCTATAAATCATCTGATAGTGGAGAGTTGCTACTTCAGTGGTCTTGACTTGATCAGCTCCAGTGATCTGGATCTGAATTTTGAGATTGTCCAGAATATAAGAATCATCCAATCTCATATTGAAATTCGGGTAAAAGGTAAACATAACTGTTCCAACATTTAGGGAAGTCTGGACTGTTCCAATGATAGCCTGAGAATAGTTAAGATATCTGGTATCGAGAAGAGTGATCCTCGCAAAGACAGGAAGACCTTTGCGTCTATGATAGGTGACCGCAATTCTAACAGCTCCAAAATAGAGATGGGTTAATCCCTGATGAGTCCAATGAGGAATAGACTCAGAAGGAACATCAAGAGAAATAAATTGCTCTTGTCCAGTGGCTTTAATGGGGTGTTGACAAAAAGAAGAAGATTGAACATATTCTTTGACATAGGACTTAGGTTGTTTGATGAGGGTCTTAATATTGGAAAAAACAGTAGATCTGGGTGATCTGGTGAAGGCATCATATGGATTTAGAAAGGGTAAATGAGAGTCTTGGATTTTCTGGGTTTCATCAAGAAAATTTAACTCATAAAGATAATCAAGTTTATGAACTGTAGAAGGTGAAAGGGTAAAAGAAGATCTGGAGAAAGAAGAAGATCTGGTTAACGATGTAGAAGAAGTAGAAGTAGTCATAAGTAAAGAAGTTCCCTCTCAGTAGAATACCTTAATCAACAATCTATAGGCTCTGATACCAAAAGCCCTAGGGACCATAGAATACATCAAACTGACTATGTTGAATACCAGGTATGACTGTCAAATAACACGGCTCTTCCTGGCCTCGACTGTGGACTATCCTCTTAGGCTACTCAACATAAATCAGAATGATTCATTCCATAGACCTTGGAGTTTAGATAGCAGGATCTAAGATTGAAGAAGAAGGATATTCTAAAGAGAGAGAAAAGAAAAGCTTTAAAAATTCATAAAAGAGAAGATTTTATTAAGGCTTAGAAAGGTTAAGAATGAGCGTGCCCTCCTTCTTCTTACAATACATAGTTATAAGCCTTCAGTAAGAAGGCTTACATCACACAATACGTAAGAAAACACTAACCAAGGATAAGGAGGAATCTCCTTTTACAAAGTGACTTTAGAAAAGATACTTTTACAAAGCTACTTTAACTAAAGCAAAGAAATATATTCCTTTTTACAAAAGTTACTTTATTAAAAGCTACTTTATTTCTTGATAGGCTCATAGGAAGGGGACATATTGATATCTTGCGGATCTATGTCCTGGAATCGAAGCTATGGGGTCCAATCAATGTTATCCATGGCCTTATCTTCTAGGATGGACAGAAAGTTTTGTGCCATCACATCATCATGGTATCATTCAGCAGAGGATCATGTGAGTCCAGCAAAGGGTCCTGTGAGTCCTGGAATAATGAATCCAGATAGTTCGGTCTCTGAGATGACTCTACAGTGTCAAAAGTGGGTAACTGCAAAGAAGTGAGCTCAATATTATTAAGTTCACATAAAGTGTTGTGAAGTGTCTTTTTAAGGGCAAGAGGCCAAGCATCCTCATAGTTGTCAATGATTTCCCAACACTATGCCTGGGGTTGGGTCCAAACAACATTATGAGCTGGATTCCACATATAAGGCCGGTGGAAAAAGTACACAGCAGAAAGTTTTTCTTCTTCTTCAACAGGTTTTTGCTATTTTTTTTGAGCTTGTATCTGTCTGAGAAACTCATGACGCCACTAGGATAGTGGCGCATACCATTCAAGAAATTGCTAGATGAATGAACCCTGTCTGTTTGCATCCGTAAGAAGATCATAGGTTTCCACTAATGGAAAAATGACAGAATGTGTATAAAGGACAGACAAACACCAAAGGAATCATAACTCTTCCTCACAGAAAGGAGAGTTAGGATAGATCTTGTAGAGCATTGCCCAAGGTTTATCAATGTGAAATAAATTCTTTGTAAGAGGTAGGTTCTTTTTTAAAGAGAAGAGGTGCACAAAAAAAAAACAAATGGCGGGTTGCAAAAAGTTTGATCTGGGCAGGAGAGTTTAAATGACAGGTGGGAGGTTGGGATTGTTTTCGAGAGGCTGTTAGATACAGTGTTACAGGTTGATTTTTTCTAGGGTTAGGGTCAGGTCAAAATATGTCCATAGTATAGAGCAAGGGAAGGAGAGTGATCAAAGATAATTGTGAAGAAGGTTGTTTACAAGTGAGTCTTGAGAGATAATCAGGAATAAGGTTTTTATCCCCTTCAACTTGGAAGTTATATTTGCTAAACCATTCAGCCCATCTGAGAAGCTGATGGTGAGGGATAGATGTACCTTTAAAAGAAAGCATCTTTGGAAAAGATGAACAGTCCATGACAACTGTAAAGTTATGACCAATCAGATGAAATTTGAATCTCTTTATGCCATTCTTAACAGCTAAAATTTCTTTAAAAGTGGAGTGAAAATGGCATTCAGATTCTTTGAATTGTCCACTGGCATAACCACAGATGTGTCGGATGTTGTCTTTTTCCTCTAAAAGGAAAACTCCCCAGCATTTATCACTGGCATCAGTTTGGAGATATCTTCTTCCTGTAGAAGGGATATGGAGAGGTGGCAGTGTTTGAGTGACTACTTTGATTTTTTGAATTGATAAGGTATGAATGGCCGACTAGGGTAGAGGGTTCTTTTTTAAAAGTTGGGTAAGTGGTTTGGACATGTGGATAAAATGTGGGATAAACTGGCGGATGTAATTCGCAATACCAAGGAACTGTTGGACGTGCTTTTGTGATAAATGATCATCAGGAAAATGGAGAAGTTCCTTATCCAAATGTGGCTGTGGTTGATAACTGCCATGAGCAAAGTGCATTCCAAGGAAATCAATGTCCTTTTGGCCAATAATCATCTTAGATAGTGAGAGCATGATTCCATGTTTCCTTGTAAGATCAATAAAAGACTGTAAATGGTTTTGATGGGTTGGAACATCTGGAGAGAAAATCAAAACATCATCAATATAGATCAAGGAAAAATAAAGGATTGATTCATAAATCCGTATCATGGTCTATTGAAAGATAGATGGTGTCGTCTTGAGACTAAAGGGCATAATAGTCCATTGATAATGGAAATTGGAAATGCAGAAAGCAGTTTTAGGATTATCCTATGGATGGATTCCTAATTGTCGAAACCCAGCTTTGAGATAAAATTTTGAAAAGACCTATACATTGTGGAGAAAAGGAAAAAGAGAAGATATTTTAGGTAAAGGGTATTTATTGTCTTTAAGGAATGGGTTTAGTGGGGTGTAATCAATGACAAGGCGCTTTTTCCCTCCGATCTGTTCAGAATGCTTATTAACATAAAATGCTTGATAAGCCCAATCAGACTGAGTGGGCTCAATTAAGTTTTGGGCCAATAGCTGTAAACATTCTTCTTGGGCCAAAGCATAATCAGCAGGAGACATACCAGGACGTGTGGCTTTTGTAGGGTTTATGTCTTTTGATTTTTTAAAGGGTAAGGTTATGAAGAAGTCTGGTCTGGTCCAAAGAGGTTTTGGGTGTTTAGTCAGGAAATCAACATGAGAGGTTGCACAACAAAAAGTTTTAATTTGGGTTTGAATGGCTTCGAATGGCCCTGGGTCATATACAGTGAAGAGTGAATGGGTAGTGGTATAGGGTTAAAAGTTCTTCTTGTGTTTGACTCCATTAGGAAGTATCCGAAAGTGTAGCATCTGGTAAAGAGCATCAAATCCAAAGACACGATCCTTTCCTGGAAGATCTGATCCAAGAGCATATATCCAGATAAAACAATCAGGGAAGAATTGGATATGCTTGGTTTTCTTTGTGATGGTAAGAACACCCTGATTTGCCGCTTGAAAGTGTTGGGTATATGGTTTCTAAAAGGAATCAAGAAGGACTTTAGCAGGGACTAAAGGAATTGGGTGAGAAGATAGAGTATAGGTAGGTGTTTGTTCATGCCTATATAATAAGGGTTCTATGGCAGCAATGGTGTTTTCTTCATCAGAAATAGAGTCGTTATCAGGGAGTTCAGAGTCCGAATACTCAACTGCAAAGAGAGTATATGGATCTGGCTCATCAGCTTCGGAGAAAAGTGATTCAATATCATCAGTTTGGGTACTAATGGGAGAGGCCTGTTGGATATCTTGGAGTAATTGTTGAGACTTCTTTTTCTTTGCACATTTCTTTGCAAAATGGCCTTTTTGCCCACAGACATAGCATCGGTCTCCTTTAGGTTTAAATCTCTTCCGTCTATAGAAATGAATTTTTTTTCGTTGATAAGGAGGACGGTTTTGAGAAAACTTCTTAGGATACCGAAATTTCTTGTATTTCCTTAGAGGACAGGAATAATGTTTGTTAGGAAAACATTTAATCTGTAGATTCGGATGCTTACATACTGCTTTCAACTGAGGGTCTCTGCCTTTCTGAAGAGTGTCTTTGATCATTTTTTGTGATGCACAAAGACGATCATGTGCCATTAGAACTCTGTGGTATATTTGACCAAGAGAAAGAGAATTAAGTTGAATGCCCTGTTCTCGGAGATAAAACATAGTGCTATTGGAGAGATTTTCTGGAATGGAGGTTAAGAAACCTTGTTTCAGATTGGGATCATTTGCTCCATTAAGTATATCAAAGAGTTTTGACATTCTCTTATAATGCTTATCTAAATCTTTCCGTAAAAGAGAACAGCATTTCATCTTGAAGAAATCATCTCAGGAGACATCTTAAAAGCCTTGCACATTTCCAATGAATTCAGAGTGAATTTTTTGAAGAACATAAGAAATAGATTCAGACCGAATGAATTGAAGCTTTGAATATTCATCAAGTCGAGTGAACCAGTCTCGAAGTCTGCCAATAAATCTGCATTGAAATTCATGAAGAATGGATTCCAAGCTTGTCTCTTCTAGTGGACATGTCCTAGCTTTAAGTTCAAGCCAAACATAAAATTCCTGGAGATGATCTCTCCATTTATTGCTAGGAATATCTTCAAATTAAAACCATGGTCCACTAGTAGCACTCGCATCTGGAGGTGAATCTGCCATGAATATTGGAAAATGAGTGGGCTCTAGGTCATTTAGATCAGTACTGAAAGTACTTTCATCATCAGTTGAGTCATCCCTAGTAGCAAATGAGATGGCAGGAAGTGTCTGTAACACCCCCTACCCATACGTAGGCGATCCCATCCAGAAAGGAGTGAGATGCCGTACAAGTCAGGGTGCCACCATGCAGATACAATACCAAACATATATTCATTCATAATATACATACATAAATACAAGGTAATTAAAAACTTTAGAAAAGCAATACATGCTCATTCATTACTATAACAAAATTCATTACATTAATGTCTTGATCACACTTGCTGAAACAAAATAATTACATAACCAACAATACATAGCGGAAGCTATACAAAATTACTGATACAAGAGAGTTCTCTTACAAAAGAATCATCATTACTGTTACAAAAATAAGCCCTACACTAAACCCTCCTGTGTTGGCTTGATTGATGGCGACTCTCCCAAGGCAAAACATCTTCCGCACCTACATGGGTAAAAACACCGTGCTAAGTGATAAACTCTTAGTGGGGAAACACAGCAATAGAGTGAACGGCCATTCACAATGGTCATCAAAGCATAATCACACTCGTAATGGCATATGCAAAATATTCGTAACACAATATAACACACTTGAATCACAGATAGCCATACGTCATATTTAAATCGCATTCAGAACTCAGCTGATTCATATACTTATCATTAAGCTCATTCGAATATCACATTCGTGCAGTCATATCAACACATTTCAGAACAAACACTTGCTGATTCAAAATAGTGGATAACAAGTAAACACATAGCGTACCTTACGGGTATGAATTGGATGCATAGCATACCTTACGGGTACGAATCAAAAATCATTTTATTTTCTAACATTCAAAACATTTGTACAAAGGAGACCTTAAACAAGATCCAAAACGCATAAGGGGTTAGCGAGGAACTAAACAGGGACCTGATCGAGGTCCAAATGAAACGGAGGCTGCAGCTATAAGACTCTATTAGGCATGCCTAACTATCCACTTGACTGACTTTCGCAGGTCATGCATAATACCATTCAGGTTCTAAATTGTAGCATATCATTTATCATGAAAGATTCATCATATTGCACATATAAGTAAGCATTTTATATAGCATACAGGGGGGAAAACTCATGAAGAAACCATTTGAAATTCATTTTAGAAGAGAAGGCAAAATTACAAAAATAGGGCAGGAAAGAGGTACTGTCGCGCTCACGACAGAGGCCGACTTGCCCCAGGTCACGACCTCGACACTCGTCGCGATCTCCCGAGGGAGCAGGGACACCTCGCTATCGTGCTCCCGACAGTGAGCTGCCAGCTCAGAATAGATTGCCCAACATATCGGCAGCCGAGCTCTCTGTCGAACTCGTGTTAGGCGTCGCGCTCGCGATAAAAGCTCTGCTGCATGGCTCGGTGGAGAGCTCGGATGTGTGCGAGAGATGCTTTCATCAGGCTCTATCGCGACCTCGCGACAATGTCGCGCTCGCGACAGAGTCGTGAATTCCAGCCCTTGCCCATAAAATCTGCAGAAAAAATCCCTCTTTCACAACACCCACTCACACACATTCAACTCAAACCACTTCTTACCTCCATTCCAACAACCCATCCATTATCAACAACATAAAACAACATATCACAACAATTAATTCACATTAATTCACCAATTTAAACTCACAATCTCAAAGATCACAAAATCTGGAAATTTTGTAGCAAAAACCCAATCAATCCTCACAATCACTTCAATAAATCACTTATGCAAATTCAATTATCACAACCCAAAACCCATAACATGCATGCCAATATAGGTCCATTTACAAAACCAAAATTCCAGAAATTCATGCACATACACACTTGAACATAAGAACATCAAAATAGCAGAAATTCCAGAAATTCATGCACATACACACTTGAACTCATACTTATAATGATCATTCATAGTGTACTAATAAGAAATTCTACAAGCAAGAACACATGAATTAATATGAACAATAAAACATTTGATATTAGGTATTCAAGTTCAGAATTTACATCACAAAATTTACAAAGAATAATAAAAGGATAAGAATTGAAGAAGGAGATTTCTCAACCCTTTTCAAGTCATCAAAGGTAGTTTTCTTATTTGTATGATATCTTCTCTCCAATACATAAACTCTACTTAAGAAAATTAAACTAAAGAAAAACTATTCTAACTTACAGAAATTATTTAATCAAATGTTCAACTATTAACTCCTTTTTTAAAATTTACAGTTAGAAATATAATTTATAATATCTTCAATGTGAGATTTCATCTTTTTGTCTCTAATGGATCTCTCTGTAGCGCTTGCGACAGAGAGCGCCTCCTTCATCGCTCCACCTTCCTCGCGTTTGCCTTCTCCGTGCCCTGTCGCGACCTCGTGACGAGCCCCTTGGTCGTGACAGGCTCTTTTCTTCCTTTTTCTCTCTTCTTCCTTTGGCTTCACTTAGCATATTCTGTCGCGCTCGCGATAGAGACACTTCTTCCTTTGCTCAATTCTGCTCTTTTCTTCATCTTTCTCCACTTTTTCCTCCAATGTTCTCCTATTCCTAAAACTCAAACAAAACATAAAATATCCCTAATTCTAACACAAATAAACACACATAAACATAATTTCTAACACTTAAACATGGATTAAATATGAGCATTTTAAGCTCATATCAGGAGTAGAAGGGAAGGTAAAAGAGAGAAGAGAAGGGGAGAACGGGAACGAAGAACAGATTTTCTGTTCTTCCTCTTCTCTTTCCTCAATTATCCAACCCCCACTATTCCCCTTTCCACATGGCACAACAAGATTGGTGGGTTTTAATAACTCACACCCTAACAGCATACATTGCACATACACAATGCAATCCCAACTTATAACACCCTACAAATGTGTGAGCACACACACACAAGTATAACCCCACAAACACACCCTACTATGGTATGCTTATGTACACAAAAACATAACTCAAGTTACTCACATCCTAATACCATATATGCACACACACTAGCAAAACCCCAAATCATGCAATATAGCCATAATACCCTTATGACATGCCAAAACTCATACAATGCACATGCACAAACATGGCTCATACTACTAGGGGGCAAACGGGGTGTGACAACTCTCCCCTACTAACAAGAATTTTGTCCTCAAAATTCTCACCTGAACTGAACAAATGCGGATACTAAGCTCTCATCGACTCCTCCGGTTCCCAAGTCGCTTCTTTGACTCCATGATGATTCCATAATACTTTTACCAAAGGGATCTGCTTACTTCTCTGTTGTCTCACTTCCCGGGATAAGATAGTTTTCGGTTCCTCATCATGAGAAAAATCTGGTTGCACTTGCACATCCTGAACTGACAGAACATATGACGGATCTGATCTGTATCGACAAAGCATCGAGACATAGAAAATATCATGCAACTTCGCCAACTCCATCGGTAAATCCAATCTATAGGCTACTGGACCAACTCTAGCCAAAATCTCATACGGTCCAATGAAGCGAGGACTAAGCTTACCCTTCTTTCCAAATCGAAGTACTTTCCTCCAAGGCAAAACTTTAAGGAAAACCTAGTCCCCGACCTCAAATTGCACATCCTTCCTCTTCAGATTAGCATATGACTTTTGTCAATCCTTAGCTGCCTTCAAATTCCGCTGCACAACTCTGATCTTCTCCTCAGTATCCCTAACCAACTCTGGCCCAATGACTGAACGCTCGGATAGCTCGGTCCAATAAACTGGAGTCCTACACTGCCGACCATACAAGGCCTCATACGGTGACATACCGATGCTCGACTGATAACTATTGTTGTAGGCAAACTCCATGAGCGACACATATCTGTCCCAACTACCCGAAAAATCCAAAACAAAAGCCCTCAACATATCCTCCAGAATCTGAATAACCCGCTCTGATTGACCATCTGTCTGGGGATGGAATGCCGTGCTGAAGTTCAACTTGGTACCCAAAGCCCTTTGCAATTCCTTCCAAAACTTCGAAGTGAACCTCGAATCCCGATCTGATACTATAGATAACGATACACCATGCAATCTGACCACCTCATCCACATAGATACTGGTTAACCTATCCATCGGATAATCCACTCTAACTGGCAGAAAATGAGTTGATTTCGTAAGCCGATCCACTATCACCCAAACTGAGTCATGCTTCTTTTGAGTCAAAGGCAGACCAGATACAAAGTCCATGGCAATATCATCCCACTTCCACTCGAGAACGAATAAAGTCGTAAGCAATCCCGAAGGAACTTGATGCTCGGCCTTTACCTGCTGACATGTCAAGCACTTGGACATAAAATCCACAATGTCCCTCTTCATACCGGACCACCAATAAAACTGCTTCATGTCCCGGTACATCTTTTCACTCTCGGGATGCATGGTAAAAACCGTGGTGTGTGCCTCACTCAAAAGCAGTCTCCTCAACTCCCCATGCTCAGGCACACACAAGTGGTTTCTATAAATAAGCACCCCGTCTTGAACCGAGAAATCTGACTGCTTACCAGAACTGACCTCTTTCACAATCTGCTGCAACCTATCATCTTCCCTCTGAGCATCCACAATCCTCTGTCTCAAGGTAGGCTTCACTCGCAACTGAGAAACCAAAGCCCCATCTAAATCAAATCTCCATCTGAAACGCCTCAAAAATAAAGCCGAAACCGACTTCTGACTCAAAGCATCCGCGACTACATTGGCCTTACCCGGATGGTAATCCACTATACAGTCGTAGTCCTTAAACAACTCAAGCCAACCGCGCTGTCTCATATTCAACTCCTTCTGCGTGAGGAGATACTTCAAACTCTTATGGTCCATAAAGATCCTACACTTCTCCCCATACAGATAATGGCGCTAAATCTTCAGAAGAAAGATAACAGCTGCTAATTCCAAATCATGTGTCGGATAATTCCTCTCATGTGGCTTCAACTGTCGAGAAGCATAAGCCACAACCTTACCTTCTTGCATCAAAACACATCCAAGACCCACACCCGAAGCATCACTATACATGACAAACTCTTTACTCGAGATGGGTTGAGTAAGTATAGAAGCCTCGACTAGCAACTTCTTCAACTGTTCAAAACAAGCCTGGCATCTATCCGACCACTCGAATCTGACTCCTTTTCTTAACAACCTTATCATCGGAGCAGCAATAACAGAGAAACCCTTAACAAATCGACGGTAGTAACCTGCCAAACCATGGAAACTTCGCACTTCCTGAACATCTCTAGGCGCTTTCAAATCAACTATCGCCTCAATCTTAGCCGGATCAACTTGAATAGCTTTTGCCGACACAACATGCCCCAAGAACGATACTTCTCGAAGCCAAAAATCACACTTACTAAGCTTGGCAAACAACCGATCCCTCAAAACTTGCAAAACCAATCGAAGATGTTCCTTATGCTCACTCTCATTCTTAGAATACACCAAGATGTCATCTATAAACACCACTACAAACCGATCTAAGGATGGCCTAAATACTCTGTTCATCAAATCCATGAATGCCGCTGGAGCATTGGTCAAACCAAACGGCATCACAAGGAACTCACAGTGGCCATATCGAGTCCGGAATGCAGTCTTAACTACATCCCCATCCTTAATCCGAAGCTGATAATACCCTGACCGAAGATCAATCTTCGAAAAGACACTCGTACCTCGAAGCCGATCAAACAAATCCTCAACTCTAGGCAAAGGATACTTGTTCTTCACTATGACCTTGTTGAGCTACCTATAGTCGATACACATCCGCAAGGACCCATCCTTCTTCTTGACAAACAAAACCGGAGCTCCCCAAGGAGATACGCTGGGTCGAATAAACCCCTTATCCAATAGCTCTTGTAGTTGAGCTTTGAGTTCTCTCAACTCTATAGGAGCCATCCGATAAGGTGCTTTCGATATGGGAGTGGTACCCAACATAATCTCTATGGACAACTCGACTTCTCTCTCAGGAGGCAAACTCGGCAACTCACTTGGGAACACATCACTAAACTCCCGTACAATAGGGATGCGCTCAATCCGAACTTGATCCCTCTTAGAATCCAACACAACTGCCAGAAAAGTCTCACAACCCGTCCTAATAAATCTCTTAGCTTGCATCGCAGAAATTACATTGTTCAAAGAACTAGCACCCAAACCTTTAACAAACACAGAAGACCGATCCTTATCCCAAAGCACAACCGTCTTCCTATGACAATCAACCACAGCCCTATGCTTACCCAACCAGTCCATACCTAGAATCAAATCAAACTCTCTGAAAGGCAACTCAATCAGATCTGCTGGAAACACAACTCTCTCAACCAACACGGGACCACTCCTATAGACTCTACTCACATTGACACTATGCCCTAATGGACTGGTCACACATATCACATAATCTAGCTGATCTACCACATGCAACTTATCAACAATCTTATCCGTGCACAAATATGAGTGTGTGGAACCAGGATCAATTAGAGCATACAATTCAGTGTCATGGAGTAGGAACTTACTAGCGATCACATCGGGTGCATCCTGCTCCTCTCTGGCTCTCACAGCATAAGCTCTTGCTGGAACAGGCAACTGTCGCTCAACTGTCTCTGATGCAGCACCCTCTCTAGGTCGATCGCCTTGACCTCTACCTCAGCCCCTACCACGGGTAGCTTGTGTGGCATTGGAGCCAACTCTACTAGCCTCTCTCTGATCTCCTGACGCCTCATACGATCTCGGACAGTTGACCAAAAAGTGCTCGGTGCTCCCACAACGAAAACACCCACCAGTGAGCCACCTACACTCACCTCTGTGTCGCTTGCTATAATGAGAACATTCTAGAAGCATCTCAGTCCTAAAACCCGAATTACCTCTACCAGAACCAGACACCGCTGCAGAACCCTGTCTTCTACCCCTTGCAGCCGGGCCAGCTGAGGATTCATCCTGTGGGTTCCGGGACCTCTTACCTAAGGACGAGGAAGACGAACCACCACGGGAAGGATTCCTCCTTTGAGCCCTCTCTCTCAGAACAGTTTCTGACCTCTTAGCCCTAACAGCAGCTTCCATAATCTGATAATAATTCACTCCTAGAGTGCTCATCAAGGAAATTAATATAGCTCTCAAGGACTCATTCAACTCGGCCTCGAAATGCCTAATTCGGAACTCATTTGTCATAATACCTTGAGGAGCATACCTAGCCAACTGGTTGAACTCCTTCTCAAACTCTGAGATCGACATAACCCTCTGCTTCAAGCTAAGAAACTGTGCCCACCTGGCATCCTTTTATGTCTGAGTCACATACTTGTTTGTGAATTCCCTTGCGAAGAAATCCCATGTGACTGAATCGAGCAACTGAGGATGTCTGCAGACTAACTCCCACAATTCAAAAGCGGACCCTTGCAGCAAATCCACTGCACACTCTGCCTGGTGATCAGGAGGACACCGGACTTCTCCCAATGCATGCTTCACCTTGTCTAACCATTTCTCAGCCAACTCTAACTCATCTAAACCCGTGCCATAGAAATTGTCAGCACCAACCCTTCTCAAACTCTCTATAGGGGCATTAGGAGCGGTCACTCTCTCCAAGACCCTAGCCATGTCCTGTGACAGCTTGAACATAGCCTCAAAAGGCATGGGTGCTGCCTCGGGCTGGACCCTAGCAGGTTGAGCCGACCCAAAAACCGAAGGATCAGCAGCTTGAGGATTCACGCTCTCGACAGACTCCTCAAGTGACCCTCGAACAGAATTGGAATCCATCTAAACAAACAAGAGGACAACATATCAGCCAACACAGTCCTAGACATATACTATGCACATCAACAAACAACAACAACAACACATCACCCAGAAACGCCTAAACCTAGGCTCTGATACCAAAAACTGTAACACCCCCTACCCATACGTAGGCGATCCCATCCGGGTACGAATTGGACGCATAGCGTACCTTACGGGTATGAATCAAAAATCATTTTATTTTCTCGCATTCAAAATATTTGTACAAAGGGGACCTTAAATAAGATCCAAAACGCATAAGGGGTTCGCGAGAAACCAAACAGGGACCTGATCGGGGTACAAACGAAAGGAGGCTGCAGCTATAATACTCTATTAGGCATGCCTAACTATCCACTAAACTGAGTCTCGCAGGTCATGAATAATACCATTCAGGTTCCAAATCATAGCATATCATTTATCATGAAAGATTCATCATATTACACATATAAGTAAGCATTTTATATAGCATACAGGGGGGTAAAACTCATGAAGAAACCATTTGAAATTCATTTTAGAAGAGAAGGCAAAATTAGAAAAATAGGGCAGGAAAGAGGTACAGTGGCGCTCGCGACAGAGGCTGACTTGCCCCAGGTCGCGACCTCGACACTCGTCGCGATCTCGCAAGGGAGCAGGGACACCTCACTGTCGCGCTCGCGATAGTGAGCTGCCAGCCCAGAATAGACCGCCCAATATATCAGCAGCCGAGCTCTCTGTCACGCTCACGACAGAGGCTCTGTTGCACGGCTTGGCGGAAAGCTCGGACGCGTGCGAGAACTGCTTTTATCGGGCTCTGTCATGACCTCGCGACAATGTCGCGCTCGTGACAGAGTCGTGAATTCCAGCCCTTGCCCAGAAAATCTGCAGAAAAAATCCCTCTTTCACAACACCCACTCACACACATTCAACTCAAACCACTTCTTACCTCCATTCTAGCAACCCATCCATCATCAAAAACATAAAACAACATATCACAACAATTAATTCACATTAATTCATCAATTTAAACTCACAACCTCAAAGATCACAAAATCTGGAAATTTTGTAGCAAAAACCCAATCAATCCTCACAATCACTTCAATAAATCCACACTTATGCAAATTTAATTATCACAACCCAAAACCCATAACATGCATTCGAATATAGGTCCATTTACACAACCAAAATTCCAAAAATTCATGCACATACACACTTGAACATAAGAACATCAAAATAGCAGAAATTCCCAAACCTTATCTCCTTAGCTCCAAATCTAATGAACTCCGCTAGTACTAGCCTTCTCCTTGCCTTTCGGGTCATGGGGAGGCTCAACTAAACAACAACCCAACAAAACACATAAAATACAAACCCTAGATTAAAACTCTAAACCCAAAAAATATGAAGAAGAAGAAGAAGAAGAACAAAATGGAAATGCAGAAAACTCACCAATTACTTCTAAGAATTATCAAAATCCAACAAATCCAACCAATAAGGAGTTAGCCAAAAAAAGGAAGAGGAAGAGGGAGTTGTTAAGCATTTTCTATAGATGCTAATGACCGCAAGTATACGGTGTACCGAAATAGTACTTAAGAATGTCGATCCCACGATGAACATGATTTACACACTATTACTACCTAATTTTAATCTTGTTTACAATGATCAAATAATGTGAAAGTTGATTTTAAACTAATCTAACATTTAAACTAAATAAACCTAGTTAATGATAGTCAAAGAAGATAGAAAGATTAATGATGCTAAGTATAAAAATGGAACTTGAATTAATTGTTCTTAACGATTATATTATTCTTGTCATGCAAGCCAAGTTGAATAAATTTTCTACTTACTCTCTCGACATAAATAGGGCTACCTAAAACATGCATAAATAATTCTATTTCACAACTTTCATTAATGAACTAGAAAATTAAACAGGCAAATCTTAGGTTAAGTCACAAACTATAGCAACCATTTTAACTCTATGATTTCTCAAACAATGCTTCAATGATGAATTTCCATTAGATGTAAATATGAATTCATTTTTCAATTAAACTCATACTTATAATGATCATTCATAGTATACTAATAAGAAATTCTACAAGCAAGAACACATGAATTAATATGAACAATAAAACATTTGATATTAGGTATTCAAGTTCAGAATTTACATCACAAAATTTACAAAGAAGAATAAAAGGATAAGAATTGAAGAAGGAGATTTCTCAACCCTTTTCAAGTCACCAAAGGTAGTCTTCTTCTTTGTATGCTATCTTCTCTTCAATACATAAACTCTACTTAAAAAAATTAAACTAAAGAAAAACTATTCTAACTTACAGAAATTATTTAATCAAATGTTCAACTATTAACTCCTTTTTTAAAATTTACAGTTAGAAATATAATTTATAATATCTACTTATGCCCCTTCAGATGACTCTTGGTAATAGATGCAAAGGTTGGTGGAGAAACACAACTCTTCAATGTGAGATTTCATCTTTTTATCTCTAACGAATCTCTCTGTCGCGCTCGTGACATCGTCACGCTCACAATAGAGTGTGCCTCCTTCATCGCTCCACCTTCCTTACGTTTGCCTTCTCCGTGCCCTGTCGCGACAAGCCCCTTGGTCGCGACAAGCTCTTTTTTTCCTTTTTCTCTCTTCCTCCTTTGGCTTCACTTAGCGTATTCTGTCGCGCTCGCGCCACTGTCGCACTTGCAACAGAGACACTTCTTCCTATGCTCAATTCTGCTCTTTTCTTCATCTTTCTCCACTTTTTCCTCCAATGTTCTCCTATTCCGAAAACTAAGCAAAACATAAAATATCCCTAATTCTAACACAAACAAACACACATAAACATAATTTCTAACACTTAAACATGGATTAAATATGAGCATTTTAAGCTCATATCAAACCCCCACACTTAAACATTTTCTTGTCCCCAAGCAAAACACTCAAACACCACAAACAAATAACACAAAATAAACACATGATTTTGGAGCTTACTTATACATTTGACAAATATTTGGGAATCACATATCCATACTTTAACCTCTAACTCATTAGCCTAAATATGCAACTACTTAAACAATATCATTATTTATAAAACTTTAACCCCTATATACACTTGGAAAACCATGAGATTGCAAAATACAAGGATGTTTGATCTCAAGAAATCAAGTATCTTAAAACATATATAGATTATTTCACACAAAACATTACCTAAGATAATTGTCACTCAAAACACTCTTTGCTTTCAATCACTCAATCTCTCAAGTGTGTATAGGTTAGTGTTTTCCTCATTCCTTAAATGTGCCATTACATACCATAGGCTTGTAATTGATAAACCTCTCATCTACTAGTATAAGGTAGTAAAGAGGATCAAAGGGTCTTAAAAATGGTTGTAATGTGGCTTAGGTTAGGGTAGGAAACTTTTGGATTTAGGTAGCTAATATTGTGTAGAGAGAAAGTACCAATATAACATAGGAGATTTACAACAAAATTTGCACAAAGCATGATAGTCTTACTACTATTCTAATTCCCTACTTGACTATACAAATTTCAGCTAGTTCTTTGATTGTTTTTCCTTTTTTAATTATTAAGGATAGCAAGAAAAATTAGCATGGGTGCGTTTTACGCTCCATCCCACACATAAGCAATTTTTGATGTACAACATTCTATTCCTACTTATTTTTCTTTCTTTTCTTAAGAGACTAGCATTTCTAATACTAAGTTTCAAAACAAGGGAATTTTAATTTTCACTACTTCATGCTTGTTAATAATAACATATCTCCAATGCTATATTAATCCTAAATCTCTCCACAATGCGGTTAATTCATAAGAAAAAGGCCAATGTTTAATCAAAAGAATATGGCTATGCATGTACTTGAGCAAGAAAAACGGGATTTAGGCTCAAACTTGGCTTCCTAAAGTCAAAAGGTAAGGAATTTTAGAGCAAGCCAAAAATAGTTCATTCTAAGTGCCCTTATCATATCCCGTGTACATCTCATACTAAAATTGTAGTCTCAAAATTTATCAAAAACAAGTTCTGGAGGATATGGCATACCAAGGCTCTCATACAAAGAAAAATTATGTATAAGGCTTCAAAAACTCACATAGATTATAGGTCAAACTATCCTAAGCAATGAGTTGGCAAAACAATCTTTATTTACATGTGAAAAGATACCTAACTTAAAAAGATCCTACACCAAAGTGTTTTGCTAAGCCATGGCCCTCGCTATGTATAATAGAATGCCAAAGTAAAATAAATAATGCTATGTCTAAAAAGTTATCTATTTAGACTAAAGGTCAAAAGTTTTAAGCTAAACATGCTTTAATTTTCAAATATATAAGCTCCAAAAATCATATGTCCAATAAAACCTAAAAACACCCTAAACATAGACACATAAAACATATCCTAAATCTAGCAGTTCATGCTTCACAAGCTATACTACTCATGCATAATAATAAAAAAAAACAAAGATAAAAATTGTTAGCAATAATAGGGAAAAGATGAAAATAATTTCAAGTGGACAATTGTAAAGCCTAGAAAAACTGAAAAAGAAAAGAGAACGTGAGGGAATTTGAGAGAACGTGGGGAAGTTTAGAGAGAAAAGAGAAAAACTAAATAGGAAAGAACTGAATAGGCAAAACAAAATGAAAGAGAAAGGAGTGATTAGGGCATAAAATAAGGAAATAGGAGAATTAAATGAGTCCCAACGGTCATATTTGACCAAAAAGTTCAAATCCCGCTTCCTGTCGCGACATCGTCGCGATCGCGACAGAGACCACATTTCGAATAAATATCTCGCGACCCCATCGCGATCTCGCGATAAAAGTTTTCCTCACCATTCTGTCGCGCTCGCAATAGAGAAGAACATTAGAAATCCAAAAAAAAGTTTGTCGTGAGGATATCAATGTCGCGTCGTCGCGATGAAACCTACAAAACACCTTCCCCTCTCTATCGCGCTCGCGACAGTGAGGAAAGCTTAAATATCAACTTTGTTCCCCTTTCAAAATAACATCACAATTTGACATAGAAAAAGAACTTACAAATTAGGAAAATCTGTAAAACAAAAAGAATTACATTAGTACATAGAAATAACACACACATATAATATAACAATTAATTAAAAAGGAAAAATAATGTCAATTAACCTTCAAACCATTTTTAAAGAGATAAATGAAACCTCCCTTCCATGAAAGGTTTCCTCCAAATACACCTTACATCTTTGACCATTGGCTTTAAATACTTCCCCTTTTTCAGTTTTGAGTTCTAAAAAACCTTGATCAAAGATTCGAGTGACTTCAAAGGGTCCACTTCGCCTAGATCTCAATTTTTCAGGAAAGAGTTTCAACCTTTAATTGTACAAAAGAACCTTATCCCCAATGGTGAAATGTTTATACCTTATATGAGCATCATGCCATTTTTTAGACCTTTCTTTATAAATTTTGGCATTTGCATAGGCAAAAAGTCTTAACTCATTAAGCTCATTCAATTGCAAATATCTCTTGACACTTGCATCTTTTAAATCATAATTCAAGGTCCTAATGGCCCAATATGCTTTATGCTCTAACTCCACAGGCAAATGACATGCTTTTCCATAAACTAACCTATATGGTGTCATACCAATAGGTGCCTTAAATGCTGTATGGTATGCCCATAAAGTATCATCCAATTTATGTGCCCAATCCTTTCTAGCACTAGAAACAGTTTTTTCTAATATCCACTTAAGCTCCCTATTGGACACTTCCACTTGACCACTTGTTTGTGGTTGATATGGTGTAGCTACCCTATGATGCACACCATATTTATGTAATAAAGAATCAAAAGAACGGTTAATGAAATGCTTACCTCCATCACTTATGATGGCTCTTGGCACTCCAAACCTTGAGAAAAGCTCCTTCGAAAACTTTAGCACTACCTTTGAATCATTAGTTGGTGTTGCTTTTGCTTCAACCCATTTGGACACATAATCTACACCAACCAATATGTAATTTTGCCCAAAAGATGTAGGGAAAGGACCCATAAAATCAATCTCCCACACATCAAATACTTCAACTTCCAATATGTTATTCAAAGGCATTTCATCTCTCTTACTAATATTACCAGCTCTTTGACATTTATCACACTTAGCAACAAACACTCTTGCATCATGAAACAATGTAGGCCAAAAGAAACCACATTCAAGTACATGAGATGCAGTCTTATTAGCACCATTATGACCCGAATACAAAGCAGCATGACAATGTGTCAAATGTTTTGATAATCATCCTTACTTACACATCTACGGATTATGCCATCCCCACTTATCTTAAATAATTACGGTTCCTCCCAAAGATAATTTTTGACATCACTAAAAAACTTTTTCTTTTGGTGCCATGTCAAACCATTAGGAACAATACCAGCAACAAGATAGTTAGCAAAATCAGCATACCAAGGTACATGCATATTTTCAAGTGACATTAATGATTCATCCAGAAAAGACTCATTAATGTTATCACTTAAAGGTTCATCATTGTTTTCTAACCTTGATAAATGGTCAACTATTAAATTTTCACTTCCCTTTTTATCTTTAATGACAAGGTCAAATTCTTGCAACAATAACACCCAATGAATCAACCTAGGTTTAGCATCTTTCTTAGCAAATAAGTACCTCAATGCAGCATGATCAGTATAGATAATGACTTTAGACCCCAACAAATAAGTTCTAAATTTGTCACATGCATAAACTACAGCTAACATCTCTTTTTCAGTGGTTGTGTAATTGATTTGAGGAGGTGACAAAGTGTGGCTAGCATAATAGATTACATGCAAATTTTTACCATGCCTTTGTCCTAGCACACATCCAACTGCAAGATCACTTGCATCACACATAATCTCAAATGGCAATTCCCAATTAGGAGTGGTGATATAGGCGCACTTACAAGGGCTTTCTTCAAAGTATCAAAAGCATGCATACATTCTTCAGAAAATTCAAAAGGCACATCCTTTATTAACAAATTAGTCAAAGGTTTAGCAATCAATAAAAAATCCTTTATAAATCTTCTATAAAAACCAGCATGACCAAGAAAGATCTTACCCCTTTAAGTGTAGTGGGTGGAGGTAATTTCTCAATCAATTCTGTTTTTGCTCTATCTACCTCAATCCCTTGACTTGAAATCTTATGCCCTAAAACTATCCCCTCATCTACCATAAAATGGCATTTCTCCCAATTAAGAACCAAATTAGTTTCTTCACATCTAGCCAATACTTTGTCTAAATTTTATAGACAAAGCTCAAATGAATCCCCATAGACAGAAAAGTCATCCATAAAAACTTCCATTATATCCTCTATCATATCCCCAAAATCGAAGTCATACACCTTTGAAAGGTGGCTGGTGCATTGCATAACCCAAAAGGCATTCGCCTATAAGCAAAGGTCCCATATGGACAAGTAAATGTGGCTTTCTCTTGGTTACTAGGGTAGATAAAAATTTGAAAATATCCTGAATAACCATCTAAAAAACAGTAATGAGAATGGCCAGCTATTCTCTCCAACATTTGGTCAATAAATGGTAAAGGGAAATGGTCTTTTCTAGTTGCTGAATTTAACTTTCTATAGTCTATATACACCCTCTAACCGGTGGTGGTTCTAGTAGGAATTAGATCACCATTCTCATTCCTAACAACCGTCATACCTCCCTTCTTTGGAACACAATGTATTGGACTCACCCAATCACTATTCGAAATTGGATAGATAATCCCAGCATCAAGCAACTTAATAACTTCTTTTTTCACTACCTCTTTCATGTTAGGGTTAAGCCTTCTTTGCCTATCAGCTTTAGGCTGACATTCATCTTCCAAGTTTATCCTATGCATGACAACATTAGGACTAATACCTTTTAGATCAGAAATTTTCCAACCAATACTTTTTATCCTCTTTTTAACAACCTCTAACAATGCATACTCTTGTGTACTAGTTAGTTTATTGGAAATTATAATAGGCAAAGTATGATTAGAGCCAAGATATACATACCTCAAATGATTTGGTAGTTCTTTTAATTCCACATTTGGAGGACTTACAATTGAAGGTGGCAAAGGTGCTTCACTCCGATAAAGAAGTTCTGGCCTTAAGCTCTCTTGCTCCATATCTTCATGAACTTCTACCTCCATTTGAACCTCCTCTTCACCTGCATTTTCCAATACCTCCAAAACGCAAGCATTGATAACATCTATTTTCATGCACACATTTTCATCCATGGGATATTTTAATGCTCTCCATTGGATATTTTAATGCTCTATCCATATGATATTCCACACTATCATCCCCTACTCTTAAGACTAAAGTGCCCTCATAGACATCCACTAAAACCCTACCCGTCCTCATGAAAGGTCTTCCCAAAATCTATGGACATCTCACATCATATGCAAAATCTAAGATAACAAAATCAGCAGGTAAAATAAACTTATCCACTTTTACCAACACATCTTCTACTATTCCACAGGGTTTCTTAATAGATTGATCAGCTAATTGCAAAACCATGGAAGTAGGTTTAACATAATCCAACCCCAACTTTTTAAAGATAGATAAAGGCATGAGATTTATACTTGCCCCCAAATCACATAAACACTTAACTCAACATCTCCTAAGGTGCATGGAATAGTAAAGCTACCATATCCTTAAGCTTTGTAGGCAAATTATTTGTGATTATAGAACTACATGCCTCAGTTAATGCAATAGTGGATACATCTTCCCAATTTCTTTTTTTAGAAATTAATCTTTAAGAAATTTTGCATAATTAGGAATTTGTGTAATGGCCTCAATAAAATTCAAATTGATGTGCAAATGCTTCAATTTATCAATAAAAGATTGGAATTACTTATCTTGGTTTTGTCTCTTAAGGCGCTGAGGAAACGGTGGACGAGGTTGAAATGCCTTTGGAAGATTTGCTTTAGAAGCCCCTTCTGTCGCGCCAGCGACAGGTGTCGCGCTCGAGACAGAACGCTCTCCTTCAGCTGGTGCACTCACGATAGGTACCGCGCCCCCTACATTACTCGGCCTGTCCTCTGTTGCGATCGCGACAGGTGTCGTGCTCGCGACAGAAGAGTCATTCTTCTTGTCATTTTCCTGCAATTCTCCACTCTTGTTAGTATTAACAATTTCATTGGTATAGGATTTACCTGACCTCAAATTGATGGCTTTTAAATGTTCCCTTGGGTTCTCCTCCGTATTACTTGGTAAAGTTCCTTGTAACCTTGAAGGTAAAGCCTTTGCTAATTGCCTAATTTGCACTTCCAAGTTATGTATGGATGAGGCTTGATTCTTTGTAATTTGATCAAACTTATTTTCCAGCCTCTTTTGGTTCTCCTCTTGTGAGTTAAATTTCATATTAATCCCCTCCAAGAACCTATCCATCTTAACTTCTAAAAGCCCCAAACCTATCTTGAGGTGGTTGAAAACCTACACTCCTATTTTGATTGCTACTATTTCCCCATGAAAAGTTAGGATGATTTCTCCGACCTGAATTATATGTATTAGAGTAAGGGTTACCACGACCTTAACCTTGAATAAAGCTAACTTGCTCTTCATTATTAGTTACCCCCAAATTACATCCTTCACTAGAATGTTCTAGTTGCCCACAAATGTTACAACTATTTTGCTTACTACCTCCCACTCCTAAACTATTAAGTTTATGAGTTAAGGCTTCTACTTGAGCTTGCAAAGCAACTACAGAATCAAGTGCATGTACCCCCCTAGCATTAGAAGAATTAGAATCCCTTACTCTCTCGGTAGGCCACATGTAATTGTTCATTGACATTTCCTCTAATAATTCAAATGCTGCTTCGGTTGTTTTTCTCATCAATGATCCACCAGCTGCAGCATCTATTGTACCTCTTGTAGTTGGGTTAACTCCATTATAAAAGGTTTGCATCAATAGCTCCCTTGGAAGGTTATGGTGTGGACACATTCTTTGCAATTCTTTGAACCTTTCCCAAGCCTCATACAAAGATTCATTGTCATTTTGAACAAATGTAGTGATATCCTTTATGATTTTGGCTGTTTTGGCCAAGGAAAAATATTTGGATAAAAATGCTTGGGCCAATTGGTCCCAAGTAGTAATGGATCCCCTTACTAGCGAATTTAACCAAGCTTTGGCCTTATCTTTCAAAGTGAAAGGGAAAAGCCTAAGTTTGATTGCATCAGCCGACACACCATTAATCTTAAAGGTATCACATATTTCAAGAAAATTGCCAAATGAGCATTGGGATCCTCATTTGCCAAACCATAAAATTGAATGCTGTTTTGAATCATTTGTAATAACGAAAGCTTAATCTCAAATTGATTTGCATTTACCATTGGCCTTACCACTCCTTATTGAGCACCACTTAATGCAGGTGTGGCAAAGTCCATAAGTCTTGGTGGATTTTCGTCATCCATGATAATTCTCTTATTCTTGTTCTTCTTTCTATTGGATTTTTGGTTACTTGACAAAAATCTTTCCATCTCAGGATTTAAGGCTCAAGCTCTTCTTGTGAACTTCTTGTACTAGGCATGAACTTTCAAATCCTATAAAACCAAAAACAAAACACAAAGTTACACTAAACAAACTAACAAATTAAAACAAACAAAATATTGTAATCCAAAATCATAAAATCACTAACAAATTAATGCTCTCCATTGGATATTTTAATGCTCTATCCATATGATATTCCACACTATCATCCCCTACTCTTAAGACTAAAGTGCCCTCATAGACATCCACTAAAACCCTACCAGTCCTCATGAAAGGTCTTCCCAAAATCTATGGACATCTCACATCATATGCAAAATCGAAGATAACAAAATCAGCAGGTAAAATAAACTTATCCACTTTTACCAACACATCTTCTACTATTCCACAGGGTTTCTTAATAGATTGATCAGCTAATTGCAAAACCATGGAAGTAGGTTTAACATAATCCAACCCCAACTTTTTAAAGATAGATAAAGGCATGAGATTTATACTTGCCCCCAAATCACATAAACACTTAACTCAACATCTCTTAAGGTGCATGGAATAGTAAAGCTACCATTGTCCTTAAGCTTTGTAGGCAAATTATTTGTGATTATAGAACTACATGCCTCAGTTAATGCAATAGTGGATACATCTTCCCAATTTCTTTTCTTAGAAATTAATCTTTAAGAAATTTTGCATAATTAGGAATTTGTGTAATGGCCTCAATAAAATTCAAATTGATGTGCAAATGCTTCAATTTATCAATAAAAGATTGGAATTACTTATCTTGGTTTTGTCTCTTAAGGCGCTGAGGAAACGGTGGACGAGGTTGAAATGCCTTTGGAAGATTTGCTTTAGAAGCCCCTTCTGTCGCGCCAGCGACAGGTGTCGCGCTCGAGACAGAACGCTCTCCTTCAGCTGGTGCACTCACGATAGGTACCGCGCCCGCGACATTACTCGGCCTGTCCTCTGTTGCGATCGCGACAGGTGTCGCGCTCGCGACAGAAGAGTCATTCTTCTTGTCATTTTCCTGCAATTCTCCACTCTTGTTAGTAGTAACAATTTCATTGGTATAGGATTTACCTGACCTCAAATTGATGGCTTTTCAATGTTCCCTTGGGTTCTCCTCCGTATTACTTGGTAAAGTTCCTTGTAACCTTGAAGGTAAAGCCTTTGCTAATTGCCTAATTTGCACTTCTAAGTTATGTATGGATGAGGCTTGATTCTTTGTAATTTGATCAAACTTATTTTCCAGCCTCTTGTGAGTTAAATTTCATATTAATCCCCTCCAAGAACCTATCCATCTTAACTTCTAAAAGCCCCAAACCTATCTTGAGGTGGTTGAAAACCTACACTCCTATTTTGATTGCTACTATTTCCCCACGAAAAGTTAGGATGATTTCTCCGACCTGAATTATATGTATTAGAGTAAGGGTTACCACGACCTTAACCTTGAATAAAGCTATCTTGCTCTTCATTATTAGTTACCCCCAAATTACATCCTTCACTAGAATGTTCTAGTTGCCCACAAATGTTACAACTATTTTGCTTACTACCTCCCACTCCTAAACTATTAAGTTTATGAGTTAAGGCTTCTACTTGAGCTTACAAAGCAACTACAGAATCAAGTGCATGTACCCCCCTAGCATTAGAAGAATTAGAATCCCTTACTCTCTCGGTAGGCCACATGTAATTGTTCATTGACATTTCCTCTAATAATTCAAATGCTGCTTCGGTTGTTTTTCTCATCAATGATCCACCAGCTGCAGCATCTATTGTACCTTTTGTAGTTGGGTTAACTCCATTATAGAAGGTTTGCATCAAAAGCTCCCTTGGAAGGTTATGGTGTGGACACATTCTTTGCAATTCTTTGAACCTTTCCCAAGCCTCATACAAAGATTCATTGTCATTTTGAACAAATGTAGTGATATCCTTTATGATTTTGGCTGTTTTGGCCAAGGAAAAATATTTGGATAAAAATGCTTGGGCCAATTGGTCCCAAGTAGTAATGGATCCCCTTGCTAGCGAATTTAACCAAGCTTTGGCCTTATATTTCAAAGTGAAAGGGAAAAGCCTAAGTTTGATTGCATCAGCCGACACACCATTAATCTTAAAGGTATCACATATTTCAAGAAAATTTGCCAAATGAGCATTGGGATCCTCATTTGCCAAACCGTAAAATTGAATGCTGTTTTGAATCATTTGTAATAACGAAAGCTTAATCTCAAATTGATTTACATTTACCATTGGCCTTACCACTCCTTATTGAGCACCACTTAATGCAGGTGTGGCAAAGTCCATAAGTCTTGGTGGATTTTCGTCATCCATGATAATTCTCTTATTCTTGTTCTTCTTTCTATTGGATTTTTGGTTACTTGACAAAAATCTTTCCATCTCAGGATTTAAGGCTCAAGCTCTTCTTGTGAACTTCTTGTACTAGGCATGAACTTTCAAATCCTATAAAACCAAAAATAAAACACAAAGTTACACTAAACAAACTAACAAATTAAAACAAACAAAATATTGTAATCCAAAATCATAAATCAAGTTTCATAATGGCAAAATAACACGACTCCCCGGCAACGGCGCCAAAAACTTGTTAAGCATTTTCTATAGATGCAAATGACCGCAAGTATACGGTGTACCGAAATAGTACTTAAGAATGTCAATCCCACGAGGAACGTGATTTACACACTATTACTACCTAATTTTAATCTTGTTTACAATTATCAAATAATGTGAAAGTTGATTTTAAACTAATCTAACATTTAAACTAAATAAACCTAGTTAATGATAGTCAAAGAAGATGGAAAGATTAAAGATGCTAAGTATAAAAATGGAACTTGAATTAATTGTTCTTAATGATTATAGTATTCTTGTCATGCAAGCCAAGTTGAATAAATTTCCTACTTACTCTCTCGACATAAATAAGGCTGCCTAAAACATGCATAAATAATTCTATTTCACAACTTTCATTAATGAACTAGAAAATTAAACATGCAAATCTTAGGTTAAGTCACAACCTATAGCAACCATTTTAACACTATGATTTCTCAAACAATGCTTCAATGATGAATTTCCATTAGATGTAATATGAATTCATTTTTCAATTAAACTCATACTTATAATGATCATTCATAGTATACTGATAAGAAATTCTACAAGCAAGAACACATGAATTAATATGAACAATAAAACATTTGATATTAGGTATTCAAGTTCAGAATTTACATCACAAAATTTACAAAGAAGAATAAAAGGATAAGAATTGAAGAAGGAGATTTCTCAACCCTTTTCAAGTCACCAAAGGTAGTCTTCTTCTTTGTATGCTATCTTCTCTTCAATACATAAACTCTACTTAAGAAAATTAAACTAAAGAAAAACTATTCTAACCTACATAAATTATTTAATCAAATGTTCAACTATTAACTCCTTTTTTAAAATTTACAATCAGAAATATAATTTATAATATCTACTTATGCCCCTTCAGATGACTCTTGGTAATAGATGAAAAGGTTAGTGGAGAAACACAACTCTTCAATGTGAGATTTCATCTTTTTGTCTCTAACGGATCTCTCTGTCGCGCTTGCGACAGAGCACGCCTCCTTCATCGCTCCACCTTCCTCGCGTTTGCCTTCTCCGTGCCCTGTCACGACCTCGCGACGAGCCCCTTGGTCGCGACAGGCTCTTTTCTTCCTTTTTCTCTCTTCCTCCTTTGGCTTCACTTAGCGTATTCTGTCGCGCTCGCGTCACTGTCCCGCTCGTGACAGAGACACTTCTTCCTTTGCTCAATTCTGCTCTTTTTTTCATCTTTATCCACTTTTTCCTTCAATGTTCTCCTATTCCCAAAACTCAAACAAAATATAAAATATCCCTAATTCTAACACAAATAAACACATAAACATAATTTCTAACACTTAAACATGGATTAAATATGAGCATTTTAAGCTCATATCAGGAGTAGAAGGGAAGGCAAAAGAGAGAAGAGAAGGGGAGAACGGGAATGAAGAACAGATTTTCTGTTCTTCCTCTTCTCTTTCCTCAATTATCCAACCCCCACTATTCCCCTTTCCACATGGCACAACAAGATTGGTGGGTTTTAATAACTCACACCCTAACAGCATACATTGCACATAAACAATGCAATCCCAACTTATAACACCCTATAAATGTGTGAGCACACACACACAAGCATAACCCCACAAACACACCCTACTATGGTATGCTTATGTACACATAAACATAACTCAAGTTACTCACATCCTACTACCATATATGCACACACACCAGTAAAACCCCAAATCATGCAATATACCCATAATACCCTTATAACATGCCAAAACTCGTACAATGCACATGCACAAACATGGTTCATACTACTAGGGGGCAAACGGGGTGCGACAGTATCTACAAAGCTTTTTGTTTTAGGGTGTGAATAAGCAGATTTAGATTGGAGGGTTGTTGGATCATATGGGAGAATGGTGGTTCATGAATAATAATACCCTTTTATTTAGGGTCAGGAGGATAGGTGACTGGAGGTGTAGGTGTTTCAGAAGTTGAGGGTGTTATAGATACAGGAGGAGGCATAGTTTGGGTTGGACGATGTAATGGCTCAGGAGATCTTTTCTTTTGCTTAACAAATTGTTTTCTCATAAACATCTCCTGAGAATAACCTAATGCATCAACTTCATCCTGAGAAGGTTCAGAGTAAGGTGGTATCTGTATAGAGGGTTGATGCGTAAAAGGAGTGAGAGTAGAATGATAAAAAGGAAAAGAAGATGCTAGAGGAGGGGGTGATGGTTTGGCTAAATCCCTTTTAATTGTTGCAATTTCAGTTTTTAACCTGGTTACCTCAGAGGCTTTTTCTTTGAAGGTAGAATCATATATTCGTTCACTAATAGCAGTCATGAGTTGCTTGTCTAAGTCAACAACTTAGTTTTGTAATTTTGAGAGTAACTGGTAGGTAGCAGCATTCTGGCCTGTAATCTGTGAATTGAGTGTATTAACACGAGTAAAAATATGATCTACTTTTGTTTCTAATCGATGAAGAAGTTTGTTCTAAGCCAGAGCATTTTCAGACTGCCAATTAAGTACTACTTCCGCAGGTTAAACAGGTCTAGTAGTTCCTTCAGTAGAAATACCAGGAGACTTGACAAACGGTGCTGCTCGGATTTTAGTGGTAGGGTTGGTGGTTTCTGAAAGAGTGGGGAATTCATCTGTATAAGTACCAGTAGGTTGATACATACAGACAGCAGATGTTTGAACAGCTTTTGGTTTCCATATCGGAGGAGAACAAGGTTTTTTAAGTAAAGGCTTGGGTGGCGATTTACATGGCGCTAGAGTTGAAGTTGGTGAAACTGGTGGCTTGTACCAAGTTGGAGCAGTGCAAGTAACTGCATAATCATACTTGCCAGAAGGTTGGCCTAAAGTTCCAACAGTAGGATCATCATCTTCAATAAGATGATCCTGGTAGCGGGCTTCCGAAGAAGTCTACTTTTTTCCCTTGCGTCTCCATCGTTGGAGATCTCCATCATCTAGTTCAGCTTCCAGCATTGCCTAATAGCAATCATCACAATCACAATCATCCCAATAACAGTGGCCATCCCTCTTAAAAGCATAGATGGGATGTTCATTAGTATTAAAAGATTCAATAGGGATTTCTTCCTGGGGAAAAGAGGAACATGGTTGTAACATGAATTGTGGAGAAAAAATTGGTGCTGTAGTTGATTCAGCTGGATTTGGTTCATCTTGTGGAGAGACAAACTGGGTTTCCACTATACCATTTGGCTTTTTGACAAAGATGGGACTGGAGGATTGGATTGGCCTTTTCTATGCATGAAGAATTTCATAACTAGTGAGCCAAGACTTTGGGAAGTAGTCAAGCGACTGTTCTTGCATCAATTGCTTAGGGATCTGTACACAGGTAGGAACCTGGTTTGAGTCAGCACTGATAATCAAAGCATCATTTGAGAAAGGAAGAGAGATGTCTACCAAAGAGTTCTAATGGCACTTGATCGTCTTTGGAATATTTGACCAAGAGAAAGAGAATTAAGTTGAATGCCCTGTTCTGGGAGATAAAACATAGTGCTATTAGAGAGATTTTTTGGAATGGAGGTTAAGAAACCTTGTTTCAGATTGGGATCATTTCCTCAACCCTAAAGTCCTTCCTGATTCCTTTTGGAAACCATATACCCAACACTTTTAAGCGAAAAATCAAGGTGTTCTTACCATCACAAAGAAAACCAAGCATCCAATTAAAATCCAATTCTTCCCTGATTGTTTTATCTGGATACATGCTCTTGGGTCAGATCTTCCAGGAAAGGATCTTGTCTTTGGATTTGATGCTCTTTACCAGATACCACACTTTCGGATACTTCCTAATGGAGTCAAACACAAGAAGAACTTTCAATCCTATACCACTACCCATTCACTCTTCACTGTATATGACCCAGGCCCATTCCAAGCCATTAAAATCCAACTTGAAACTTTTTGTTGTGCAACCTCTCATGTTGATTTCCTGACTAAACACCCAAAACCTCTTTAGACCAGACCAGACTTTTTCATAACCTTACCCTTTAAGAAATCAGAAGACATAAACCCTACAAAAGCCACACATCCTGGTATGTCTCCTGCTGATTATGCTTTGGCCCAAGAAGAATGTTCACAGCTATTGGCCCAAAACTTAATTGAGTCCACTCAATCTGATTGGGCTTGTCAAGCATTTTATGTCAATAAGCATTCTGAACAGATCAGAGGGAAAAAGCGCCTTGTCATTGATTACACCCCACTAAACCCATTCCTTATAAACAATAAATACCCTTTACCTAAAATATCTTCTCTTTTTCCCTTTCTCCACAATGCACAGGTCTTTTCAAAATTTGATCTCAAAGATGGGTTTTGGCAATTAGGAATCCATCCACAGGATCGTCCTAAAACTGCTTTCTGCATTCCTAATTTCCATTATTAATGGACTGTTATGCCCTTTGGTCTCTAGACGGCACCATCTATCTTTCAACAGACCATGATATGAATTTATGAATCAATCCTTTCTTTTGCCTTGATTTATATTGATGATGTTTTGATTTTCTCTCCGGATGTTCCAACCGATCAAAACCATTTGCAGTCTTTTATTGATCTTACAAGGAAACATGGAATCATGCTCTCACCATCTAAGATGATTATTGGCCGAAAGGACATTGATTTCCTTGGAATGCACTTTGCTCATGGCAGTTATCAACCAAAACCACATTTGGCTAAGGAACTTCTTCATTTTCCTGATGATCATTTATCACAAAAGCAAGTCCAACAGTTCCTTGGTATTGCAAATTACATCCACCAGTTTATCCCACATTTTAGCCACCTGTCCAAACCACTTACCCAACTTTTAAAAAAGAACCATCCACCCTGGTCGGCCATTCATACCTCATCAGTTCAAAAAATAAAAGCAGTCACTCAAACACTGCCACCTCTCCATATCCCTTCTACAGGAAGAAGATATCCCAAATTGATGCCAGTGATGAATGTTGGGGAGCTGTCCATTTAGAGGAAAAAAACAACATCTGACACATCTGTGGTTATGCCAGTGGACAATTCAAAGAATCTGAATGCCATTATCACTCCACCTTTAAAGAAATCTTAGCTGTTAAGAATGGCATAAAGAGATTCGGATTTCATCTGATTGGTCACAACTTTACAGTTGTCATGGACTGTTCATCTTTCCCAAAGATGCTTTCTTTGAAAGGTACATCTGTCCCTCACCATCAGCTTCTCAGATGGGCGGAATGGTTCAGCAAATATAACTTCCAAGTCAAGCATATAAAAGGGGATAAAAACCTTATTCCTGATTATCTCTCAAGACTCACTTGCAAACAACCTTCTTCACAATTATCTTTGATCACTCTCCTTCCCTTGCTCTATACTATGGACAGATTCCGACCTGACCCTAACCCTAGAAAAAATCAACCTGCAACACTGTATCTAACAACCTCTCGAAAACAATCCCATCCTCCCACCTGTCATTTAAACTCTCTTACCCAAATCAAACTTTTTGCAACCCGCCATTTGTTTTAGTTTGTGCACCTCTTCTCTGTAAAAAAGAACCTACCTCTTACAAAGAATTTGTTTCACATTGATAAACCTTGGGCAATGCTCTACAAGATCTATCTAACTCTCCTTTCTGTGAGGAAGAGTTATAGTTCCTTTGGTGCTTGTCTGTCCTTTATACACATTCTGTCATTTTTCCATTAGTGGAAACCTATAATCTTCTTACGGATGCAAACAGACAGGGTTCATTCATCTAGCAATTTCTTGAATGGTATGCGCCATTAACCTGGTGGCGTCATGAGTTTCTCAGACAAATACAAGCTCAGAAAATATGGCAAAAACCTGTTGAAGAAGCAGAAAAACTTTCTGCTGTGTACTTTTTCCACCGGTCTTATATGTGGAATCCAGCTCATAATGTTGTTTGGACCCAACCCCAAGCATGGTGTTGGGAAATTATTGACAACTATGAGGATGCTCGGCCTCCTGCCCTTAAAAAAATACTTCACAACACTTTATGTGAACTTAATAATATTGAGCTCACTTCTTTGCAGTTACCCACTTTCGACACTGCAGAGTCATCTCAGAGACCGAACTATTCGGATTCATTATTCTAGGACTCACAGGACCCTTTGCTGGACTCACATGACCCTCTACTGAATGATACCCATGATGATGTTATAGCACAAAACTTTCTCTCCATCCCAAAAGATAAGGCCATGGATGACATTGATTGGACCCCACAGCTCCGATTCCAGGACATAGATCCAGAAGATATCAATATGTCCCCTTCCCATGAGCCTATCAAGAAATAAAGTGGCTTTTAATAAAGTAACTTTTGTAAAAAGGGATATATTCCTTTGCTTTAGTTAAAGTAGCTTTGTAAAAGTATCTTTTCTAAACTCACTTTGTAAAAGGAGATTCCTCCTTATCCTTTGTTAGTGTTTTCTTATGTATTGTGTGATGTAAGCCTTCTTGCTAAAGGCCTATAAATATGTATTGTAAGAAGAAGGAGGGCACGCTCATTCTTAGCCTTTCTAAGCCTTAATAAAATCTTCTCTTCTATGAATTTCTAACGCTTTTCTTTTCTCTCTCTTTAGAATATCCTTCTTCTTCAATCTTGGTCCTGCTATCTAAACTCCAAGGTCTATGGAATGAATCATTCTGATTTATGTTGAGTAGCCTAAGAGGATAGTCCCAGTCAAGGCCAGGAAAAGCCGTGTTATTGGACAGTCATACCTGGTATTCAACATAGTCAGTTTGAAGTGTTCCACGGTCCCTGGGGCTTTTGGTATCAGAGCCTATAGATTATTGATTAAGGTATTCTACTGAGAGGGAACTTCTTTACTTATGACTACTTCTACTTCTTTTACATCGTTATCCAGATCTTCTTCTTTCTCCAGATCTTCTTTTACCCTTTCACCTTCTACAGTTCATAAACTTGATTATCTTTATGAATTGAATTTTCTTGATGAAACCCAGAAAATCCAAGACTCTCATTACCCTTTCTAAATCCATATGATGCCTTCACTAGATCACCCAGATCCACTGTTTCATCAAACAACCTAAGTCCTTCATCAAACAACCTAAGTCCTATGTTAAAGAATATGTTCAATCTTCTTCTTTTTGTCAACACCCCATTAAAGCCACTGGACAAGAGCAATTTATTTCTCTTGATGTTCCTTCTGAGTCTATTCCTCATTGGACTCATCAGGGATTAACCCATCTCCATTTTAGAGCTGTTAGAATTGCGGTCACCTATCATAGACGCAAAGGTCTTCCTGTCTTTGCGAGGATCGCTCTTCTCAACACCAAATATCTTAACTATTCTCAGGCTGTCATTGGAACAGTCCAAACTTCCCTAAATGCTAGAACAATTATGTTTACCTTTTACCCGAATTTCAATATGAGATTGCATGATTCTCATATTCTGGACAATCTCAAAGTTTAGATCCAGATCACTGGAGCTGATCAAGTCAAGACCACTGAAGTAGCAACTCTCCACTATCAGATGATCTATAGAGTCCAGAATCATGCTATAGACATCTCTCTTCCTTGCTCAATTTTTTAATTAATCTATTATACATTACACAAGTTACACACATTATATCCATCATTTACAAGCCATAAAAGCCATATATACATTATGTTTTCCTTAAGTTTCCATTCGGCCTACATGTGGGATTTCATACAATAGTGTTTTAATTTACTCTAAGCATATTTATACACTTATTTAAGTCCACTAAACATAATTATCAAGTAAGATTTAATTATTCATGCCTAAATCACACGTTCACACTTAGACATAACCTAAAATACATACATAACCAATGGAAAAAGAAGGATATTGTATCCACTCACCTTAGATTCTTACTCTCCACTCCTTAGGCTTTCTTTCTATAGCCTTACTCCTTTGAAATATCCTTTCCCTTAGAATTTCCAAAAGTGGCCGAATTCAAAGAACACCATAACATCAAATCCATGCTTCCTTTTTACAAAATAACTTCATAAATACACTCTACACACTTGAAAATCCCCATAGGAACCTTTAAATCAAATTATAGAACCCTAAATCACATACCTCATTTTTTAGACATAACCTTTGTCTATTGGTTTTTCCCACTTCTAGCCCACCAAATGGACTCAAATCACCATCACCATGTTGTAGAGGATTTGAACGTTTCTAGGGAGGGAAATATTTGGGAAGAAATTAGAAGAAAGATGAAGAAAAATGGAGAAGAAACCATGAAGTTATATTCAGTCAAGAGGGAGAGAAGGGAGGGCGATGGAGGCTGGAGAAATATGGAGAAATCCAGCCTCTTCACTTCCTTATATAAGATAAAATTGAACAAAACTGGTCCAACCGAAGCAGTCCGACCGGTTTGAACTAAAATTTCATTTTTTGGCAATTTCTCACTATTTCAAGTAATCTATGAGTTATTAAACTTATTTTCGCTCCCAACAAATTCTATTGTACTTAAAACATCAAATATAGTTTTCCTGAAAAATTTTAGCTCAATCGGACTCCATTTGGGCCTCGGTTCACTTCAATCGGTCCGATTCAACCACTTTTTGTTCTACCGTAAAACACAATTCTAAAGCTGTCAAAAATTACAGAAAATTATTTTATGGATGTACACTTCCCACACTACACCCTTTAGAGCTCAATAAATATTTCTAAAAATTCAGTCAAACTTCGGTCAAACCCTGGTTCAATTGAACCGAACCAGAGACCAACTTCAGAATGTCTTTCGGAGCCCTATTTGACCTCATTTTCACTCTAAATTTCACCACTATACTCCTTATCACTTGCACTTTCCAATAGTCCAATAAAATATTTTTCACTACTGGCTTCCCAGGAGGTCACCCATGAGGGGCTTCTCTCGCCAAAGCACGTTTAACCTTTCTCTTCTAGTGTCTTTTAAGACACATTCACTGATATTTTTACACGAGAATCACACTATAAACACTACAATTTTCACTGATCACTTCTAACCTGGTATTCGGGCCATTACAATTCTCTCCCATTAATAAAAATTTTGTCCTCAAAATTTTCTTCATGTACCACTATCACATTTTATTACCACTCTACTGCGAGAACAGTTGGTTCAGAAAATTCACTTCCTTGACATCAACCATCCTACTTTACATTCACTCACAATTCTATGAGCTTATGCATTCCTTATGTCTCCTTCAATAGCTTTACTCACTTCTATCGTCAATACCAGTCCATGGCATGTATACGTATCATTTTATCCTTATTACACTAACTCTGATCTTAGGACCACCTAAACCTTGACTCTGATACCAAAATAAATGTAACACCCTTATACCCGTAAATAATACGAATACCGGATGTCGCATCACTGCACTGACATACACTATAACATACTCGATAACTCTGTAGAAATTTTTTTTCATCCATACTAAACACAACCATACACATATAGAAAAACTTAACAACACACTAATATACAAATCACATACCCATACCATTGCTTCTCCCAACTGCGATCATATACATGCTGTAAGCACCGTGTCCCGGAGCGGTCCGGATCAGAGGTTACCCTATGATGAAATCGGTGTCCAAGCCTGTATGGTAGGTTGGACTTAGAGGTTTTAGCCCCGCGTTCCATGAGAAGTGAGGTTTTTATCGTTCCTGGGCCGAAGGAGAGAAGAACAGAGGTTTTTTCGAGTCAAAAGGCTTTTTGCCCTCGACAGACGGCCAGCCCGTCTGTGAAGTCAACCCATCGCTCCGAGTCACCGATAGCTCAGGGTATTTTCCGACGCCCGTCGAAAAGTCACCGCCCCTGTCAGATTGCCGCCTGGTTTCCCGGAGCACGCAACCCTTCCGACGCCCGTCGGTGGATGTGGCAGGGCCGTCGGACTAATCCTTGTGTTAGAAGGATTCTTCCGACGCCCGCCTCTATACACCGACGCCCGTCGGTCGTGTCTGGCTATAAAAGCTCCGAATTTTCATTTGAAAAGGGTTGGAAAAATTTTCAGAAGAGGAAACTCTGCCCAATTTCAAGCACATTTTCTCTCTCTTCCAAAAACACTTTTTCTAAAAGAACTCTATCGAATCAAGGATCAAATCAATCAAAGGAACTAAAAGCTAATTAGTTTTCTTTAGATTTTGACTCCAAAATCGATTTTCTGAAGGATTGGAGGTGAAATATCTCATTTTCTCTCTTTAATCTTTCATCTCTGCTTCTCGTGGAACGCGCGGAGCTCTAACCGACACCAGAATCTCACCTGAAGTGATTATCTGAGGGTAAATATTCCGGATTCTTTCTCCATTTTCATCTCATATTTAATTTTTTATTTATTTATTTATTCATTCTGTGAAATTTTTGAATATCTGTCATTACTTTCTTTCATTTTGACTCTCTCATCTCCTTTTGGGATAAAACTTGCTTTTTGACCTTGAAAGGCTTTTTGTTTCCTTTCTGTTTTTCGGAGACAGAGGTGACCGACGGGTCATCTTCATGACCGACGCCCGTCGGTCACCCACCTACAGACGCCCATTCTTGAGTGACAAACGGGCATATCAAATAACCGAACCGACGCCCGTCGGTCAACCAGGAAAGGCCGTCGGTGGGTTCTGTCTCCATTTTTTAATCATTTTTCATCTCTATCCAGTCTCTTTGATTTCTTATATGTTAATTTTACGTATATTACTCTCTCTTAACTTTCTGTGAGTGTATATCGGTCCTCCTGGATTATCCCGAGCTTGAGCGGCTATCTACCATGTTTGGAGGATCTCGTCCGATTTAGTTTCCTAATCCTCTTATTTCATTTCTTTTATTGATTATCTTATGTATATGGATGCACTCCTTTCATATCCCGTTGATGTATAAAAATGACTCAATGGTTTTATATTTAATAAAATGAGGTTTACACAAAACTGGACCAATGTCCTATTTCATCCAATAAAACCATCACAATGAAAACATTCAATTTTAATAACGACGCATGCGAGGACCAAAGTCCTCAGAATAAGCAATATCCCGATTTATGTATGATCCGCACATTTACAAAAGGGAGTTGTATTCCGCTCCTTGTATTATTGTAATTTATCGCTTTTATTATCTATTTGATCATTTATTGCTTTCAAAATGTGAATAAATGCGCTTTTCAATTAAACTGCATAGTGTGGAGAGAGAGCGAATTAATGACATTAAAATTTGATCATAAGCTAATTGAGGTAGAAATAGATGAGAAATCCCGGACCCAGCTCTGGTCTTTGGGCTCAAGAGGTTAGAGGTCATCCTCCAAAATACTTCTTGGGTCACGAGGCTTTAGCGCTAATCCTAGGCCTCATGGCCCAATATGGATAAAATGCGTAAGTCTTAGGCTCTCCGAGGCGAGAGAAACTTTCCCAATGTTCTATTGGGTGGCGACTCCATGATACCTCCTTGTTGCCCAACATAGACGCACTTGCGATTTATTACAAGCTGTCAACGGACCCGTAAATGCCCCGGTCGCCCACGTGCGGGCGGTCCGAAAGGGCGGCGCATCGGGATCCGGCGCGCGTCACAGTGGCGACTCCACTGGGGACGTTTATGGTTCGAGATTTCAATTCGAAAATACCTCGCTTAACATTTATGATCAAAATTTAATTCATAAATTCGCTTTCTCTCAAAATTGCATTCGCATATCATTAGAGCCTTAGAATACACTAGTTTGGTCCCTCTTTTAGCCCCGGTGCGTTCCTGAAGCACCTCCTCATTTTCACTCAATTTGGGGAAGTGTTAAGGATAATCACCAGCCCAAGCCACGTACCTCAATGGTATATCAAAATGGTGACCCGATCGGTCGCTACGCTCGTGATGAGCTAGACCCGTGGGCAGGGATCATGCTTGGGTAGCCTCAAAGAAACATCTCCCTTGTCCAAAGCTCATGTAATGGCTGTAGTCACTTTCCACAGGTGAAATGAACCATAATCTCATGCTTGCTGTATGGATCCTCACGTATTGGATGAGTCCAAATATCTCGCTTGGTAACCTAGCCAAAGGCTATCATGCCTCGGTAAGGGCCATGTCAAAATTTATGGAACGTCCGAATACGTGGCGATCATTATCCATCCGCTTGTACATTAGCATAGGAGTGTTATGCTGCCGGTTTTCCGCCGCGCACCATACGCGTCCATTGGGTCCCTCGTTGACCCTTGGGCTAATCCCACCTAGGAAAGAGACTGCAAGACCACGTGTGTGGGAGAAATAAGGGTGAAAGGACCTACTTGCTTGCTTGTGCTCTGTAAATGTTGCATATCACGATCATGCATTATACTTACATTTCATGCATCATTCTAACTTTTGTCCCTGCAGCCATCATAGATCTGCCCAGGTGGACTAGATCACCAACCGGGCGACTGATTCGAGTTCTTACTCCTGAGCTGTCAGATAGAGAGGGCCTACCGGAGATTTTATCAGAAATCAGTGGTACAGTATCTCAGATGGCAAACTCGCCTAGGGGGGAAGATGCCACCAGGGCTATGATTGCGGAAGAAATGGGCCGCCGTTTTGAGGAATTCGAGGGCAGGATGATGAATATGTTGACCGCCTTGGCACAGCAGAACGCTCAGCCGAATGCTCCGCAGAACCCTCCTCCTCCAATGAGATAGAATGAGCCTGAAGAAGAAAGGGTTGAAAGGTGAGAAGAGCCCGTTAGGCTGCCGCCAGTAGAGTTAAGATCAGTGGCTTCGGGAGAGCTGAGAAGAAGGCCAGTGCTAAGAATTGATGACGATAGAGATATCGAGGATGATAGTTTGAGCATGGCATCTGAGAAGAGGAAGGCGCCTCAAGCTGATGACTTTATTCTAAGGAAGATGGAAGAGAGGTTCGAGGCTATGGCTCGTATGATAGGCAGAGCTCATGGGATGAATCCAGAGGATAGGGAGTTGGACGGAGAGGACCCGATCCCTTATAATTTTAAAATGCTGGATGTGCCGAAATTTGATGGTACTTCTGACCCCACCGCACATGTGAAGCAATATTCTCTGGTTATGAAGGAGACCGCACTGTCCAAGAAGCAGAAAGTGGAATACTTTTGTCTAAGTCTGACCTCTCATGCCATAGACTGGTATCATGGCCTTGACCGCCGCACTAAAAAAGATTGGAATCTACTCACTGAGAAGTTTCTGAAGCAGTATGACTGTAATACTAGAATGGAGGTGACTCTGAAAGACCTTGAGCTACTTCAGCAAAAGACCGGGGAGTCCTTCCATGAGTATCTTACCCGATGGCTGAACCGAGTAATGGAGATGCGCCGAAAGCCTGATACCCAGGACCAAATTCGTCTTTTCATTAAGAACGTGAGCCCGTACTTGAAGGAGGGATTGAGGATGAAGGGGTTAAAGGACTGGGAGTCTCTCAAAGATATAGCCATCGAAGCAGAGGGAGAGTTCTTGACCCAAAAAGCTAACAATGACAATTTCGCCAAAAGGGCTAACCCCGGTCAAGGAACCAGTAGGCCGGCGGGTCCCAGTAACAGCACTAGAAGAACGGGTGAAGTGTCTGCTACTGAGGTAACCACCCAGAGGAAGTTTTCGAACTTGGGGAGACCATTATCCTGGGTCTTGAGGAGGCTGATGAAGGAGGGAAAATTGCGCCCTCTGACTCCTAAGCCAGCTTTGACACAAGGGAAACCGGGACATAAGGATAACGAATTCTGTGCATTCCACCAGCACTCGGGCCATATCACTGATAAATGCAAGGCGCTCCGGCACTCTATCCAAGACCTGATTGATAGCAAGCAGATCTCTGACCCTGAGAAGAGAGAAACTGAGAAGAAGCCTGGTTATAATGCCGTACCACCACCCGTGTTTATGATCCAATCTAGCCTGCCAGAGTGGTACGTGCTACAAGATCTGTATGGGAGTGAGGAGTCCGCCGTTGATAATTCCGAGGATAGGAAGGAGAGGGCAGTTGTGGCGGCCCTTGATTGCTGGTCTAGCAGTGAAAGCGGTGGAGAAGCCGAGGATGAAGAAGGGTTTAACCTTGATTTGTGGGGCTCCGATGGAGACGAGGGAGAGATAGACGTTGTCACGAGAAGTGGAAGGGTGATTCCCGAGATTACAAAGCTACCTGAGCCGGTACAGCCATCAGCAGAGAAAGAGCCAGAGGAGGGGCAGATTGTCAGACAGTTGAAGAAGACCGCGGCTCAGATATCCATATGGGATTTGTTGAGGCAATCCCCCTCTCATAGGCAGAAGGTAGTAGAAGCTTTGGTTGAGGCCACAGTCGCCACCACTATTTCCCCGTCAGAGCTTTTGGGTTTAATTAAGGGAGGATCCGAGGAGAGATTGGTCTTTTCCGACGCCGACTTACCTATTGAAGGACGCAACCACAACCGACCCTTGTACATTAAAGCACAGATTAACAGTAAGCACACTGCTTGCGTTATGGTGGACGACGGGTCTTCTATCAACGTGTGCCCTTTAATAGCTTTGCAAGCTTTTGGTTTAAGCGAGGATATGCTCAGCGGATCAGATCTGGCCATCACAGCCTACGATAACTCGAGGAGGCAAGCCTCGGGAACCTTCAAGACTTTGGTCAAGACAGGACCTATCGAAGTGGAGGTCGAATTTGTAGTTCTGCATATCCCTGCTAACTTCTCAGCTTTGCTTGGGAGACCCTGGTTTCATAAATTAGGAGGAGTGCCGTCCACACTGCATCAGATGATAAATTTCCCACACGAAGGGGAGGTGGTGACTATCAAAGCGGCCAGGGAGAACCAGGTCTCAGCGCTGGAAATTGCCAATCAGCCTTTCAGCGGCTTTCACGTGTCTATGATAAAGGAAGAGCGCGGATCAGTGGATAGCCCAGCTGTGGTTAATATGATGAAGAGGATGCACTATCTTCCCGAGGCTGGATTGGGTAGAAGCTCCCAAGGGTTGCAGACCACGATCACCACTCGAGGGCAGAAGAATCGAAAAGGCCTGGGGTATAGAGGTGGCTTCGGCAAGAAGAGGGTGACAGACAAGATCCCCCACATTTCAGAGAGCTTTGTGCCAGCATCCTCAGTTTGTGCGTATACTGGTGAAGATGAGCCACAATGGGTAGATGGGAGGATTGTCCCTAGCTTTGAGATCTTTAATGATGTGTATGACTGGCACGTCGGGTTCGTCAAGACTGCTGAAGACTTTTGGGATGAGGAAGTCATGACTCAAGGTATCACTTGGGACAAGTGCGAGCTTGAGGAGGTCGTTACTGAAAAGATGGTAGCTGCCAGGCTGAAAGGGAAAGAGAAGATAGCAGAATTAGAGCTGAAAATGGGGGATTTAAAGATTTCTTCGGACGCGCCTGAGGGGCCTCTGCTAAATCAGAAAGTTAGTGAACAAGCTGCAACAGCATCAACCTTGGGAGTGGCAGAAGAAGACTTTAGCTTAGATTGTCTTTTTATTCCATAACTCTTTTATGATGTAAATGATAACTATAATATTATTAATAAGATAAACAATTTCACTTATTTGTGCGATGTTTCTAATGATTTCAACATGCATGAACATGATCATATTCCATCAATTTTTGACATTTACTCCACTGGCACAACGCCTTTTAATCTTGGAACCTCAGAAAATCCGAGAGAAATTCTAATAGCATCAAGCATAACTCCTGAGGAGAGAAAAAATTTTGAGAGAATAATAAGAAAACATGAAAAAGTCTTTGCCTGGACCTACGAGGACATGCCGGGGATTGATCGAGACGTGGCGGAACATGCCATCCCGACTTACCCAAATTGCAAGCCTGTGAAGCAGAAGTTGAGAAGGCTAAGACCAGAATGGGCTGATAAGGTTAAGGAGGAAATTCGACAGCAGATTGAAGCTAAGTTCCTTATGGAAGTCCAGTATCCTACATGGCTGGCAAATGTGGTCCCTGTAGCAAAGAAGAACGGAAAGGTCAGGGTGTGTGTGGATTATCGAGATCTTAACAAAGCCTGCCCTAAAGATGATTTTCCACTACCCCATATTGATGTATTGATAGACAGTGCCGCCAATTGCGCGATGTACAGCTTTGGGGACGGCTATGTGGGCTACAACCAGATCCTGAACAAGATAGCTGACCGGGTTAAAACTGCCTTTATCATAGAGTGGGGCACCTATGCCTATCGGGTCATGCCTTTCGGCCTGAAGAATGCAGGGGCCACATACCAGAGGATGGCAACCAAGATCTTAAGCGACCTGATCCATAAAGAGGTGGAGGTGTATGTCGATGACATGATGGTCAAGTCAGCCACCCGAGAGGGACACTTTCAAGCTCTAGAGAAGTTCTTTACCAGGATCGATAAGTATAATCTGCGACTTAACCCCAAGAAGTGCATTTTCGGAGTGACTTCAGGAAAGCTGTTGGGACATGTCGTCAGCCAGAGGGGGATAGAAATTGACCCAGACAAGGTGAAAGCTATCAGAGAGATGCCTGTGCCACAAAAAGAGAAGGATGTAAGGAGTTTCCTGGGCAAGCTACAATATGTAAGCCGGTTCATTGCCAAGCTCACTTCGATATGCGAACCTGTTTTCAAGCTGCTTAGAAAGAATCAGCCCGTAGTCTGGAACGAAGACTGCCAGATAGCCTTTGATAATATCAGGGAATATCTGTTAAATCCGCAAGTGCTAAGGCCTCCGCAACCTGTTAAACCGCTTATCCTATACCTGGCGGTAGAAGACGGTTCAGTGGGCGCCATGATGGCTCAAGAGGATGAATTTGGGGTGGAATTTGCGATTTACTACCTTAGTAAGAAGTTCCTGGCTTATGAAATAAAATATGCTGAAGTGGAGAAGATCTGCCTTGCAGTAATTTGGGCATCAAAGAAGCTGAGACATTACTTCCACTCATACAAAGTTCAGGCAGTAGCCAAGAAGAATCCGTTGAGATATTTGCAGGAGGCACCGTCTTTGCTTGGAAAGATGGGGAGGTGGCTGCTCTTGCTACAAGAGTTCGATGTGCAATACATCACCCGCAAGACTATCAAGGGGCGAGCTGTAGCCGAATTTCTTGCTGAACATCCTATCCAAGGGGACACCCCCGAGTTTACCTTCCCTGACGAGAGCATAGGCACGATTTCTGTTCAAGGATGGCAGTTGCACTTTGACGGGGCAGTTAATAACAGAGGAGCCGGAGTTGGAATCATCTTGACAACCCCAGATAATGAAAAACTTCCTCTTGCTAAGAAGCTGAGATACAAAGTGACCAACAATGAAGCTGAATACGAAGAGTGCACCTTCGGGTTAGAAGCTCTAGCGGTGTTGGGGGCAAGGAACGTAGAGGTGTTTGGTGACTCGTCCTTGGTGATAAACCAGATCCGAGGTGAGTGGGCTGTCAAAGAAGAGCGACTAATCCCCTATGTTCAATATCTGAAAGGGATGTGTGGGCAGTTTGAGACTTGCACTTTCCACTTTGTGCCCAGAGATGAGAACCGTCTGGCTGATGCGTTGGCAACCTTAGTGTCAATGTGGGATAACCCTGAAGGAGTGGCCATGAAACCGGTGCTAATTTCGAGCTCTGATAAGCCTAGTTTTGAAACCGAGCCTGTAATGGAACTAGAGGCGTCAGATGGGAAGCCATGGTACTTTGATATCATGAACTACTTGGAAAACGATGAATTTCCAGAAGAAGCCACTGAAAAAGATCAAAGGATGATACGTAAGTTATCTACTCAGTTCATATCCTTAGAAGGGGTGTTGTACAAAAGACGGTCAGATGGGATCCAACTCAGGTGCTTGAATGAAAGAGAAGCGCGCAAGATAATGGAAGAAACCCATGCAGGGGTCTGTGGGGCCCACATGAATGGTTTGACCTTGGCCAAGAAGATCATGAGATAAGGTTTTTACTGGCTTACGATAGACACTGATTGCTCGAAGTATGTCAAACAATGTCAGTTGTGCCAACAGTACGCAGATCTAAGACACCTGCCGGTTTCAGAGCTACATAACCTGACATCACCTTGGCCGTTTGCTGCTTGGGGGATAGATATCATTGGAGAGATTCGCCCTACGGCGTCCAATGGGCACAGATACATCATAGTCGCAATCGACTATTTCACCAAATGGATTAAGGTAGAATCTTTCAAGAAAATTGACGCAAGGGACATGGCCAAGTTCATAGAGAAGAATTTGATCTGCAGATATGGCCTCCCTCATCACATAGTGTCTGATAATGGAGTGCAGTTCATGGGAGAAACCAGAAAACTTCTCAAGAAATATGGCGTTGAGCATCATAAATCCTCTCCCTACCGACCGCAAGCGAATGGAGCAGTAGAAGCCGCCAATAAGAATGTGAAGAAGATCTTGTCCAAACCTACAAGGACTGGGCTGAAAAGTTACCCTTTGCCCTGTGGGGATATAGAACGACGGTGAGATCATCTACAGGCGCTACACCATTTTCCCTGGTATACGGAACAGAAGCAGTATTGCCAGTAGAGATAGAACTTAAATCTCTAAGGGTGGTCATGGAGGCCCAAATCCCGGAAGCCGAATGGGCGCAGCAGAGGTTGCAGCACTTGAACTTACTGGATGAGAGTAGGCTGAAGGCTTATTATCATAATCAGATATACCATAAGAGATTAGCGAGAACTTTCGGAAAGAAAGTAAGGAAGCACCCGCTGAAAGAAGGGGACTTGGTGTTCAAACAGATGAGGCCAGGAATACCAGACATCAGGGGGAAATTTAGACCTACCTGGGAAGGGCCGTATATCCTTAAGAAGTTGTTGACCAGAGGGGCTGCAATCTTATCAGATAGCGATGGGAACGAATTCAAAGAGCCGATCAATGTCGACAGAATCAAAAGGTTCCACGGCTAAAGACCAAAATAAAAAGAAGAGAATAAAGTACCCTGCAAGTCGAAAATCGAAAAAAGGCGGCTATGCTAAAATTGGGCGCCTCGACAGGGTGAAAACCGAAAAAAGGCATTCTGTGCAAAAATTAGAGGCATGAGAGAAAATGTCCGATCGTGAAAACCCGAGAGGGCCGATTGGTAACAGGAGTTGATGCTGTTAAAATTTGGTTTCATGTATTGATGGCGCATAAGCAGCTGAGTAAATGCCAAAACTGATCATGTATGCTGAAATTATATGGAAATGTACACAAAATTCGTGAAAAAGGATGAATATTATTCTTTTCATTTTCGTCATTTTCTAGTTCTGCATTAAAAAGAAATGTAGCACCAAAAGAAATACACATATAGGCTAAGCTAAGTCCTGCTGCTGCTCTCGCCGATCAGATGCTTGAACCCTTGGGTCCTGTTATCAGAGGCTGGGCTAAGTATCCACTTCTTGTACCCGCTAGTCGAAGATGCAGAATGGTTGCCAAACCTCGGGATGACGGTCTTCACGGGTAATCTACCCCACAACTCATGATACCGGGAAGCAAATGCGGCCGAGAGATCTCCTCCTCGGAAGGATAGGGGAACCCTCACTATATCCTGGGTCATCCCAAGCTGCCGTGTACACCGGGAGGTGATGCAGAAGGTGGCCTGACGGAGGCCGCAGAGGGGAACGCAACCCGATGGCCCATCAGTGACCACATGAGATAGCGGGAGCCAGGCGGATGTGAAACTGATATCATTATCGGACAGCTCGCCAAATCTGGTAATGCCTTCACCAGCAGTGATACACCCATGCAATCGTCGATGAGGCAAGAAATGGCTCGGTGAGTACTGGGGGGTAACGCGAGGGGGTGGTTCAGACAGCATCTTCAGTTTTTCCTGTAGCCAGATCTGAAAAAAAAAAAAAAAAAAAAAAAAAAAAAAAAAAAGCCGCTGGGGTAAGTAGGGTTTACTTCAGGCAAAAATAAGGCACAGGGTTATGTGAAAATCCGAAAGGACGCACCTCCCGCTAAGAAAAGCTAGTGTGAAAATCCATGAGGGACACACTACCTTTAAAATAATGACGTACCTGGAGTAATAAGGGGCTGCCGGCAAAGGTTGTAGTGGACCCAGAACTCACAGCGTCCAGACCCAGGATGGTTTCAGCCAGGACAAGTGGTAGGGGAGACAGTCCCAGATGAAAGTCGCTCAGGACTCCGAACAGACGAGAGTCGCCGGTCAAACCTCCCGGAGCAACAGTAAGGAAGTTAACCATGCAGAATAAGAATGTAATGCTTACCCGATATGTGGGGATGTCAGCGAACCGATCCAGAGCCTCGATCAGTGGCTCCAAGGCAAAGGAAGAGCTCAGAGGAATCAGCTGGTTGGCCTCCGAGGAGGGTATGCCCAGAGCCAGGGCTACGTCCCGGGTCTGGAGAAGGCCACAGCGGGGGACGCAAGGCAGAGCGCCAGGAGGGAACCGAGCTCCCAGGATGGAGGCTAACTCTTCAGGCAAGGGGCACAGTTCCTGATAGGTGAATTGGAAAACGTGGAACCGGGGGTTCCAGAAGTGGGTCGCTGCCAGGAGGAGGTTCTGGTCAATTTTTACCCGGCACAGGTATTTCAGCCCGGACAAAGAGTAAAGGGCGCCTTCCCCCCAAGTGTGTTTGTCATCTAAAATACGGTGCATCCTTTGGGCAAGAGGGGAGGACATTTTGAGAAGAATAAAGGACTCAAGATGTGAGAAAATGAAGAGACAAAAATTTTGCAAGATTTTATAGGCAAGCGTCACCGACGGCCTGACCGTCTCTCCACAGGGACGGCCTACCCGCCTCTACACAGGGACGGCCTGCCCGCCTCCCCACAGAGACGGCCTGACCGTCGGTATAGGTCCACCTGGCAGAGGCATACGTCAGCATTGCATTCATCACGCGCATTAACTAGCATTTATTGCATGACAGACGGTCAGCCCGTTGGTCGCTTGTACAGATGCCCTGCCCGTCGGTCAGGAATTTCTATATAAGGGCGAGTGACTGACGGTTTAAACATTGCTGTCCCTTTCTTCTTCCTCTCTCAAACGGTTTCTTAGCGTTTTTTAGCGGTTTTTAAAGCTTTTCTCCTTATTTTCTCGCGATTTCTTCATATTTTCGCATTTTCTACCCGCCGGGCACTTTAATATTCATATTTTCTCCAGTTTCTACACTTCCCGCGACTACAAGTAAGTAAATAACTACTTTTTTTGAATTTTATTCAATTTATCTCTTCATCTCTTTTCCTTTTGACTTTAGGATGCCTTAGATGCCTTAAGAATTTAGGGAGAATGCTGCCCAATTTTCTGTATTATTATTTTTATAATTAAATCTGAACTTTTGCATGATCACATAGAAGTAGAATTTTTCTATAATCCTGGTGCTTTAGAATTACACTCCTTTTAGCGCACCATGTTGTGCATGATTTGCGTTTGCGGCCTGAGGCCATTATTTTTGTATCGTTGGGGACACACTCTTGCCGGGGTGCGTCCCATCTATATGTGTACACTATTGTTGGGGCCTGAGGCCTATTATCTTGCCTTTTCATGCAGGAGGATGGGCATACCCCTGCCGGGATGCTGCCCAAAATTTTATTATTTATTCTAGAATTGAATATTTTTCATGTATAATGCATGCCTTGGGACCTGGAAGGCCCATCCTTATTCACTTTAATTATTTCCATGAGGATTGCATGTTGCTTTTGCCATGATGCGTGCAAGGCATGTTAGGCTACTTCCTTAGACAGGATGTTTGCTATTTTTATCTGTTATTATCTTTCTTTTTTTTTATCTCACGTTGGGCCACCATTGCCCTGTTAAGGCCTAGATGGACCTTAGATTTTGGAAAATAAACCTGATAGTGCTTGTTTTGTCAAGTTTTCGCTATCTGATTCCTTCCCTTTTGCAGGATGCCTCCCAGACGCAGAGCACCACAGGCCCAGCCCGAGCTTGTAGCTCCGGCTTGGATGGATGACGAGTCCGCTCAGAGGTACAGAGCGTTGGCTCAGGTAGAGTTTCGGGCCAGCCGTTTTGTATCTCGCCCTTTTCTAGAGGCCCTTGGATTGGCCGCAGAGTTTGATCTACTTGCTGAGGGAGCTGGTTGGACAGAGTTCCTTGAGCCCGCCTTCCAGACATTTCCAGAGGCTACCCGCCAGGTCTTGGCTACTCTCCGCTACACCGACTTTCAGAGTGCAGATACCGACCCGGGGGTGATTCAGTTTTGGTTCGATGGTGACCATGTCAGCATCACCAGGCAGAGGTTTGCTCAGGCCATGGGGCTCCCTATGGAGGAGGGGGTCGAGATCCCGCGGCGAGCGGTGAGACGCCCCCATTGGGCGGCCATTGCTATACCAGGAGTGCTGTACGATCACGATACAGCGAAGAGCACCGTACTGGTGTCTCAGGCACTCCGGTATTTGCACAGAGTGCTTTCCAGCTCATACCTCGGTCGAGCTAGTAATCCAGGGTCGCTTAACGCGGCCGAGATCTGGAGCCTCTGGGCTATGGTGGCAGGCCAGCGTCTCAACATTAGCCACGAGATCTTGGCCAACCTGACTAGAGTCGGCAGAGGGTTGACACCGGTGGTGATGGTAGGAGGAGTCATCACCCGATTATTGTTGAGATTGGGGTTTAACCCCGAGAGGTTGAGAGGACCCTTGCCGGAGGGGATCCATGTAGACGCCGCAGCGGCAGTTCAGATGGGGATGATCTCCCCGATTTCTGGCCAGGCAGAGGCCTACAGGGTGTTGACTATCCATGAGACCCGGCATATGTTCAACCTTCCACCCTTGGGGGCAGATCCTGATCACCCAGAGCACCAGGAGGAGCAGCCTCCACAGCCACAGCCACAGCCGCAGCCTCCACAGCCAGAGCCTCAGCCGGAGCACCAGCCTCCTCAGCCGCGGACAGTGCCTCCACCACAGCAGCAGGAGCCACCTAGGACCCCCTCAGATTTTGATTTTGAGATCACGATGGACGACCTCTTTGCTGCTTCACCGGCATCCAGAGCGTCGACTCCAGTCCCATCACCGAGCGCCAGGGTACAGAGGTCTGTCCATGGGCCCTCCGAGAGATACCATCCGTACTCCCGAGGTGACCCCGGGGCATCCACTTCCTCGGCACCGCCACCAGAGCCAGCACCGCAGCAGCCTGCGCAGCCTGACTTCTCTCAGCTCCTCACCTCCATGTTCACAGCCTTGGAGCGGTGACAGGATGAGCGAGACAGGGCTATCCACGAGAGGTTAGATCGCCAGCAGGCTGCCATTTTGGAGCAGTCCCAGTCGGTGGAGCGCTTGGCTCGGGAGCAGGCCGGCTACATCGAGCACACGACTCGGGAGCAGACTCGGGCCATGGATGCCTTTAGGGATGAGCAGACTCGTGTCCTGGAGGCTTTCAGAGGAGAGCAGATGAGGCTGATTGAGCAGATTGCTCAGGGGCAGAGGGAGTTGAGGCAGCAGCTCGCTCATGATGTGAGGACGTCACAGGACCAGGCGTCTCAGAGGGTCGATATGACCCTACAGATGATTGATGAGTCGCTTGACTCTCTGAGATCCCGCGTCCAGGCGATGGAGGGGATTCTCCCCCCTCTTTCTCAGACCATGAGGGAGTTTAGGGAGCAGACGGAGCAGAGCCTGGAGCAGAGGAGAAAGGCCGCCAGCGAGCAGACCATCCAGTTGAGCCAAGCCTTCAAGAAGTTGGGAGAGAAGGTTTCTGAGACCTTGGGGTTTATGAGCACCTGCACCCAGCCCTTCTTGGACGGTTACGCTCAGATCCGGTTCAGGCAGGCCCATGATCATGAGGCAGGACCCTCCACAGCTCCGCCACCGCCTCCGGCCCGACCACCTCCGCCAGAGACCGTGCATATATCGGATGATGAGGATCCCGATGAGCCCTCAGACTACACACCTCTCTGATCTTCAGGGAGTTATTTTTGTATCTTTTGTATATTTTATATTTTGTATATGCACTGTACAAAAATGACATTTCTAGTGGAAAACTTTTGCTTCCTTATTGCATGATCATTCGATTGTTAATTGCTTAATCACATCACAGAAAGTGTATGTTCTCATATCTACTTACATGTCGATAAAAATGACAATATAACAAATAAAAAATAATACAAAACAAAAACAAACAACAAAAATGATAATCGACAACATCTCAATAAGAAAAAATGAATAAAAGATGAAACACGGCATAGCCAATAAAGCAAGGTCACGCCATCAACAGACAGGTCAAAAGATGACCATTCAAACGTGAATTAACAAAATCTTTTATCTCACAGGTACAAAGGAATACCGATCTGAGCACAGATATCGATTAAAAAGATCTCCTTTGAAACAAGGAAACCAGCGGAGTTTCCACACTCCAGATCGAAGTTGCAGTTGAAGAAACACTGCTCTTCACCAGATCGAGGTTGTAGCCAGAGAGTGCTGCATCTCACAGATTGAAGCTGTGGTCAGAGAGTGTCGCACTTCACCGGATCGAGACTGTAGCCAAAGCATGCTGCATCTCACAGATCGAAGCTGCAGTTGAAGAAACACTGCTCTTCACCAAACCGAGATTATAGCCAGAGAGTGCTGCATCTCACGGATCGAAGCTGTGGTCAGAGCGTGCCGCACTTCACCAGATCAAGATTGTAGCCAAAGCATGCTGCATCTCACAGATCGAAGCTGTGGTTAGAGAGCACCGCACTTCACCAGATTGAGACTGTAGCCAAAGCATGCTGCATCTCACCGGATCGAGGTTGCAGCCAGAGCATGCTGCATCTCCATGAGTACCTATCGGTCGAGAGAAGGCCGATGGAAGTATCTTTGCATCGCCGAGCGGATCGAGACAAGGTCCACCCGGCAGAAGGCAGGGAGGGGGAAAAGCCGTCGCAGGTACGCTTCCTTTCTGACCTTTCTCTGAGTTTTGGCTTATCTAGGCGCTTGTGCACTAGTTTCCCCAAAACTGGGGGCAACTGTAAGCACCGTGTCCCGGAGCGGTCCGGATCAGAGGTTACCCTATGATGAAATCGGTGTCCAAGCCTGTATGGTAGGTTGGACTTAGAGGTTTTAGCCCCGCGTTCCATGAGAAGTGAGGTTTTTATCGTTCCTGGGCCGAAGGAGAGAAGAACAGAGGTTTTTTCGAGTCAAAAGGCTTTTTGCCCTCGACAGACGGCCAGCCCGTCTGTGAAGTCAGCCCGTCGCTCCGAGTCACCGACGGCTCAGGGTATTTTCCAACGCCCGTCGGAAAGTCACCGCCCCTGTCAGATTGCCGCCTGGTTTCCCGAAGCACGCAACCCTTCCGACGCCCGTCGGTGGATGTGGCAGGGCCGTCGGACTAATCCTTGTGTCAGAAGGATTCTTCCGACGCCCGCCTCTATACACCGACGCCCGTCGGTCATGTCTGGCTATAAAAGCTCCGGATTTTCATTTGAAAAGGGTTGGAAAAATTTTCAGAAGAGGAAACTCTGCCCAATTTCAAGCACATTTTCTCTCTCTTCCAAAAACACTTTTTCTAAAAGAACTCTATCGAATCAAGGATCAAATCAATCAAAGGAACTAAAAGCTAATTAGTTTTCTTTAGATTTTGACTCCAAAATCGATTTTCTGAAGGATTGGAGGTGAAATATCTCATTTTCTCTCTTTAATCTTTCATCTCTGCTTCTCGTGGAACGCGCGGAGCTCTAACCGACACCAGAATCTCACCTGAAGTGATTATCTGAGGGTAAATATTCCGGATTCTTTCTCCATTTTCATCTCATATTTAATTTTTTATTTATTTATTTATTTATTCATTCTATGAAATTTTTGAATATCTGTCATTACTTTCTTTCATTTTGACTCTCTCATCTCCTTTTGGGATAAAACTTGCTTTTTGACCTTGAAAGGCTTTTTTTTTCCTTTCTGTTTTTCGGAGACAGAGGTGACCGACGGGTCATCTTCATGACCGATGCCCGTCGGTAACCCTCCTACAGACGCCCATTCTTGAGTGACAAACGGGCATATCGGATAACCGAACCGACGCCCGTCGGTCAACCAGGAAAGGCCGTCGGTGGGTTCTGTCTCCATTTTTTAATCATTTTTCATCTCTATCCAGTCTCTTTGATTTCTTATATGTTAATTTTACGTATATTACTCTCTCTTAACTTTCTGTGAGTGTATATCGGTCCTCCTGGATTATCCCGAGCTTGAGTGGCTATCTACCATGTTTGGAGGATCTCGTCCGGTTTAGTTTCCTAATCCTCTTGTTTCATTTCTTTTATTGATTATCTTATGTATATGGATGCACTCCTTTCATATCCCGTTGATGTATAAAAATGACTCAATGGTTTTATATTTAATAAAATGAGGTTTACACAAAACTGGACCAATGTCCTATTTCATCCAATAAAACCATCACAATGAAAACATTCAATTTTAATAACGACGCATGCGAGGACCAAAGTCCTCAGAATAAGCAATGTCCCGATTTATGTATGATCCGCACATTTACAAAAGGGAGTTGTATTCCGCTCCTTGTATTATTGTAATTTATCGCTTTTATTATCTATTTGATCATTTATTGCTTTCAAAATGTGAATAAATGCGCTTTTCAATTAAACTGCATAGTGTGGAGAGAGAGCGAATTAATGACATTAAAATTTGATCATAAGCTAATTGAGGTAGAAATAGATGAGAAACCCCGGACCCAGCTCTGGTCTTTGGGCTCAAGAGGTTAGAGGTCATCCTCCAAAATACTTCTTGGGTCACGAGGCTTTAGCGCTAATCCTAGGCCTCATGGCCCAATATGGATAAAATGCGCAAGTCTTAGGCTCTCCGAGGCGAGAGAAACTTTCCCAATGTTCTATTGGGTGGCGACTCCATGATACCTCCTTGTTGCCCAACATAGACGCACTTGCGATTTATTGCAAGCTGTCAACGGACCCGCAAATGCCCCGGTCGCCCACGTGCGGGCGGTGCGAAAGGGCGGCGCATCGGGATCCGGCGCGCGTCACACATGCCATGCCAAAGCTTACTGTCGATCATTTCTTTTGTCGTTACTAAGCCTTCGGCCACATCTAAAGCCTTCGGCCACATCTAAACCATCATAACCTGCGCGCATAACGTTCTACACGCTAAGCATTAAAATTCTCAGTGGTTGATACATATTCTAAGTTTTCTATACTAATCCCATAAATATACACACGTAATTACTTTCCTTTATTCAGGTTATGGGAATATTTATTTCTAAGTCTTTTAGACAGTTTATAACGTACTTATACGGCACTCACTATCTTACTTTTATCACTATCACTGCTATCAATTATCATCGTCTTTACCTTTATTACTGTTCTATAATTACATTAAACACTATTATGCTATTGTCAATTTCACTATCACTTTCATTTTAATCACACTACAATTTATCATTATTACCCTAACACTTATTATTTCCCATTATACTTAACTAAGCTTTTTTTTAATATTCTAACTTAACAATTCACACAATTAATTTCATCAATCCTTTATAGTCTTTCATTCGATAGTCCTATACTATAGTTTAATTCATTAAGGTCCTTTTGATAATCTTTCCATATTTAACTTTACAATTTAGTCCCCTCTATATTACCACAGATACAAATTATCTTTTTATTGCACTTTTATTAATATTATCATCACTATTCACATTGTTAGTTTATTTATTTCTGTGTCATTCCCTTATTGACCTATGTATAATCAAATCAATATTTTCTTCACTTCACTATTAGTCAATTTCCCCATTACTTACATTTAAGTCTAAACTTTATCTTATTATATTCAATTACAATTAAATTTTTACTTAATTATTTATTTACAGTAATGCCATTTTACCCTTTTTATCTTTGATTGCCACTTATCTATAGCATCATTATTTCAAACATAATTAAATTTCACACACATTTATAATCATTATGTATATAAATATATCAATCAAAAACCATTATACATTTACTAATTATTCATACATTAATATTTCATTATTCTTGATTATTCATTCATTAATTATCAATTACATCCTTGTTATCTATATTATTGATCAATTACACTTCAATTTATTAATTAATCTCACTATTATATATTTACAATTTAGTTCCTAAACTTCTTATTAATTAATATACAATCTTACCCTTAATTATCTCATATTACAAAAATGCCATTATTTAAATCCATTATTCATATATTACCATGCACTTTATCATTTAACCCCTACATAACATTCAAATTCAATTTATATTTCAGTCCTTACTTAACTCTAACTTTCCAATTTTATCAATTCAATTCACTATAATTACAATTATATTTCTAATTAATCTTAATTTCACTTTTAATTCACTATTATTATTAAAATTATTTCCTTATTAAACCAACATTTATTTTAGCCAATAATTTCATGAATTTAATTACATAATCACTCAATAAATTATATTATTCACTATTTACATTTTAATCCTTTAATTAAACTTACTATTTCATTATTTACATTTAAGTCCTTATTCATGTTGGTCCCAAAGACACACAAGAGGGGGGTTGAATTGGGTGTCTCAAAATTTTCTGGCTGATTTTCTAATGGAACATATTTGATGAAAAATACAGAATTCTGACTTTAAGGATAAAGATGCAAATTAAGCAAGGATCAAATTTTTGTAAATGCTTTTACAATTGAAAATTCAAGTGATAACTTCAGAAACGTGTATGCAAAAATTGTTGTCACAATTTCAGAATATTTTATAAGAAATAACTTTGAAATCTCGTTTGATAGAATTTCAAAAACAAAGTTGTAAAAATATAAAGAGTCAGAAAAGAGAGTAGAAAAGATGACACTCAGAATTTATAGTGGTTCGGTCAACCTTGCCTACATCCACTCCCCAAGATATAGATCTTGAGCTTTTCTCTCCACTCTTAACTCTTTTAAGGGCAAGAGTCAAAGCCAATATACAATCTTAGATTTGTATATCTATCCACAATCTTTTTTCCAAATTAAAAGATTAAAACACTTACTAGAATTCTTCCTAGGTTTCTAGCCAACCCCAACTCACAATCTTTATCAATAGAATTTCCGCACACTAAGATTACAACAAAAGCTATAACCAAATTGAGGAGAATATATAAAGAATGAAGTGCAAAGATGTGGAAAGTGAGATTTAAAAAATTAAGCTTTTCTCTTAAAAGTCAGAATTTCTTTCCAAACTTTCTCTAACCTTCTAGTGGGTAAAACATCATGTATTTATACTCAAAAAAATTAGTTTGAGATGTTTAAATCATAAACTAGCCGTTTTTGGACGTTAGAGAGCCAATCAGAAGAGATAAAATCAAACTAGCCGTTTTATGACCGTTATTTTATCTTTTAGTGCGATTCTGAGTTTTGTTCAGAATTCTGATACGAGCAGAAATTCAGTTAGAAATTGGTGGATAGAAATTCATTTAGAAATTCTTTTAGAAAACTGATACACAGAAATTCATTTTCTAAAGAACCATTTTCTGACGAAAAACCAGTTTTGATCACAAGTTCATTTTCTAACTTAAAAACATTTTTGTGCAATTTTAAAACTAAAATGTGTATGCATGAGTGAGAATATTTTGCCTCAATTTGATCTTACATTTTAATAACCTAATTTCTCAGCAAACTAAGACAATTAATAAAATTACAACTAAAGTCCATGCTGATAAAACTTGTTCTTCAGAAATGTGATCCTCAGTCAAACTCATAGAAAGTTTCCTGTAGAGATATGTTTAGAAAAGAATTCTTAATAGAGTTTATTTAAGGTTTGATAATCATCAAAATCAGAGTGTGACCTTGGCCAACAATTCATTTTCTATAATTTCCAATTATGTCCTTAACTTTTCCATTAATTCCCTTTATGTCCCCACTTTTTCAACAATTCCATCCATGTCTCTTCTTTTCAATAATTTCATACATGTCCTCATTTTTTACTTAATTACGATAATGCCCTTACATACACTTGATTTACACTTTTGACCTCACTTATTCTCATTTTTCATTTTTACCCTTTCTTATTTCTTTTAATTACCAATTTACCCTTTTTACACTTAAATTCCACTTTTGATCTTATTAATTTACGAAATTACATTTAGGTCCCTAATTTACCACTTTTACACTAGATTACCATTTTAACCTCATAGTTTGTCAAAATTACCAAATTACCCTTAAAATTATACTTTTTACGTAACTTACTTCATACTTATCTATTAAGTGTAAAATTACCATTTTACCCCTAAACTTTCTATTTCTTTCACTTTGGTCCCATTTTCATTCATTTTTCTTATTTATCACTATTTTAATAAATTTTATCACATATTTACCATTATGCCCCTAACTTTTATTAAATTATCATATTGCCCTTAAAGTACCTTTTTCTAAGTCAAATGTCATTTTCAATCCTTATCTTATCTTATTTTATCTCTATCCTTATTACTATTATTATCATATCTTTATCTTTATCACTTAATGATTACTATATCTTTATCCTTATCACTTACTTACATGTGTATCCATTTAATCATTCGATTAATTCTTTCTTTACACTTTTCCACCATATTTTGCAATAAATCTCCATTTAATCAATTTCATTCAACTTTTACTCCTAGTAACATCCAATAGTTATCACTAGACTGGATATGCGGGACTGGGCTCTATAGCCCTAACCTACCGAAGTGGCCACTAAGAGACCAAATTATATTTTGGTAATATTGAAGTAACCACTAGGGGGTCAAATTACACTACACTTACACCTATAAATAGACCATCATCGGTCTATAATTGCAAGTCGCCATGACTTCCTATCGCAGTATACACTGATGTCCCTATGGCTAGCCATATATATCCTGAGCTAAATTTACTACCAAATCACTAAGGGCAATATCTCATTATATCAACATACATATTTTGGTCAACATCTCATATTCACTTGTAATTTTTCATACACACTCAGTTATCATTGTTCATTCATTTCATACCATTATATGTCATTAGATAAAAAATCACACCACAAAAATCCATCATGATAAATTCGGCCATTATGCTAATTTTTTATTAAGTTCACTTTAAAATTATACTCTTTATGTGTTAAACTCATCATAAACATTATTTATGTGCCACATTTACCACTAATCATACATTATATACTCATTGTTCAATTCGGCCAAGATATTGATTTCTCATAAAGTCCACTTTAATTTCATTTGACCACTTAGTCATCTAGATTATATGTTATATATACCATAAACACCCTTTATATGCCTTATTACACAACATACCTCATTATATCCTTTAATAGCCCATTCAGCCAAACCTATAATATTTTACCATGTTTGTTTTTCAATCTTTTAATTAATCTATTATACATTACACAAGTTATACACATTATATCCATCATTTACAAGCCATAAAAGCCATATATATATTATGTTTTCCTTAAGTTTCCATTCGACCCACATGTGGGATTTCATACCATAGTGTTTTAATTTAATCTAAGCATATTTATACACTTATTTAAGTCCACTAAACATAATTATCAAGTTAGATTTAATTATTCATGCCTAAATCACATGTTCACACTTAAACATAACCTAAAATACATACATAACCAATGGAAAAAGAAGGATATTGTATCCACTCACCTTAGATTCTTGCTCTCCACTCTTTAGGCTTCTTTTTCATATCATTACTCCTTTGAAACATCCTTTCCCTTAGAATTTCCTAAAGTGGCCGAATTCAAGCAACACCATAACATCAAATACATGATTTCTTTTTACAAAATAATTTCATAAATACACTCTACACACTTGAAAACCCCTATAGGAATCTTTAAATCAAATTATAGAACCCTAAATCACATACCTCATTTTTGAGACATAACTTTTGTCCATTGGTTTTTCCTACTTCTAGCCCACCAAATGGACTCAAATCACCATCACCATGTTTTAGAGGAGTTGATTCATCTAGGGAGGGTAAGATTTTGGAAGAAATTAGAAGGAAGATGAAGAAAAATGGCGAAAAAACCATGAAGTTATATTCGGCCAAGAGGGAGAGAAGGGAGGGTGGTGGAGGCTGGAGCATCTAGCCTTTTCACTTCCTTTTATAAGCTAAAATTGAACCAAATCGGTCCAACCAAAGCAGTCCAACAGGTTTGAACCAAAGTTTTATTTTTCTGCAATTTCTCACTCTTTCAAGTACTATATGAGTTATTCAACTTATTTTCACTCCCAACTAATTCCGTTGTTCTTAAAATATCAAATATAGTCTTCATACAAAATTTTAGCTCAATCGGAGTTTATTTGAGCCTCGGTTCATTTAAATCGTTCCGATTCAACCACTTTTTGTTCTACCATAAAACACCATTCTAAAGCTGTCAAAAATTACAGAAAATTATTTTATGGCTGTACACTTCCCACACTACACCCTTTAGAACTCAATAACTATTTTTAAAAATTCAGTCAAACTTCGGTCAAACGCTTGTTCAATTGAACCGAATTAGAGGCCAACTTCATATGTCTTTCGAAGCCCTATTTGACCTCATTTTCACTCTAAATTTCACCAGTATACTCCTTATCACTTGTAGTTTCCAATGATCCAATAAAATATTTTTTCCTACTGCCTTTCCGGGAGGTCACCCATCAGAGGCTTCCCTAACCAGAGCACGTTTAATCTTTCTCTTCTACTGTCTTTTAAGACACATTTACTGATATTTTCACACGAAATTCACACTATAAACTCTACAGTTTTCATTGATCACTTCTAACCCGGTATTCGAACCATTATAGTGATAATTGCCTTGTTGGTCCACTTGCCAAACAAACTAGAGTCCCTTTTCCTAATAATAGTATTAGACAATCTTTTACACTGTTTGATTTGATTCATGTGGATATATGAGGTCCATACCAGATTGAGTCTATGAATAGAGCAAAGTATTTTTTTACAATAGTTCAAAATTTTTCAAGATGTACTTGGACTTTCTTGATGAGTTACACAAGTTAAGTACCTACTTTTTTAAGGCAGTTTATTCAAATGATATGTACATAGTTTGGCAAGAAATCGAAGTGTTTTAAAAGTGACAATGCATGGTGCAGAGTTTCTCAGTGAAGCATTTCATTCTTTGTTTTTAAATAATGGGATTTTGCACAAAAAAAACTTGGGTTTATACACCCCAATAAAATGAGTTGCAAAAAGGAAGCACAGACGTATCTTTCTGGTACCAAGATCATTATTATTTCAATTTGGATTTTCAAGGAGATTGTAACACCTTATACCTGATCCGATAAGTGAACCAGATAAGAATACTACAAACTATTCTATTATCCAAAAATATATGAATACAAAATTTCTTTTCAATTGGTCTAACTAATTAAACCCCTATTATACATTCTGTAGAAAATTGGATAGAGTTTCCCTTATATGGGTCATATTTTTCCCTGTTCATAAAGAAATAAATACTTCTAATAGGCATTTCAATTTACACCATCCACAAATCAATTCAAACTCCAACACAAATACAAATCCCATCCTCTATATATTTCGTATTCATAAGATCAACTCTTTCATAAACATGCCATAAACGAAATCAATACATATAAGAACTTAATCAAATAACTACTTATAACTTATTTACATAACTAACTCTTAAATTAAATTTACATTTCTCTAAAATTTGTCAATTTAGTATACATTCCAAAACTAAGAAAGAAAATCCAAGATATACAATAAACAGCTTTTTCGGTACACCTACCTTTTTAGCCTTGATATGACTTCAGCTTGATACAGATCCAATGGACTAATCTCTCCAGTCTCATTAATACTATTATTTAACCTATGCGAGAAAAATATCACGCGCTAAGCTAAAAGTTTAGTGAGAGTGCTCTACTAATTTTACTTTTTATATTTTTTTTTATATTGCATATATAAATATAATATAAAAAAGTCATGCAATTAGATTATATCAATGATATAACTTCCAAACTTACAAAGTAATTAGAGACATATAGCAAGATATATAAATACCCAACCATAAAAAGAATTAAAGTTGATAATCAACTCAGAATATCTGATTTTTGATATTTACTTTCTACGTGCAAAATATAAACTTACATAAAATTTTGCATTCTGAGAGTGAACTAAGAACTTTTAACGATACTTATACTAAATCCAAGTAATGTCACCATCAGGATAAATTTCCTAATTCAAGTATTCATCAATTCATAAAGTAACACTAGCAATGTATATTTCTCAATCAAGTATCTCCAAAGGACTTTCACTTCATTAAACATAATAATCTTATCATTAAATCAAGATAACGTAAACCTCAATGTAAATACTATACTAATGTAAATAAGTGTAACAATGCAAAATAATTGATTTAAGATTCAACCTAACTATATCATTTTCCAAATTCTTAGTCCATGCATGTGGTCGATTATTATGCATTCAAACACACTAACAATTTATAAACTCTTTAAATTATATAACCAAATATACTTTATTTTATTTAATTATTTTGTTACAGTTATTGCCTTATAATTATAGTTTTGCCTTTTATATCCTAATTTCGCATTTTGCCCCCAGTAATTCTAGAGTAAACCACATAAATGAATTAGATATGGGACTTGGACCCTAAAACTTCAAGCTTGTGAAATCCTTGTTTCCATCTGTACATCATCAATTATATATCGGTATGGATACGCTATTGGTCCACTTATGCAAGATGCCATAACTCGTTACCGCATGTATATCCCAATGTCCCTATGGCTAGCTAATTACATCCAGTACTTCTAGTTTCACAACCAGTTACTAAGGGAAAATATTTTATCATTCCATGTCCTCATTTTATGCCATAATTTCCATTCATTTTAGGACACCATATGGCCTGCCGAGTAATGAATTCTTTCTCATTTACATATTATGTGACTGACATATTTCATGGCACCATTTGTGCCTCTAATTTTCAATTCATGCACAAGATTATGAAATATTTCATCAATAAGTTCATTGACACCCATAATGCTCATATAGCTATAATCATGACCATTTTCACATAATATTCATAAATAAGCATAAACTTGTATGCACATATAATACTCATGTAAAACTTATAAAACTTACTAATATGGCACTAATCTTACTTATTATGCCTTACATACTAAAATCATATATTATACCATATATATATATATACATGCATACTCAAACCTCTTCATATAATACATCAAAATTTCATAATAATATGAAAAATTATAGATGACACACATTTTTTTCTTTTATTTATAAAATTTACCAAAGCATTGGAGACATAATTCATCAAAATAAGTAAACTCACCCACTATGTATCCTATACATTTCATTCTTTGTACAAGCATAATTATGATTATAAACATTTCTCAAAATCATACATTATCATTGCATCTCAATTCTTATGTTCACTAATATTCATTTAATTGGCTTATCCATAATTATAACTCCATTTACATAATCTTTGAAGCAAATATTCACATAACCACTTACATGTATATGTGTATATATATATAGTCATCCTACTGTCACACATCTTAATAATTAGCATTTTCAATATAACTCTTATCAAAGTATCAAGTGAGACTCAATATATGGTTAACTTCTATAATTTAACCCATATCAGATCCTAGTCAAATTCTTCATATTTTTATCATATTATTTAGCTCTTTACAAATCCACTTTATTTGTTAGAATATTATTGAATTGAAGGAAATTCAAATAGTTCCTAACTTCACACAAATTATACATAGTCAACTCATTACCCTTTATAAGTTTAACTCTTTAAACTTCTTCATTCTAATTTTATATTTATTCTATCTATTTTAAATTAAACAAGCCAACTACATTACCCTTATTAAGCATAAATGGATTTCATTAACAAACCTCAAGCCACGAATTCTCCTTTCAACTTTAATCTTGATTCAATTCATCTTATTTTTAAGGAAAATTATCTATTATATTTATTTGCTTATTTTCTCTAAACTAATTTAGGCATAATTTAACTTTTAATTATTCCTAACTTGACATAATATGTAAAAATTGAAAAAGAAAGTAAATTTAATAAAGCACTTATAACTATGGTATCATATTCCTTCAAATTTTATTCAAATCACTAAAGTAAACATTCTGTCCGCTGATCACCAAAAGTCTCGTATGCATGAAATTGCTACCACCAAAATAGAGCTAGGGCCATTAGGGAATCTATTAGAGGTGGCCACATGCCCTAACGTGACACGGTTTGGCCAGAATATGCTCTGAAAGACCTCGACGTCTTCTACCCCAATCTCCTCATCGAAGGCAAGTGAGGAGAAGCATATGACAATGGAAGAATCACCTTGCCTTTTGGAGCTCATCGGTATTGTAACGCCTTGAAAATTTTGGTGTTGTGAATAATAACTCGGTAAACCAAAAATTTACTGAAAGTCAACTTGTGACCTGAGAATAGTTAAAAGTCAACTTTAACTAAATAATTAAGTCATAAAGAAAGTAAACTAAAGTAATTAAGTTGGATTAATGTTAATTACGGCTATTATTTAAACCAAAAAATTTAAATAATGGAAATTTTATTTTACCTGAAGGATTAGAGACCTGAAATTTTCTTTGAAATTTATATAATTAAATATACAAATAATTCTAGTCACATAAATAAATAAATAAATAAATATATGTATGTATGTGTATATATATATATATATATATATAATAAAAATATCTTTAAGTCCATATTTTTTCTAGAAAAAGAAAGAAAGAGAGGAAGAACAAATAAGAAAGAAAATGGGGAAAAAGGGGGAAAATGTAGGAATGGGAAAGACAGGAAGAAATCGAAAATGAAGGGAGAAGTAAGGATAGAGAGGTCGACGACACCCTCACTAGCATCAGCAATGCCAAATGCCACCCCTTATTGCAGCAACCAGCCATCCTTTTTCTCCTTGGAGTGTGGAGTTGCCATCTTTCTCTCTCCTTACAAGCCAAAGCTACTACTCCTTTTTTTACCACCTCCGATGTCTAGTGGAGATGCGAATAGTACTAAATAAAAGCTAAAACTAGGGATATTCTTCTATTGCCCTCCCCCTTCTCCCCATTTGCCTCCGACGAGGAGATCGGGTTGAAGATGTTGAGATTTTCAGGGTCATTTTACAGCCAACTCCGGTGTTAGATGGCAACATGAGCACCACCAGTGAACTCCTGATGATTAGAGATCCTTCTGGTACCTACCAATCACTCTCACTCACCGATGATAACCAAATCGGAGATAAAGAACCTAAAAACTTTCAATGTAGATTTCAGCCACACCGTGTAATGTAAGGGCGCGTGACCACTTCCAACAGACTTGTGATAATTCTAGTTTCCTTCTAGTAATGGTGGTGGGTAATGCTCTGGCGAAGTTTTGACGGCGGTGACCAGAGAAATGGGCATGACCAAGCCAGATTTGAGCTAAAAAATGGTATGTGCACTACCAAATTTACCTTTCCATGTGCTTTTTAATAAATTAAATTGGTTAGAAAAATTTCATGCTCTGTGTTCTATTGTGTAAGTTGTATAACAATTATTGGCATTTAATTGTTAGTAAGGTATGTTATATTTATATTTAGGTATGTAGGAGCTATTGAGTGCAGTTGCTATGCAAGTTGGTGAATTCATGAAATTTATGCTTGAAAAAAAAGTAATTAGTGATGATTAAAGCACTTTGAACGTTCAATTAGATAATTTGATACTTAAATTGAATTTTCTTCAAGTCAGTCAATATATCCAAATTAAGGAATTTAGGTATGATCATGATTTGAGACAATGGAAGTTATAATTATACATTTAGATAGTAATTGAGTTGAAATATATAGATAATTGGAATTTTAGACTGGTGAATTCTCCTATTTCCAATTTATATGAATTATGCAAAAAATTGAATTTCTTGTAAACTTGACTAATTGACCAATTAGTACGACTAATATGCTCTTAGTAATATGAGAAACTAAATAAGATATGTAATTAATTAAAAAAAGTAAGAATAAAATATGAGTTTTGATTAAAATGTCGATGTTTTAAAATTTGTTAACGTGGTTATAATATTAAGAAATGAAATTTTTAAGTAAGGACTTGAAATACAAGGAATTTAATGAAATGTAATTATGAATATATTTATATTTAATGAATAAATATTGCTTGAATGCATTGAGTTAGTTATTCTAGCTAAATTATGTAAGTTATTTTAACTATATTTGTTTACCTAGGCTTGCAAAATGGGATAAAAATTGTGACATGCTTTTGAACCGAATTAGAATAATAAAATTAGGTAAAATATTGTGTAACTTAACTTAGAAATTTAGAAATTGGTTGTATGCTTTAAATGACTAATTAAGCATATGAATAAAACATAAAAGGAAGAAATTTGGCTTAGCCTTAGTGATCTAAAAAAGGTTGAGTTTGGGTGAAGGGTTAGTTGAAATCCATGGAACAAGAAACATAGACCTTTTTTGGTTATTTTGATGAATTAAATTGATTTTAATACATTAAAATGGTTTTAAGTACAAAATGGTTTATATTGTTTTCTTTAATTGGGTGAAAGTTATTAAATTTAAGACATATGTGTTACGATGTAGTTATTGTGATGAGATGTGGTTAGTCGACACAAATTCTTCCATTTTCCTTTTTTTTGTGAATATGTATGTGTATGTTTGTTTACGTATATGTACTAAAAATTAGGGGTAATTGAAATTAAATTTAGGAAAGTGAAATTAAGAATGAATAACATGTATGAAATGTTAAAGTTGATAAAATGATAAGTAACTAGTTAGTTTCTCTTCGGACGCCTATTATGTAAGTGTGAAACATAAGCTTGATGCATGTTATTTTTATTTAATAAAGTTAGATTAATAAAATTAGGAATTAATTTATAAAGAAAATAAGCTTAAGTGTAAGAACTAAACATGGCATGAAAATGGAAGGTAGTGGCCGAATGTTATACTATGCATGGAACCCGAAAATTAAATTATAATTTGCTTAATTATGCTATAACTAAGGAATACTTGATGAGTAAATTTTGAAATGAAATTTTTAGGATAATAAATGTACTTTGGCCGAATGGATGTAGGCATGTAACCTAAGATTTTGTTTGATTTAATGTTATGATAATGTGTAAAGAATAATATATAAGTACAAGAGTTAATTATGTGAATTTTGCATATGTATATTATGTGTAATGGCAAGAAATAAGGCAAGGTTGGAATATATCATGTTATGTAAGTAAAGAAATTAAATAATGATTAGTTTTGCCCTTAGTTTATTGGTAGTTAAATAAGAAGTATACAATATAATTGGCTAGCCATAGGGACATTTACTGCGGTACGAGTCATGGCAACTTACATGTGTAGGCCAATTGCGATCTACAATCCCCATGTTTTATGCTTTCATGTTGTCATGTCCACAGAGCAGGTGATCTTTAATGGTCACCTTTTCATGTATTTGGACCTATGGGGTCCACGTCCCACATATCCAATTCTAGGATTTCTATCAGATATACTTGGGGCAAAACGGTAAATTTAAGTGGCAATATAATGATTATGTATTAAATGTGCAAATTAAGGGATAAAATGTTAATTTTAATGATAAAAATCTTAATTAAGTAAACAATCTTACAAATTAATGGCATGACGAAAGTGACTTTACGCATGTATATTGGTATCTTAATTATAGTATAAGGTACAAGATGAAATGATTCTAGATGTGCAAATGAGAAACTAAATGCTATAATATATTCAGATTAAATTGGTTAAGAATTCCATGAAATTAAAATAGGTATACATGCTAAGTATGTTTTATGGATGATCAATATTTAGTGAGATTTTGATTATTGATTTGAAAACTTGATTATATATGTTTTATGAAGTTCCATTTGTTTGTCTATAGGTGTTGAACATATTGCATGAAATTATGATTTATTGCATGAGGTGTGTGTATTATGAAGTTGATGTAGGCAAATCGCAGATGAATAATAAGTAGTATATTAACTGTGAAGAATACTTTTAAACTGAATCGTGTAATAGAAAATGGGTGCAATTGAAGTTTATACATACTAAAAGAAGGATTGAGTATAACATGATAAATGTAAATTATTATATGTTGTGTGTACGCTATGAGGTGGAAATTGGTGACCTTTATACTAGAACATAACCATGTATATGTTTGTTTGAATTTTATGTGGTATCAGAAAAGTAAATTTGATAGTCACCACTAAGCTTTTGGGTTAGCTCGTGGTTCTTTTTCACGCGTAGGTAAAAAACAACATTCAAGAGACAAAAGGGATTAGTTCAATAGATCTATACCAAGCTAGAGTCATATCAAGGCAAAAAGGAATGGATGTACTAAAAATGGGTGTTATGTTGTAATTTGGATTTTTTTTTCTTAGTTTGGCATGTGCACTAGATAAATAGTTCGGAGTATCATTTGTAATAGGAGTTTTGTTTCGAACAGTTGTATTATAGATATTAGATTATGATGTTTTGATACTCTTATGCAAGAAATCTTTGTATTATATGTAATTAATTTGGAAATAAGTGTATTATATTATGGGCAAGGATGATATTATAGTTTATGTATTTTGTATAGTTGAAATAAGTATCAAATGCCGATGGAATATGTGAGTTTCATGATATGTATGATTGATATATATAATAGAAGATGGGAAAACTTGTGTTGAAGTTTGTTTTGGAGTATGGAGAATTGATGTGTGATTTTAGAAGTTTAAAGAAAACAAAAAAAAAACTTCCTTACAAGGGGGCAATATTATCGAGAAAATTTTGCTAAATTTTCTGTAGATTGAATAGTATAATTTGAAGTATTATATAATTTTCAGAAGAAATTTTATTATTGTATATTATGGACTTTAAAATAGGTTTGTAACATTTATATCCGACTCATTTTTCAGACTAGATATAAGGTGTTACAGATACTGCTCGTGTTGCCACCCAATCTGGAGGTGGCCGAAATATAGAGGAGAAGCTTTTGATCGAAGAGAGAAAATGAAATAGGATAGAGAAAAAGATAGTGGAGCAGAACTAATGGAGGACAGCATCATTCTTGGCCGAATTCTGGAACCGGCGCTCTCTCTTTCTCTCTGGTATCCCTGTCTCTCATTTTCTTCTCTTTTCTTCTTTCTATTTCTTTCTTTTCCTCCCTTTCCCGATTTTTCTATTCTTTCTTTCTGTCTTTTTTATTTTTATTCTTTTATTTTTTTTATTTTTATATGGCTAGGATTGTGTTGGGACCCCAAGAAAATTCCACATCCTTCTATATGTGCATATATTACATTTATTTATTTTTGTGGATGATTCAGAGAAAAGGATTATGAATCTTTAATCCTTTAGCCAAAATAAATTTTCATTGCTTAATTTCATAACTTAAATAATTGCCATCAAACTTAATCACTTTAGTTAACCTTATTTACGATATAATTGTCTAGTTAAAGTGGACTATTAACTATTCTTGGGTCAAAAGCTGACCTTCAGTAAATTTTTGGTCTATCGAGTTATTATTTACGACACCGAAATTTTCAAAGCGTTAAGGAGATTTTGAGGAGAAGCTATTCTACATGTAAGTTATTTAATTAATATGTTTCCAACTAGAATCCTTGAATAGAAAAATCCTTTTGACATGTTTTATAACAACCTTCCAAATTACAACTTATTGAATTCTTTTGGTTGTTTATGTTATGCAATAGATACAAGCATTTTTGTAATTGGTATGTAATTAGTCTGTGCTAAGTAAGCTAGAGTTTCTTTTAGTTCATGAGGTCTTCATGTATAAAAGCAAATAGGGAAAAGGCCAAATTTGTCCCTAAAGTATTAAAAATTGTATACATCTACTCTTTAAATATGTTTTGGACAAAATTTGCCCCTTAAGTATTGAAGATGGTACACAATTGCACCTTAAGAATATTTTTGGGCCAAAATTGCCCTTGCTATTAAGTAAATAGATTAAATTTGTTACTGAAAATAACAGGACTCTAAGTAAGCAAACAAAAAAGTGCATAGTATGTAGGTCCCAAAGACACACAAGAGCAGGGGTGAATTGAGTGTCTCAAACTTTTCTGGTTATTTTTCTAATGGAACATAAATGTATAAAAATGTTGAATTTTGACCATGAACACATAAATGTAATTCAAATAATATTCAGATTTTTACAAGTTCTTTTTCAGTCAAAATCTCAAAAATAATTCTGAAAAGTGTGTGTGTAAAATTTATTGTGAATATTTCAAGAATTGTTTTAAGAACAATTTTAAAAACCCAAATTCCAGAATATTAAAAATAGAGCAATAGAAATGCAGAGTTTAAGAAAATTAAGCAGAAAAGCAAACACACAGAATTTATAGTGGTTCGGCCAACTTACCTGCATCCGCCCTTCAAGATTCATTTCTTGAGATTTTCTCTCCACCCTTAACTATTTTAAGGGCAAGAGTCAAAACCAATATACAATCCTAGATACGTATATCTACCCACAATCTTTTTCCAACGTAAAAGATAAAAAGCACTTACTAAAATTTTTCTGTTAGGTTCTAACCAACCTAACTCACAATCTTTTACAAAAAAAATTATCTCACAAACAATTACAACAAAAACTATAGTCAAATTAAGGATAATATGTAAAAAATGAAGTGCAAAAGATGTGTAAAGTGAGATGAACATAGTTAAGTTTTTCTCTTAAGAGACAGAAATTCTTTCTAAACTTTTTCTAACCTTCTAAGAGGTGAAACAATATGCATTTATACTCAAAAATTCAATTTTAGGTGTTTGAAATATAAACTAGCCGTTTCTAGCAGTTAGAGGACAAAATAGGAAAAACAGACTAAAACTACCTGTTAACTAGTAGTTAGTTTTGTCCTATAGTGAAGTTTAGATTTTTGTCCAGAAAAACGATACTTATAGAAATTCGTTTAGAAATCTGAAACTGAAATAAATTTTATTTTCTAAAAAACCATTTTCTAACGAAAATCAATTTAGCTTAAAAACATTTTTATGCAACTTTCAATCTATAAAATGCATGTATGAATGGAAATGATTTGCCTCAATTTGATTTTACAATTTAGTAGCCTAATTCCTAACAAACTAAGGCATCTCGCCAATTTGTCTTCTTAAGTTCATGCTTGATATATCTTGATTTTTAGAATACTAATATTTTGCATTAGAAAATATGTAGAAAAGTTCCTATAGAAATTGCTTAGAAATTCACAATAGACTTTATTTAAGGTTTAACTATCATCAAAATTAGAATATGGTCGTAAGCCAAAAATCTCCTCCTTTTTGATAATGATAAAATCTTAATAAACTCCATTTAGAAGTCTATCTATGTTAGTTTATAAATCTCCCCTGAATATATGAGTGGGGGTATTTACAGCAAGATAAAAAAAATAAAAGAGAATATAAATCCCTTATATGTCATATTTCTACTAAGGCAATGTATCATCATATCTAGGGGTGTACACGGTTCGGTACAATTTGGGGATTTCCAAATCTCCGTATTGTATTGAAATTTCGGTTCCTAAAAATTTCGGTACAATTCGGTTCTTAAAAATTTCGGTACGGTTTTTTTAATTTTCGATACAATTCAGTTCTGTTTTTCGGTTCTTTTGGTACAAAACAAAATAATACAGTACAATACGGTATTTCGGATAATTTTAATAATTTATTTTTTAAATATTTTAAAAATTATCAATTCTTTAAACTTAAATTTTAATTCACTCCAAAAACTCAAAATAAAAATTTTCATCCCCCTAAAAATTTACAAATTTTATTCTTAATAATATTGCTTTACAACTAAAATAATATTGACATTATTTTTAATAATCCTTGATGATGATTGGTGTGTTAATCATATATTAATTAAGTTTCTGATAATAAAAATTATACATATTACTATTTTCAATCATATATGAATTTATAAAAATAAATTAGTTTTGTTTGCAATGTATATAGAAACACTTGAGTTGAGGTAGATTATTTATACATTTCATTATGTCAACCAAAAAGTGCAAAGTAAATATGAAATAAAATTTTAATAGTAATGACAAAAGTTTTGACATATATTAATTCATATTATAGTAGTGGAAGGAAATTCTAGTTATTTTTTTGGATATATAAAGACTTTAAACTATATATAAAATGTGTACTATGTTTATAATTTTGACATATATATTAAATATAGGTTTGACTAAATATAATATTTCATCCGTATTCAATTACTTATATAGATAATTAGATATTGTGCTAGATATAAATGGGTATTAGCTGAGTGATATTAAATATAAATCAAATTAATTAATAAGAAAATTACATACTCATATAATTAGTTATATATATAACCTTAACTAATTATATTTAGAGAATAGAAGATGCCTCTATGGACTATGATTATTTTTAGGGTTTATTCACATTTATTATCTTGACTCAATTATTATACTCAATTTCATTAAATTTGGCTTAACAGTTAAGAGATTGTTAATTGTTATTATAGTCAATAGTTATATTATAAGGGTGAATGTGAAATACAGCTATCTTTTTATAAGTTTTGTAGTTTAATAGAATATATAATTAATAATACGTATTGAACTTGAATAATTACTTTATGTCTTAATTTTCTTTTATCAAATTATCCATATATATAACAATTTTCATGAAAAATAAAATATTGTGATAATAAAAAATCAACATTTTTATAGTATTAATTACTAAGCTAATTAAATTATTCGTAAGATTATTATATTCTTATATATTTATATTAATTGGTAAAATTTTATTGATACAATAATTGTATATAATTATACTATTAAAATACATAATCAATTACTCATATAAATATTATGCCAAAAATAGATGAGTATTGGTTGAGTGATACTAAAAATAAATTGAATTATTGATAAGGTGATTAATATTATCTACCCATAAATTTACATCAATTGGTAAAATTTCATTTTTAATACATTCTTATTTATAAATAGATTTTTAATATACATACTCATATAAAAATTGTGACGAAAATAGATAAATATTAGTTGAGTGACACTAAAATTAAATAAAATTAATTGCATATTCATATAGATAAAATAATTAAATTTATCAAATTAATAATTAAAATATCCATTTTAATTTATTAACTATTTATTATATTAATTTAGTGCATTAAAATATTTAATACAAATAATTATGAAACTAAATTTATATAAAAAATATATAATATAAATTATAAATAATATTTATATATAAATTACTAGTATTATATAAAATAAGTAATAAATATCGGTTCTTTCGGTCCAATTCGGTACCAAAACAGTTCGGTACTTTTCAATACGGTTCTCGGTCCGGTTCCAATACAATTCGGTCGGTCCTAGTCAAAAAGTCAACGGTAGAATTCGGTTCGGTTCTAGTAAAAAAAGTCAACGGTACAATTCGGTTCTGGATCTTTTTCTTCGAAATTTCGGTTCGGTACAGAAAGATCCAGACCCTTGTACACCCCTAATCATATCATGTAAACATTATCAACTATCCAATAAAATCATATCTGTAATTGTCAAGAATATAAACATTACACACATATCACATAAACATCTCATAACATGTCACGTATTCCCAACATATCACATATGCAATTGAATCATATATTTTCAATATTTCAAATTTTTTCTTCAATAAAATTCAATACAACTTATCAACTCATTTTTCAATCAAAATATTAACTCAACATATCCCAATTTTTCTTCAATAAAATTCAATCCAAAATATCACATATATCAGCTCAACATATATATCACATATATTTAGCCAATAAGTCAACATATCTCAATTTTCCAATTTTTTATTTTTAATAAGAATCAATCAACATATCAACATTTTTCTCCCCCTTTTTATCATCAGCAAAAGGGAAGAGATAAATAACTGTTTACCATAATAATATTCAAACAAAAAATTTTCAAGGCAGCAACAAAAATAGTGTTCAAATCACTGAAATATAATAGAAAATACCTTAAGAGAGCAAACTCGAAGTGACTTGAAATCGCTTTTTCAAGTTTGAACAGTGAAGCTAACTTTCGTGATATTGACCAAAAACCCATAAAACGATTTTACCAAATTTGGGTAAAATTATGTTACCTGTATATGTCGACAACAATTTTATTCCTTTGGATTCTACCCATGAAAATAATTTTGCATTTAAGCAGCCCATTCGATGGTTTTCAAAGGAATTATCACAGATATTATTTTCGGTGATGGTTTCGATTTAGATTTGGGTTTGGTTTTCACGAGTTGCTTTCCTTGGATTTGGGTGTGAAAGAAATGGTTTTGGATAAAAATTGCCATGCTTTTGTGTTCAATTTTGGCAAATGGGTATGAAAGAAATGGGTTTTAAAAAGTTGAAATGAAAGTGACGAGAGGATGAAGATGAGAAAGTAAAAACACTTTCAAATAAAGTTTAAAAAGGAAGTTTAAAAGAATGACTAAAAATGGCTTTGTATTAAATGAAAATGTATTTGAAAAGCAATTTGAAAAGACAATACACAAAAAGTAATTTCCCTTCCCAACAAGATAACTCCTTTTTTTAAAATTTAAAACAAAAATATTCCCATTTTTCCATAAATGTAATATAAATTCAAAACTTAAGATAAAAGATAAAAGAGAGTTGATTTGATTTTAAGTCTACATAATTATCACACATTAGGAAACTACAATTTTGCAGTTACCAAGAGGTAGGAAGATAAAAAGTCAATAAAAGACAATATTATCCCTATAAATTTTAAAATGCACACAAATAAATACTGGGGACATAAATGATAAATCAAATATATTTTGTTAGCTGAAACACTCAATCATCACGTCAATTTAATTGTATATCAGATAAAAAAAATTAAATCATGGATTTTCACACAAATTTCGAAATTAACAAGCAAATTTTCTTATTTGAATTTAGATAGAAATGTACCTTGACAGAAAATCAATTTTCTAATATACCCATTCCCAACTTTCTTCTTAGTTGACAAAATCTGTCTTCTTTAAGAGGTTTGGTGAAGATATAAGCTATTTGATTTTCAGTAGGAACAAATTCTAGCAAAATATCTCCCCTTTGCATATGATCTCGAATGAAGTGATGCCTAATTTCAATGTGCTTTGTTCTTGAGTGCAAAATAGGATTCTTGGTCAAATTTATAATACTTGTATTATCACAAAATATTGGAATATTGTCAAATTTTATTCCATAATCCTTTAATTACTGCCTGATCCACAGAATTTGAGCTACACATCCACCAACTGCTATATATTCTGCCTCTGCTGTAGATAATGCCACATAATTTTATTTTTTACTTGACTACATGATAAGTGAATTTTCCAAAAAATGACAAGCACCTGAAGTACTTTTTTTGTCAATTCTACAGCCAGCATAATTAGCATTTGAATATCCAATAAGAACAAAAGATGTGTTCTTTAGGTACCAAAGTCTCAATTCCTGAGTACCATGAAGATATCTCTAAATTCTTTTAACTGCAGATAGGTGTGATTCCTTTGGAGATGATTGAAAATGCGCACATAGACATACACTGAAATGAATATCCGGTCTACTTGTTATTAAGTATAGCAGTGACCCAATTATGCCTCTATATAACTTTTCTTCAATATTTCTTCCCTTTTCATCTTTGTCAATCGTTATAGTTGAGCTCATAAGAGTGCTAGTAGATTTTGCCTCAGACATCTTGAATTTCTTCAGCAATTCTTTTGTGTACTTCACTTGATTTATGAAAACACCATCTACACATTTCTTAATTTAGAGTCCCAAAAAGAACGTTTACTCACCGATCATGCTCATTTTTGAATTCCTTTTTCATAATAGCTTCAAATTCTTTACAAAAAGGAAATATTAGTAGATCCAAAAACAATTTCATCAACATACATTTAAACAATTAAAATATGAGATGATTTATGCTTTATAAAAAGAGTAGTGTCTACTTTTCCTCTATTAAAACCATGAGCTAGCAAGAAACAACTTAATCTTTCATACCAAGCTCTAAGAGATTATTTCAAACCATATAAAGCTTTTTTAAGTTTATAAATAAAATCTGGATATTTAGAATTTTCGAAACCTGGAGATTGTTCAACATAAACTCACTCATTTAACAAACCATTTAGAAAAGCACTTTTAACATCCATTTGATATAATCTAAAATTTTTGAAACATGCAAATGCACACAAAATTCTAATAGTTTCTAATCTAGCAACAGGTACGAAAGTTTCATCGAAATTTATACCTTCCTCTTAATTGTACCCTTAAACCACTAATCTGACCTTATTTCTAACAACATTACGTTACTCATCCAACTTATTTCTAAACGCCCATTTTTACCAATGATAGAACAATTTGAAGGTCTAGGAACTAATTTCCAAACTTTGTTTCTTTCAAATTGACTCAACTCTTCTTGCATAGCAATAATCCAATTTTCATTATTTTGAGCATTAGTATAATTTTTAGGTTCAAGTTGAGAGACAGAGGCAACATTACCACAATATTCACACATGGCTCTCCTTGTCATCATTTTCTAAGAAGGATCAGTAAATAGATTATCTTTCAGGTGATACTTGTGAATCTCCAATCTTTAGGCAATTCTACTAGTTAATCAGATTATTATTTCGTCTGATTTTCCGGTATATTATTTGTCTGAACATCTAACTCATTTTCTGTGTCATGATATTGTTCCAAAATTCTGTCATCTGGATCTAGTTGCTGATCTGGTGACTTTTTTGTTTCAACATTCTATTGATCTTTTTCTTTCTCAAAACCTATTCCGTCATCAGAAAGACTCCTTTCTCTAGAATTTACTTTAGTAAAATCAAATTTAACATTTATTGACTCATGTACTTTAAGTATTCTTCTATTAAAGACTATATATACTTTAGAATTTAAGGAATATCCTAAGAATATGCCTTCATTAGATTTTGCATCAAGTGTAGCTAAGTTATTCTTATCATTAAAAATGAACACTTATAGCCAAAAGGTTGAAAGTAGCTGATGTTCAATTTTCTACCCTTCCACAGCTCATATGGAGTCTTTTCTAACACTAATCTGATCAGAATTATGTTCAGAATTTAGCATGCAGTGTTGATTGCCTCATCCCAAAAATACTTAGGTAGATTGTTTTTGTTCAGCATTATTCTAGCAATTTCTTGAAGAGTTTTGTTCTTCCTTTCTACTACACCATTCTGCTTAGGTGTTCTTGGAGTAAAAAAGGTGTGATTCGTTCCAAAATTACTACATAAATCTTCAAACTTCTTATTCTCAAACTCTCCACCATGATCACTTCTTATACTTGTGATCTTGTATCCCTTATCATTTTCAATCTTCTTACTCAATTTCTTAAATGCATCAAATGTATCATCCTTATGAGCAAGAAATAATACCTAAGTGTATCTAGTATAGTTATCCACCACATTTAACACATAAGATTTTCCATCAATAATTGAAGGATTTATTAGACCAAATAAATTTGTATGAAGAAGCTCTAAAGCCTTCTTGGTGGAAACACCACTCTTAGATTTATGGAAATTTCTGGTTTGCTTCCCAAGTTGACATGCATTGCACACATGGCCTTTATCGATCTTCATTTTTCGCATTCCATTCACTGAATCTTTTCTGACCAGCTTTTCTATTGCATGAAGCTAGCATGACCCAATTTTTTATGCCACAAAATATTTAGATCTTCCTTTGAAATAAGACATTTAGCCTCACTTTTCTTGAGATCTTCTAGGTTAACTAAATAAATATTTCCAGTTCTTTGACCCTTTAAAACAGATTTTCCTATTTCAATATCTTTAACTTTACAGTGATCTATTTAAAAAATTACTCTTCTCTTCTTGTTACAAAGTTGACTTATGCTTAATATATTGTATTTCAAGCCTTCAACAAGAGATATATCTTTAATAATAGGATTAGAACTAATAGATCCAATACCAATAATTTTCCCTTTTCTGTTATCACCAAAACTGACAGAACCACCTTCAGATTTTACCAGTTTAGAAAACTTAATCATGTCCCACATCATATACCTAGAGCAGCCACTGTCCATATACCACTTTTCTATTTTGGCGCTCCTTAGGCAAACCTACAATGAATTCAAGTATTTTTAGGTACCTAATCCTTCTTTGGTCCTTCATGGTTAGTAACAAAAATTCCAAAATTTTTAATCACCCGTTTCTATTTGACAGAATTAGCATTCTACTTATAATAACATAATTTTGAAATATGTCATTTTCTACAGCAATAAAAATACATAGCAGAAGAATTAATTGAAATTTTGCCATAAAATATAACTTTATCAGCCTTTTTCTAGGTGTAATTTTTCTTGTGAAAATTCTTTGATGTGCTTGCATGAACAGATATTGTATTATCAACACCATTGCCGTTACACACACAAATATGTTTTCCTTTAACATTGCATTTTTCATGTAAAGATGTATATTTTCTTTCCAAATCAGAATATTCATTTTTCAACTTAATTTTTGATTGCTTAACATGTTCATGTTCCAAATTTAATGTATCAACATTCTTTTTCATCTCAATATGCGTCTTTTTAAGCATACAATATTTATGATGCAATTTTTTAAAATATTCAAGCATTTTTTTATACTCATCACCATTCTCATTTGAATCTGAATTTGAGTCTGAATCACTTACCTTAGATTTTTTTGAGTAACCAGCTGAAGCTTTCTACTCTATATCAGAAGAAAAATTATGCTCCTCACGATTAGAAATTGCCATCAGACCAATGTCATCAGAATGTTCAGATTTTGTTTCACTTGTGCTTGATTCTTCACTGTTGCTCCATGTAGACTTCATAGCTTTCCTTTTGAATCTTTTCTCCTTTCTTTTTAAATTCGGACATTTGGATTTGATATGACCAAATTTGTTGCATTCATAGCAGATAACATCTCTAACAGATTTTGAGGAATTTTCTGGCTTGTGATGAGGAAATTTTTAATTCTATTTTCTGTTGGCTCAAGGCTACATCTCAATTTTGATGATAATCAAACCTTGAATAAACTTTGTATAAATTCTATTCATCTAGTTTCATTTCAGCACATTCTCCACTAAGTAATGCAAGATCCAAGTCAATTGCTCAAGTCAATATATCTAAAGAAATTAAAGATACTGAAGTTCATTGGAAGTTAGGGTATTAATGTCTGTAAGATCTTTTGAGGAGCTTTGCATACATATTCATGATTTATAAAAGCCTTTCTTGCATAAAATTTTATTTAAAAAACCTTGTTCTGTCATAAACAAAATATAAGTTCTGTTGATAACAGAAGGAGTGTTTGCCAACAGAACAGAAAATAAAAATATTTCTTTGATCTGTCACAGCAGAACAAACAGACAGAACAATAATTTCTGTTTTCGCTAAAAGACAAAAATAACGGCTAATTTTTCAAAACAATCAGTCTGTCTTCTTACTAACGGCCATATTTTGATCTGTAACGGCTATAATGCATTTTTGGCTATAAATTAAAGTTGTTTCTGATTTCAAAGAGGTTAGAGAAGTTGGAAAACATTTATATCTCTTGAGATTTAAGCTTTCATCTTTTTCAATCTAATTTCCACATCTTGCACTTCATTATTATCATCCTCCTCAATTAGATTATAGCATTTCTGTTGTAATTCTTGTGTGAGGTATTTTCTGTAAAAGATAGTAAGAAAAGGGTTGGCTAAAACCTTAAAATCTCTAGTAAGTGTTTACATCTTTTACTTGGAAAAAAGATTATGGGTAGAAAATATACTAGGCTTGTATATTGGCTTAATTCTTGCCCTTTAAAAGAATTATTAGTGGAGAGTCAAGCTCAAGACGGTGTCTTGGGGAGTGGATGTAGGCTGTTAGGCCGAACCACTATAAATCCTTTGTGTTGATCTATTTCCTCTCCCCTCTTCTTTATTCTGTTTCAAAAAGGTTTTAACTATTCTGTTTTCTGTTCAAAGAAAATCTTTAAGGTTTTAATCTATCATTAAGAAGCGATTTTCTGCATAACTCAAATCTGATTTACAAAACAATTTATCGTGTATTCTGCTAATTATTACCTTCTGTATTCATCTAATTCATAGTCACTTGTTCTGCTTATACCTGAACACTTTATCAGAACTCCTTTATTCTGTCAAGACAGAAATTGAGCGAAAATTGCTAGACACCCAATTCACCCCCCCTCTTGAGTGTCTTTGGGACCAACAATTGGTATCTGAGCAGATCTCATTGTCCTAAGATTTAACAATCTTGAGTGATCCGTAAGATGGCATCGAGTTCTGAAAATCCTCCTGTTGCTACTCCATTCAAGGAAGGTCATTCTGTTCATAGACCACCCATGTTCTGTGGAGACAATTATCCATTCTGGAAGGTAGTAATGCGGCACTTTATCCAATCTCAAGACATGGATTGCTGGGAAATAACCGAAGAAGGATATCAAGCTCCAATAAAAATAGTTGAACAAACTGGAGGAACAAGCATCACTGTTCAGAAAACCAGAAAGGAGCTCACAGAAGAAGAAAAGAGAAGAGTTCAATTAAACTCTAAAGCAATGAGCATTCTATTCTGTTCTTTACATACAAATGAATTTAACAGAGTTTCTGGTTGTGATACAGCAAAAGAAATTTGGGATAAGCTTGAAGCCACATATGATGGAACCCATGAAGTAAAAGGATCTAGACTACATGTGCTAATGGTAGATTATGAAGCTTTCAAAATGAGGCCAGAAGAGACTGTGGCTGAGCTAATTAACAGGTATGTTAAGTTAACAAATGAAATTAAAGCTCTTGGTCACAAACTTATTGAAGAAAATAAAATTGCTAAACTCGTTAGGGGTCTAACTCCTAGATGGGAAGCCAAAGCTTCTATTCTGTTAGATAAAGATCCTAGTACTCTTAATTTTGATACTGTTTGTGGTTCACTAATCTCTCATGAGCTTTACATTAAGTCACAAGATGCTGAAAAAGAAAAAGAAAGGAAATTAAAAGCTCTTGCTCTCAAAGCCGAGTATGGGAGTGACTACTCCACTGGTGATGATGAGATTGCACTCATTACAAAGAAGTTCAAGAAGTTGTATCGAAAAGGTAAAAGATTCAACAAGAGACAGCAGCAGAAGTACTCTCATCAGAAAGCAGAGAGCAATTTCAGATCTGCTGGAGAAGTAGTCTGCTATGAATGTAAGAAACCTGGGCATATAAAATCCAAATGTCCAAACCTAAAGAGAAAGGAAAAGAAGTACAAGAAAAAGGCAATGAAGGCCACATGGAGTAATAGCGAAGATTCAAGCAATAGTGTGGAAGAGTCAGATGCAGAATCAGATGAAGCTGGTCTGATGGCGATTTTTGATGATGAGGTACAAAGTATCTCTACTAAGATAGATCGGGAAAATCATACTGATGTTGAACAGAACAAGAGTCAAACAGAAATTGAAGATGACACAAATGAGGTAACATGTTCTGACTCTGACTCTAGTTCTGATGCAAATGGGGATGAATATGAAAACATGTTGGTATGCTTTGAAAAAGTTCATCATAAATGTCACATGCTTAAAACAAATCATATTGCATTAAGAAAACAACATGATACATTGAGACAAGAATTGGAGCATGTAAAACAGAAAGAAGTTGACATGAAAAATGAATTTTCAGACTTAGAAAAGAAATACATGGTTTTACAAGAAAAATGTAAAGGAAAGAAAGTTTGTTCATGTAATGATAAAAATTTGCATGCTAGCACATCCAAGTTTAATTATAAAAAGAAGCATGTTCATGAAAAGGAATATAAAAATATTTACATGAACAATTTTGTTAGCAATTCTGTCACCTGTTTTTATTGCAGCAGAAAAGGCCATGTGTCTAAATTCTGCTATTACAAGAAAAACTTCAGTTCTAGAAAACAGATATGGGTAGTCAAAAATAATGTGCATACTGTAGCTAACCCACAAGGACCCAAGAAAGATTGGGTACCTAAATCTGTATACCTTTCTTGCAGATCTGCCTGAAGAGCTCCAGATCAGAAAAATGGTACTTGGATAGTGGATGCTCTAGGCACATGACAGGGAACAAATCAAAGTTCACTAAATTAACCATGAAAGATGGTGGGAAAGTTAGTTTTGGAGATAACAGAAAAGGAAAAATCATTGGAATGGGAACTATCGATTCAAATCCAAAGATAGAAGATGTTTCTCTCGTTGTTGGATTAAAGTTCAATCTGCTAAGCATCAGTCAAATCTGTGATAAAAATAGAAGAGTGATATTTGAGAAAGATCATTGCAGAGTAGAAGAAGTCGAGACAGATCAGACAGTTCTGACTGGACACAGATCAGGAAATATTTATCAAGTAAATATAGAAGAGCTTCAAGAAAGTAATCTAACATGCTTGATAACACAAGAAAATTTGAGTGTACTATGGCACAAGAAGCTTGGTCATGCTAGTATTCACACCATGGAAAAACTAGCTAAGAAAAATCTAGTTAGAGGATTGCCAAAGATGAATTTTGAAAAGGATTACGTTTGCAAGGCCTGTCAACTTGGAAAACAGACCAGATCCTCTCACAAACTCAAAGGAGAAATTTCATCCAAGAAAGCATTGGAGCTTTTGCATCTCGACTTGTTTGGACCAATAAGTCCTTCAAGTATTGGTGGAAAAGTCTACGTATTTGTTATAGTGGATGATTACACAAGATATACTTGGACATTATTTTTTGCCCACAAAAGTGAAGCATTCAAGGCATTTGAAAAGTTAAGTAGGAAGTTGCAAAATGAGAAAGGGTATATGATTTCAAGCATAAGAAGTGATCATGGAGGAGAGTTTGAAAATGCGAGTTTTGAAGAATATTGCAACAGTTCTGGAATTCATCATGGTTTTTCAGCTGCCAAAACACCTCAACAGAACGGGGTAGTAGAAAGAAAGAACAGAACGCTTCAAGAGATGGCTAGAACTATGATTAATGAGAATAATCTTCCAAAGTACTTCTGGACAGAAGCAGTTAGCACAGCGTGCTACATTCTAAACAGAACACTTGTTAGATCTATTCTAAACAAGACTCCATATGAACTCTGGAAGAACAGAAAGCCAAACATCAGTTATTTTCAACCATTCGGCTGTAAGTGCTTTATCTTTAATGATAAGAGTAATCTAGGAAAATTTGATGCTAAATCAGATGAAGGTATTTTTCTTGGTTATTCATTAAACAGTAAAGCATATAGAGTTTTTAATAAAAGAACATTAGTAGTAGAAGAGTCTATAAATGTAAAATTTGATTATGCTAACATCTACACTCGAGAAAGGAGTTTTTCTGATGATGATACAGATGTAGAAATGAACAAAAACACTGGAGAAGGAGATAATACAGAAAAGTCTCCTGGATGGGAAGCAGATCAAGATGACAGATCTGGAAATGGATTTGGTCAGAGAGAAGAAGATCAGCCAACAGAAAGGCAATCAGATCAACAAGAAGAAAACCAGACAGAACAGTCGTTGGAAAGATCAGAAGATCAGTAAAACACAGAACAACCAGTAGAGCTGCCTAAGGACTGGAAGTTTCACAGATATCACCCAAAAGACAACCTATTGACAGAACCATCAGAAAGAATGATGACCAGAAGAGCAATGCATGAATACTGTGGTAATGTAGCTTTTGTTTCTCAACTAGAACCAAAAAACTTTATGGATGCTCAAAATGATGCAAATTGGATTCTTGCAATGCAAGAAGAGTTAAATCAGTTTGAAAGAAATAAGGTATGGCATCTTGTTCCTAAACCATCAAATCATTCAATCATTGGTACCAAATGGGTGTTTAGAAATAAACTTGATGAACAAGGAAATGTTGTAAGAAACAAGGAAAGGTTGGTTGCTCAAGGCTACAATCAAGAAGAAGGTATTGATTTCGATGAAACATTTGCACCTGTAGCTAGACTTGAAGCAATCAGAATTTTGTGTGCATTTGCATGTTTCAAAAATTTCAAACTTTACCAAATGGATGTTAAAAGTGCTTTTTTAAAAGGATTTCTAAATGAAGAAGTTTATGTAGCTCAACCTCCTGGTTTTGAAAATTCGGAATATCCAGAGTATGTTTACAAACTCAAAAAGGCTTTATATGGTTTGAAACAAGCTCCTAGAGCTTGGTATGAAAGATTGAGTTGTTTTCTTCTTGCTCACGGTTTTAATAGAGGAAATGTTGATAATACACTTTTCACTAAACATAGTTCATCACATATTCGATTAGTACAAATTTATGTTGATGATATTGTTTTCGGTTCTACTAATGTTTCTATGTGCAAAGAATTTGAATCTATCATGAAGCAGGAATTTGAAATGAGTTTAATGGGAGAACTCACATTCTTTCTGGGATTGCAAATCAAACAATGCAAAAATGGAATTTTCATAAGTCAGGTAAAGTATACAAAGGAGCTTATTAAGAAGTTCAAAATGACAGAAGCCAAGTCTACCAGTACACCCATGAGTCCCTCAATCAAGCTAGAAAAAGATGAAAAAGGCAAAAGTGTTGATGAAAAGGTTTACAGAGGCATGATCGGATCATTGCTCTACTTAACTGCAAGCAGGCCTGATATTCATTTCAGTGTGTGTCTGTGTGCTAGATTCCAATCTGCTCCAAAAGAGTCACATCTGTCTGCAGTAAAGAGAATTTTACGTTATCTGGTTGGAACACCAGAACTGGGATTATGGTACTTGAAAAATGGTTCTCTGAATCTAATTGGATATTCTGATGCAGACTATGCTGGATGTAGAATTGACAGAAAGAGTACCTCTGGTGCCTGTCACTTTCTAGGAAACTCTCTCATTACGTGGTCCAGCAGAAAACAAAATTCAGTGGCTCTGTCTACAGCAGAAGCAGAATATATTGCAGCTGGAGGAAGTGTTGCACAAGTTCTATGGATTAGGCAACAGCTAAAGGATTATGGAATTGAGTTCAATCAAGTTCCAATCTTTTGTGACAACACCAGTGCAATCAATCTTACAAAAAATCCTATTCTGCACTCTAGAACCAAGCACATAGAAATCAGACATCACTTTATTAGAGATCATGTTCAACGGGGTGACATTGTGCTAGAATTTGTTCCAACAGAACAACAGTTAGCTGATATCTTCACTAAACCTCTAAAAGAAGATCAATTTTGTCAAATTAGAAGAAAGTTGGGCATGGGCTCTACGGCAGAATAAGTTACCTGAAAATAAAATCTCTTAGTCCATGAAAAAGGAAAAAGGTACGTGTTTTTAATCATATTTTAATATTTTAATACTGATTTAATACATGTGTGCTTTAAAATTATTTAATATCTTTATGTCATTTGACTTTTAAATAATTTTGTTTCTATGCTTTAATTTTTTTTTTAAAAGTCATAAAAAGACAAAATAGTCCTTTTATGTTCTTTCCGTGTTTATTTGTCATAACTGTCAGAGTCAAAGTTTTTTTAATTTGTTTCTTCCCTCTTAAAACCTTGTTTCTGTGTAATACTCAGTATATTGATGTAAGTTTTCAGAGAAAAAGAGTGGGAACAGTTATCTTTTCTTTTGAAAAAATCATGTCTATCTCCTTGGGAAGGATAACTGGCATTAAATGGTATGTCTTTTCATATCCTGACTCTACATCACAGAGATTTGGTTTTCTCTTTCCTAAAATCCTCTACCCAGCGTCTTTTCTTTTTCTTTCGGGCTACACCTTTCGTCTTCCTCAAAAATCCCTGTAAATCCCTTCATAAACCCTAAATCCCTCTATCAATCATGGCGCGATTCAAGACCAAAGCAAATCGCAAGCCTCCCAAAGTCGAAACCTCAAAAACCCCTAAACCAGTTGATTCATTTGCCAAAATTGAAACACCCAAGAAACCCAAAATCGTCGCTTCACCGGCAAAAAATTCCAAAGCCGTTATCATTCCTCCTAAAACCATCGATTGGGATGCAACAGTAGAGTTCGCTCCAGATCTGGCAAAGTGGATGGAGGATCAAGGCTGGAAACGGTTCATCACATTTACAAACCCGTTTTTCTATCCAGAGTTGGTGAGAGTTTTCTATGGCTCCATGAAGAACATCACCGCCAACAGCTTTCAAGTCGTATTTGGAGAGAAAACCTTCGATGTCTCTCCTCAGATACTCTCTCAGTTATTTTCTCTTCCATTGGTTGGTACTAAAACAGATAGGAAGATTGGGACCACTGTTATTCAAAATTTTAATAGGGAAAAATTTTTTAAAGCCACTATTGGGCTTGAAAACCCTGGAACTAATCCCCTTTCCACTTGTATGGCACCAAAATTTAGAGCCCTCCACAAATACATTTGTGATTTTTTGTTACCTAGGTCGGGTAGTGCTACATTTTTAGCCACTGTGGATGATTGCATTCTATGGCATTTTCTGAAAAGAAAACCCTTGAATCTGCCTGTATTATTGTTTAAAAATATGTGTGATAACAAGTCCAAAACTAGATTGCCATATGCATTGCTGTTGAATGAGTTGTTTGTATTTTGGAAATTGGATTTGTCTGCTGAAAATGTGGAATTATTGAAAAAAGGGCATTTGATATCTAGAAAGTTTTTTGAGGATTCTGTTGCTAGGACAAAAGCTTTAGGCAAACGGAAAATTGACCCTCCTGTGCAACCCTCTGTTCAACCTGTTGCCAAAAGAACCCGCAGCACCCCAACAGCACCACCTCCTCAAGAATCCTCCTCTGATGCTCTTACTGAAAAACTGAAGGTATTCCCTCCAGACATTGCCTCTTATTTAGCCAAAAACCTATCCCTAATCATCCAAGAAGCCAAGGTTACTGGATCTGGTGATGAGAAAATTGTTTCTCACTATGCTGATGACAAGGAAGAGACACAGGTTATAATGACTCAGATCAGAGGAAGAGGAGGTTGTCCAATCTGATGAAGAGGGAGTTGAGTCTAGTGACTCAGATCAGGGTGAAGCTTCTAGCTCATCTGAGGATTCGTCTGCAGGGAAAGAACCAAAATCCAGTGCTGTAGCTTCTGCCAAATCAAGTAGTGATTCTGGCGAATCCAGTGGAACAGATGAGGGTGATGATTCTAGTACTGATGACACCTCTGCCACTGAGAGTGCATCTGAGAAAGCTCCTGAAACAGCACCTCCTCCTGCAGCCCCACCCAGAGCAGCAGAGACCGCAGCTCCTGAGGTACCTATTTTTGCTGTTTCTTCATCTTCTTTTGATCATGAATTGGTTGAATTGCATGAGAAATTGGCTGCCTGTCTAGCTAAAACTGCCTCAATCCAACAGCAGATAGCTGCACTTCTTCGTCGCAAGTTGACATCCACACATAGTTCTACTGCTTAGTTCTGTTATGTGTTTCTTTATGTTAGGATATTTCCTTCTTGCTCCTATTTTTTTTTGGATTCTTATGGTTTATGTTGTGTATCAGTTATGGTTATACTCTCTTTTTGCTCCTCTCTTTTTGCTGATGACAAAAAGGGGGAGAATGAATATTTTGGATTATGCTGTAGCTTGGATTATTAGCTTATTTATGGGTTATTGATAATTAGTTTCTTTTATTGACATTAAGTATTTGGAAGCTTAAAGCTTATCTGATACGGGTTGCTTGGCAGTTCTGTTGAACTGAACTGATGATAAGTTTATGTGCCAGAACTGTTCTATTATTATTCTGTTTAAATTGTGTTATACACCTTCTGTCTTATGAGATTTGATAGGGATTATACTTGTATATATTCCCCTGCCATATAGTAAGGGGGAGCATATTTATACTAACCAAGATAGACTTTTTAGTCAAAGTTTATCAAGGTTTTGTCATCATCAAAAAGGGGGAGATTGTTGGCTCAAGGCTACATCTCAATTTTGATGATAATCAAACTTTGAATAAACTTTGTATAAATTCTATTCATCTAGTTTCATTTCAGCACATTCTCCACTAAGTAATGCAAGATCCAAGTCAATTGCTCAAGTCAATATATCTAAAGAAATTGAAGATACTGAAGTTCATTGGAAGTTAGGGTATTAATTTCTGTAAGATTTTTTGAGGAGCTTTGCATACATATTCATGATTTATAAAAGCCTTTCTTGCATAAAATTTTATTTAAAAAACCTTGTTCTGTCATAAACAGAATATAAGTTCTAATGATAACAGAAGAAGGAGTGTTTGCCAACAGAACAGAAAATAAAATATTTCTTTGATCTGTCGCAGCAGAACAAATAGACAGAACAACAATTTCTGTTTTCGCTAAAAGACAAAAATAACGGCTAGTTTTTCAAAACAATCAGTCTGCCTTCTCTCTAACGGCCATATTTTGATCTGTAACGGCTATAATGCATTTTTGGCTATAAATTAAAGTTGTTTCTGATTTCAAAGAGGTTAGAGAAGTTGGAAAAACATTTATATCTCTTGAGATTCAAGCTTTCATCTTTTTCAATCTAATTTCCACATCTTGCACTTCATTATTATCATCCTCCTCAATTAGGCATTTCTGTTGTAATTCTTGTGTGAGGTATTTTCTGTAAAAGATAGTAAGAAAAGGGTTGGCTAGAACCTTAAAATCTCTAGTAAGTGTTTACATCTTTTACTTGGGAAAAAGATTGTGGGTAGAAAATATACTAGGCTTTTATATTGGCTTAATTCTTGCCCTTTAAAAGAATTATTAGTGGAGAGTCAAGCTCAAGACGGTGTCTTGGGGAGTGGATGTAGGCTGTTAGGCCGAACCACTATAAATCCTTTGTGTTGATCTATTTCCTCTCCCCTCTTCTTTATTCTGTTTCAAAAAGGTTTTAACTATTCTATTTTCTGTTCAAAGAAAATCTTTAAGGTTTTAATCTGTCATTAAGAAGCGATTTTCTGCATAACTCAAATCTGATTTACAAAACAATTTATCGTGTATTCTGCTAATTATTACCTTCTGTATTCATCTAATTCATAGTCACTTGTTCTGCTTATACCTGAACACTTTATCAGAACTCCTTTATTCTGTCAAGATAGAAATTGAGCGAAAATTGCTAGACACCCAATTCACCCCCCCCCCCCCCTCTTGAGTGTCTTTGGGACCAACATTTTCCATAGGACTTCTTTCCTTTTCTGTATTGCTTTCTGAATTTCTTAGTGATCAATGCCATTTCATTATCACCTATAGAATAATCACTTTCAAATTCTGCTTTAAGAGCAATAGCTTTCAATTTCTTGTCTTTTTCTTTCTCTGCATCTTGAGACTTAATGTAAAACTCATGTAAAATAAGAGATCCACAAACATTATCAAAATTAAGAGTATTAAGATCCTTATCTAAAAGAATTGAAGCTTTTGCTTCCTACCAAGGAGTGAGACCTCTAACAACTTTGCAATTTTATCATGCTCATCAAGTTTCTTACCAAGAGCTTTAATTTCATTAGTTAGTTTCACATACCTATCAATTAGCTCAAAAATATACTCTTAGAGTTTCATTTTGAATGCTTCATAATCTACCATGAGAACATGAAGTCTAGTATCTTTAACTTGATTCGTACCTTCATAAGTTGCTTGTAGCTTATCCCATATTTCTTTGGTAGTATCACATCCGGAGACTTTGTTAAACTCATTAGTTTACAATGAGCAGAACAGAATACTCATAGCTTTAGAATTCAATGGCACTTGCTTCTTTTCTGCTTCAGAAAATTCTTTTTTGGTTTTCAGCACAGTAGCAGTGATAGAAGCTTCTTCTTCAATTGATTGCTTTTGTGGATGCTCATATCCATCTTCAATGATATCCCAACAATCCATATCTTCCGATTAAATAAAGTGCCTCATAACAACTTTCTAGAAAGAATAATTTTCACCATTGAACATTGAAGAACGATGAACAGAATGTCCTTCTATGAAAGGAGTAGCCATTGGAGTATTAGCCATCTTTAGGATCACTCAAGGATGTTAAGCCTTAGGGAAATAGAGAACCGCTCTGATACCAAATGTAGGTCCCAAAGACACACAAGAGGGGGAGTGAATTGAGTGTCTCAAACTTTTCTGGCTATTTTTCTAATGCAACAGAAATATATGAAAATGCAGAATTTTAACTGTGAACACATAAATGTAATTCAAATAATGTTCAAATTTTTGCAAGTTCTTTTTTAATCAAAATCTCAAAAATAATTTTAAAAAGTGTGTGTGTAAAATTTGTTGTGAATATTTCAAGAATTGTCTTAAGGATAATTTTGAAAAATTCCAAAATATTAAAAACATAGTAATAGAAATGCAGAGTTTAAGAAAAGGAAGCAGAAAAACAAACACACATAATTTATACTGGTTCGGCCAACTTGCCTACATCCACTCCTCAACATTCACTTCTTGAGCTTTTCTCTCCACCCTTAACTCTTTTAAGGGAAAGAGTCAAAGCCAATATACAATCCTAAATATGTATATCTACCCACAATTTTTTTTCCAAAATAAAAGATAGAAAACTTCTAGCCAACCCAATTCACAATCTTTTACAAAATAAATTTCCTCACAAATAATTACAACAAAAGCTATAATCAAATTCAGGATATGTAAAGAATGAAGTGCAAAAGATGTGAAAAGTGAGATGAACAAAGTTAAGCTTTTCTCTTAAGAGACAAAAAATTCTTTCCCAACTTTTTCTAACGCTCTAATAGGTGAAACAACATGCATTTATACTCAAAAATTCAGTTCTAAGTGTTTAAAATATAAACTAACCATTTCTAGCCGTTTGATGAAAAAACAAGGAAAACAGACTAAAACTAGCCATTATTTTTATCCTGTAGTAAAGTTTAAATTTTTGCCAAAAAAGCGATAGTTATAGAAACTCATTAAGAAATCTGAAACTGACAGAAATTTTATTTTCTAAATAACCATTTTCTAACAAAAACTAATTTAGCTCAAAACTCATTTTTTGACTTAAAAACATTTTTATGCAACTTTCAATCTATAAAATGCATGTATGAATGGAAATGATTTGCCTCAATTTGATTTTACAATTTAGTATCCTAATTCCTAACAAACTAAGTCGTCTCACCAATTTGTCTTAAGTTCATACTTGATATATCTTGATCTTCAGAATATTGATATTTTGCATTAGAAAATATGGAGAAAAGTTTCTGCAGAAATTGCTTAGAAAAGAATTGACGATAGAGTTTATTTAAGGTTTGATTATCATCAAAATTAGGATGTGACCTTAAGCCAACATAGTAAACTAATTGAAACCACATATAACTTACCACATGTGACTACAAATTGACACCTGTTAGCCTATTTTAAAGTGCTAATTCCGCAAGCATACGGTGTACCAGTTATAGTATAAAAGATTTCGATCCCACGAGAAATGTGATTATCATTACACACTATTACTACTCAATTTTAATCTTATTTATAATGATCATTAATTTGTGAGTTAAATCTAAACTACTTTATTATATAAACTAATTAAGCCTAATTCATGTTAATCAAAGAAGACAAAACATATAATGAAGAATTAACAATTATAAAACTTGATTCCATCATTTAATTATAATTTTAATCTTTTAAGCAAGCCAAGTTGGAATATAGTTCCAATTTACTCTCTCAACATAAATTAGAGTGCCTAAAATATACATTTATAATTCTAACTCACAATTTTCATTAATGAATTAAAGGGTTATACATGCAAATTTTAGGAATAATCACCAACCTATAACAACCATTTAATATTACGATTTATCAAATAATACTTCAATGATGAACTTCTATTAGATGTAAGTAAGAATTTATCTTTCAATTAAACACTTACTTATAATGATAATGCATAAAAATACTAATAGAAAATTTTATATTAAAAGAATACTAATATAGATGGAAATAAGAAAATATCAGAAATATAATTCAAGTTTCATTAAATAAAATTCATTTGATTTTCGGAGAAGAAATAATAGATAAGAGTAATGAAAAAAAAAATCTTTCAACCCTTTTCTCAAACCCTTGTAAAAATTCTTCTTCTCCTTAGTCTTCTTCTTCAAAACATGAAAACAAACTAAGTACTTTTAATTAAAGAAAACTGTTCTTCAAATCTAGAGAAATTACTTAATAAAAATTATCTCTAAATTACATCATTTAAAATACATACTCTAAAATTACAGTTAACGTTGATATTTATAAAATTCTAAAGATTGTGTCCCTTGGGGATGTCCTTTCAAATAGTTGCAATTGTTGGGGGAAAGAGGTGCCTTTTTAGATGACTTTTCAGGGAAAAACTGCCTAACGGCTAGTTCTATCGCGATCGCGATTACTGTCGCGCTCGCGACAAAACACGGAACGCTTCTTCTCTTCTTTTTCCTCTCTTTCTCTCCCTTTCCCTCTCTGCATCAGCACGAGTCATGCTCTCCTAGCACGAGTCGTGTCCTCGTGTGCGAGTCGTGCTCCTGCTACACGTCTCGGCTTCTTTCCCTTTTCTTCTCCTCTTTTCCTTCCTTGCTTCTCCCTTGTCTCTGTACCAGCACAACTCGTGCTCAAACGTGTGAGTCGTGCTCCCTTGTCCTAGTCATGCTCCCCTTACACGACTCGGATCACTTCTTCTCTATTCATGCATTTTCTTCACCATTTATGCTTTTTTTCTCACTTTTACGCTTAAATCAACCTACAACACACATAAACACATAAACTAACACATATGACATGAAATATACACACAATTGCATACTTAGCTTCCTAAACTCACACAAAACATAAGCTAAATATACATCAATTAGGCACCTATCAACACGCATTTTAATTCTCAAAACAAATGGTTAAAATTTATGATATTAAAATTACCAAAATAACAGGACTCAGGTAAGCAAACAAAAATTGTCTGATGGTTAGAAATTTTAAACTTTTTTTTAGAGTTAAAATAAGGTATCAATCTACAATAACTTCAATCAGCCTATTATGTATGTTTTTGTTTGCTTCTTTGCAGTCTTGACAGTTGCAGTGCTAAATTTGAGCCAATTATATTATAGTAACACTACAAGAAATCAGGGGAATAGAGACGGAATTCCGTCTCTAATTGAAAATAGAGACGGAAATAGAGACGAAAAAATTCCGTCTCTATTTTGGCCGTCTCTAAATTTAGAGACCGAAATTTTCCGTCTCTATTTTTAGAGACGGAAATTATTTTTTCATCTCTAAAAATAGAGACAGAAAACTCGTTTTCGTCTCTATTTTTAGAGACGGAAATTTTTTCCGTCTCTAAAAATAGAGACGGAAAACTCGTTTCCGTCTCTATTTTTAGAGACGAAAAACTCATTTTCGTCTCTATTTTTAGAGACGAAAATAATTTTTTCATCTCTAAATTAAATACATATTTTTTTTAATATATTATTAATTATATCGTTTAGTTATATTTAAATGTATTTTCCGTCTTGAAAGCTATTTTCAATACATAATTTTTTTAAATAATAAAACTATAATTGGCAAAATTATATATAATAATATTAATGAAACAAGTATTAAATAAAAATTAAGTAAAATAAATAGAAGTATAAATAGTAATGTATTAATATATATATGTAATAAGACTACAAGCAAAAGTACTTGAAAAGTGTATTAAACAGTACTAACTAAGACGGAGGTGACTGTGGACGATCAGTCGGCGGTACACGAACATTTTGGGCAATGAATTCCTCTAGCCTACCAATGCGGTCCATTAAAGTGTCGACTGTGCCGCGAAGCTCAATAACCTCATTTGTAGTCACAGCAAGTCTACTCGCCGTTGCCGTAGAGGATGAAGCAGCATGCGAATAACAAGTATTTGCATAAGAGCCCAAGCCAAAGACCCGTCCACGGCGGTCCCTACCACCAGCTGCGTCGTAATATACTCTTGCATGATCAACAGTACCACCATCTGCCTGCTGACTCTGAAGACACTCTAGTACCCGTTCCTATAATAAAAATTAATCGAATGTTATTTAAGAGTAATCTAAAACTAAAAACATATAGAAATTAAGTTTAACAATTTTAAAAATCATACATGAACTTGTCTAGCTCGATCGCTGACGAATGTGACACCGTCATGATTTCGCGTATGTGTATGCATAAATATCTCATGAGGGTACGGTACTCTGCCCATTCTAGACTCCTGTAAATAAATTATAGGTCAACAATATTTGAAATTAACATTCCTTAAAATTGTATCAAAAGTAATATGAAAAATGCACAACAATACTCATATATGTTAATATATTAATACTAAGCGAAAACAATTCTAACTAAAAAAACAATAACACTTGGCCATAGATTTAAAAAATTTCGGCAGAGTTTCCCCTTAATTTGTAACAAACTCCCTGCTTAAAAAGCATGAAAATATATATAGAACTGTATTATCCACAATCAAAATCCTTTTCAAACTCCTTACACAACATTTTTCCCATCCTCCTTCATGCAATAAAATATTTAGCCTATTATCAAGATGTGATGTATTGCAATCTCAAAAAACAATAACACTTGGACATAAATTTAAAAAATTTCGGCGGAATTTCCCCTTAATTTGTAACAAACTCCCTGCTTAAAAAGCATGAAAATATATTTATAACTGTATTATCCACAAACAAAATCCTTTTCAAACTCCTTACACAACATTTTTCCCATCCTCCTTCATGCAATGAAATATTTAGCCTATTATCAAGATGTGATGTATTGCAATCTCAAAAAACAATAACACTTGGACATAAATTTAAAAAATTTCGGTGAAATTTCCCCTTAATTTGTAACAAACTCCCTGCTTAAAAAGCATGAAAATATATTTAGAATTGTATTATCCACAATCAAAATTCTTTTCCATCTCCTTACACAACATTTTTCCCATCCTCCTTCATGCAATGAAATATTTAGCCTATTATCAAGATGTGATGTATTGCAATAAAAAATAGCTTGTATAAATTAAGATGTATGAATACTTACGAGTCTGTCAGCATGCTCCCGATGGGTCAACGTTCCTCCAGTGTGTATAGAAACGCTAACTCCCTCTGGCCCGCCCATCCTATTAGTAGAATTCCGATCGGCAATTGTGAGGGCCTCCGGTGATGACCAGTACTGCAACCAATGTGCCCAAATTTCTTCATTTAAGTACCGTGGTCGTCGACCCTTTTTGTGCAGCTTGTTAAGCCTGTCCTTGTAACGTACACGAGCACGTTTCTCCCAAACAGTGTAGACTAGGTGATCAACCGAGGAATCCCAATAAAAAGCTTTCTAAGAAATATACAACAAAAAGAAAAAAGTTAAGCGTAATGTATGTATTTGTACAATGCATATAAAATTTAAATAATACATGAATTAAGGTGCAATAATTAGAAATAAATAATTTAATTTAATTACCCAAAACTCTTCAAAATAAAACATTTTTGTCTCATGAGATATATTCTTCCATAAAAAACCATTGAGTTCCATTCTCTCCTTAAATGTGCGACCCATGGAGCGGGAGCAAACACCAGATGGACGGAAGCTAATAGACAACATAAATATAATAAATTGTAAGAAATGCAGCATATCCTATATAATAAATAGAAATACGAATGTTAATAACTCACTATTCTCCTTCAATGACAATATAAATCCGTCCATCCACACCAACTGATCCGGGCAAAGGGCCTTCAACTGTATCAGGATATCTCTGAGATGCCTCAGATGGAATCTCTGTACGAGGCGCTGCAGCAGATGATGTACCAGCAGGATGAGATGGGCCTGGATACGTCAGGGGCGTAGATTCTGCAGCAGTATGCGGAGGTGCAGAAGCATGAGACGATCCATCACCTTGACTAACTGGTGTGGATAATGACGAACGCACCCTAGGTGGTAAGATAGCACCAGTCCTTCTCTTGTGATGCATTTTTTTCCCTGAATAAATTATTGAACAATATTATACATCAAGTTATTATTACATAATCATAATTATATGTGGCAATAATACATATATGTGTCATTTGTAAATTAAACCAAACAGAAAGTATTAAATGATATGCGGGTCATATGGATCATACTCACGTGGTCAAAAAATTATTCGCTATCATCACTTAAATGTAATTCATTATCACTATCGTCTTCATTTTCTGAATAATTAGAATCAAATTCGCTTTCCAATTCAGATGTAGACCTAGATTCCTCGTCCGATGCAATATCAACCATTTCATTGTCGACATTGTTCAAAGGCTCATTATCTTCATATGGCATGCTTTCATTTATTTCATGACTCGCCACTTCATCTTCCTGAAAGGCTTCACTTTCAATTCATTTATTTTGTCGATTAGCTTTTATTTCAAATAAGCCTCTCGGTTTTACTTTGCAAACTGCCAACCAATCCTTCTTATCTCGCCTTAGGCTAGGAAACGGAAGATAATACACCTGAATCGCTTGCATGGCCAACACAAAAGGTTCAAAATTAGGAAGTCTTCTTCTTTGATTTATCTCAACCAAATTGTATGCGTTTTGCACTTTTGTTCCAATATTAAGTGTTGGATCAAACCATTCGCACTTAAATAGCACACATCGTTTTATTGGCAAGGCGGGGTATTCAATTTCCAATATCTCTGTAATTTTGCCGTAATAATTCATCAATTCACCTTGAATGCAAACTCCACTATTTGTAGTAGCCTTGTTATGACCATGAGATTGCGTATGATATTTGTAGCCGTTCACAAAATAAACCGGATAAGATTTAACAGTACGCAATGGTCCCTTCGCAACATCAGATATGAAATTATTTTCAATTGTATGCGTCGATGCCTACATAATGTAATTGCATTTAGTCATTTAATCAATTCACGAAATACAATATATGTCTTAAATATATTTGAAGTTAACACTTACATATGTCTTGAACCATAAATGAAAGTGCTTTTCGACTTCCTTATTTATGTCATTTTGTGTTATATGTGGCATAAGCTCCTTTAACCATTCCTCATATAAACTGCATCGGACAACATAACTTACATATGATATTGAACCATTATTAAATAAATATTCGCCTAGTCAAACAAGTAACACTTACTGCACAAATGGTTGAATTTCTTGGCAATTAAGTAAGATATAACCATGTGCAGCCTCCAATTCCTCATCTGTCAGCATTCTTCTGGTAGAACGTCCGTGTAATCGACCAGGATATGTGAAAATAGCTAAATTTCCATCATGCGTACTTGTTTGGCATCCGTCGTCATTACGAGGAACCTTGCGGCGTCTTGTGCTGACGTGAGGCTCAAAGTAATGAGAACAAAACGTACTAGCTTCTTCAACCAAGTACGCATTGCATATTGAGCCTTCTACTCGTGCTTTATTTTTGACATTTTTTTTCAAGTGATACAGATACCTACATGATAAATTGTGGCTAGTTAATAATAAATTACCAAATTAATCGACCGTATGTATATCAAAGATTTAGTTTTACCTTTCAAAGGGATACATCCATCTATATTGAACGGGTCCTGCCATTTTGGCCTCATGTGCTAAATGTATCGGTAAATGCTCCATAATGTCAAAAAAGCTCGGAGGAAAAAATCCCTCTAATTTGCAAAGTATGACTGCAATTTCATTCTCGAGTTTTTCCATGTCAGCCATCTTTATCTCAGACGATGTCAAGTTTTTGAAAAATATACTCAACTCAGTTATAGCTTCCCAAACTCTCTGTGGCAACAACTCGCGAAAAGCAACTGGCATCAACCTTTGCATGAATATATGACAATCATGGCTTTTCATTCCGAACAATTTATACTTTCTCGTGTCAACACACCTTGCTAAATTTAAAACATAGCCGTCTGGGAACTTTATGATTCGCAACCATTCGCACAAAACTTCCTTTTGCCTTTTGTCCAAAGTGTAACACGCTTTTGGATACTTGCCCGTTCGGGAATCTTTGTCTAATTCACTTCTTTTGCAATACAATTTCAAGTCAGCACGCGATTTTGCATTATCTTTGGTCCTTCCTTCAATATTCATTATCGTGTTGAATACATTTTCGAAGATATTTTTTTCGATATGCATCACGTCCAAATTATGCCGTATCAAATTTGATTTCCAATAAGGCAAATCCCAGAATATAGAGCGTTTTCTCCAACCAAAGTTTTTGGAAATGCTACTGTTGAGTTCTTCAGCCTCAAGTTCTGTTACTTTCAGCAAACCCAATTCATCAATCTCTTGTAGGATTTCTTCACCCGATCTATTAGGTGGAGGGGGAGCATGGACAACTTTATTCTTAATAAATTTGTGTTTATTTCGTCTAAATGGGTGATTTGGAGGAAGAAATTTCCTGTGACTGTCAAACCACGAAATTTTACACCCATTAGTCAAATAAAAAGCATCTGAGTCGTTGCCACAGTAGGGACAAGCTAACTTTCCCGCTGTGCTCCAACCTGATAGCATAGCATATGCAGGGAAATCGCTAACTGTCCACATCAAAGCTGCTCTCATCATAAAATTCTGTTTGCGTGACACATCATATGTTAACACACCGAATTCCCATAATTGCCGCAATTCAGAAATCAATGGTTGCATGTATACATCAATTTTCTGCTTTGGATTCTTCGGGCCCGGCACAATTGCTGTTAAAAACATGTAAGCCTCATTCATACACATCCATGGAGGCAAATTATAAGGAACTATTATTATTGGCCATGATGAATATTGTTGTCCTGATTGCCCAAAAGGCTGAAAACCATCAGTGCTTAGACCCAATCTAACATTTCGACTATCGGCAGCGAAATCGGGGTGAATATCATTAAAATGCTTCCATGCAATTGCGTCTGATGGATGGCTCATTACTCCATCTGCCTGTTCATGTTCATCATGCCATCGCATGTGATATGCAATAACATCGGATGAATATAGCCGTTGAAGTCTTGGAGTAATAGGAAAGTAATACATCCGTTTCCATGGTACTAATTTTTGCTTCCTATTACCACTAATCGACTTGAACCTTGGTTGATTACAAAACTTGCAATCCATTAAATCCACATCATCTCCCCAATAGATCATACATCCGAGTCGACAACAATCAATTTTTTCTACAGGCAAACCCAGACCCCTAAGCAACTTCTTCATATCATAAAAACTTTCAACCATTTGATTGTCCGATGGCAACGATTCATTGTACCAAGCCAGTATTTCATTTAAACTCCGATCAGAAATATGACCTTCAGATTTAATGTTCAATATTCGAGCCACGGAGCTTAACTGTGTCATACTATCACATCCTTGCCATAATTCCTGGTCAGCAGCATTAAGTAAGTCAAAAAAATTTTTGGCCGTTGGGTTCGGTTCCTCTTCTTCATTCCCAACAAAATTGGGTTGAAAAGTATTTCCCGCTGCATCATAAACCATTTGGGCATAAGAATTTTCAGGTGCAAAAACATTGTTTGCCATCAAATTTCCTTCCCCACCATGCAACTCAGATTCAACCATCTCTATGGCAAATTCCGAATGCACTTCAGCTTCAACTATATTCGGCCCAAATTCCGAACTTCTGGACGTGCTACCTATTATTGGTTCTCCATGCCTTGTCCATTCAAAATAATTGGGCACAAATCCCTTCTTCAGCAAATGTAGATGCACCTCCTCCGTAGGTAGATAACACCTATGTTTACACTTTTTGCATGGACATCTAATTTTCAAACCGTCCATATATGCAGGCTGAGATCTTGCATACTCAATGAAATATTGAACGCCTTCAGCAAACTCAAGATTAATGAAACCATCAGGCGTTAGTCTTCTATACATCCAACTTCTGTCTAAATTATTCATTATTGTTAAACTGTAGTGCAACAATAAAAAATACATAATTAGTACCAAAGCATTCCAATTCTCATAATTAAATTCAATTCTATTATATAATCTATTTCTTCAATCAATTTAATGCATAATTAGTTATGCAATAAGTTCTCACATCTAATCCACGGTAAATATTTATTATTATCAAATTCAGTTTGATATCGAAAAAATGACCTTTCGTCATATACCAGTCGGTCAGGGAGCTGGGGGGCAGGGGATAAAAAAAACGCGTGATGCGAAACTGATCAGCGGTCGATACCGATAACGGCGGGGTTCATGAAACAAGATATATAATTTCATTTAAAAAAATTACATTTACTCTGACAACTATATATAATTGAATTCATACATGACCATTTCATATACAAATAATTTTATTATTATTATTCAATATTATTTTATAATCAAATAACTCTTATATTTATGTTAGACTTGTTGAAAAAGTTTAGGTGTGAAAGCAGATGATTAAGCAATAAAAAATTGATTGTATCTATAATATTCCACAATAAATTATTGGACCACTCACGTAGTTGGAACAGCCATAGATATAAATCTCAGAGGTCCTTTCATTAATCTAATTGGGACCCAAACATTCATATTTATTTCACGATAAAATAATGTTAATCCACCACAGGAACATGCATAGATATATACTTCATAGGATCTTTCGTCCTCTTATCTTCTATAGCTTCCATCTATATCATTATCATTCTTCCTGTGTAATCTAAACAACAGATTAACAAAAGTCTACTACGAACTGCTAACTGCAAGAACATTAGATAGTTGCTACGCCAACCAAATGCTTCAATATTCATATAAGTCACTGATTATTTGGATAAACTGCAACTAATGAAAACTGAAATTAAATAACGTAACAACTGCTACATGCATTTGACCCTCTCACATAGTTGTTACATGCATTTGACCCTCTCACATCCATGCCGTGATCGAAGAATCACCAGTATATAAAATTTCATTTAGGCAAGGTAACAGAAAACTTTAAGTAGGAGTCTCTTCAAATGAGCAATTTTATAAAAACATAACTAGAAAGTCTCAAATGGGTAGCAGGAATAGAGGTAATGAAATCATGGTTAATTGAAATTGTACATCATAAAATTGTATCCATTCAGAAGCAAAAGGCAGAAATGACCCAAAGTTTTAACTCCAACTGTTACCACTCAGCACTGCCTATAATTCATCTGCTGTTAGTGCCAATGTTGTTATTCTATAAACACCAAAAAAGCAAAATGTACTTTTCTGACTCACATGAAAACTAAATGCACTCAAAACTCTAACACAATTACATACAACCTCCCATAATTCAAAGTCGAGCTGGATTTTTGAAAACAAACTTGCCAACCAAACGTCTTTTTTTTTTCCTTCATTCTAGAATATTCTTCCCTGTGCAGGTTGTTCACATAGCCTCAAACAAACACATTGAGAAAAACAAACATCACAAACTAATGGAGACAATCAAATTTAGATATTATATACAGAAAAAATTGAAGTACTTTTCAGATGTAATAGCCATTCAATTAATAAGCTCAAGCTCAACCATAGCTCCACATTCCTGACCTAAAATTAGTTCATGATTGCAAAAAATTTAAACTTCTAATTGGTTCTATAAACAAAAAGAGATACCAATCAAAGTTACAATCTTCTTTCAACACCACTAAATTAAATTCATACTACTATATGGCAACACCAATAAAATGTTAAAATTCATACAACTATATAAAATTTCTATGAATTTTTGAAATTACAACACATAATTAATCTACATTTTAAGTATAATAATTCAAAAAATAAAAAAAAAAAAAACTTATTACCTGATGCTGCAAACTGGCCGGAGGAGGAACGCCGGAGCAGACGACGGGCCGGAGAACAACGCCGGCGACGACTCGTCGGGGGCAAGGGCACCGGACGGCGATGGGCAACGTACAGGGGGCAGCGGAATAGGAGGAGAAAGGGAAAAGAAAGAAGAGGGGAAAAAAAGAAAGAGGGGGGAAAACGCTTACCTCACCGGCTTCTACTCGACGACGGCGGTGGGAACAAACGCCGGATGGACAGCTCGGGCAACGGAGGGAGGAGGCAGCGAACACAGGGAGCAGAAAGGAGAGGGGAAAAGAAAGAGGGAAAAAAGAAAGGGAATTAGGTCTAAAAACCCAAAATTTAGAGACGGTATTAAATTCCGTCTCTATTTAGAGACGAAAATCGTCTTCCGTTTCTAAAAATAGAGATGGAATGACTTTTCCGTCTCTATTTAGAGACGGAAAATTCATACCGTCTCTAAATAGAGACGAAAATATTATTCCGTCTCTATTTTTAGAGACGGTATGAATTTTTCGTCTCTATTTAGAGACGGAAAAATCATTCCGTCTCTATTTAGAGACGGAAAAGTTATTCCGTCTCTATTTAGAGACGGAAAAACTATTCCGTCTCTAAATCCCGTCTCCAATTTTGGCGGAAAAAAATCGCGCCATATTTAGCGACCAAATTTAGAGACGGAACAAATTTCGTCTCTAAATAGAGACGGAGAGAAATTTCCGTCTCTAAATAGAGACGGAAATTTCTTTCTGTCTCTATTTAGAGACGAAAAATGATTTCCGTCTCTATTTAGAGACGGAATTCATTCCATCTCTATTTTTCCGTCTCTATTTTTTATTTTTCTTGTAGTGTAAGGGCAATTTTAACATAAAAATATACTTAAGGAGAAAAATATATACCATTTTCAATACTGTAGAGGCAAATTTGACTCAAAAAATATTTGAGCAGCAAATGTGTACAACAAATTTGACTTATGCCAAACATATATGTAACCTTTTTTCATTAGAAAATTGAAGAATACTCATTCATTTTTTTTCTCTCAAGAACTATTCTACATTTTCTTTAGAAAGTATACTGATTCCACTACAAGAAAATGTTTATTTAGCGACGAAAAATTAGCGACGGAGTCATTTTTGTCGCTAAATGGCGACGGAAATTAGTTTCTGTCGCTAATTAGCGACGAAAAATAAAATCCGTTGCTAAAAATGGCGCCAAAATTTTCCTTCAAAGTTGCCGACCAAAATTTGCTACGGTTCTTAGGAACCGTCGCTAAAAATAGCGACGAATATTCTTTTCCGTCGCTGAAAAAATAAGAAAATAACTTAATTTTATTTTTAGCAACGGAATAAACATCCGTCGCTAAAAATTGCAACGGAATAAAAAAAACCGTTGCTAATAAATTGTCATTTTTATTTTTTAGCGACGGATTGAATATGCCGTCGCTATTTTTAGCGACGGAATATTCTTCCGTCGCTAAATTGAAATTAAATCACTTTCCCTCTCTTTTTAGCGACGGAATATACTTTCCGTCGCTAAAGTGAAATTAAATTTACTTTTCCCTCTCTTTTTTCTCTCTCTCTCTCTCCCTCTCCTCCCTCTCCTCTCCCCCTTTCTGGCCCTCTGCCCAGCCACTGCCCCTCCCCTTCCCTCCTGCGCCGATCGGCGCGCCTCCCCCTCCCTCCCCTCCCGCTCCTCTCTCTCTCTCTCTCTCTTTCTCTCTCCTCCCTCTCCTCTCCCCATTTCTGGCCCTCTGCCCGGCCGCCGCCGACCACCGCCCCTCCCCCTCCCTCCGGCGTCTCCTTTCCCTCCCTCTTTTCCTGCTCCTCCTTCCCCCTCTCTCTCTCTCTTTCTCTCTCTCTCTCTCTCTCTCTCTTTCTCTCTCCTCCCTCTCCTCTCCACGTTTTTGGCCCTCTGCCCAGCTGTCGCCGACCACCGCCCCTCCCCCTCCCTCCGGCGCCGATCGGTGCGCCTCCCCTCCTCCTCCTCCAGCGCCAGGTAGAGATCTGTCACTTTGTTTTTTTTTTCTTTTAGATAATTAAATAATTATTATTATTATTATTATTATTATTATTATTATTATTATTATTATTATTTTATTTATGTTAGATGCATATTGGTAAATATTAAATATTGTTTAAATTTATAATTCTTAACACTTTATTGTTATTAAATTTATTAATAGAATTTTTCATATTATGATTATTATTGTTAATTGGGTATGCTAATTGGAATTGTTATTAATATTATTAAATAATTATTCTAATTATTAATATGATTATTGTAATTTTTTTTAAGTAGTTGTGTTAATTATTATTATTATTATTATTATTATTATTATTATTATTATTATTATTATTATTATTATTATTATTATTATTATTATTATTATTTAATAGGTATGTTAAGTAGATATATTATTAGTATTTGTTATTATTTCTATTAAGAAGTTGTGTTAATTTTAGTTATTATTATTATTATTATTCAACATGTTATTATTATTAAATTAAAATCAGTAAAATTTGTACCTTAATTAATAATATTATTATTATTATTATTATTATTATTATTATTATTATTATTATTATTATTATTATTATGTTAATTTGTATTGTTATTGTTATTATTATTTATTTATGTTAATTTGTTATTAATTTTTTTTTAATTTGTAAAATTTTCCGACGGAAATTGAATTTCCGTAGGTAAATTTACCGACGGAAATTAAATTTCCGTCGGTAAATTTATCTACAACTAATATGCCGACGGAATGAATTTCCGTCGGCAATTTAGTTTCCCGACGGAAATTCCTTATTTTCCGTCGGGAAATGCTTTTTTTCTTGTAGTGTTCCAATTAATTCGAATTGAGTGGTGTCACTTTACTATACAGGTAAAATTTTTCAGCTTGATTTTTTTAATTCACAAAATTCAAATTTTTAATTCACATAATTGAAATTTAAAATCTTGAAAGAAATAATTGCTCAACCTGAACCACTTAAGCTAAATAAATATATAGGGATGTGCGAAATCCGACTCTATCCAAATACTCAAATAATCAAATCCGAAATTTGCATTCGGATAGAATTATTAGGATTGAATCATGTAATGAGTTTATGTAAATTTTGAATTTGATTCAAGTCGAGTTAAAACCTTGCCAAATCTGACCCAACGGTTTTACAAAATATATGTACTTTTTTCATAATAAAATACAAAGTACTTGTCTTGACTTGATGATTGTCCACTAATTCCTACTCATTTTATTGTTCTATTCATAATTAAAAATAAAAATAAATACATAAGTTTAAAACTGAGATGTATAATCTTGCCACATACGAAAAGAAATGACAGTATAGTCTTTTCAAAATAAACCCTTAAAAATATGGAATTTATTTGTAAATTCCACCTATTTTATTAGAATTTGGTGAAGGTATGATAAATTCCATGGAATTAAATTCTACGAATTCAATTCTTATTTTTTTTACATTTCAAGCATGAAAATTAGGAATTACAAATGAATTCCATAAAATTTTATGGAATTCAATTGTTTCAAGCATAGACTCAGAGACACTTTTTTTTTTTCTCTTTATTTCTTTTCTTTTAAACCCAAAACTTCCTGAGAAATCTTTTTTATTTTGGAAACCATTTTCTTTTTCTCTTTACACAAAATCGTTCTTATTTCTTTTCATTATTAACCTAAAATCTTTATCCCCCTCTCTCAATAAAAACCAAAATCCCACATCATCATTTTCTTCTTGTCCAAATTGCTAGTAGATCTTTGAGTCGGTTGAATCAGAAAATCCAACCGTCATATGCTAGCTCACCTGCCACCGTTCACTCGCTCGCCTGCTGCCGTTGGTTCACACACCTGCTGCCATTCTTCATTTTCAATTCTTTTTTTTTTTTCTCTTAGTTCTAAATCTGGACAGGGATAATGTATTTTTCTTGTTTCTTACCTCAACCTTTGATTTTAAATTTAAACTTAGATTTTGATTTCTTTTTTCTGTTTTGATTGTAGATTGGATTCTTGGATTTCTATTTGTGGATTTTTTGCTGAGTTTTAATTCTTCAATTTTTGCAGTAAAATTTCCTTTTCAAATTTGTGTCTCTAATTTGGGTGTATTTGTTAGTTAATTTCTGGATTATTTGGATGTGTGCTCTATAAGTTGGTAGAGATTTAAAATGGTTGTATTTTCCGGTTATCATGCTTTTCGGTTCGGAACTCGAAAAAATCGGATTAATCGGATTGGATCCCGATTTATTATTAGGGTTATTTCGGATGAGAATAGCTCTATCATTAGGAGATTGGTCGGGTCGGGTCCAACCCAATCCCGATATATGCACACCCTCTATAATTGTGTCACCATTCAACAATTTAATCTAACTAAGCATTCGTTTCTAGTTTAACAGTAACAATTTCATACAACTGTATTTTTTTTACATATGCAATGGGAAACTTTATTTTCCAGTAACCCAACCCACCCCTTAAAAATATAAAAAGACTTTGATAAGCATATTGTGGCCATGAATAAGTGACATATTTAAGGAAGTGATATCATTTTGTGATTATTCTTCTTAATCACTGAAACACTCACATTGACAAAATTTGTCTTTTCTTTCGCCATGCGATCAACGACAATTGTCCTATACCTCCCAAAAATCTCATCAATAGGATCACTACCGAAGCCAAAGTGGCCAATGAGCAACGGTTCGGCCACAGCCCTGATACACTGTGCAACATTATATCCTTGCTTCTCAACTTTTTCTGATATTTCAAATTCATCCTCACAAGCATTCCAACTCACTTCAGAAACCTCCAGCCGATCAATGCTAAAAGACCCTTCCTTCATAATTTCAGATTTCAATTCTAATGCGGAAGGTGTATATTGAGGAATGTTGAAGGAATTAAATTTTTCTTTGTCTATCAGTCCCTGCATGGTTAGAACAATTCAACAAATTCAGTAATATTGAACCAATATATTAAGAAATTACTTAAAAAAGTTACAAATATTCTCCATCATATAACTAAATTTTAATTAGGCCTCACCGTATAAAATCAAACAATCAACTACAATGGAGAGTTCGAATTGAAACTGTCATGAAAGTTTGGAATCGATTTTCGTTTGGTTTTATAAGTTGGGACCTAATTAAAATTTAAGTGATAGGTTAATTGATATTATTATAAACAATCCTTTATTTATTTATTTATCAAAACCTTTTTTTTTCTTTCCTTACAATTTCAACCTTAATATATGTTGCTCCTTTCAATATAGTGTCAAAAAATCTCTAACCAATTTCCGCAAACTCCTGCAAATATTTGCAACATAAATAATTTTTTATCATATTGTTGTCCCTATGTATTGTATTTACTAACGAATTTTCTTGTCCTTGTTAATTTTCTTCGCTATTTTTCTGAAGTTTCATTTTTAATTTAGTGTAAGAATAGCTACTGCAACCCAAATTACTTATATTTTTGGACTACTGGATATATAGTTTCTACAAAGTGAGTCCGAATAGCATACACAAGTCGAATTTTAACTTTAATATTGATGAAAATTCTGAAGGAAGGGATTGAATTGAAAAGAATTGTATATATTAGGGTTCAAATTTTTTAAAAAGAAAAAAATTAATTGGAAAAGATGCTAGTATTGTTTTTGTAGTGTTGAATTAGAATTATTAGGTTTATGTGGCATGCACCTCTAAGACCATTTGGTTGAGAGCTAAAGCCAGAAGTTCCCAGATGTAGCAGCACTCCTTGCTTGAAGGATCTTCACTTCTCCTACCTAAAAATGTCAAAACCATACGACCACCTGCTACCAATTCCTCCGAACGACACATCAAAAACGTCGAAAAATCTCTTTGAAATTGGTTACTGTATGCTTTCAGAACACTTGGTGGACTGCTGTTAGCCATATAAATGTTGCCTTTATTGCTTTCTACCCCTTCAGGAACCTGTCCGACAACAAAATATATAAAATTACTCGTTACTGTTTAATAAAACATAGCTTTGGGTCCATAAACCTTTTTTTTTTTTTTTTTTTTTTTTTGTAAACAAACTAAAAAAATCATAAATCAAGTTTCGATAGACCTTTTCTATTTTTTCAAAAGGTTTGAAGATTACCTGAGATAACCACATAAGACTATAAGAGGAATGGACAAAATGGAGGCTATTAATGGGGAAAAGCCTGTGGTAGAAAGAACCAGGGACTCCAGTGAAGAAACATGGGCCAATGGTCGTTCCCATTTGTTTTTGCAATTTTGCATGGAAGCTTGGCAAGGACATGAAAATTGTGTTAAAATCATTTCCTGGTAGATGATTCAAGAAAACCTGATATTCTGGGTATTGGGCACAGCGGATAAAAAACAAATTAGCAGAGCAGAATATTGACATCAGCAATTTACCGTAGTTCACCCAAAACGTTTGGGTTACGTCCACGGGACAAACTCCGAAAATATTTCTTCCACTAATAAAATTAATGGGTATAAGAGAGAAAAAATAATACAATAATTTTGAGATAAACCCAAAATAGTGGCATACAAGTATTTCCCAAACTCACTATTTTGTCACTCCCCTTTTAGAAAAATATTCCAAATATTTTTCTAAAATACTTCTCTCTCTCTCAATCTTTTTTCTTAAGATTGGATTGATTTTAAATTGAAGAACAAATGCCTATTTATAGGCATTTGTGTATGCTGTCTATGCAGTTATCTTTGAAACGTGCTGCAATTGATCTTTGAAAAAATGGAGTGCCGGGCTGCAATTGATTTTTTACAAAATCAATTCAGCAACCTACTTTTGTATTTCTTTTGACTTTTTGACTTTTTAATTTTTTTTTTTCTTTCTTTCAAATGGAGTGGGCCGCACTATGTGGAGGAAAACCACGTCCAATACTGGGGATTCATGGCCAGTTTTCCACAAATATTCTCCACTATCTTGATAAATTCAGAAACAGCAAAAAGAGTGTTTGGTCCTGAAGAACAACCCAAATCTGCAATTGATAGAATCTTTGGGTAAATAGTACAATGGAGATTGGTCAAGGCTTCCTCTACTATTGGCTTTGCCATGGATATTACTTTATGCTGCAATAGATAGCATCAAATTCATACAGAAAATTACTTATAGGCGTTTTTCATTAGTTTAGAGTAAAATGGACATGTATAAAAATTATGGTTATGTATTGATCATAAAATCTAAGAAGAAGCACACTAGACTTTGAAAAATTATGTGTTGTATGCATATATGTATGTAATAAAATAGTGTTGTGCGCGCCTGTGTGTGTGTATATATATATATATATATTCTAATTAGTGCTACTGGTCTTGTAATAGCAGCTGTGAGTCCAAATTCAATCAAATACGTTATAGTTATAATAATAATAATAATAATTATAATAATAATAATAATAAAACAATAACTAATATTGGTTGATTAAAATGTTTTATTCACATTAAATAAGATCTTAAATTTGAGTTTTATAAATAAAAAAAATTAAACTGTGAGAGTTTTATTTTTATAGTGGATTCATTTGACGTTTAACTAAATTAATCGAAATCTATTACTTCTGAATATCATTAATCATTAAAAGAAAGAAAAAAAAAAAACTTCATCCATCCCATATACATAGAGAGAGAGAACCTGCAACATTGAATTTTTAGCATAACTAGTATCCCCCATTCCACCATTCATGTGAAGGACTTGAGCAACTTCCATTAATTTCTCTATTTCTCTTTTGCCCTGTCTCTCAATTGTACCTGTCAAAAACTGACCCAAACCCAATAAACTACCCAAATCCGCCCAACAAAAACTGACCCAAACCCAACCCAAATAAAAAATTACCCATTTAAACCCATCAAAAAAATTACCCACTTAAAATCAACCCGTTTGGGTCATTATCTCTGCATCCAACCGGTCTAAATCCCAAATCTCTCTTTGCCCTGCCCTCATTTCTTCATTCTCTGTTTTTCTGACTACCCTATAACGCCACCCGCTTGCAATACTTCAGATGCCTGTTGCATAACAGAAGAGTTCCAGCTGCTCCTGTCACAAATACTTATGCCCGACAACCTCCGATTGGTCCAGGATCATGCTATGTGCAGTAATTCTTCTCGTCCAGAAAGTAGGTAATGTGTATCTGAAGCTACATCTCTGTGTATTTCGTATAATAATCCAGCAATCATGTGTTTGTAATTGGTTGATATTAAGTTGTTGTATCATATCACTCTTGTTTGAAAGATGAGATTAATTTCATGTCAACTACAGAGTTAGTAATTTATTAATTGAAGCCTTGGCCGAGTATTCTATTCCAAAATTCTCATCTATTCGTTCATGAAATCTTGACAATTATGATTCTAAATAAATCTCTGTCAAGTCTGTCTGTCTGAGTTCATTCTTGCATACAATGATATATTATGTGGGGATTTTAAAATCTCTCTGAGGTTGTTATATAATAAACGTATAATAATTATATTTTTCTATTTTGAAGATAAAAAAAATTAGAAATGTTAATTATTCAAATCCAAAATACAAGTTAGACTTTTGGCATTATAAGGTTCTAGAATTGAGAAATTAAGCTTATAATAACCCCAAAAATTGTGGGAGTTTGGTATGAAAAATTTCTATTATATTTCATAAATTGTGAAATTTTCCACATCAGAAGAAAAACATCTGACTTTTGCTGCACAAGGACAATGTTAGTATCATATCATAAACCAGAATTTCAGCATTCTAAGTGTGGAAGTTAGTATTAATTGTCAACAATTGCAGACAAAACAAGGAAATTTACCAAATATGATTGCAACACAGACCCAAATGGTCAATTAAATTCTGGAATAACTTGTCAAGCATTCCATGAAAATACCAGCCATGACTCCTAAAATAATGATTTCAGATTTTGACCAACTTCTATTTTTCAATCTGTTGCTTGTTCCTGAATTGAATTCCACATATAACCATTGACTTCTTCTTTACCTTTTTGCTGACTAGAAGTTTAAGAAGTTTATTGTTAAACCTGTTGGTGAATTGATTAGCTGAAAGGGGTTCTGAATAATATCATTTGTTAACTTGAATTATGAAGCACTATTGAATGACCAGAGTAGTGCAGAATCAGATTAGTTTAGAAGCTTTATATATTACAACCTTGAAAACAAATGAAAACAAAAATATAAATGTGTTAGTGTTAATTATGTAGTTGAGAGAGAGAAAGACCTGGTTCATTTGTAGCCAGCACCTACTTCATTTGTAGCCATCACCTGCTTCAAGTATATTAAAAAAGAAAAACAAATTTAGTGGTATTTAGGCCACACAATCTGTCATTCAAAAACAAACCATTTTTCAATTGTGTGTGATTTTTGTGTGGCTGGCTTCCATTTTTCTCTACTCTCACTATCGTTTACCTATTCATAGCAAATTCCCTCTTTAAACAAGCAAATGTTTTTGTCATGTACGATTTCTTACTAATTGTCTTCAGCAATTCTCTGCCTCCCTTGTGGAAGCTGCACATATCCATGGCCACACAGGTAAGAGCCATTTTTTCTTTCTTGATTCTTGGTTCTTGGTTCTTGTTATGTTAATGAAATGTTCATGAATTTGTGAAAAATCTTTTTAGGTTAGTTTTGTTCTGCTTTTCTTCTTGGGTTTTGAATCTGTTTGTTAATGTGATTCTTGGACTGGGTTTGATCTTCTTCTTCTTTTCTTTTCTTTCTTTATTTTTTTTTTTTTATTTTTTTTTTTTTTTACTGCTACATCAAAAAAATAAGAAAATAGATAGGAAAAGAGGGACAAATTTGATTGTGGCTAAATGCTGGAAAGCAGAATCAGAAAGCTACATGTATTATTATTGGGTTGCTTCCTGAGTTTAAGCCAAATTGAGTACCATTCTCTTTTCTAAAATCAATAAAACTTCTGAGAAACTTCAAATATCCCCAAGATATGGAATGGCATGTGTCCCTCCACCTTTTTGAGTTCTGAGTTCTGAGTTCTGAGTTCTGAATATCTATCATTTTTATGGACGTCGGAAAGAACATTTTATGTTACAAAGTCTATTCTGATGCGGATTTAAATTAATCAATCAAGTTAATTAAATAAATGCATGAAGGTAAAATAAATGCATTTATTTCTTTGAATATATGTATATAGGTTGTTTTGCGTATTAAGAATATTTATTATATGCATCTCAAGACCACATTGGAAAAAATATTAAATTTTCAAAACCAAATCAAAATGTGGAGTAATTTTCATTTAAAGTAAAAAAAAATAGATTAGTATATTATTTACTATTTGTATATCTAATACTTTTTAGTATTGTTAACTTAATTTTTTTAGTATTTCGTTATTGAGTATTATTTTTTTAATTTTTTTATTATTTCGTTATTGAGAAATATTTTTTGATAAAAAAAAATGGATCAAATTGGTCGATTCACGTTTCGGCCCATTTAGTCTTTCACCGATCCATTTGGAACACTCGACCCATTTGGGTCAAAATAGGTCGACCCAAACCCACCAAATCCATTTGGATAATTGACCCATTTACGATCCAATTATTTTTGATCTATTTATGATCCATCCATTTATAACCCACCCATTTATGATCCAATCCAAACCCGCCCAACCCGTCCATTTGCCACCTCTACTCTCAATTTAGTTATATTATGTGGTGTGATTAAATGAGGATTGTGCCTTTATTTATAGGCAGATTCTATCCAAGTTATTATTATAATTAAGGTTATGGTAATTAATATATAACTAGATTAAGCAAAATTTGATAAGATTGACTTCCAATCACATAAAACGTAGTTATAGGACATATCTTTAGCACAAAGTCATTGTGTTCACATATATACTACTGCATACGTCACCTTTGCTTACGCCACCACCTAGGCTCAACTTCTGGAGGAGATTTCACAGGGTCGCGAAAATCTGACCACTCTCTTATTTAAATTTAGAAATTAAAAAATATAACTACTTATAGACTATAGGTTGGTCCAATCAAAATTTTAGGCCCACATTTTTAATGTGTATCAAAATAATTATTTAGAAACCCAGTATATATTGAAAATCGAACTTAATAAAAAAAATGTTATAATTTAGGGAGAATAATTTTTTAATTAATATTTTTTTATAAAAAAATTATAAAACCCGTCTGTTATGAAAAAATATTTGCGAAATTGGATTTAATTGAGTCAATAGAAAACTCCCACAGTATTATGACATGCGTGTAGGGGTAGGACTAAATTTTTCTCCGCTCGAAATTATACCAAACGGTTGCAATTTCAATATTTCAAAAATACCAGTATGTTGCGATTTCATGCCATTTTTCAGATAACATTATTAAAATAAAAAATAAAAGAAAGTAAGTGGTAAGTGGGGTAAGGTGACATGGGACCTTATCCTTAGAGTATAATAATGCCCTTACCTCACAGTTGTTTTTTACGTTAAAGCGTGTGAATTTCTGCCACCAATGGCACAAATAATGCTTTTCAAGTCCTAAGAATGAGAAACGCTTTTCAGGTATTTAAGGGTGCGTTTGGTAATTTGTAGGTTTTTTTGTTTTTTGTTTTTAAAATGTAAAAATTATTTTTAATTTTTGTTATTTATTTTTTAAAAAATTATTTTATATATTTAAAAATTTTATCGTATTTTTTTGATTATTTATGTATAATTTTTAATTATTTATGTACATTATAATAATAAATTTAGTGGTAGTAGTTACAGTAATGGCGGTGCCATTGTGGTAGTAGCGGTAGTAGTTACAGCAATGGCGGTGCCGTTACGGTGGTAGCGGTAGTAGCATGGTGGTGGCGGAGGTGGCAGCAGCGTAATGGTGGTGGTGGTGGTGGAGGCGGCGACAGCGTGGTGGTGGCGAAAGTGACAGCGACGTAGTGGTGGGGTGGCGACAGCGTGGTGGTGGCGAAAGTGACAGCGACGTAGTGGTGGGGTGGCGACATCGTGGTAGTGGAGATGGTGGAGATGGTGGTGGCTAAGGCGACAACGGCGTAGTGGTAGAGGCGGCGACAGCGTGGTAATGGTGGAGGTAGTGACAGCGGCAGTGGCGTGGTAGTGGCGGTGGTGATAGAGGCAGCAGCAGCAGTAGCGTCGTGGTGGTGGTGGTGGATAGAGGTGGTGGCGGATAGAGGTGGTGGCAATGTAGTGGTGGTGGAGGCGGCAACAGTGTGGTGGCCGTTGTCGTGGTGGTAGAGATGACAGTGGCAGCGGTGTTGCGGAGGTGGCAGCGGCGTCGCAGTGGTAGAGGCGGCGACAGCGTGGTAGTGGTGGAGGTATTGACAGCGGCGTGGTGGTGGTGGTGGTGGTGGTGGAGGCAGCGTGTGGTGGTGGTGGTGGTGGTAGTGGTGGAGGCGACAACGGTGTGGTGTGGAGGCGGCAACAGTGTGGTGGCCGTTGCTGTGGAGGTGGCAGCGGTGTAGCGGCGGTGTGGTAGTGGTGGTGGAGGCGGCGGTGGTGGAGGCGGCAGCCGTGTGATGATGGCGGAGGCGGCAGCGGTGTGATGGTGGAGGTAGTGGCGGCGGCGGTGGCGGCATGGTGGTGGTGTAGGCGGCGATGGCGACGGCGACGGCGGCATGGTGGTGGTGGAGGCAGCGTGGTGGCAGCAAAAGTGTGGTGGTGGCAGCAGCGGCGACGGCGGCAATGTGGTGGTATGATAGTAGTGGTGGCAGTGTGGTGGTAATAAAAATAAGGTAGTAAAATCCTAAAAACCTCATTTTGAAGATTCTTATTTTCTGTTTTAAATGTGAAAATCAGTTCTTTAAATTTTTTAAAAAGCTGAATCGAGAAATAATTTGCCGAACGTGTTTTGATTTTATTTTTGAAAAAATAAACAAAAAACCGAAAACAAAAATCTTGCCGAACGCACCCTAAATTAGGGGTGTTCAAAAATGGGTTGGATGGGTTATAATTAGTTTTTCATTCAATTCATTTAAAATTTTGATTGTATTGAACCCAATCCAATTCAGTTGTATTATAAGTTAAATTGTTTATAATGGGTTGGTTTGGTTATGACTGGGTTACATGGATTATATTAATTGTTTATGATTTATTATAAACATATTATTTTATATTATCTATATTTATATTTTTTAAATATACAACATTAATTTTATTTTTATAAATATTTTTTTAGATAACATATGCATATTTCATTTTTAAAAAAAAATAAAAAAATTGTGTCCTAAAAATTAATTCAATTGCACCAAAATTTAATTTAATAGTATTTAATTTAATCATTTTTTTAATATTAAAGATTATCAAAGTTTTAATGCCCAGTTATATACTGTATGAATATTTTATTCTTATTATTACCTAAATCTAAAATATCAATAACTATTTATATTTTTTAAGTGTACCACATTAATTTCATTTTTCAAAATATTTTTTTAGATAATATTACTCCACTTTTCATCTTGTTCTACTAAATACCATCTCTATGGTAAAATGTCATTTTGAGTCCCTAATTTTTTAATTAATTACAAAATTGCCATTTTTGCACTATAATTACAATTTTGCTACTAGTTTACCTTTTTTCCACTCTAAACTCATTATTTGGCATGCAAATTATTGATTAGTCTATATCTTTACTTTTTTTATGCCAAATTACGTTTTACTCCTTCGAAATTGTAAAATTTCATGTTTAACCCAATTATTCACTATTTTATCACTTTTATCCGTTTAACTCATTATTTAGGTAAATTATTATTTTGATCCTAAACTTTTTATTTTCTTTCATGTAAGTCATTTTTCACTCTAATTCGCATTTTCACTTTTACTTTTTGCATTTCAAGTCATTTTGCATTATATCGTTTTACATTATATGGTTTTTTCACTTTCCAACTCCAATTTATTTCAAATTTAATTCAATAATTCATAACATATAAAAATTATGCTGTACACAAAATTTCAATTCAATCAGAGTCCATTTTCGGTTTGATTCACTCAAATCAGTCTGATTCAATAATTTTCGGTGTTACCGAAAAATTATTTTTTTACTGTCAATAAATTCTAAATATCATTTAGAGTCAATCTGAATTGTTTGATAAATTTTGGAAATCATTTACTATTTTTAAAGTTTCGGTCAAACTTCCAGTCAACACAATATTATTTAAACCGAAATCATTTTTTATTACTTTCTAAGTTTAATTCCTCGTAAAAATGAATTCATAATTCTTAACATATGTTCATTAGACTCCAAGAATATTTTTGGGTCAATCTGAAACCATTTCTCGGTCCGATAATTATTTATCAGTCCGATAATCCAGTTTTTTAGTGTCACCAAAAATTATTTTTTCATTATCATATGATTATACTCATTAATACGAGTACGTCCATATTTTCAGATTATTTTTCTGATGTCCGTAACATCTTATACGGTCTGGTCAAACTTTCAGTCAATTTAGTTACTATTTGAAACGAAACCGTGATTTTTTCGCATTTACGACTTTTGAAAACCTATTTGACCTTATTTTCACTCCAAATTTTAATTTCAAACTTATCGTAACTTATATTTTTCAATAGTCAAGTAAAATATTTTTTATTTTCGGGTGTACTTTTTGTCTTGGAATCACTATTTACGGCTAAGCCGGTATTAAAACTATTACACTCCATTTGTAATGAGCTCTGATTTATTATATACATAGAAAATAGAAGAGAAAAAACAGCTTGACCCATGAATGAATTGTGCGGGTTAATTGGTTGGGTTATATAATAACCCATAATCCATATAAATATTTTGTAAATTTTAGAATGGGTTGTATGGATTACAATAATCGATTAAAATTATGAAAAAATGAATTAGATAGATTGAATTAAACGGTTTGTACTAAAGGTGGCAAATAGGACGGGTTTGAGTTGGGTCATAAATGGGCGGGTCATAAATGGGCAAAAAAATATGGATCATAAATGGGCCAGATGCCCAAATGGGTTGGGCGGGTTGGGTCAACCCATGGGCTAAAAATTTTTTGAATGTAAAAAAAATTTATAATAATATGCAAATGAGTCGGGTGGTCCAAACGGCCTATTTTGGTCCAAACGGATTGAGTGGCCCAAATGGGCCGAGATGTAATTTGACCCTTTTAATCCAATTTTAATAAAAAATAATTTTTGATATAATAAAAATATACTAAAATGACTAATGTGAAATAATTTGGGTCAAAAAATAATTTGTGCTTGGGTCATAAATGAACGGGTCACAAATGGGTCAAAAAGTATGGGTTATAAATGGGTCAAAAAGTATGGGTTATAAATGGGTCAAATACCCAAATGGGTCGAGATGTGGGTCGATCAATTTAACACATTTTTTAAAGAAAAATAATTTTAAATATAATAACAGAATAATAAAATGATTACTATTAAAAAATATTATGTCAAATGGATCGTATGGCCCAAACGGGTCCGATGAGGCTCAAATGGGTTATTCTTTATCAATGATATCAATGCCTGTAGCAATTTTCTTTACATTAGATTCATTTTTGCTTTAAATAAATGATACGTACATTTTAATATCAAGGAAAAAGCTTGAAGGATATATTTTTTTTTACCTTTTCCCAATAAGCAATTAACAATATAAAAAAATCATTTTAAATATATAAATTACAACACACTTCCAACTTTATATAATAATTGACATAGATAAAACTGAGATAGTTTCAAAAATTTATATAAAATCTTTTGTATAAGTTTTGTAATAAATAACCTGTTAATTGCAAATAGTGGAGCTGTATTGACTTTCAACATATATTAAAGAATAAGAAAAGTCCACACAAGTTGTTTTGTGCAGTAAGTAAAATTATTTCTTAGATAAAGTGCTATTTAATTAAATAAAGTGCAAAAGCTTATATAAAATGGATCAAAGTCTATCAAAATCCCTTAATGGCTACCCACTAAACGAAATAAACAGAAAGATCTGAAGTGCACATCAATGGCGATAATGCTGAGATATCTGCTCACTTTTATACTTTCCACACTCATTTTCTGCTACATTTCAGGTGCTAACTCCATTATTTTTCACTTTCTGCTTCTTTTTATCAAGATATGAGGCTACTAAATTTCAAATCTTTTTTTCCTATACTTACAATTCTTTACTTCAAGCTTAAATTTTTAATTTCCTGTAGTTAATATCCACAAGAAATCTAGCAAAAGATCTGAAAAATTAAAAAAGATACAAACTTTGCAATATATATAATCAATGGTTTTAAGATCATGGCAAATAATCTTGTAAAGTTATATTGAAATTAGATTTTGATTCTTTTTGTTTGAACTTGGTTGCAGAGGTGTTATCAACAACAATTACACTATACAACAAATGCAAGTACCCAGCTGCCTTCCCATTTATCAATTCACTCTTGCCAGTGAACCCAAATTCCTCCAAATCCTCATCAACTACCATTGTCACCTAAAAGGGAAATATAGAACATATCAATTCATCATAACTCAACACAAATGTGCAACTTGTTTACTTCCAGTCATTCCATATTATGTTTTCTAAGTAACGAATTAATGTAATTACCTCATCCACATTAACATCACTGTAAGTGACAACAGGTTGAGCCTTTCCACTGAAGACTATTTCTGCAGATGCATCAGACTTTACACCTCCTCCCATACTAATGAAAATATTCTCTTCATCAGTTTTTACAAGATAAACATAAATACGAGATAACTTCGGAATGTCATCTTTTATTTATAAAATCTAAATATGAAACCCTGTTCATACACTGCTTAATGCAGTTATAGAAGAATACAAGCCATTTATGAAGTTTGAATCATTTATAACAAAGAATATATGAGAGCTTAACCAAATGATATCAGATTAACATAACATTCAATTTCCCCGCACTAGAATTGATCCCAAATTCCAATTACTAGTTTTATGATCTCTAAACACACTATGCATGCGAAAGCTTTGATAGGTTTAGATTTCAATTCAGCTCTTACAAACAATCTGCTTATATAAAGTTCAGACAAAATCATACGGATACTATATGTACTAAAACTTTAAATGATCAATGTAAAAGTATATATTATGAAACTAAAGAACTATACTCTTTACAAATCAAAGATCAAATCAGTTATTATTGCTTAATTAAAATGTGTCCTTTATCATGCACAAACTAGGACCTCATCACGAGCTAAGTCACAGTACGGAAATTATGATGTGCTTGTACATTGAATTGACAGTTGAATATATGAGGGACACAAATAATTTAATTTCCAAAACAGGACTAATTTTGGGTGCATTAGCAAGCAAAACAGAATACAAGGGGGAAATGAGCTTTCAATGTTGCATTATAACCCTCTAAGAAAAAGAATAATGCAGCAACTGCCATTTAACCCTTCTTTCAAATGAGTACTGATTGCTCATTTAAAGCCCCTTTTAATAGAAGGAAACGCAAATCAGGAAACAACATTTGAAAGTTAAACCTCGGAATCACCTTGCATATAGTTGGGCAAGAACAAAACAAAGCATAAATTAATTTGCATATAGTTTGAAACACCAAAATCTGGGCATTCCAACACAGCAAACTATCATGGTAAAAGATTGAGCACTATCAATCACACAAAAAAAATAAAAAATTGCAGATAGTTTCACTATTATCAGAGAGATCCATGCTTCGGAAAACTTATGACCAGAAATTAGAGAGAGACAAAATGAAAAAAAATGAAGTTATTTACCGAAAATTATTGAAGCTAGCCGGCGATGGTCCGACAAAGGCTTAGATTGGCGATAGTCAGCTTGGATTGAGAGAAGAGCAAAGAGTATACGGAGGTAAGGGAAGAAGAACAGAATCGAGTTTTGGGAAAGATGAGTTGACAGCCACAACCCGTTGGGCACATGAAACATGCCCAAACGGGTTGTATATTAAGCGGGTTATTTTTTCACTGACCCAGTTGGGTATTTTCTAGGTTGGGTTGAGTTTGGGTGTATTTTTATTGGGCAGGTTGGGCGGATTTTTTGGGCATGGACTAAAATTAACAAGCCTAGTTTGTACGAGTGATATCATTTTTGAACACTCCTAATTTATAGGCAGATTCTATTATAATTATGGTTATGGTAATTAATATATTACTAGTTTAAGCAAAATTTGATAAGATCGACTTGCAGTCACATAAAACGTAGTTATATATAGGACATATCTTTAGCACAAAGTCAATATGTTCGCATACTAAGTTTATAAATTAAAAAATATAACTACTCTGACCTAGGCTCAACTTCTGACCTTGGGTCTGTCTGATTGTGCTATACTACTCTGTTATTTAAATTTAGAAATTAAAAAATATAACTACTTATAGACTATAGGTTGGTCCAATCAAAATTTTAAGTCCACATTTTTTGATTTAAAGTGTATCAAAAATAATTATTTAGATACCCAATATATATTGAAAATTGAACTTATCAAAAAAAAATTGTTATAATTTAGCTAGAACAATTTTTTAATTAATGTTTTTATAAAAATATTTATAAAATTGGTGTGTTATAAAAAATATTTACAGAATTTGATTAATTGTGTCATTACTGCAATGAACTTTTACAGTATTATGACATGTGTACAAGGAGTAAGATTAAAATTTATCTCGCTTAAAATCATACTACTGTTGTAATTTCAACGTGTCTAAAACAACAGATTTCACACTATTCGTCAGATAATATTATTTAAAAAAAATAAGTGGGGTAAGGTGACGTGAGTGGGTAAGGTGACGTGGGACCTTACACGTAGATTATAATAATGACCTCACGTTATAGTTGCTTTTTATGTTAAAGCCTGTGAATTTCTGCCACCAATGGCAACAAATCACGCATTTCAAGTACTAAGAATCAGAAACGCTTTTCAAGTATTTAAATTATTTGTTATGGAGGTTAAAAATTCATGACCACAGAAATCTTTGCCAATAGATTAATAAAAATTATAAATAAAATATTTTAAATTTATATGATATATGTTATAATTTTAAATTTGAAAACATACCTTTATTTTGGTCACCCAAATTTTATATATATAATCAAATAGAGCTGATATCAAAACTTTAAAAATAAAAATCATTAAACATTTTAACAAAGTTCAATTTCCTCAAAAATTAAAATTTGAATCAAATTCACAAGCAATTTTTTATTTATAGCTAATTTGCCTCGTGGCATATTCTAAATAACACTTTTTTAGTTTTTTTAATTTTATTTTATTTTACATAATTCACTATATAATTGTAATAGGAATTTATAATACCGTAATAGAAATACGTAATAGGTAAAAAAAATTGTTAATAAATAATAAAAAAATATGTACTTCTACATATGATAGAAAAAGTTAAGTAAAAATCATGTTCTAATAAGGGTTAAAGTTAATTTTAATACTGTTTAATTAAGTCAAATTGAAGTGTTCAAAAAGATGGTAGAATGGTTTAAGTCCAAATCCTCACTCCCCTATTTTCCATATCCAAAAATACTAAGCCAACTTAAATATTTTTTCTATAAATATTTATCTCAATTTTTTCGTCTGCAAATAAATTTTTTTCTTGGCCACCCCAAATAAAAGTTTCAGGCCCTCTGTTCAAAATTCAAACAATTAATTCTTATTAATTTTTTTTTTTTTTTTTGGTCAAAAGGAACTCGATTAAATTGTTGTAAGATAATGGAAACTCTTTGTATAATGTCTTTTCATGCTTAGAATTAGGGGTGAGTATAGTCAGTTAACCAATTCATTAGTCTCAGTCCATTAATCAGTCTATTAATATCGGTTTTTTGAAATTACAGTCCATTAAACAGTACATTACTATCGGTTAACCAGTCTATCGTTTCGGATTTTCGGATCGGTTACCCAATATTTTTCGGTTAACCACTATAATTATAAATATATTCATAAATAAAATTAAAATGTTCAATATACTTAAAAATTAAAATTTTTTCACTATAATATAACATTATTGTTATTAAAATAAAAATATTTGGTGGATATAAGCAAATTTGTTTTTAAAAATTAATATTTAATAAGTAAATATATTAATCGGTTCATAATCACTTTTAATTAGATAAATTATTATACTTACTAATAGCCAATTGAAAAAACTTTAAAACTTTAAAATAATTCGTATAATAAAAAAAAGTATATGATCACTTTTAATTAGGATAAATTGTTATAAATTATTAATAAATTAATAAATTAACTAAAAATTTGGTTTCGGTTCGGTTAACCAGTCACACGAGTCAAAAATCATTAACCAGTCCATTAATATCAATTTTTTCAAAACAATAACCATTAACCAGTCCATTACCATCGGTTAACCAGTCTATCGGTTCGGTTTCGATTTTTTTTTCGATTAACCGAATCCATCGATTTTTTTGCTCAACCCTGCTTAGAATGCTCAATTATACAATTGAAGCTACTGACCCAATGTCGATATAATAGTTCCTTTTATCCTTTCTTACGCTATAAGCAAAATTAATTAATATAGCTTTTTTTTTTAAGGAATTATTAATATAGATTCTATGTAGTGAATAATTATCCAATTTCAGAGAAATGGTCTATGGAAGCTGGAGATCTCAAATTCATAGATTGTGAAAACTGTGTCCCAACCTAGCTCTTTTATGCGGAGATTAGCCAGAATATACACCTAATTCCCAAAACAAATATATTTGGAACTAATAGGGTAAGAAAACTTCATGCTCACAGCAATAATTGATGATAATTAGGGGCGTAGGGACATTATATTGAGCGGAGTCAAATTGACCTCCCTCAATTTTTAAAAAAAAAATTAAAATACCCTTAATAATTTTTTTTTCAAAATTAACTCCACTATATGACCCCATTAAAATTAACCCCACTAATATATTTAAATATTTTCATTAAAAATTAATCACAATAAATTTATATTTTACAAAAATAATAATAGAAATAAATTATAGGACAATTGGTAGTAAAATGGGTAATGAATAATATATATATATATATATATATATATATATATATATATATATATATATATATATATATATATATATATATATATATATATATATATGTAAAAGAAAAGTGATAGAGTTGGGTAATGAATAATATATATATATATAAATGTAAAAGAAAAGTGATAGATACGCTCATAACTTTATAATGGATTGGTTACAATTCAGATTAAATTGAGTTATTTAATTTAATTAAAATTACCAAATCTTATTTCAGAAAGAGTTTGAGTTAAACTAGAGTTAGGAGTCTAACTTTTAGGATTTCTATAAATAGAGGTGAGGTCCTCATTGTTTAGTAACGAGAAAACGTACATGGCGCAAGACTGCTCGTTCCCACTCACGCTTGTTTTCTGTCTTAATTTTTCAGGAACTTTTAGATTGTGGAATAGTTGCTATTATCCCACACGTGGATAAAAGCCAGGCCAGTGACAAAAAACAAACGAGATTCTTGTAGACGTTTCCGCAACGTGTTCTGCGCTACAAGAGGTAGATACCATTTATCTCAATGTTACCTCCGCGTTAAATTATATTTGTTATAATTTTTCCATCATTGGTATCAGGGCCGTTATTTTTGCGTCCTGTCATGTGGCTAAATGGATCTAAAATTTTATGTGTAAAATTATTAGATCTGGGATGCATTCAACACAACAAAAATTTGTTTTTCTTGTGTGAAAAATATATATGCGTGTATATTTTGGCTCGATTTCGTGTATGTGTACACCGAAACCCGAGAGGATGAACATGAGTGTTCTAAACAGCTAACTAGAAGTCGAGATTTTTTATTTTTGACCTCACCATTGGATTCACAGACCCTGAAAATCCCCCACCAGCCGTAACCGGAGTGTCAAAATCGGTGGGCAAGGCAGCGAGTGGCTCACACGCACTCCAATCCGTTCGGCGCGTGCGGGTGGGCGGTGGCCCACATGCGCGTCACCACATGTCAGCTGTGATGCGTCACACTGACATGTGGCCCAATCGCGAAATGCCATGTGGATGGCCGCGGCCATGCCACGTGGCAGATGAGTGGGGTGGACACGTGGATCAACCAGAGGGTGACATGTGGAAGACTGTGGTCATGCCACGTGTCCCAATCACATGGTGTCACGTGGCCCAATTAGGGGCTGCCACTTGTCAGACCGAGGTATGCCACGTGGCAATGCTGACGTATCATGTGTGACACGTGGTCCAATGAGACAACGCCACGTGGATGACACACGTCATGCCACGTGGCGATGACGTGTACCCGTGTGCCACGTGGGAGCCAGGTGGATGAGTAAGAATAGGACATGTGGCACGTTGTGGTGTTGACAAGTATCGGGTTGAGTGGGAGGCCGCACGTGTGGCGCGTGAGCGCGTCTACCTCCCTCTCGTCGGTGCGTGCGACGTTCTCCGACCACCATTTTAGCTCCGATTTTTGTCAAATTGATTTTTCAAATTATTTCTGATTTTTTGGTCATGTTTTCAAAATTTTTTAATGACGAGAAAATATATTTTGTAATTTTTGATATTTAAATGTGTTTAATTTCAAAATAAAATATTAAAAATTATAGAAAAAGTGTTTTCTGCATTCGATTAATTTTTAAAATATTTTGAAAATTTTTGAGGTTCTGTCCTTATTTATTGATTGAAATGTGTTTCAATCATGTGTATTTATATATGAGTGTATAAAAATTCTCTATATTATGTTACAAAAATATTGAATAAGGACAGTAGGTCTTCCTTATATTGCGCATGGGTTGTTTTGAGAAATGCAAGAGTGCAATGTATAAAGCAACATGAGAATGCGAAGGAAGATTTGAGCTGATGACATTGATGTAATAGTGTATCATAAATTAAATGTGTGAGAACAAATGTAAGAGTGCATTTGGACTGGTGGTGGTTCGAGTTACCAAAAGGGAAGTGTTGAGAAGCGACACTAAAATTCTGTGATGGTATTGAGAAATGGACGGAGTGTGCATCGTCCATGACTTCATCAATGGACTTGTGAGTCGCTTGATGAATTGATTAAATCAGTCAAAAATATAATCCTAATAACTAAAAAGATTTTATGAAATCTGGACTTCAATAATAGTTGACATAAGTGTCAATTTGAGTTGGTGTTTATTTTTGTTGAATAGGATTTATGTTTCCTATTAATATTTGACATGAGTGTCTTATTTTGGGATTATTGGATTTTTGGTTAAATAAATATGTGTACTTACTTATCATGATGGCATTTAACTTTATAATAAATGAGTTTATTTTAATTGTTAATTGTCTTGCGATATTTTATGAGTAAAATGATTGCATACTTATTAAGTAAAGGCTTAATAAAGATCCCCTCATAAGTTTGAGAACTTGATAATTCAATAATTCAGATTTATTATGCATGAAATTTTAAACTATAAGGTTGGACATTAGGACTTAGAGGGTAATTGGATACTATAAGTAGCCTTTTCGAATTTGAGCCTAATAGAAAATTTTACTAGCTTATTATTTCAGGTGCATAATAAATTGCATTTGTTGCCTTATCTTTTTTAAAAATGTGTAATATTGTTCCATTTGAGATCAGAGATCTTAATGAATGCTGCTTCCAAGTTATAATTATGAAATCTGGAATACAAAGATCCAGTATGTGCTTGAAGAGCAAGAGGCTCTTGAATCCTCAAGTTCGGTTATGGCTAAACCTGAGGATGGCACTATATCCCAGCATAAGCAGGACCGGAATGCCTATGTCGCATCACATTACTAAGCAATTTCGCAAGTATCAAAATGCAATTGATCTGTGGATCGCTTTGCAGGAGAAGTTTAGAGATGTGACTCTGAATAAGCTCCGATCATTGAAGATTAAATTTGATATATATCAAAAAAGTCTTATTATTTGATGCGAAAACATCTAAGAGAGATGGAAAATAATAAGTAAACTTAGTGAACTTAGTCATAAGTTGACTGACGAGAAGTAGGTCCAAACTGTTATCAATTCCTTATTCAAGTGTTGGTAGCATGTAAAGATGCAACTAACTCACATGGATAAGCATAAAGACATTTGAGGATGTCACTTGTCATTTGAAACTTAAAAGGGACCGTCTGACAGTGATTAAGGTCAATGTCATAGTGCATATGGCACAGTCCTGTTCTAATAGAATTAGTTCTTCTCATTAGAACAAGATAATAAGCTTCAATAAAAGGGATAAGAAAAAGGCTCGAGAGCCTGAAAAGCAAAAGAAATAGAATCACAAAAGGTCCAAAGGCAAAAAGAAGGTAAACTTTTCAAGAGTGAAATGTTTCAATTGCCTATAGAAATGACACTATGCAAGAGATGCATTGTACCTAAAAAGATACACTATTCTGACTCAAGAGTGAGTGAAATTTATTTATCTAGTTCTGAATTTCATCCTTTGTGGGTGATAGATTTAGAACCAATGGACTATGTAACAAGGGATTGAGATACCTTTGTTATAAAATTTGGGTTCTGTTATTGCTTTATTGAAATTTATTTCAATTTACATTTTGATAATAACAGTGTACGCTTATGCTTGAATGATATATATTATGATTCTGGTTATATTCTGAATGATTTTATTGTTATGGATGTGGACCATAACTATTTGACCATGACTATTTTCCTTAATTCATTATTTTTCACATTGTTATGAGAATAATGTGAAATTATGGCATGCTACAATAAACCATATTGGACAAAACTGAATGCGTCGGTTAGTCAAAGAAGGTTTAGTAGGCGATTTGAATAAGGTTGAATTACCCGCATGTAAGCATTGCCTAAAAGGAAAAACTAGTTAGAAAATCATTCGAAAAGGTACTGGAGCCAAAATTTCCATTGCAATAGTTCATTCTGACATATGTGGTCAAATGAATGTGAGGGTAAGGCATGGGACCCACTATTTCATTACATTTATATATGACTGTACTAGGTATGATCATGTCTATTTGATTTCTCACAAGTCAGAAGCATTGTGTTGCTTCAAGACTTATATGAGTATAGCTGAGAATCAATTAGATAAAAAGATCAAAGCTTTAAGAACTGACAGAGGTCAGTGATATCTTACAGATAAATTTAAAGTTTTATGTGATGAAAAAGGATTATACATTAGTTGTTCATTCCTATAAATCCACAACAAAACGGTGTTGAGGAAAGGAGAAATAAGACTCTCCTATATATGGTTAGATCTATGATGGCAGAGGCAAATTTGCCTATCTCCTATTGGGGAGATGCTTTATTGACTGCCACATATATTTTGAACCGTATATGCCCTCCAAATCTGTCATTATCATAACTTATGAGTTGTGAACTGGTCGATAAGTTGACCTAAGCCATTTACAACTTTTGGGTTGTAATTCTTGCATCCATGATACCTCAATTTGGTAAATTTGAGACCAAGAGGTAAAAAAAATGTCTATGTGAGATATTCTTAAGTATCAAGAGGATACATTTTCGTGGGTAAGTAAGAAAATAGTATAATGACAGAATTTGAATCACTAAACGTCATATTCTTAAGAGGATGAATTTTTAAAGTTGGGCGAAGTGAATTAAGATTTCACTTTCGATTAATTTCAGGAAAAGAATATCAGGATCACTCCATCCGAGTGGGAGGAATTTAGAGGAAGAAGGTTAAGACCCTCATCCTCCAAACCATCCGGATGTTCGAGACCTGATTCGAGTGGGAGCATTCTTGACTCCAGTAGGAGTCAAAGAATGAGGTATTCCTGACTCCAGTGGGAGTATGGAACATGGTCCCAGTCGGAGTATTGTGAATCACGATAAATATATGAGAAATGTTTATCAAGATTCAGAACTGCAAAAATCTAAAAGGATAAGTGTTTCATGCCGACGATTTAAAAATTGAAGGCTTTAATGAAGCCCTTTTGGTTATCCCAGAAGACAAAGAAAGAGCATAAAAATATTTAAAAAGCTTTTTCATGCCCATCTAAGGAAAAATTGATTAAAATAATAGAAGAAAAAATGGCGACCATGAGATCAAACCATGTTTGAGAACTGGTTGATCTAGTAGAAGGACACAAATTGGGAATAAATGTATTCTCAAAGCAAAGCGAAAGGCTGAAAGAGGTATCGAAAGATATAAGACTCAGCTAGTCGCTAAGGGGTTCATACAATAGGGAGAGATTGACTATGAGTAGACTTTCTCATCTGTTGTAAGTTTTACGTACATAAGGTTAATTCTGGTCATAGTGGCGAGTTTGAACCTAGAGTTTCATCAAATTGATGAAAAGACTGCTTTTCTCAATGAAAAATTGGATGAAACAATCTATATATTTCATCGAAAAAAGGCAGCAAACATAAGGTTTGCTAATTGGTGTGTTCAATCTATTGCCTTAAGCAGTTTTCAACACAATGGTGCTTGAGACTTCATCATACAATCATAACAAATGTGTTCAATATGATTGATGAAGGTCATTGTGTTCATAGTAAAAGCTATGAAAATGAATTTATCATTTTGGCATTGTATGTAGACGACATACTTAAAGCTGAAAATGATAAATGGTACGTAAATGAAATCAAAGATTGGTTATCGTCCAACTTTGAGACAAATGATATGGGTTGTGCATATTACATTCTTGAAGTTAAGATTTCAAGGGATTGTTTGAGAAGATTGTTGTCTGTTTCTTTAGAGAAATATATCAACAAAGATCTTGAGCGATTTAATATGCAAAACTGTAAATTCATAGATAACCCCATTGCCAAGAATCAGTTTCTTAGCAAAAATGTGTGTCCTAAGATGCCAGCAAAATGAACGTATGAGAAACGTTCGATATGCTAGTATTGTGGGTAGTCTTATGTATGCAGTGTTGTATATAAGATATGATATATGCTATGCAATGGCATGGTTAATAAATATCAATCTAACCCAGATAAAGCACATTAGAAGCAATTGAAAGGATACTTATATACCTTAAAGGTGCTGCAGACTATTCTCTCTATTATTAAGAAAATGATCTGCATTGAGAGAATACAGAAACGTTGATTGGGCAAGAGAAGTGAATGAGAGATAATCCATCTCAGGTTTAAATTCTTGTTTGGCAAGAGTGCCATCTCGAGGAGTAACAAGAATTAAACCCGTGTAGCCCTATCAATAGTGAAAGTTGAATTTGTTACTTCCTCAATTGCAGTATAGGAGACAGTTTGGCTGAAATGGTTTGTGAGCCATTTAATAGTAACTGTCTTAGAGGTATTAATGAGAGTCTATAGTGACAGTCAGTCGTTGATAGCTTATAGTAGAGCTAAGCATATCAACATTAAATATCTATATGCGGGAGATATTGTTACACAAGGAGAGATGTGAACTTACAGTACGTTTCTACGCATGCAGATCCATTGAGTAAACCTATAACTAGGGGTGTGCATAACCCGACCCGACCCACCGGACCCAAAGAACCCGACCCGAAAAGGCTACTCGGGTAGGGTTAATCGGGATATACGGGTCGGATCGGTTCTTTAAAAATGGAATATTTCGGGTCGGGTCGGGTTAAAACCATTAAAACCCGAACCCAACCGAAATTATATATATATACCCTTTTTTTTTCCACAGTCCCACACTCCCATTTCTCTCCCTCTCTCTGGAACTCTCTCTCTCGATCTACCCACTTCCCCCTCCACTCTCCTCCTCCTCTTCTTCTTCTTCTTCTTCTTCCTTTTCCCTTCCCCTCTCTTGCTTCTTCTTTTTCTTCTTCTTGCCTTCTTCGATCTGCCTTGCCTTTCTCTCTTTTTCTCTTTGGATCTGCTTCTCCTGTTTCCCTTTTTTTCCTTCTCCGATCTGCCCCCTCATCTCTTTCTCTCCTTTTCCGATTTTGCTTCTCCTCTCTTTTTCTTCTTCTTCTTCTTCTTTGAGATCTACCATTTTACTTTTTTTTTCTTTTTTGTTGTTTCTATTTTTGTTGAACTGAAGATCTGTTTAGTTTAAAATAAAATTAGATTTGGTTTTTTTTTGCTGAGATGTGTTTTTTTGGCATGGTATTTGGTTTCTTTTTAATTTTTTTGTTGGATTTCCTGGTTGTTGCTGGTAAGGAAGAAGATTTGTTGGGTTTTTTGGGATTTTTTTGGCTTTCTGGGTTTCAATTTCAGATTTTTTGGGTTTCTGGGTTTTAACTTACGGGTTGCTCGGGTCGGGGCCCGAATATTTTTGGGTAGATCGATTTGGGGCCCTTCTATGTATTAGGGTCAGTTCGGGGGATGAATCATGTAAAATATCGGGTTTGGAGTTAATCGGGACCGATGCACACCCCTACCTATAACGAGAGATGTGTTTTGAGAAACACATTAGATCTCTAGGTTTACATAGAATTTAATTGGTACTGTTATATTTTATATAATCACTTAACGTTATTATTTGCGAATAATAACTAAAGTTCATTGTCGGCAATACATGAGTGTGAATGTTTATGTGTAAATATTTACTCTTATTGATATGAGATTGAGCATGTCGAATAGAGAAGTAGCCCATTCACAAGGGTGTTTACCTTAGTTTTGTCAATGAGTTGGCAAAAACTAAGATGAGGCAATTTTTGAACAAATGAGAATATTCGAGAGCCTGTTCAAAATAAAAGTGCCGTCTTGCAGAAATTATAAGATAAGTCTTATTGAGGTGCGAGATAAAGACATATATAAAGTTGTGTGCTTTGGATTGAGATCCAAAAATAAGGATTGTATGAAATTCGATGGCCAGTTATATGTAACTACCATGTTCTGTCTAAAAAGGCAGAAGTAGTCCTTAAGTAAGCGGACTAAAGTTGGGTGCTTCGGTGCATCGCAACCTTACGCTTCTGTATGGTGTTTAATATACACATTATTGAAATGTGAGATATGCGCTCCTTTAAGGGAATGAAAGAATACCATAACACATGTTTTATACCGTGTGTACTTATGTGACGATAGGGATGGGAATTTAATAATATTATTGATCTCAACTTTCCCTATTGTGAGATCCTATTTGTATTTCGACCGTTAGAACCCTTAACTTATCCCTGAAGTATGGTTCAATGTGGCTAGCTTAGTTAGTTTCCAAGAGGTCTGGAGAAAAATTTAGGCCTGGCGGATCTAACTAGAAAAGCGAGTTGAATCATGATAGATGGCATATAGTAAGAGGGGAAGATAGTCTTTTGATCACTTTCATAAGGTTTCGTGGTTCACTGGCTAGCCTATTATAGTTTCTATGAGAAGAAATATAATAGTGAACACAAAAATTATTTTATGAGATCATGAGTTAAAACAGTGAATGTGAGAAGGCAATCTAGGGTTAGGCATACGTGAAAAGAGGATCTTATTTTTACGAGACGCTATATATCCCTAACAGGTGTATAGCACTAGTGCTCTCGAGGTATGCTGGTCACACAATCTATTTGCCAGTATAACTGAAGATTAAGACTGAAATGCGTTCTGTCATGTGTGAGAGATGATAGAGTTGGGATACGTTCATGACTCTATAATGGATTGAGTTTCAATCCAGATTAAATTGAGTTATTTAATCTGATTAAAATTACCAAATCCTATCTCAGAAAAAGTCTGAGTTGAACTAGAGTTAGTGTGACGCGCGCCGGATCCCCGCGGCCGCCCATGGGACCGCCCGCTCGGAGGGCGATCGGGGCATTTGTGGGTCCGTTGACAGTTTGCAATAAATCGCAAGTGCGTCTATGTTGGGCAACAAGGAGGTTTCATGGAGTCGCCACCCAATAGAACATTGGGAAAGTTACTCTCGCCTCTAAGAGCCTAAGACTGCGCTTGGTATCCATTTTGGGCCAGCCAGAGGGGTCTTGGAAGGTGAACCTCTCGCCCTAAGGAGCCTAGGATTAGCGCTAAAGGCTCGTGGCACAAAAAGGTGTCTTGGAGGGTGAACCTCTAGCCTCTTTGAGCCCAAAGACCAGAGCTGGGTCCGGGATTTCTCATCTATTTCTACCTCGATTGTTTTATGATCAAATTTTAATTATCATTGATTCGCTCTCTCTCCACACAATGCAATTGATTAAAGGCGCATTTATTCACATTTGGAAAGCCGTAAATGAGCAAATAAATATCAAAAGGCGGTAAATTACAATAATACAAGGAGCGGAATACAACTCCCTTTATAAATGTGTGATATATACACGAATCGGGGCATTGTTTATTTTGAGGACTTTGGTTCTCGCATGCATCATTATCAAAATTGGATATTTTTATTTGTGATAATTTTTATCGGATAAAAATAGGGCATTGGACCCTTGCTTTTGTGTAAACCTCATTTTATTGAATATAAAACATTGAGTCATTTTTATACATTAACGAGATATGAAAAGAGTATACCCATATACATAAAATAATCAATGAGTAACAAATGAAGGAAATAATCAAGAGGGTTAGGAAACTAAACTGGACGAAATCCTCCGAATATGGTAGATAGCCGCTCAAGCTCGGGATAGTCCAAGAGAATCAATATACACTCATAGAAAGTTAAAAGATGTCAATATACCTAAAATTAATATATAGGAAGCCAAAAGGACTTACAAAGGGTGGAAAATGATTTAAAAAGGTAGAGACAGAACCCACCGACGACCTTTCTTAGGTGACCGACGGGCGTCAGTCAAGATAACCGATATGTCCGTCTGTCACTCAAAAAGGGGCGCCTGTAGGTGGGGTGACCGACGGGCGTCGGTGATGGAGATGACCCGTCGGTCACCACTGTCTCCGAAAAAACAGAAAAAGAAAACTCCTTTTAAAGCCAAAAAAGATATTTTATCATAAAATCATATAAAGAGAGTCAAAATAAAGAGGTATAATGACAAAATTGAAAGAATCAACAAATAAAGAATAAATATGAAATGATATGAAGAAGGAATCGGGAATATTTACTGTGACGCGCGCCGGATCCCCGCGGCCGCCCGTTCGACCGCCCGCACGTGGGCGATCGGGCAATTGTGGGTCCGTTGACAGCTTGCAATAAATCGCAAGTGCGTCTATGTTGAGCAACAAGGAGGTTTCATGGAGTCGCCACCCAATAGAACATTGGAAAAGTTTCTCTCGCCTCGGAGAGCCTAAGACTGCGCTTAGTATCCATTTTGGGCCAGCCAAAGGAGCATAGGATTAACGCTAAAGCCTCGTGACACAAGAAGTATCTTGGAGGATAACCTCTAACCTCTTGAGCCCAAAGACCAGAGCTGGTTCGAGACTTCTCATTTATTTATACCTTGATTAATATCATAATTAAGTTTTGAATTCATTGTTTCATCAACTTTCCACACAATGCAATTTTAATTTAAAGGCGCAATCATTCATATCAAAAGCGGTAAATATAAGCAAAATCCAAAATAAATCATTCAAAAACAAATTACAATAACACTAGGAGCGGAATACAACTCCCATTTATAAAAGTGAAATACATGCATAAAACGGGTTATTCATTAATAGTGAGAACATTGGTTCTCGCATGCATATTTATTATGAAACAGTTTTGATGTGATGATTTATTTGGGTATGAAAAACTAGGACATTGGTCCCCTTTTATTTAGAAAAAGAATGTCAAGTTAATTAATAGAAACGTTTTTGTGATTTTCTTTTTAGCGTGCCTAAATAAAGAATTTTACAAGAAAATTATATGGCAAAATTAAATAAAATATTACAAATAAAGAAAATAAATATATGAACCAAATGAGCCTTTTTGGACCTCCCGATGTGCTCGCAAAAACGCCCAAGCGAAAAAATGAGTTTAGACATAAAAACAAAATACAAATAAAATAATGTTAGTGATTAAATCAATTAAACATACAAAATAATGAATAACAAATTAAAATAAAATAAAATGATATGAAAAGAATGATAATGGAATCAAAAATATTAACAAACCAAAATAAAATGAGAAACATGGATTATATGTGATAAATGATTGAATGATGTGATGAAAATAAAATATGACATGTTAATTAATACATGTAAAAATATGCACATGATGAAAATAATGATGATAAGTGAAAAATAATGAATGAATAAATCATAATAAATCAATCATGTAACAATGATAAAAAGAATAATAAAAATTAGTAAACAAAAGAATGATAAAAATAATAATGATATATAACAAGGTTAATTGATGTGTTCATAATTAATACAAACTATTTACATGGCAAAAAGATTAATTTAAATTAATTAATTATTTGCATGTTAAAAATAATGAGGAATCAAAATAAATTATTTACATGTTAGGAATTAAAAAACAATATTCACATGAATAAAAATCAAATCATATATAAACAATTAAATGGAACAAATATAAAATCAATAAAACAAATGAATAGATGAAAACAATAAATAAATCAATAAAAACAATATAATATACATGAATAAATTAAATAAAATAAAATAAAAACAGAAATGGAGCCAATAATATTTACCCTCAGAATATTGGATTTGATGAAGGAAAAGTGATGATTTTCCGGAAAATTGCTTGAAAGAATAATTTAGCAATTAAATTAATTCTCTTTGCTTATGGAGAAAAACAAAGGAATTGATTTGTATGCTTAAGATTAAGAAGAAATTGATGTCAAAGTGATGATTAATTTCTTGTGTTTACGGAGGAAAAACAAAGAAATTAATTGGAATAATTAACAATTGAAAATTGATCTTTCAATTTCAATTAAACCTTATTAATTAAAAAGAGAAATCTGAAATTGTTTAGAAGAAAAATCAAAGAGGAAGAGAAATGCTGGAAATTCTGATGTAAAAAAATAGTAGTGGAGGCCCCCCTTTTTTTGATTCATCATAAAGTATTTAAAGAATAGAAAATGTTGCCCTAATTTAATTAAGGAAAACAAACCTAATTTTATTCAAATTCCTTTATTTTTGGGGATAAAATCAAGTTTTATTAATTAATAATCTATAAAAAATATTTTGGAATTTTATTTGAAGTCAAAAAACCTTAATTTTGGGATAAAAACGGATTTTTGGGTGAAAAAATCGGAAAAAGGGCTGAAAAATCGGATTTTTGGGTATCAGACCCTGTAGCGACGGCCGGTACGCCCGTCGCTATAGAGCGACGGGCCTTCACGCAGAGGCTGCGCGAAATCCGCGCGCAGAGGCGCGGAAATCGCGCGCAGAGGCGCACGGTGCGGCGCGCAGCGCGTCGCTCTTTAGCGACGCGCGGCATTGAAGTGTCGCCAAATCGCGCCCAGCGCGCTGGGCGCCTGGGCGTCTGCGTGCTGGGCGCCAGCGCGCTGCCGCGCCCGACACTCGCGGTCCGAAATTTTTTTTATTTTTTTTCTATTTTTTTTAAATTTTAAATTGACTAAAAACATCATAATTTTAAGCCCCCATTTTTCAAAATTAATTTTTTAAATATTTTTTATCATTTTCTAATTTTTCACTCTAAAATGCAAATTTGACGAGAAAACCATCACTTTTATCCTTTTAAGCCTGTGAAGGCAATTATCATCATTGGGTAACTTCGATCTAGGCTGACTCAGGACCCGGTGTCTACATTTACCCTCAGATAATCGCTTTGGGTGAGATTCTTGTGTTGATTAGAGCCCCGCGTGTTCCACGAAAAGCAAGATGAAGGATCAAAAAAAGGAAAACAGATTATTTCCTCCTCAACCCTTCAAAAGATTGTCTTTGGAATCAAAATCTAAGGAAAACTAATTAGTTTTTAGTCCCTTTTGATGGATTTGATCCTCTTTTGAAAGAGATTTCTTTATAAAATGTGTTTGCTGGAAGAGAGAGAAAATATGCTTGAATTTGGGCAGAGTTTCCCCTCTTCAAAAATTTTGGAACCCTTTTCTAGTGAAAATCCGGAGCTTTTATCAGCCAGACACGACCGACGGGCGTCGGTGTATGGAGGCGGGCGTCGGAAGAATCCTTCTGACACAAGGATTCGTCCGACGGCCCTGCCACATCCACCGACGGGCGTCGGAAAGGTTGCGTGCTCCGGGAAACCAGGCGGCGTTCTGACAGGGGCCGTGATTTTTCGACGGGCGTCGAAAAATACCACAAGCCGTCGGTGACCCTAAGCGACGGGCTGGCTTTACAGACGGGCTGGCCGTCTGTGGAGAAAAACGTGCCTTTTGACTCGAAAATCCCCTGTTTTCTCCCACTCTGCCTACGAAAGGTAAAAAGACTCACTTCTTGTGGAACGCGAGACTAAAACCCCCAAATCCAAACCATTTATACAGGCTCGGATACTGATTTCATCACAGGATAACCTCTGATCCGGACCGCTCTGGGACACGGTGCTTACAGTTAGGACTCTAGCTTTTAGGATCTTTATAAATATAGGTGAGGTCCTCATTATTTGGTAACGAGAAAACGTATATGCCGCAAGGCTGCTCGTTCCCACTCACGCTTATTTTGTGTCTTAATTTTTCAGGGGTTTTTAGATTGTGAAATAGTTGCTATTATCCCACACGTGGATAAAAGTCAGGCCAGTGACTAAAAACAAACGAGATTCTTGTAGACTCTTCCGCAACGTGTTCTGCGCTACAAGAGGTAGGTACCATTTATCTCAATGTTACCTCCGCGTTAAATTATATTTGTTATAATTTTCCCATCAAAAAGAAAAATATTAAAAGCAAAAGAATTAAAGAAGATAAAACTTCAAGGTCAAACCACATAAATGTAAAAGAAATTAAAAAAAAAATGTCAAAGCAAGTAAATGAAAAAATATAAAAGAGAATGTGAAAGGCCAACAGGATCAAAACTGCAAAACAAAAGTAATGTTAACAGCAAAAGCGAAAGAAGAGAGGAGCCTGTGAAAACGCAAAACAAAACTAAAAGAGGAGGAAAATTTGATTTCAAAATTTTCTCTTCAATGTACATAATAATATAATTTTTTTTCTTTTATTTTAATTTTATTCTCAAATTTCAATACATGAAAATTCTAATTGTTTGCAATTCTTCAATTTAATTGAGTCTTGTGAATTAGTTATATAAATTATAATTTATTTTATAAAAGTAGATGAATAATTTTATTTTATTGTAATGTGATATTGTGTAAACAGAATTAGATTCAATTTTAATTGGAGTTAGATTCAAAATTTTCAATATATATATATTATCATATTAATAAGTTTTTTTTATATGAATATATTTTTTAATCGACAATAAATTTTTGACGCCGCTGAATTCAATTTCTGGCTACGTCACTTATGATAGTCTAAAATTTTCGCAATGAAAAGTATTAGAAAACAGAAATTAGGCATAAACAAGTGCATTGGAAGTGATAATTTTATAAGTTTATCCCACAAAAATTCAAATTAATTCAAAGATGGTTATAAAAAAATAAACGTTCATAGAATCACTGATCATGAGAAGTGAGTAATTGTAATTGAAAAAAAAAGTGGAATCGCTAGTCATGGAAAGTGAATATCGCTAATAAAAAAGCAATAGTGTAAACAATGACTTTGCCTGAAAAAATGACCACGTACTATTCAGGGACAAAGATTTAACTAGGGCTTTTTTATAAAATTTTTACTGTAATAGGGTGGGCTGAAAAATAATTCAGGGAGGGGGGTTGAGTCAGAAGCCGCAGCTGACGCCTGCGGCTTCTGACAGTGAGACCCACGTAGTGGGTCCCTTTTCCTTGAAAGATGCCGCAGCTAAGAGCTGCGGCATCCATAAGCTGCCCCTTTATTTAAGTAAAAAGGGGCAGCAGGCAAACCTGCCGCCCGCTGCCCTTATATATATATATATATATATATAAGTTTTTTTAAATAATAAAAAATATTAATATTATTTATTATAATAAAATAGAATTATAATAGAGATAAAATAAAATAAGAATTATATTTATTAAATATAATGATATAATTATAATGGAATAATATTTAAATAATACATAAAATGAAACTTTATTTTTTAATTACCTAATTATAAATTTTACAAAAATATTAAAATTTCATAAAGTTTTAACATTTTTTTTGTATTTTTATTTTTTATGTGTAAGGTAGGAAATTTATAGATAGTATAATATAAAAATTTTATAAGTAACCCAAGCAAACAATTTAGTACAAAAAAAAATAATTAAGAAATATAAATTTTCATAAATGCATGATACAATTACTATACGTTATGTATATATATTAATTAAAAAAATAAAAATAAAAAATAATAATAGATATTTTTTAAAAAATATACTAATAGTGATAAAAAAAATTATGTGTTTTTACAAAAATATTTTATAAATGATTACAAGTAATTTTTTATTATTTGATTTTTAGATCAATTACTAGTAACAAATAATTTTTTTATATAAAAATCAAATAATAACATAAAAATATTTTTTTTGATATAAAAATCAAATAATAACACTAAATCAAATAATAACACTAAATGAAATTAAAATTATCATATGTTTATTAATATTATTAAAATACTAAATAAAAATATTTTTAATAACATTAACTAAAAATATTTAATATTTTTTTAAAATTTATAACTTAACAATAAAAAAATAGAATTTCATTTCGTATATTATTTAAATATTATTTTATCATAATTATATTATTATATTTAATAAATATATTATTATAATAAATAATATTAATTTAATAATATTATTTATTATTATATTAAAATAAAAAAAAAATTAAGAAAGGGGCAGCAGGCGGTATATGTATAGGAAAAGAAAGGGGCAGCAGCGCCTTTCTTTATATATATATATATATATATATATATATATATATATATATATAAGTGATGCCGCAGCTAACAGCTGCGGCATCACTATTCCAAAAGTGACCCACTACGTGGGTCCCATTGTCAGAAGCCGCAGGCGTCAGCTACGGCTTCTAACTCAACCCCCCTCCCGGAATTATTTTTCAACCCATCCTATTGCAGTAAAAATTTTATAAAAAAACTCTAGTCAAATCTTTGTCCCTACTATTCATGTATAATATTATTATACAGTTTAAATTTAGTAAAATGTGTCGGTGGGGCACGTGTTCGCGACACGAATGCAGAGTTTTCAATTTGTAAATTTTATGTTTTTATTTTATGCTTTGCGTTGCTTTATGTGTCAATTTCAATTCAGTCCCTTTATTTTTACCATCAACGTTTCGAATGGCCGAAATTCAAATCCGTCCAAATTCACGTTAGGTTTATGGCATGCTTTACGAGACAATATATAATTGAGGAAATTACGTCCTCTTTTTAATTTTTCTTTTTAAAAAATGCTCTATCCTATTTTTAAAATCTCATCCTTGTATTTTCTATTTCATAAATATATTTTTATATGATATTTATTTCAAAACTGCTCCTTTTTTTCTTTAACAAATTTCTCTCTCGCATGAACCTTTTTTTCCGTTCTTCCTAATAAAGCTGTAAAATTGAAAAATTGTCAGTTATTAGAGACAATAAAGAATCTCCAAGCCATGGAGAATTTGTGAAAATTTATGAGTATAAGCATCAAGTTCCTAATATATATATATATATATATATATATATATATATATATATATGAAATTGTTGTTCATTATTGATAACCCAACAAATATCATTTGCTCTAAGGCTCATCCAGCCGGCCCACTCAACCGGCAAGGCCCAAAACCCATCAGCCAAATGTATCAGACACGAGCTCCTAGGCAGCGCACATGCCCGATCGGCTGATGTGACCGCCAGTCTCCTCAGCCGCCTGACACAAGGCAGCGCCCATGCCTTCCACCTGCTCCTTGTCATGTCGCTGAATACCTACTCTGACAGCCAGTAATCACGCCCCAGGCACTCGAGTGCCCCTCAACTGTCTCATATAAATAGCCTAGCCAACGATGGCTCCAGGTATTGATTACCCAACTTTGTCTCTCTAAAAGCACATTCTCTCTCTAAGCTACTAACTTAAGCTTCGGAGTGCTCACGCCTGGTCCGACCGGGCTCCTCTTATTGCAGGGTTATCTCATCCGATCGGATCGCTCTCTCTTCTATAGATAAAGACTTTTTTGGATTTATCATTTGGTGCTTTCGTTGAGAGATGGCAAACTCGAGATCCAATGAGAATACAACCCCCATGGACCTGGACCATGATGACAACGCTCGTGCCATATCAGGCACCTCGAGAAGGAGGGAAGCACCCACTAGGTCCCCCATGAGGACCAACCTCCTTCCCGAATTCGATAATGCCGCTACTAGGCAACCAGAGGACACTCCCATCACTGTGAGGGACATGCGTGCCATTCTCAGTGATTTTACAAAAAGCATTGTTCAAACCCTTAAGAAAGGTAAAATGCCAGCCGCTTCTGAAAGAGCCCAAGAGGATTACCTCACTGGTGAAGACTTCAGGAGAAATAGGAATAAGGGAATCATCATCAATGAGTCCCGAGCTCAGGGAACCCGGAAAAGCGCTATCAGGACCCCGAGAAGGAGTGACAAAGGAAAGCAGATAATGTCTGCAAATAGGGCCTCTCCCTACAGTAGCAGGTCCGCCACTCCATCCGTGAGGGATAACGTATCCCACATGTGCACCCCAAACCGCAGCCAGATAAGAAAGCATAAGGGCGAGTCCACCGCCACGACCCTGAGCAAACAGAACCCATGGACTAAAGAAGACCAGTGGTTCAAGCAGAAGCTCAAGCAGTTTGGTTTCCTCCCGCCCAAGAAAGGTGCCTTCGAAGGAAACACTTGCGGGAACACCGCCTCCCCCTTCTGCAGAGAAATCACTGATGCTGAGCTCCCCCCCAGGTGGAGAGATGTGGTTATGGAAAGGTATACGGGCAAAACCGATCCTACCACGCACTTGGCCGAGTACTTGACCAAGGTACAGATCTATACTTATGACGAAAGAATAGCCTATAGGGTTTTCCCTACCACCTTAGGAGGGGATGCATTGACGTGGTTCCATGAGCTGCCTTTAGGCTCCATTACGTCATTCAGACAGTTAAGGGAGCTGTTCACCACGAGGTTCATCGTGCAAACACGTGCGCCTAAGACGGTGAACGACCTGTGCAACCTTTACCAAAGGACCGATGAAAGTCTCCAAGACTACATCGACAGGTTTCAGGCTACCATGTCTGAAGTAAGAAATGTCAGTGTCGAGATAGCGACCACCGCCTTATCAGGGGGCATCACTGACCGACCACTCTTTGAGTCGCTTACAACAAGACCCCCATCCAGCTTTGCTGAACTTATAAAGAGGGCCAGGAAACACATCCAGTTGGATGATGCCCTTAGGTCCAACAGGAGAGGAAGGACCAGCGTTCTGGACCACCTACAATATCCGGACAATCGCTCTACTCAAAGAGCCCCCACTTCCGACCGGACAGCTAGAGGCCAAGACGGAGCTCAAAGTTCCAGAAACTCAGGCCAGGCTAGAGGATCGGGCAAAGACCGGAACCCGCGTCCAGACGATCAGGCAGAGAGGACGTACACCCCTCTCAATGCTACCCCAACCGCGGTGCTAATATGGATCAAAGAGAAGCACCGCAAAGTCAACTGGCCCAGAGACCTCTCCGAAAAAAGCCGGGTTGTGAGGGACCCAAGCAAATACTGCGAGTTCCACAGAGACGTCGGTCACTTAACCGACGATTGCACCTCACTTAAAAAGGAGATTGAAAGGCTGATACGCCGCGGGGCCCTCAGGAGATTCATGGGCCCGGCCAGAGAGGACGAACCCTGCAGACAGCCGAAGCCTCGAAGGGATGATCCTGACTCAGACGATGATGAGCGCAGGAACCCCAGAAACGCCGATCCGGGCAGGCCCTATGCCGAGGTGATAAACGTGATCACCGGAGGGTCATCCTATGGCGAAGATCTCCCCAAGAAAGGGAAAGGAAAAGGCATCTACCTCTCCCGCCAGGCAGAGCAGCCTGCCTCAGTCACCATTTTCAGTGAAGACGCACGAGACGTCCTGTTCCCTCATGAGGACGCTCTCGTTGTAAGAGCTCGGATAAATAATTTCAATGTAAAGAGAATTTTGGTAGACAACGGCAGTGCTGTCAACGTCCTCACTCTCCAGGCCTACCGAGCCATGGGACTCCCGATCGGAGAGCTGAAGCCGAACGCCACTCCTCTGATCGGCCTGGGCAACGCCACTATCCCCGTGGTGGGATCTGTAGAGCTCTTTGTCGAGCTCGGCCAGGAGGCAATAGCTCATGCTTGTAAGGTAATTTTCATGGTTATTGACATGACATTTGCCTACAATGCCATTTTCGGCAGGCCATTGCTTTTCCAGATAGGAGCTGTGACTTCCATTCGCTACATGGTGATGAAGATTTCGACCACAGGAGGCGTCGCCATCTTGAGAGGTGACCAGAAAGCATCCAGGGAGGCTTATATCACCATGATAAAACAACAGCGAGAAGCGATGGTCGTAGAGCCCGGCCTTGAGCAGCAAGAGCAGGCGGAAAGGCCCAGGATGGACCCAGCAGAGGCCATAAAGGCCAAGTCGCTAGATAAAGGGAAAAATGTTCAGGTGGGGACAAGCATGGATAAAGAAACTGAAGAAGCCATCATGCACGTCCTGATCATCAATCAAACGACCTTTGCCTGGAAGCCGGAAGATATTCCTGGCGTGGACCCCAAGATAATCACCCACAAGTTAAATGTGGACCCAAACTTCCCTTCGATCCGCCAAAAGCTAAGAAGGCACGCACCCGATCGGAGGAAGTTCATTTCTGAAGAGGTGGATAGGCTACTCAAGACCGGAACCATCCGAGAGGTAGACTACCCTGAATGGCTGGCTAACGTGGTGTTGGTCAAGAAGAAGTCTGGCAAGCTGCGGATGTGTGTTGATTTTACCGACCTCAATAAGGCATGTCCTAAAGACAGCTATCCTTTGCCCAGTATAGATCAGTTGGTAGACGCCACAGCATGCCATGCCATTTACTCTCTTCTAGACGCATATGCCGGCTACCACCAAATCCTGATGTGGCTCCTGGATCAGGAGAAAACCAGCTTTATCACAGACGACGGGACATTCTGCTACAGGATGATGCCGTTCGGACTAAAAAATGCTGGGGCCACATATCAGCGTCTGATGAACAAGATTTTCAAAGACCAGATCGGGCAGAATGTCGAAGTATATGTTGATGACATGATCGTCAAAAGCCGAAGCGCTGAGGAACATCGAGCCGATCTGGCAAAAGTTTTTGACACTTTGAATAAATTCCAGATGAAGCTTAACCCCGAGAAGTGCGTCTTCGGGGTACCATCAGGAAAATTTTTAGGATTCCTAGTCTCTCAACGAGGGATTGAGGCAAATCCAGAAAAAATAAAGGCCATCCTTGAGATGCAAGCCCCCAGGAACATAAAAGACGTCCAGAAGCTGAACGGAAGGATAACAGCATTAGGACGATTCATTTCCTCCTCAGCCAAGCGCTGCACCCCTTTCTTTAAGAAGTTAAGGAAAAGTGAAACTTTTATCTGGGGGGAAGACTGCCAGCGAGCCTTCGAAGAGTTGAAGGCATTCCTCACCAACCCACCGCTGCTTAGCTGACCAGTGCCAGGTGAAAATCTGTACCTATATTTGGCCACCTCTAAGGAAGCTGTTGCAGGTGCCTTAGTACGAGAGGAAAAGACACAACAGCTACCCGTGTACTATGTAAGTGAAGTACTCAGAGGTGCAGACCTAAGAAAAGGGCCGGTTGAGCAGCTTATTATTGCCCTGATGATGTGTGCAAGGAAGCTGAGACCTTACTTCGAAGCGCACACAATTGTCGTCCGATCGGGTCATCCTCTGAGGAAGATACTCCAGACGCCCGATCTTGAAGGCAAAATGGTGGGATGGGCGATTAAGCTACAATCCTGGGATGTCAGGTATGAGCCCAGAAAAGAGATAAAGGCCCAGGCTTTAGCAGATTTCATAGCTGAATTTGCGGGTGAGGAACCACAAAGTCAGCCCAAGTCACAAAACTGGGAAATGACGGTGGACGGCGGGGCAAACGACGCTCGAGGAGGCGTCGGCATAGTAATAAAAGGCCCTTTGGGCATCACAATAAGGTACGTTATAAAGCTTAATTTTAAAGCTTCTAATAATGTGGCAGAGTATGAGGCGCTCCTTCAAGGGCTGAGACTGCTCCATGCCATCCGACCGGAGTCAGTAGCCATCAGGAGTGACTCCCAGCTGGTAACCAGTCAAGTTTTGGGGACCTTCGAGGCACGTGAAGCCACAATGATCCAGTACCTGGCCAAAGTCAAAGCTGCTTGCGCAAAACTAGAAGAGGCTGGATCGGAGTGGGTACTACAGAAAGTCCCCAGAGACCAAACTGCAGAGGCCGATCGGCTAGCAAAGATGTCTGCTTCCGTACAAAGCGTTATAGAGGAAAACATTGCCGTTGTCGACCATAATTCCTCCTCCCTTGATGAGCCGGAGATGATGGAGATCGACCAAGAAAATGAAACCTGGATGAGCCCAATCAAGCAGTTCCTCCAGACAGGACGTCTGCCCGAGGACAAAGATGAAGCTCGAAAGGTATCTCGAAAATCTCTCAATTACTCCATCATTAACGGTGATTTATACAAAAAAGCTTTCAGCCACCCTTGGCTCAAGTGCGTGACGGAGGAAGAGGGAGACTATATCCTCAGAGAGCTCCATGAAGGCATATGCGGGGCGCACGAGGCAAGCAGAGCCATGGCAAGAAAAGCCCTTCAGACGGGGTATTACTGGCCTAGCATGCTCAAAGATGCCCAGGAGAAAGTAAGAATATGCCCGCAATGCCAAATACATGGCAGAATTATAAGGTAGCATGGAGCAGACAAACAGCCGATCGGAGTTGCATGGCCGTTCGATCAGTGGGGGATGGACATCTTAGGACCTTTTCCCCAAGGCAAAAAGCAGATGAAGTTCCTCATAGTAGCAGTAGACCACTTCTCTAAATGGATTGAGGCTGAACCGGTAGCCACCATCACAGCCGAGAGGGTCAAGAGCTTTACATGGAAGAACATCATCTACAGGTATGGCTTACCTAATGTTTTTATTACAGATAATGGCAAGCAGTTCGACAGCTCCATCTTCAGAAACTTTTGCTTAGGCTTGAGCATCAATTTAAAGTTCACATCTGTCGCTCATCCCCAAAGTAACGGAATGACTGAGGTCTCCAATCGGACCATTTTGGAGGGATTGAAGAAGCGACTGGGTCAAGCCAAAGGCAACTGGACTGAAGAACTGCAGAGTGTCCTGTGGACGTACAGAACGTCTCCCAGAACAGGCACTCATCAAACGCCATTCTCCCTCGTCTACGGCTCCGAAGCAATGATTCCCGTAGAGGTTGGCCTCCCTTCTTACCGATCGGCTCTCTACTCCGAACGGTTGAACACTCAAGAGAGATGCCAAGACTTAGATCTCACAGAAAGAAAGAGGGAGGACGCCTACACCAAGATCGCTGCCTATAAACAAAGAGTGGCCAGATACCATAATGCTAAAGTGAGGTCCAGAACCTTAAATGTAGGCGATCTGGTGCTCAGAAAGGCAGAATTAGGCTCGGGGAATGCCGGAGTGGGAAAGCTAATGCCAAATTGGGAAGGGCCCTATGAGGTCTCTAAAGTCTTAAGCCCGAGCACTTATAGGCTCCGAACTGTGGAAGGGCAAGATATCCCCAGAAGCTGGAATGTTGAAGTACTCAAGAAGTATCATGTCTCATAATGTATCGGAACCTGGCAATTGCCTGATTAATAAAAAGGTTCTTTCTTTTTATTACTGTTCATTTAATGCATAATATAGTGTTCTACGCTAGGCTTGATGCCCATTCCAAGCTAAAAAAGCAAATCTGTCGCGAAGGAGGACCTTACCTCCCCAAAGGTTATCCGTATTATAGGGGATCTAACCTCTCTTGCTCGGTTATGCAATTCTTATGCAACTCTATGAGCATCACCTAGCTCAGTCAGGCAACTCTTATGCTGTTTTATGAGCATCACTTGACTCGGTTATGCAATTCTTATGCAATTCTACGAGTACCACTTAGCTCGGTTATGCAATTTTTATGCAATCCTACGAGTATCACTTAGCTCAGCTATGCAATTCTTATGCAGCTTTATGAGCATCACTTAGCCTAATTACGCAAATTTTATGCGATCTGATAAGCCAGATTGATCCGATCGGTCACTGAGCTTAGACATTATCCGAATTCAGGAAGTACTTGCAAATATTATGCTATTTTACGAGTTGTACTTAGCTCGATCATATTGCAAATTTTAATACAAACTTATGTATACATTAACTTGCAGAAAAATGCAATTTTATTTATAATTGTCTTCACTATGCAATTTGTAAACAATTGTTGCAGAGATAGAAAACCAAGGAAAAAGTAAAGCTAATCTAAGCTCCTAAGCTAACTATCTATATTTACAATTTCCACCTCGCCAGGAGGATCAGCGATTTGCTCGATTACAGGCTCCGCAGTGGCTTGAGAAGGGTCGGCAGTCGATGATACAGATCCTGTCCCCCCTTCAGAAACAGGCCCCGTAGAAGAAGGCGCTACTCGCTCGGCTTCAGGTGCAGGAGGAGCCTCCAATTCATCTTCAGGGGCTAAAGGCGATGCAGATTTCCCTTCGATTGGAACCTCTTGAACCGTCTCGGGGGGTGAAGGACCTTCTTCAGAAGCTCTCTCGGTTGCTTCACCCTCAGGAGCTCCCTCATCACCATCATCATTCGGAGGAGCAGGCAGTGAGGCCGGATCATCCATCCAAGACAGATCCACCCCAGGAAAGCGCTTCCCGGCTTCATGAATTAGCCGAGACAACAGCTCCACTTGGGCGTCTGCTAACTCATCAACGAGGCGCTCCTTCTGATTGGCGATCTCCATTTCGAGAATCTTCGTGAAGGAAGCCTCCCTCTCCCCCTCCGACGCCCTCAAAGACTCTACATCCCCCCGGAGTTGCTCGCCCTCTGCCTTCAACTTGGCATTTTCAGCAGCCAACTCTCTGCACTCGGCATCCAGTCGGGATGCATCTGCCTCGAACCGCCTCAGCTGCACACTCTCAGCAGAAAGACGAGCAACTTCACCCTTCAGCTTGTTGGCCTCGCTTTGCCGGACCTTCAGATCCTGAGCGCTCTGGTGGGCCTCCTTCCTCAAGGCAACTGTCTCCGACTGAGAAGCAGCATACCGCTCCTCTAGCTTGGCCACCTCAGCTCGCAGGACGGAGGCTTCTTTCGTGGCAGCTTCACAACGAGTATTTGCCTCCGCCTTGGCCACGGCGCCTGACTCGGCCCTCCCATTCCACATACAGGCCATCAGGTGTAGCCGTTGTGTCCTCCTGGCGGCCTACACAAAACCAAGAGTAACCAGGTCAGACACGGAGGTATAAATGAGCACAAGAAACAAAATAGCAAATACTTACGTCTATTAACTGCTGGCTGATGGCATGGCTTTCTCTACTGAGCTGACTGGCGTCGCCGGCTTCCTGATGATCTTCATCTCGGAGAAGACCCCGGCAGATGTAATTAGCCACTTGGCCCGTTGACCAATCATCGCCAAAGTTCTCTCTCAAAATGTCCTTCATAGGAACCGTCCTCCGATCGGAAGAGCGTCTTGGAGACTCGCCATGTTGAACAGCTTTGCCTCTCGCGACAACCCGAGCGTCCGACTCGGCTATCAGCTCAGCAACCCTCCTCTTGGCTGCTTCTTCGGCTTTCTTCTAGGCGGCCTCCTCAGCCCTCTTTTTGGCAGCCTCCTCCGCCTCTCGGATCGTATTAGCGATGGGTGCGGTGTCCTCATTTGATTCATCCCGAAGCCTTGGACCCCGGGTGTTCCTCAAATGGTGCTGAGCAGCTCCACTCTGCGACCCGGGCGCCACAGGTTTGGCGGCGATCACGGTAGAGGCTGGAGGGGCAGAAGAGATCGGGACAGCATCTACGACAGCAGCAGAAGGAGCACCAGCAGCCGCCCGGGAGGATTGCAGCTCTGACGAGGGCACTAACCTCCTCCTTTTTCTCTGCTCTTGGGCCCTCCGCTCGGCCTCACGCTTTTGTTTGATTTTCTCGCCCAGCTGCCTAGACGCATCGCTCCTGCTGGCCATCTCAGCTACACAACAGAAAATAAACGAGATAAGTTTCCTAGATTTGATATTCACAATCAATAAAAATGAAATGCAATGCACGACTGATGCATGATGATCGTGTTTTCTCCCTGATCCTAATGCTCACGTTCTACGTTCTTAGCGTCTTGGGAGCCTGGTGAGCCAAACAACGTCCGCAGAAGGAAACTGGATTCATAGGGTCCTCCATTCCTACTGACGGCGTCCGATAGCTTTTTTATATCACCCTCATACATGGGCTGACCGGCAGCTAGGTCCTTCAGGAGCTTGACCCTAGCCGATCGGGTGAGGCGCACCCCAAATCCGCCTTTCCTCCCCACCAAGAAATACCATTCTTTGTACCCTTTCATAGAGGTGGGGACGAACATCAATTTCCTCTTTGGGCGGCTTGTAAAGAAATACTCTGTTCCGTCGCTCTGACCCAAGATGTAGAAGAAGTGAGTAAAAAGCTCCAGGGTCGGTGCTACCGCCTCTATTTTGCAAAAAATTTTGAAGCATGCCATCGATCTCCAGCCGTTCGGATGTAACTGGTTTGGGGCAAGACCACACCCCCTCAGTATCGCTATCTCGAAGGCGCCCAATGGAAACCTCAGGCTCGCATCTAGGCTCCAGAGGTGGCAAATGAACGATTCCCTGCCGTCTTGGCCGAAGGGCCCTTCCTACCGCCATTGAGTCCGGGCAGGCCAACACCGATATCTCATCAGGAAGGCCGTATTTAGAGGGAATCTCGGCTACCTCTCCAGCGGTCAGTCGAGAATGCAACTCAGCGGTTGGTTTGTTCTCATACCACTCTAAAAAGCTTGTGTCTAATGCTTCAGCACTACTGGAGGCCATCTTCAACAAAAAAGAATGAAAGAAAGGTGCAACTCTCTTTTTTCTAAATGAGATGGGTATGGGAAGAAAGCAAAAGACGAAATCACAAAGAAAGCAAAAAGGGGGGAAAAGTTACTTACTTGATGAAAAAGACTTAAGAAAGTTGAAGAAGAAGCAAAGAGTAGTTGCAGAGATCTGGGAATCAAAGGAAGATTTTGGGAGAGCTTCGCTAGGGATGTCGAAAATAAAGAAAGAATGCTTTACAGAGTCCCCTATTTATAGACTAAAGCTTCTCAAAAACGCCAAACGATGCACCATTCAATGAGCGCCATGTGTCGAAAGACATTATGCCTCTGCGAAGAACAAAGCGTCGCCCTCGGTACATGCGCAACATTAAATGAAAAAAGCTGTCCAAAGCAGGCGCGTCTCTTCAGAAAAAGCGCCTCCTAAATTCAAAAAGCGCGCCAGTACGCGTCTTCGGATCGGGAATTTCCAGAACTGATCCCATCCGAACGGATTTACAAAGGCAAATCTATGCCCGATCGGACCTGTTGAGGGGGGACAAGTGATAACCCAGCAAATATCATTTGCTCTAAGGCCCATCCAGCCGGCCAACTCAACCGGCAAGGCCCAAAGCCCATCAGCCAAAGGTATCAGACACGAGCTCCTAGGCAGCGCACATGCCCGATCGGTTGATGTGACCGCCAGTCTCCTCAGCCGCCTGACACAAGGCAGCGCCCATGCCTACCACCTGCTCCTTGTCATGTCGCCGAATACCTACTCTGACAGCCAGTAATCACGCCCCGGGCACTCGAGTGCCCCTCAACTGTCTCATATAAATAGTCCAGCCAACGATGGCTCCAGGTATTGATTACCCAACTTTGTCTCTCTAAAAGCACATTCTCTCTCTAAGCTACTAACTTAAGCTTCGGAGTGCTCACGCCTGGTCCGACCGGGCTCCTCTTGTTGCAGGGTTATCTCATCCGATTGGATCGCTCTCTCTTCTACAGATAAAGACTTTTTTGGATTTATCAATTATTGCTTTTTATTTTAAAATAAAAATGCCAAATCTTACACAGATTTTGTACAATGATTTCTTTTTTCTTATGACATTTCTGCATTTTAATGGCTTTTTTTTATTATTATTCCTCTTTAATATTGTGATGTGATTTTAAAAAATGCTTGATAATTTGGATTTTCGCAAGATTAGAATTGAGAAATCAAGTTAAATAAAATGTATGCCAACTAAATGTTCAATAGAATGCTTGGAGAGAAATTGATCAGAAATTTTGTTGTTTTTGGCATGAATTGCAGGAGTCTTAGCTAAAATCAGTTGAATCAAGCAATTATAGGCTATTTCATCGATGAAACTCTATGTTGCATCATGTTTTGCATCTTAAATTTTTGGAGTAGAATGTGCTATTTTTGCAAGCTATGTTGGTAATGCTAATAGTTAAATTAGTTGTTATGCATGTTTTTTATTTGATTTTTGCAGTTCATCATGTTTTGCACTAGAATTTTCCAGTAAAAATGTTGCTGGGCTTTATTTTTTTCTTTTGATGTTCGTTTTGTTAGTTGCATTGCTAATATGTGGATTTGGTTGATTTTTAGTTGTTAGATTGTCAAGTTAAATGTTCAAGGCATTTTTTTAACCTTGAGGTGCAATAAGCTTCATTGTCACTGGTGTTTCAAGTAGAAAAAGTAGATTGAACAAGAAGAAGACTAAGGATCAAGTACAAATAGCTTAGTTTTTTAAAATGTAAATGTGTACAATATGGATGATTACAATGTGACTGTGTAATATCTTTTGTACACAATCCTAGTTAATATTTTTGTTGGATGTTTTTCAATGTTTTATCATTAAAATATGATGATTTAATATTTTTTGTGGAAATTTTTGAGCACTTTGTTTTGTGGATTAGATGTAGTAGACTAATATAAGCATAATGATTGTCATCTTAGAAAAAAAATTCAAGTTCAATTTACAAGATATATATGTATACCACATTTATATACCATCAATAAATGACAGTTCACAAATTCAAGTGCAATTCACAAGGTATGCATATGTATATCATATGTGAACATACCCCATGTATATACCATTAATAAATGACAATCCATAAGTTCAAGTGCAATTCACAAGGTATACATATGTGCATACCACATGTGTATATAATCAATAAATGACAATACACAAATTCAAGTGCAATTCACAAGGTATACATTAAATGACAATACACAAATTCAAGTGCAATTCACAAGGTATACTATGTATACCATATTTGTATAATATTAATAAATGACAGTCCACAAATTAAAGTGCAATTCACAAGGTATATATATATATATATACCATATGTGTATATTGCATGTTTATACCATCAATAAATGACAATCCGTAAATTCAACTGCAATTCACAAGATATACATATATATGACATATATGTGCATACCACATATGTATACCATCAATAAATTGCAATTCACAAATTAAAGTGAGTATACATATGTATACCACATATGTATACCATCAATAATTAACAGTCTATAAATTCAAGTGCAATTCACAAGGTATGCATATGTATACCATATATGTCTACCACATGTATATACCATCAACAAATGACAGTCTATAAATTCAAGGGCAATTCACAAGGTATACATATGTATACCAAGATTTCTAAACTCGAAGAGTTGCCTACACTAGCTTATAATAGCTCATTTGCTACAAAGAAGTGATTGTTACTAAGTGCTCTTTGATAGGATCATTCATGCTATCTTTAAATTGGCAGCACTGAAAAGCCTCAGTAAGCTCTGGTTCAGGAGTGCACTTACTAAGGCGGTTGCATTCTTTCTCATATTTTTCTATTGTCATATTTCTTTGTCTTAGATTCAAAAATTGCTTCCGCTTTTCTTCTTTATAAGCATCAGTGAGAAATTTTTTCTTGAATTCTTAGGAAAAGAAATCCCATGTAATATGCTCAGGTAGCTTTGAATGCTTCAAAACTAACTTTCACTAGTCATATGTTGCCCAGTAATGAGACAACACAAGCCACCATTTGATCAGGTGGACATCGGATCTCTTATAAAACTTTCTCAACTTTTTCAAGTTGGTGAATTCATGAAATTTATGCTTGAAAAAAAATAGTAATTAGTGATGATTAAAGGACTTTGAACGTTCAATTAGATAATTTGATGCTTAAATTGAATTTTCTTCAAGTCAGTCAATATATCCAAATTAAGAAATTTAGGTATGATCATGATTTGAGACAATAGAAGTTATAATTATACATTTAGATTGTAACGCTCCAAGATTTTCAGTCTTGCTAATAATAACTTGGCATGCTGAAAATTTAGCGAAGGTTAAATTTTGACCCGTGAGACTTGGAATTTTCTTTAAAATCATATAATCTGATATTTGGATAATTTGGTTAAATAAATGGTAATAGATAAATGTGTATTTAATTAGACAAGTAAGTACAAATAATTAAATAAATATACATATAAGTTAATTTTGGGTGTTTGGAAATAAGGAAAAGAAGACATAAAGAGAAACTGGAAAACGGGAGAGAGAGAGAGAGAGAGAGCCAACGATGGAGAGGTAGGAAGGGAACCACCAGCGTCGGCGATAACACAATGGCGATGAACCGGTATCCTCCGCTGCAACGGCCAGCTACGCCACCTTCGCTCCCTGTTCAACTGCGGTTTTCGGTGTTCTGCCCCTTCTTCACGAGAGAGAGAAAATGAATGCTCCTGTCCCTTTTTTCGACCACCATCGACGTCGAGTGGCAATATGGACAATACCGATGGACTCCAAGTGAGGAAGCGCTCCTTCCGGCACCTATCGATCATCCCCACGTGCCGCCGACGAGGAGATCAAAAAAAGTATGCCGAGAGTTTCTTTTCCATTTTTTGACCAGCTTTAGTGGCAGATGACGACACGAGCAACACAACGGGACTCCTGGCGATCAGGTGAATCTCTCGGTGTCCATGGATCATCCTCACTCTCTCCAGCGATGAAGAGATCGACGTTGGGGTGAACCGAAGCTTTCGACGGTGATTCCGGCTAAACGACACGACGGATGGGCGCGTGATCACCATAAATGGAGCCCTGGTGCCTTGAGCTGTCCTCTGATGATGGCGGTGCATCTCCGGTGAAGCTCCAGTGAGTCTCCGATGAAAGGGACAGACAAAAATTTAGGAATCTCAACTTCAACTGGTACGTGACTACAAATTTTACTTTTCTAATATGAATTTAATAACCTAATTTGATTTAGGGAAAGTTTAGGTTTTGTGTTGTGTGATGGTTTGTATAATAATTGAGTCCAGTTGGTTTTTAAGGTTTAATTATTTGTAGGGTAAGTTAATTTATGCGTAAGAAAGTTGGAATGATTGAATGTGGTTGCAGTGTAAATAATCAGTATGTTTAATTTAAGAAGATTAGATTAAAGGAAAATAATTAGTAAAAAATAGAGGACTTGGGATGTTCAAATGGATAATTTGACACTTTAACTTGTTTATTTTATGTGAAATTCACATTATATGTATAGGCATATGTGAACTAAGTTAAGAAAAAAAGAAAATGTAATTAAGTGTAAATCTATAAAAATTGGGATGGAATTAAGCATGAAGAATATGAAACTGAATCTTTGGGTGCATAATGGGTAGACTTATGGATAATTACCTATTAATTACATATAGGTATGTAAATGGTATGATATGTAAATTGTATGGAAAGTTGAATTGGTGTGTTATTAAAGAAATTAATTAATAATTAGTTGAATTATGGCATTATATCAAGTGAAAGGAAGATAAATATCGCAAGCCAAAAATGAGATATGGTCAAATGATAAGTAATGTAAAAATTGATGAATTATGATGCTTATAGTTATGTGTACATAGAAATGAAATGAAATTGTAATTACAAAAAATAAAAACAATGATAATGATAATAGTAAAGATATTAGTGATAATTAAGATTAAGATAATACCGATGATAATAGTAATGAGTGAAATAAGTAATGGAATTTATATATGGATGGATATGAAACAAGTTATGTGAATATGCTAAGTATGAGAGAAAGTGAAATGTGTAAGGATATGTGATTATACAAATAATATTGTATATAATGTATACAAGTATACTTTGTTGATATGGCATGTGAATGATATATAGGTAATGTTTATCATGATATTTAGCTAATGGAATGATTAAATGGAAGAAAAATAAAGTGTATATAAATGCATTTGAAGATTTTGTAATGGATTGGAATACATTGATATGAAGTATTACTGTATGATTGATGAATTTTTGGAAATTAATGATTATTGTAATTGCCCTTAGTAGTCTGATAGTTAAGTCTAGTTCAGGATATAGTGGCCAGCCATAGGGACTTTTAAGAACCGCGGTTCGGGTCATGATGACTCGTAATGGTAGGCTAATAATGTTCTACCACCTCATTACTGTTACTGCTATTACTGTCACTGTATTGATATTACTATTTACTGTACTGTAGTGGCCCTGTAGGGTTCACATCCCGTATATTCGGTCCATAGATTTCTACCGGGTTATACCAGGGGCATATTAATGAAAAGAAATGAAAAATGATAACTCTTCTAAGGAAATGTAATTGATAATTGATTTTATTTTAGTAATGGTACGGTGAGGGATTTTATTTGTGCATAAGATCTTCGTGACCACCAATGTGTATAATATACATGCATATCTATCAGTAGTAATTATAGAATAAGATGTATGATAAAATAATTATTAATGTGAAAATGAGAAATTTAATGTCATATTATATGCTCATTGGCTATTTAGGAATTCGTGAAATTTATAAAGTGACACATGATAAGCATGTTTTATATATGATCGGTATGTATTGAATTTTAGGTTATTAAATCGAATCGAGAATTTGAGTATAAATGTTACAGGGAAAACCTTATTTGTTTGCTTATGAACATTGTTTTATTGTACGAAGTACCTATGTTTATTATGGAATTTGTATAGATAACCTATAAATGATCAGTCTAAGAACGAGATGCTAATTCAATAATTAATAGTTAACAAAAGTAAATTAAATGTATAAACTAAGAGATGAATTAATAATCATGAAATAAAATACTAACAAAAAGAAAAAGGTAAATTTTTAAGTAGTAAGTTGTTATATATGTGATAGGCATATAGTTTAAAGAGTAATGTAATATTCTCAAGTGACAAACAATAAACTATATAAGAAGATTGTAGATTAAATATATATCGTATAAAATTTAAATGGTTTGCCTATGTACGTTGATTTTTATATATTCAATGTTACTTGACTACCCGAGGAAAATGTGATCTAAAGACGACGAAGAGTAAATAGTTAAACAATAAATGATATATTGATTGGAAATAACATTCTTAAATGAAATTATGAAAAAAAAGAAAATGAAATGAACGTAATTGAAGGCTTATACGAACTAAGAGAATAGTAAAGTTTCATAGGTAAATGTAAATCCATGTTATTTGTAAGAAATACTGTAAGGTGTTAATTAATGATTTTTGGTGCAAGACTTTTAAGCACGCATATGTGAGTGTAACTTTATGAATAACTCATATCTTTAGTATTGGACAAGTAAATTGGTAGTGACCACTAAGCATAAAGCTTAGCACGTGGTTTACCCTCGCGCAGGTTAAAAGATAGAAATCAAGCGATATACATGAGTGTTCCGAAAGATTGATGATGGATGGGAGTCACGACAAGAAGACAATAAAGATGAAACTTTTGGAGATGGATAACTTGATTTCCATTTCAGGATGCCATGTACACTACATAGATAATTAAAATACTATTGTAACGAATAGTTTGTATCAGACAATTATTTATAGTCGATAGTTTTTGAAGTATTAATATTATATCTTTGTATTTTATATGTTTGAAATAAGTATCGAGAGTTGATGATATATGTAAATTACGATATACAATGTGTGTGATTGGACCCAAATTGGAGGACGGAAAAAATTTGTGTTGGAGCTTGTATTGGAGTAGGATGAATGAATGTATGATTTTTAGAAGTGTGAAGAACTTTTGTTTACAGGGGGATAGGCAAAATTATAGAGGAAGTTCTACTGAAATTCTGGCAGAATTAAATAGCACATTTGGAGTAATTTATGATTCTAAAAATAGGTACTATATGGATAGAACACTATTATAATGAAGAGTTTGTATCAAACAATTGTAATTATGTGGTTAGCTTATTATTTTTTGATATTTATGTAGTATGTATGATGGGGAGAGTTACAGGTCATACGTTAAAGAATTGTTATGGTCGTTAAGTTGATAGCTTAAGTATAACTAATGAGGATATACATTTGGGTAGGATAGAATGATGTTGAAAAAAAAAATCCTGCTTTTGCAATGATCGAATATTTATAGGTATCCAAGCAATCATGGTAGTTGCAAGAGTTAACTCAATGTACGTTCAGTATATCGAGTGTAAGGGTGTTACATAGATAGTAATTGAGTTAAAATATATAGATAATTGGAATTTTAGACTGGTGAAATCTCTTATTTCCAATTTATATGCATTATGCCAAAGATCGAGTTTGACTTAACTAATTGACCAATTAGTACGACTAATATGCCCTTGGTAATATAAGAAACTAAATGAGATATGTAATTATAAAAAAATAAGAATAAACTTTCGATGTTTTATAATTCGTTAATGTGGTTATAATAATAAGAAGAACAGAAATTTGTAAGTAAGGACTTGAAATACAAGGAATTTAATGAAATGTAATTATGAATCTATTTTGATTTAATAAATAAATATTGCGGGAATGCATTGAGTTAGTTATTCTAACTAAATTATGTAAGTTATTTTAACTAAATTTGTTTACCTGGCCTTGCGAAATGGGATAAAAATCGTGCCATGCTTTTGAACCGAATTAGAATACTAAAATTAGGTAAAATATTGTGTAACTTAACTGAGAAATTTAGAAATTGGCTATATGCTTTGAATGACTAATTAAGTATGTGACTAAAACATAAAAGGAAGAAATTTGGCTTAGCCTTAGTGATCTAAAAGAGGTTGAGTTTGGGTGAAGGGTTAGTTGCAATCTATGGAACAAGAAACATAGACCTTTGTTTGGTTATTTTGACAAATTAAATTGATTTTAATACATTAAAATGGTTTTTACAAAAATGTGTATATTGTTTTCTTTAATTGGGTGAAAGTTATTAAATTAAGACGTATGTGTTAAGACATAGTTTTTGTGATGAGATGTGGTTAGTGGATGCAAATTCTTCCATTTTCCATATTTTTTTATGAATATGTATGTGTATGTCTATGAGTATGTACTAAAAATTAGGGGTAATTGAAATTAAGTTTCGAGTAGTGAAATTAAGAATGAATTAACATGTATGAAATGTTAAAGTTGATAAAATGATTACTAACTAGTTAGTTTGTCTTAGAACGCCTATTATGTAAGTGTGAAACATAAGCTTAATGCATGTTATTTTTATTAAATAAAGTTAGATTAATAAAATTAGGAATGAATATGTAAAGAAAATAAGCTTAAGCGTAAGAAATAAACATGGCATGAAAATGGAAGGTAGTGGCCGAATCGTATACTATGGATCGAACTAGGAAATTAAATTGTAATTTACTTAATTATGCTATAACTAAGGAATAATTGATGAGTAAATTGTGAAATGGAATTTTTAGGATAATAAATGTACTTTGGCCGAATGGATGTAGGCATGTAAATTAAGATTTTGTTTGATTTAATGTAATGATAATATATGTAAAGAATAACATATATAAGTACAAGAGTTAATTATGTGAATTTTGGACATGTATATTATGTGTAATGGTAAGAAATAAGGCAAGGTTGGAATATATCATGTTATGTAAGTAAAGAAATTAAATAATGACTAATTTTTCCCTTAGTATACTGGTAGTTAAATCAGAAGTATAGGATATAATTGGCTAGCCATAGGGACACTTACCGCAGTACGAGTCATGGTGACTCACATGTATAGGCCAATGGCGGTCTACAATCCCATGTTTCATGCCTTCATGTTATCACGTCCACAGAGCAGGTGATCCATAGTGGTCACCTTTCCATGTATTTGGACCTTTGAGGTCCACGTTCCGCATATCCGGTGCGAGGATTTCTATCGGATATACTTGGGGCAAAACGGTAAATTTAAGTAGTAAGATAATAATTATGTATTAACTGTGTAAATTAAGGGATAAAATGATAATTTTAATGATAAAAATCTTAATTAAGTAAATGATCTTACAAATTAATGGCATGATGAAAGTGACTTTTTGTATGCATGTGAATTAAATGTTCACAAGTATGTATAATGTATATGCATGTATGTTTGGTAGTTTAATTATAATATAAGGTACAAGATGAAATGATTCTAGATGTGCAAATGAGAAATTGAATGCTATAATATATTCACATTAAACTGCTTAAGAATTTCATGAAATTAACGTAGGTAAACATGATAAGTATGTTTTATGCATGATCAATATTTAGTGAGATTTTGATTATTGATTTGGAAACTTGATTGTATATGTTTTATGAAGTTCCATTTGTTTGTCTATAGGTGCTGAACGTATTGCATGAAATGGTGATTTATTGCACGAGGTGTGTATTATGAAGTTAATGTAGGCAAATCATAGATGAATAATAAGTAGTATATTGATTGTGAAGAATATTTTTAAATTGAATCGTGTAATAGGAAATGGGTGTAATTGAATGTTTATACATACTAAAAGAAGGATTGAGTATAACATGTGAAATGTAAATTATTATATGTTGTGTGTACACCATGAGGTGGAAATTGGTGACCTTTATACAAAAACATAACCATGTATATGTGTGTTCGAATTTTATGTGTGTACCTTATGTTTAAGTATCGAAAAAGTAAATATGGTAGTCGCCACTAACCTTTTGGCTTAGCGTGTGGTTCTTTTTCGCGCATAGATAAAGAATAGCGTTCAAGAGATAAGAGGGATTAGTTCAATAGATCTGTACTAAGTTAGAGTCATATCAAGGCAAAAATGAATGAATGAACTAAAAAGGGGCGTTATGTTGTAATTTGGATTTTTCTTTCTTACTTTGGCATATGCACTAGATAAATAGTTTGGAGTATCATTTGTAATAAGAGTTTTGTTTCAAACAGTTGTATTATAGATATTAGTTTATGATATTTTGATACTACTTGTGCAGGAGATCTTTGTATTATATGTAATTAATTTAGAAATAAGTGTGTTATATTATGGACGAGGATGATATTATTGTTTATGTATTTTGTATAGTTGAAATAAGTATAAATGCTGATGGAATATGTGAGTTACATAATATGTATGATTGATATATATATAATAGAGGATGGAAAAATTATGTTGAAGTTTGTTTTGGAGTATGGAGAATGGATGTGAGATTTTAGAAGTGAAAAAAAAAATTCCTTACAAGGGGTATTACAATTTGGAATATTATATAATTTTGGGAAGAAATTTTATTATTTGTATATTATGGATCCTAAAATAAGTTTGTAACATTTTTATCCGGCTCATTTTTTAGACTGGGCATAAGGTGTTAAAGATACTGCTCGTATCACCACTCGATGCCAAAAGTGGTTGGAATATGGAGGAGAAGTTTTTGATCGAAGAGAGAAAAATGATCTAGGATAGAAAAAGAGAAGGCATAGCAGAACTGGCGGAGGAAGGTTTTCTTCTTTCTGTTTCTTTCTTTTCCTCCCCCTTCTCCATATTTCTAATCTTTCTTTCTTTTTTTTTTATTCTTTTATTTTTATATGGCTAGGATTGTGTCTCTAGATTTTTTTCAAGGCTTCCCAAGAAAATTCCACATCCTTCTATATGTGTATATATTACATTTATTTATTTTTGTGGATCGTTCAGAGAAAAAGATTCTAAATCTTTAATCCTTTAGCCAAAATAAATTTTCATTGCTTAATTTCCTGATTTAAATAATTGCCATGATTGATATTGATCCAATATAATCACTTTAGTTAACTTCATTTACAATATAATTGTCTACTCAAAGTCAACTATTAACTATTCTTGAGTCGAAAATTGATCTTCAGTAAATTTTTTATCAATCAAGTTATTATTTACGACACCGAAAATTTCAAAGCGTTACAGAGATTTTGAGGAGAACTTAAAAAATAGTTAGCTGGAGTTAGCTACTTATCAATGGCATTTTTGTAATTTGAAAGTAATTAGTTTGAGCGGGAAGAACTGCTACTGTGCTAAGTAAGCTAGAGTTTCTTTTAGTTCATGAGGTCTTCATGTATAAAAACATATAGGGAAAAGGCCAAATTTATCGTTAGAGTATTAAAAATAGTATATATTTGCTTTTTAAATATATTTTGGATAAAATTTGCCTCTTAAGTATTGAAAATGGTACACAATTGCACCTTAAGAATATTTTTGAGCCAAAACTGCCCTTGCTATTAAGTAACTCGATTAAATTTGCCACTGAAAATAACAGGATTCTAAATAAGCAAACAAAAAAATGTATAATAAATTGATTGAAACCACGTTTAATTTACCATATGTGACTATAAATTGACACTCATTTTAACTCTCAAAACAAATGGTTGAAATTCATTATATTAAATTTATCAAAATAACAAGATTTCAAGTAAGCAAACCAAAATTGTTTGATAGTAAGAAATTTTAAACTTTTTTTAGAGTTAAAATAATGTATCAATCTACAGTGTCATGTGGCAAGTTTAGATAACTTCAATCAGCCTATTATGTATGATTTTGTTTGTTTATTTGCAGTCTTGTTGGTTGCAGTGGCAAATTTGAACCAATTATGTTATAGTAAAGGCAATTTTAGCATAAAAACATACTTAAGGAGCAAAATATGTACCATTTTTAATATTTTAAAGATAAATTTGACTCAAAAAATATTTGAACGGAAAATGTGCACAACAAATTTGACCTTTTATGCCAAATATATATTTAACTGTTTTTCATTAGAAAATTGAAGAATACTCATTCATTTTTTTCTCTCAAGAACTATTCCACATTTTCTTTAGAAAATATGCTTATTCCAATTAATTTGAATTGAGTGGAGTCACTTTACTACGTAGGTAAAATTTTTCAGCTTGATTTTTTTAATTCACAAAATTGAAATTTAAAATCTTTAAAGAAATGATTGTTCAACGAGAACCACTTAAGCTAAATAACTATGTAGGCATGTGCAAAATCCGGTCCTACCCCAATACTCAAATAACTCTATCCAAAATTTGCATTCGGATAGAATTATTAGGTCGGATCAAGTAGTGAGTTTATGTAAATTTTGGATTCGATTCAGGCACAGTTAAAATCTTGCCAAACTTGACCCGACCGATATACAAAATATATATATACTTTTTTATAATAAAATTACAAATTACTTGTCTTTACTTGATGGTTGTCCACTAGTTCCTCCTCCTTGGGTTCCAAGTCTGAACACTTTAGAGACACTTTTCTCAATTTTTTTCTTTTTTTTTTTCTCTTTCTTTCTTTTCTTTTAAACCCAAAACTTCCTGAGAAATCCTTTTTATTCTGGAAACCATTTTCTTTTTCTCTTTACACAAAACCGTTTTTATTTCTTTTCACTCTTAACCTAAATTTCTTATCCCACTTAATAAATTTTATTTCTTTTCATTCTTTTTTTTTTTTCATTATTAACCTAAAATCTTTATCTTTCTCTCTCAATAAAAACCAAAATCCCACATCATCATTTTCTTCTTGTCCAAATTGCTAGTAGATCTTTGAGTTGGTTGAGATAGAAAATCCAACCGTCATACGCTCGCTCGCCTACTGCCGTTGGCTCACACACCTGCTGCCATTCTCCATTTTCAATTCTTTTTTTTTTTTTTTCTCTAAATCTGGACAGGGATAATGGATTTTTCTTGTTTCTTACCTCAACCTTTGATTTTCAATTTAAACTTAGATTTTGATTTCTTTTTCTGTTTTGATTGTAGATTGGATTCTTGGATTTCTATTTGTGGATTTTTTTGTTGAGTTTTAATTCTTCAATTTTTGATGTAAAATTTCCTCTTCAAATTTGTTGTCTCTGATTTGGGTGTATTTGTTAGTTAATTTCTGGATTATTTGGATGTGTTATCTATAAGTTACTTGGTAGAGATTAAAATGGTTGTATTTTCGGGTTAATCATGGTTTTTCGGTTCGGGACTCGAAAAAACGGGTTAATCAGATTGGGTTCCAATTTATTATTAGGGTCGGTTCGGATGAGAATAACTCTATTATTTGGGTTTCATATTGGTCGGGTCGGGTCCAACCCAATCCCGATATATGCACACCCTCTATAATTGTGTCACCATTCAACAATTTAATCTAACTAAGCATTCGTTTCTAGTTTAACAGTAACAATTTCATACAACTGTATTTTTTTTACATATGCAATGGGAAACTTTATTTTCCAGTAACCCAACCCACCCCTTAAAAATATAAAAAGACTTTGATAAGCATATTGTGGCCATGAATAAGTGACATATTTAAGGAAGTGATATCATTTTGTGATTATTCTTCTTAATCACTGAAACACTCACATTGACAAAATTTGTCTTTTCTTTCGCCATGCGATCAACGACAATTGTCCTATACCTCCCAAAAATCTCATCAATAGGATCACTACCGAAGCCAAAGTGGCCAATGAGCAACGGTTCGGCCACAGCCCTGATACACTGTGCAACATTATATCCTTGCTTCTCAACTTTTTCTGATATTTCAAATTCATCCTCACAAGCATTCCAACTCACTTCAGAAACCTCCAGCCGATCAATGCTAAAAGACCCTTCCTTCATAATTTCAGATTTCAATTCTAATGCGGAAGGTGTATATTGAGGAATGTTGAAGGAATTAAATTTTTCTTTGTCTATCAGTCCCTGCATGGTTAGAACAATTCAACAAATTCAGTAATATTGAACCAATATATTAAGAAATTACTTAAAAAAGTTACAAATATTCTCCATCATATAACTAAATTTTAATTAGGCCTCACCGTATAAAATCAAACAATCAACTACAATGGAGAGTTCGAATTGAAACTGTCATGAAAGTTTGGAATCGATTTTCGTTTGGTTTTATAAGTTGGGACCTAATTAAAATTTAAGTGATAGGTTAATTGATATTATTATAAACAATCCTTTATTTATTTATTTATCAAAACCTTTTTTTTTCTTTCCTTACAATTTCAACCTTAATATATGTTGCTCCTTTCAATATAGTGTCAAAAAATCTCTAACCAATTTCCGCAAACTCCTGCAAATATTTGCAACATAAATAATTTTTTATCATATTGTTGTCCCTATGTATTGTATTTACTAACGAATTTTCTTGTCCTTGTTAATTTTCTTCGCTATTTTTCTGAAGTTTCATTTTTAATTTAGTGTAAGAATAGCTACTGCAACCCAAATTACTTATATTTTTGGACTACTGGATATATAGTTTCTACAAAGTGAGTCCGAATAGCATACACAAGTCGAATTTTAACTTTAATATTGATGAAAATTCTGAAGGAAGGGATTGAATTGAAAAGAATTGTATATATTAGGGTTCAAATTTTTTAAAAAGAAAAAAATTAATTGGAAAAGATGCTAGTATTGTTTTTGTAGTGTTGAATTAGAATTATTAGGTTTATGTGGCATGCACCTCTAAGACCATTTGGTTGAGAGCTAAAGCCAGAAGTTCCCAGATGTAGCAGCACTCCTTGCTTGAAGGATCTTCACTTCTCCTACCTAAAAATGTCAAAACCATACGACCACCTGCTACCAATTCCTCCGAACGACACATCAAAAACGTCGAAAAATCTCTTTGAAATTGGTTACTGTATGCTTTCAGAACACTTGGTGGACTGCTGTTAGCCATATAAATGTTGCCTTTATTGCTTTCTACCCCTTCAGGAACCTGTCCGACAACAAAATATATAAAATTACTCGTTACTGTTTAATAAAACATAGCTTTGGGTCCATAAACCTTTTTTTTTTTTTTTTTTTTTTTTTTGTAAACAAACTAAAAAAATCATAAATCAAGTTTCGATAGACCTTTTCTATTTTTTCAAAAGGTTTGAAGATTACCTGAGATAACCACATAAGACTATAAGAGGAATGGACAAAATGGAGGCTATTAATGGGGAAAAGCCTGTGGTAGAAAGAACCAGGGACTCCAGTGAAGAAACATGGGCCAATGGTCGTTCCCATTTGTTTTTGCAATTTTGCATGGAAGCTTGGCAAGGACATGAAAATTGTGTTAAAATCATTTCCTGGTAGATGATTCAAGAAAACCTGATATTCTGGGTATTGGGCACAGCGGATAAAAAACAAATTAGCAGAGCAGAATATTGACATCAGCAATTTACCGTAGTTCACCCAAAACGTTTGGGTTACGTCCACGGGACAAACTCCGAAAATATTTCTTCCACTAATAAAATTAATGGGTATAAGAGAGAAAAAATAATACAATAATTTTGAGATAAACCCAAAATAGTGGCATACAAGTATTTCCCAAACTCACTATTTTGTCACTCCCCTTTTAGAAAAATATTCCAAATATTTTTCTAAAATACTTCTCTCTCTCTCAATCTTTTTTCTTAAGATTGGATTGATTTTAAATTGAAGAACAAATGCCTATTTATAGGCATTTGTGTATGCTGTCTATGCAGTTATCTTTGAAACGTGCTGCAATTGATCTTTGAAAAAATGGAGTGCCGGGCTGCAATTGATTTTTTACAAAATCAATTCAGCAACCTACTTTTGTATTTCTTTTGACTTTTTGACTTTTTAATTTTTTTTTTCTTTCTTTCAAATGGAGTGGGCCGCACTATGTGGAGGAAAACCACGTCCAATACTGGGGATTCATGGCCAGTTTTCCACAAATATTCTCCACTATCTTGATAAATTCAGAAACAGCAAAAAGAGTGTTTGGTCCTGAAGAACAACCCAAATCTGCAATTGATAGAATCTTTGGGTAAATAGTACAATGGAGATTGGTCAAGGCTTCCTCTACTATTGGCTTTGCCATGGATATTACTTTATGCTGCAATAGATAGCATCAAATTCATACAGAAAATTACTTATAGGCGTTTTTCATTAGTTTAGAGTAAAATGGACATGTATAAAAATTATGGTTATGTATTGATCATAAAATCTAAGAAGAAGCACACTAGACTTTGAAAAATTATGTGTTGTATGCATATATGTATGTAATAAAATAGTGTTGTGCGCGCCTGTGTGTGTGTATATATATATATATATATTCTAATTAGTGCTACTGGTCTTGTAATAGCAGCTGTGAGTCCAAATTCAATCAAATACGTTATAGTTATAATAATAATAATAATAATTATAATAATAATAATAATAAAACAATAACTAATATTGGTTGATTAAAATGTTTTATTCACATTAAATAAGATCTTAAATTTGAGTTTTATAAATAAAAAAAATTAAACTGTGAGAGTTTTATTTTTATAGTGGATTCATTTGACGTTTAACTAAATTAATCGAAATCTATTACTTCTGAATATCATTAATCATTAAAAGAAAGAAAAAAAAAAAACTTCATCCATCCCATATACATAGAGAGAGAGAACCTGCAACATTGAATTTTTAGCATAACTAGTATCCCCCATTCCACCATTCATGTGAAGGACTTGAGCAACTTCCATTAATTTCTCTATTTCTCTTTTGCCCTGTCTCTCAATTGTACCTGTCAAAAACTGACCCAAACCCAATAAACTACCCAAATCCGCCCAACAAAAACTGACCCAAACCCAACCCAAATAAAAAATTACCCATTTAAACCCATCAAAAAAATTACCCACTTAAAATCAACCCGTTTGGGTCATTATCTCTGCATCCAACCGGTCTAAATCCCAAATCTCTCTTTGCCCTGCCCTCATTTCTTCATTCTCTGTTTTTCTGACTACCCTATAACGCCACCCGCTTGCAATACTTCAGATGCCTGTTGCATAACAGAAGAGTTCCAGCTGCTCCTGTCACAAATACTTATGCCCGACAACCTCCGATTGGTCCAGGATCATGCTATGTGCAGTAATTCTTCTCGTCCAGAAAGTAGGTAATGTGTATCTGAAGCTACATCTCTGTGTATTTCGTATAATAATCCAGCAATCATGTGTTTGTAATTGGTTGATATTAAGTTGTTGTATCATATCACTCTTGTTTGAAAGATGAGATTAATTTCATGTCAACTACAGAGTTAGTAATTTATTAATTGAAGCCTTGGCCGAGTATTCTATTCCAAAATTCTCATCTATTCGTTCATGAAATCTTGACAATTATGATTCTAAATAAATCTCTGTCAAGTCTGTCTGTCTGAGTTCATTCTTGCATACAATGATATATTATGTGGGGATTTTAAAATCTCTCTGAGGTTGTTATATAATAAACGTATAATAATTATATTTTTCTATTTTGAAGATAAAAAAAATTAGAAATGTTAATTATTCAAATCCAAAATACAAGTTAGACTTTTGGCATTATAAGGTTCTAGAATTGAGAAATTAAGCTTATAATAACCCCAAAAATTGTGGGAGTTTGGTATGAAAAATTTCTATTATATTTCATAAATTGTGAAATTTTCCACATCAGAAGAAAAACATCTGACTTTTGCTGCACAAGGACAATGTTAGTATCATATCATAAACCAGAATTTCAGCATTCTAAGTGTGGAAGTTAGTATTAATTGTCAACAATTGCAGACAAAACAAGGAAATTTACCAAATATGATTGCAACACAGACCCAAATGGTCAATTAAATTCTGGAATAACTTGTCAAGCATTCCATGAAAATACCAGCCATGACTCCTAAAATAATGATTTCAGATTTTGACCAACTTCTATTTTTCAATCTGTTGCTTGTTCCTGAATTGAATTCCACATATAACCATTGACTTCTTCTTTACCTTTTTGCTGACTAGAAGTTTAAGAAGTTTATTGTTAAACCTGTTGGTGAATTGATTAGCTGAAAGGGGTTCTGAATAATATCATTTGTTAACTTGAATTATGAAGCACTATTGAATGACCAGAGTAGTGCAGAATCAGATTAGTTTAGAAGCTTTATATATTACAACCTTGAAAACAAATGAAAACAAAAATATAAATGTGTTAGTGTTAATTATGTAGTTGAGAGAGAGAAAGACCTGGTTCATTTGTAGCCAGCACCTACTTCATTTGTAGCCATCACCTGCTTCAAGTATATTAAAAAAGAAAAACAAATTTAGTGGTATTTAGGCCACACAATCTGTCATTCAAAAACAAACCATTTTTCAATTGTGTGTGATTTTTGTGTGGCTGGCTTCCATTTTTCTCTACTCTCACTATCGTTTACCTATTCATAGCAAATTCCCTCTTTAAACAAGCAAATGTTTTTGTCATGTACGATTTCTTACTAATTGTCTTCAGCAATTCTCTGCCTCCCTTGTGGAAGCTGCACATATCCATGGCCACACAGGTAAGAGCCATTTTTTCTTTCTTGATTCTTGGTTCTTGGTTCTTGTTATGTTAATGAAATGTTCATGAATTTGTGAAAAATCTTTTTAGGTTAGTTTTGTTCTGCTTTTCTTCTTGGGTTTTGAATCTGTTTGTTAATGTGATTCTTGGACTGGGTTTGATCTTCTTCTTCTTTTCTTTTCTTTCTTTATTTTTTTTTTTTTATTTTTTTTTTTTTTTACTGCTACATCAAAAAAATAAGAAAATAGATAGGAAAAGAGGGACAAATTTGATTGTGGCTAAATGCTGGAAAGCAGAATCAGAAAGCTACATGTATTATTATTGGGTTGCTTCCTGAGTTTAAGCCAAATTGAGTACCATTCTCTTTTCTAAAATCAATAAAACTTCTGAGAAACTTCAAATATCCCCAAGATATGGAATGGCATGTGTCCCTCCACCTTTTTGAGTTCTGAGTTCTGAGTTCTGAGTTCTGAATATCTATCATTTTTATGGACGTCGGAAAGAACATTTTATGTTACAAAGTCTATTCTGATGCGGATTTAAATTAATCAATCAAGTTAATTAAATAAATGCATGAAGGTAAAATAAATGCATTTATTTCTTTGAATATATGTATATAGGTTGTTTTGCGTATTAAGAATATTTATTATATGCATCTCAAGACCACATTGGAAAAAATATTAAATTTTCAAAACCAAATCAAAATGTGGAGTAATTTTCATTTAAAGTAAAAAAAAATAGATTAGTATATTATTTACTATTTGTATATCTAATACTTTTTAGTATTGTTAACTTAATTTTTTTAGTATTTCGTTATTGAGTATTATTTTTTTAATTTTTTTATTATTTCGTTATTGAGAAATATTTTTTGATAAAAAAAAATGGATCAAATTGGTCGATTCACGTTTCGGCCCATTTAGTCTTTCACCGATCCATTTGGAACACTCGACCCATTTGGGTCAAAATAGGTCGACCCAAACCCACCAAATCCATTTGGATAATTGACCCATTTACGATCCAATTATTTTTGATCTATTTATGATCCATCCATTTATAACCCACCCATTTATGATCCAATCCAAACCCGCCCAACCCGTCCATTTGCCACCTCTACTCTCAATTTAGTTATATTATGTGGTGTGATTAAATGAGGATTGTGCCTTTATTTATAGGCAGATTCTATCCAAGTTATTATTATAATTAAGGTTATGGTAATTAATATATAACTAGATTAAGCAAAATTTGATAAGATTGACTTCCAATCACATAAAACGTAGTTATAGGACATATCTTTAGCACAAAGTCATTGTGTTCACATATA